>JAVLUX010000018.1:22650000-23850000 GCA_032164185.1 Moxostoma hubbsi
TTTAATATTTTTTTGTGCCATGCTATGACAATCTTAACTTTGATTCTAAATTTTACTAGGGATGCACCAATACCACCTTATCTCTCACAGTCCGATTCTGATACCTGAAAACTCTGTATCGACCGATACCAATCTGGATACTTTACTAGTGGTGTTTTCTTAATCACTTTAGAATATCTATATCTCACTCAATGGAACACCAACTTTGAGTAAGCCATTCATTGGTAACATTTCTTGAAAACTGTAAACACTGTTTCTGTTTCACTGTCTCTGTGGCGCTAAGACAATCCCTGTTTGTTTTTAGTGACCCAGTTTGACAAGCCCCAACAACATTACTTTGTCGATGGCGTTAGTTGGGAGCAGGACTATCTCTTTCTTTGACCAATGGCAGGCAGGGGGTGTATTCAGAAATCTGTTTTGAAAACTGTTTATTTTTGCAATTCTGTTCGGTGGTGCAAAAATTGCATAATTCAGCTTTAACTAGTCTCCTGGATAATGTAGCAGCAAAATTACCAGTAATTCCAGTGAAAGTCTTCAGTAGAAAAGAAGTCGGTTCTCTTTGCAAATTTTTTTTGGTACACTTTAATAGTAATAGGATACAAGTCCCCTTTTGATTCACAAAATTATTTTTGGGGTTCCAAAAAATAATTTTGTGAATCAGTCAACTCAAATACTGTTGTCATTTGTAAACAAATAATACTTTTATAACTTTTCAAATTTTATTATACAAAAGTAATATATTTTCACTCGTGACTTTACTTCTAAAACCCTCTGGCTTTTATTTTGACGGAACACTCCAGGAAGTTTGCGTGTATGTATGTACAGTAGTCTATTTAACAGTAGTTTAATACACTTCTTATTCAAAAATCTAGTGAAATGCTTCTCCTGTGTATTTTTGTTCATGTGTATCGCTCACATATCGCATCATCACAAGCCCAGCACATGCTATGAGTGTGTCAACATTTAAAATGCGTACTTTTTGCGATTTACAAAGCTATAATATTTAAGTAAATACATGAGTCAGTTGGACTATAATGGTGCTTTTGCTCTTTTATGTCATTTTTGGAGCTTGACACTTATGACCATGACACACAGTTTTGAATTTGGATTGGTCTCATCAGACCAATACCCGATCCAGTTGAAAACGTCAGTGTTGGAGCCGATACCAATCCATGTATCGGATCGGTGCATCCCTACCTTTTACACATCAGTTTACTCGGTGTCACGCAAAAAGATAAAAAAAGACAAATCTATAACATAGTCTGTTATTGCAGACAGAAACAAAGAATGAAGTCTTTGCTGTTGGCTTTCTGTTCAAAGATTTTGTTATACAGCTTCTAATACTTTAATGAGTACATTGAATGATCATGTCTTTCCTTATGCCATGTCTCAGAGAATAACATGAATAAGTCAGAATCCTGAGTTCTAAGGCATTTGCCAACACAAGCCATTTATGAAGTAATTTGTATAATTCAAGAGGAGAAACAATTGAATGTGTCCTTCAGGATAGATGGTACATTTTTACCAGTCGATGGGATAGGTTGAGAACATATCCCCATTTTTCTTGGATGTTGCAGAATGTATGCATTTGTGATATTAATTGACAAGTGTGAGATGGAAAGCTTGTTACCTGCCACAAAGCACCAAAGGGAAATTTAACTTTCCTCTTGTGACTCCAAGGACACTCTCCACACAGGCCCTGAAATAAACATTGTCGTAATGAAAAACAACAGCAAAAATTTCAGACGTTTATTTGAAAGACAAAGGCTGTGTTTATATATTGACTTGTTTTGACTGTGCAGTTTTCCCAGTGGTTTCCAAGAATCAAATGCTTGATTGTAATGAAAACTCAGAGGCTTCTTTTGATCTTTTAACACTGTGCTTTTAAAAAGCATAAATACTTAATTATTGTTGAAGAACTGGAATTAAATTCGATCTAAAGCTCAAAAACATAGAAAGACAAGTCTGGAGCAAAAATATTTTATCCTTCTTTTGAGCTGAATGAAAGTATTGTAATTAATGAGAAGTCTCCCTGTATGTTTTGTGTGGGCTGATTATTGTCAGTCCAAATACCCTGCATTTCCTTTGAAGATTATCTTTTATATGAGGTATAGATTGTGGGTTTTTGTTCTTTCAAAAATGAAGAACAAAAGTGAGATTCCGTCTTGAAAAAGATATTGCCTTGGGTTTTAAGTCTTTGGTATTGTGTTCGTCGTCCACAGAATGGATGGAGGATGTTTTTCTCCCCCATATACTGATATAGATCTCGTATATGAACATTATATTACTCTATAATTATCTTTGGTCGGAAGTCATGTTTTGTAACCTCTTAACTGTAAGTGTGTGTGTGTGTGTGTGTGTGTGTGTGTGTGTGTGTGTGTGTGTGTGTGTGTGTATCCACTCACACGAATTGAAAGGCTTGATGAAGAGGGTATGTCTAGCCTTTCACATGTCTCTCATGTGCCTTTCCTTGTCAGTAATACTGTACCTTTCCATCTCTTTCAAGAAGCACACTTAATCAAAATTAATTTGATCTCATTCTCTACATTAATGATTTTATCCTACCATTACCCAGATTTCTGCATGTAATGAATAGAATAATATGCAGTTCTTAATTAATTTAAATCTAGTTTGAATCAAGATTGAGTTTAAATAGAAGACATGATTTAATTTATTGAATTAATTACTGAAATTACTTCACTATACAGTATGTTGGCCATCCGTTTGTCTGTGGACCTTCTGGTATTATGACCCCATAACTCAAACTGGTTTTTGGAACTGATATGGTGTCACTGTCTGTAATTCTTCTACTGTACCTGTTTTCCTGTAAGTTTGGACACAACTTAATTATTACAATTTTCCAAGTTTTAGAATGTTGAAGTCATCAAAGCTATGCAATAAAACAAATGGAAGAATGGGAATTATGTAGTGACAAAAATGTTAAATCAAAACTATCTTACAGTATATTAGCTTCTTGTAAAGTATTACAGCTCTGCACAGTGCACACTCTTGAAATTCTCTCCACCAACTTTGAGGCCCCACTTGGGATGTTTTTGAAACCGTATGCAAAGGAGTTCCCATGTATGCTGGGCACTAGTTGGTTGTTTTTCCTTTAATATCCAAACACTTATCCATTAACAAACAATACAAAAACAAAGCAAAATTACCATTTTAGTTTGTAAAAAAAATCTATTTACGTTCATGCCTTTAGATCAAAGGTTTTTTTAAATCATGAGTGTAGTGTATGTATATTCTCAATATACTTTTTGTCCTTTCAGGGAGCAGCGGCCGATGTCCCTCTGTCTGTCTCGTGACGATGAGCCGTTGGCTGGGCTGGAAGCGTTACCATTCAGGCTGATGCAACAGGACTGCACAGCAGTAAAAACTCTTCTGCTGCGGTTACGGAGGACTCTGCAGGAGGTAATGTACCTAACACTTGATTCAGGAAGCTGCTATAGTACTGGTATAAGATCTACAGTATATGCCCTACCAGCTTCATGCCTCATCATGCATCAAGAAACACCACATTCAAAAGAGCCCAATTCAGGTAATATAGACCTTGAATGGAGTGAACAACATTTATTATGTGACATAAACAAGACAGGCTTTGAGGAGTAGAAAATACAGTCCATTTAATATAATGTTGTGTACCTGGGGTCATTAAGCCGACAAAACATTGAACATGTGTCTTTCTTTTTATTTCGTTTGGACACAACTCCAGACAATATGGGTTGAAAAAATTAGACCTACTGTAGACCCTATGACATATTGAAAGGACTGGACTTGTTCCTCATAGCCACATTTGTGCTCCTATCAAATTAAGTAAGGCATCTACCTTGACTAAGGTTTTTTTTGCTATCCTTGCTAAAGACTTCAGAAATACAATTGTTATTGATTGCTGTATAGGTTGTAACAATACCAAAATTTGAGTAGTTTTGAAATAATCATGAAAAATACCTATGAAATTGTCTATACCATTTTTGATACCACAGCAAAAACTAATACTATTACTCTTTTATTTTAAAAGTTAAATATTGATATAAATTAGAGCTGGTAAATTTAATGCAAAAATAAATAAATACAGCAAATAATGCAGTATAAGTTTTTTTTAGTTTCTACTAACTTCACTAATGTTTATCCCCAATTTCCGTGGCTAGAATTGGCATATATATTAATTTCCAGCAGGTACAAGCTTATTCATTATGCGCGACACATGTCCCGGGAATAATAATCACTTGTGCGGATTTACTATACAGAGAATGGAGACTTCAAATGAAAGGGGATTGCCAGGTGTGTGAGAGATATGGACAAGTTGCCCTATCTATTTGCATTGCCCGAAAACGCTAACTCACTGTCATCTGAACCAGTGCCAAAAGCAAAACCACATGAGAGGGACCTAGAGTGTGTGACAGAGACTGAACAGTAGCCAAAGAAAATAGAGTTTTGAGATTTTAAATGCCACCAAAATAAACTTCAGCATTCCATTTGTTTTATATTTCAACTTATAGTGTTTAATAATGCATTGACAGTGTACACTTAAGTTTATCTTGCCAGTAAAGCTTAATATGAATTAAATCTGCCCATTTGATCCTTTAATTAAGAGTCCACAAAAAACAACTTTAAATGACAGCATGTTCACTTATTTCATGGCATATGTATATATACTTGCATCAAATATGTTTACCGGAAAAAATGTGTTTCATTAACTCTATCCACCTGAAACTGAACATATAAAAATAATTAAAATAAATTGACTAACCAATTCCTTGCAAATTCTTTGAGACATTGTAAAAATATAAATATACTTATGATCACATTGACATTTTTGTTTTAATGTACAATGATTAATTGCGATTAATCACAGAAAACAGTGTGATTTATTAGCTAACATTTTTTTTTCTCCCCAATTTGGAATGCCTGATTCCCAATGCGCTCTAAGTCCTCGTGGTGGCGTAGTGACTCATCTCAGTTTCCTCCGCGTCTGAGACCATCAACCCACGCGTCTTGTTACGTGGCTGGTTGAACGCGTTACCGCGGAGACACAGCACGTGTGAAGGCTTCATGCCATCCACCACGGCATCCACGCTCAACTCACCACGTGCCCCACCGAGAGCGAGAACGACACATTATAGCAACCACGAGGCGGTTACCCCATGTGACTCTACCTTCCCTAGCAACCGGGCCAATTAGGTTGCTTAGGAGACCTGGCTGGAGTCACTCAGAACGCCCAGGGTTGGTAGTCAGCGTCTTTACTCGCTGAGCTACCCAGGCCCCAGCTAAAAATGTTTTGGAGCGATTCACAGCCCTAATATATATATATGAAATAATTAAATTAATAAATAATGGCATGCAGCTTTCAGCTATTTTTTAATGAATAAACATTTAAAGTAAATATTCATGTAAACACTTAGTAATAATGAGCTACAAAATAATCAAAAGAAGTTAGTTGTTTTATCTTTTTCTGGTTAACGATGTTGATTGATTAATATTAATTACATAAAGGACAGCAGCAGATCTGTTAGTCTCCATGTGTAATGCAAGGATTAATGCACAGATATTTTGACACATTTTTTTGTATTTTAGTATTGATGCCTCTATCAAAGCACCAGTACATTTGACATCCCTAATTGCTATAGGGATGCAGTGACAAAGAGTTTTAGGTGTTAGATGTTGCAAGAGCAGTACATAATTTAATTGAATGTGCCCTAAAATGACAAGAAGAAAAGCCTTGGATTCAACCCTCACTGATGATAGTAACACTTACCCATCATTTTTTAATTGACTGTTAATAATACCGACCGCATTTCCGTTCCACATTCCACAAGTAGTTTTTACAGTTTTTACAATCCACCACAATAACAATCATTTTCCTTAGCGAAGGTCCAGTGAACAGCACGTAACAGAGGAACATGAATATTAAAGCGGAAGTTCTTTGGCCTCTCAACTGACTCTTCTCATTAAGATGCAAATTAGCCATCTTCCTTCAGCATTTGTTAACCACTATGCAACAAGAATCACAATGACTTAAACATTTCTGCTGTGCATTTATTGCACTTGACCAGTAATTTTAAGCATAGCCTTGTCTGTCTTCATTTTTGTTTTGTGTGTTTGTGTGTGGTTGTGTGGTCTTTTTGGTTTTGTTCATTTGATGCCTCATTTCTGACTAATTATGGGCAATGCTGTCATTATGCCAGTTCAAAATGATTAGGGCTCACAAAACTTATTAGTAACATGTTTATGTTATCCCCATAGATTTAAACTGGCTTTTTGTTGTCCTGCCTGGGTCATCTGTATAACTATACCGATGTACACCAGCAAAATCTTTTCAGAATTGTATATGTAACCGTTTTAACAATTACTTAATATTCAGAGCCTGGTAATATGTTACAAAGATGACAGTCATATTTTTCAGGAAACAATTAAGGATGTAATTGTCTGTTTCTGTTGTTATTTTGTCATTTCACAGTTTAGGCTTAATGCAACCATGAGTACACTGGGTTAAAGTTGCATTGAAACATTTTTCTTTGTTTTGCTTTTATACCTTCTTGATAGCCTCAATAAATTTGCACTTCATTACGGTTTCCATGTCCTCTCCTTGTAGTTTAAACACAAATGCAGAAAGAACATTAATCAAAAGCAGCACATTTCACATCATGTCTTTAATCCTGTCATAACTATAGAGTCTGAAAGACTATTACACTTAATTTTGCTGTGGAAAGTTGACCAAAAATTACTTTTTAATGCTGGTGATATTATACCATATTTGAAAGTCTTGAGTCTTCCCTTCACCATTTGAATAATCTCCTTATTTTTTTACTACTATTACTATTTTTTCACTTCCCACCTGTGGGTTACTGTGACCTTATGCCCCAATACATACTTGATGGTCCTCTCTCCTCACTGTCGCTTACACTGTCTACAATTATACAAGAACTTAAAATAAAAGCACAAATATTGTGGGGTCATCCTCCCCCATGAGAAAATTTAATAAAGTATATATTTATTTATTTTTGACCAACTAAACATTGCAAACAAAACAATTTAACCCCAAATAGTGCTTCCTAAAAATTTTTTTTTTGGATATCGGTTCATGTTATTAATGGCATTGAGAATTGCTAATTTAAGTCTTTACTGTCTCTCCTTAAAAATGCTAAGGAGTCTAAAAGGAGTATTCATTATTAGTGTGCAAAATAGTAGTGTTTGTTCTGTTTATTTATTTAGAAAGTCTGGCTACATATAGCTTAATAAAGCTAAACATAACAGTACTATACAGTACTAATCCATCTGAACATGGTTATTTCTTTAATTACAGATTCATTTTCTGTCAACCTCTCTCTATTACCCTCTCACCTCATGCCATTGTCTTTCTTTAACAAAACATTATGGCACCACCACCTGCTTATTCGCCGGAATTAGATGAACTATAGTGCTAGGGCTTCCTAAAGCATGAAGATTGTTTCAGTGTTGCTTCATTCTATTTCTCAGCAAAATGTTCTGACTTTTTCTTTTCTTTTTTTTTTTTATGTCTAAAATGTCTGATTTTCATATCACTTTCTACATGCGTCTCCGCTCCACTCGACATTAAAATGTTAAATATTTCTGATCATGTCACTCTCTTTTCACATATGAATGTATTATATAGGTGACAGTATAGCGCAGTGAGGGTGAAAAGGGTTCAGCCTACAGCTCAGAAAACAGAGGCATCTACACCACTGGTTGAATTGAATAAATATCTAGGCTAAAATGTTATTTACAGACTAAAAATGTTTCAAAAAAATCCCTGCAGTAGACCATAGTACCAAAATGCTTAGAATAATTTGATATGGGATATGTACTGAGAATATAATAAGTAAGATACTACGCTGAATATATATATATTTAGAATTCTTTGAATTTTAAGAAGCAGCCAGTTAGATACATAGTGTATGTGAAGTGTACGAAGTGTATTCAAGTCAGTATGTTATTCTAGGGTGTTTTTAGGTACACTGTAAAATATAATTAGTTGAATTTAGCTATTTTTAGTAAACATTTATTGTAAACCTACTTTTTGGCTCAAGTACACTGAACTTATACAGCACGTCTTGTGACTGGAATCTTGGTTAGCCACATGTCATATTGGATTCTCCTCAGTATTTCTTAGTGCACATAAATCTGCACTTTTGTAAAGTACAATTAAATAAAGAAGATTTACTTAAAGGAGACCTATTAAGCAAAATTCATTTTTAGGTCAGGGGTGGACTGGCCATCGGGGGGGCCGTGATAAGCTAAAATGAGCCACAGCATTATGCAGAACGGACCACAAAACGGTGCTGCGATATGCAGAAAAGGACAGTGAACACCCCCCACCCCCATTTCTACACCAGTTACCTTGTTTTGTCCAAAAATGCATCATTTATTCAAGCACAAGGGCTTATGGGTATTCCACACAGACGGAATTTTGTACTTGATCATTTTAAATACTCCAAGCCAAAGTTTAAAGCATATATTTTTGAGTTATGATTCCAAGATGTGACATTTTAAGAACTGTTTAATTAGGACCACTTACATGATTTTATTAGGGCTTAGAGAGTAACGTTAACTTAATTAAAACTAGTAAGAATAGTAAAAAAATTAAGTTGTCAACAATTTTTTATTTATATGATAGAACTATTAGTATTTACAGTGTGCTCACTCCTTCATTCCATATAATTACTTTAGGAAACATTGATAGAAGAAATCTTTTCCTGTTTGTGAATGTGATGCAGAATATTTGCCATCATTGGTTCAAAGCATAATTAAACACCATATCAATGGGATTGTCATCATTCTGTTGTAGTAGTTTGAGTACTAGAGTTTGAGCATGTTGTTGGTAAAGCAATGCAATCTCTCATCTGTTATTATATAATTGCATTTTTCTATTGTTGTCCAAAAAACAAATGTATGAGTGCAAATGGTATTCTTAAGACTTTGGAAAACATGTTCTCGTAGCCTGGTTATGTCTGGGTCAGATAGTAGAAATCGAGCATTATAATGCTGGCAACCTAGACCTCCGAGTCAACCAGTTCAGAGTAAAACATACAATGTTATTTAAATTATTTATGTATTACTACTTTTCCATTCATGTGCTTTATGTATTAAAATTAGTACGATCTTTGTCTTTCAGAGTACTGAGACCAGCCCTGCCAGCAGCCTTTATTCTCTCCCCATAAGCCCCTGCAGTGAGAAGTCACTTCCCTTTAAGGTAATTGCCTGCATTCAGTGTTTTGTCAAAATGTACAGAATGTCTTGTTTTGACTTATTTCTTATTGAAATAGGAAATTTGGTTGAGATACAGTGGCAAGAAAAATTACAGGAACCCTTTGGAATTAGCTGCTTTTCTGCATTAATTGGTCATAAAATGAAAAAATTGGTCAAAAATCTTCAGCAAAGTACAACACACAAACAGTTATAATTCTTTCATTGAACACATTAAACATTCACAGTGCTGTGGAAAAAGTAAGTGAACCATTTGGATTTAATAACTGGTAAATAACCTCAACCAAGCGTTTCCAGCAGCTGCGGATTAGACGTGCACAACGTTCAGAAGGAATTTTAAACCATTCTTCCTTACAGAGCTGCTTCAGATCAGCCATATTCTTATGATGTCTGGTGTGAACGGCTTTCTTGATGCCATTCCACAGCATCTCTGTTGGATTAAGGTCTGGGCTCTGACTGGGCCATCCCAGCTTTATTTAAAGAAACAATTCTTAATTGTAGGTCTTCTGAGATCTATTTTTTGCAAGGCATAATCCACGTCAGCAGATGCGTCTTGTAAATAGCAAACTCAAAAGTTTGAGTGCTATTTATAAGTCAAAGTAGATCCAACCCACACCTCCAATGTCGTTTAATTAATTGGATGCCAGGTTTTCCAGCGTCATTAGCCTAAGGCTTCACTCTAAACTGTAAATATTACATTTGTATATCTGCTAAAAGGGAATTTTGTTAATGTTTAAGAGTACCCTAGCATATAGGTGGCTTCAAAGATAGCACACATGGCCTTAGAGCCTCAAAATTCTTAATTTTAATTTCATGGGGTCTTTAATAGCTTGAAATGGCACTTTCATGGCTACTTGGGTGTCATTGTGGGGTCACACTTTGATTAAAAACACTGATTCCCTTTTACTTCTCTGAAGATTTCAAAGTCCATAGTTCAAAAGTAGCAATGGTGCTAAGAGACTGTATTGAGCAGTGCTCTGCATTTAGAAAAGTAATTTTCCTTCTCCATCGTGCCTCTCCAAAGCACACCCTATTCTTCTCATGCTGGCTTCTCTCTTTGATAGAATTTTAGTTACACCACCATCAATAAAATGTTCCCACTATCTTGATGAGATTATTATGTTACGTCCTCTAATCTTTTGGAGATGGACTTGGACTGTCATCGGGAAAGGTTTATGATTTTGTATTTTTGTATGAGGAGCTTTTTTTGGTAGAAGAGGATTTGGTTTTTCATCAGGAAATTTTTTTTCATGGCTCAAAAATCCTGACGAGTTAAGTGAAGTGAAACAAGGTCTGCGTCTTTCTCTGTCCTCTTTACTGACCTACATAGAGTGCTAACAGAGGTAACGGTTGCGGCAGTGAATCATGTGACTTTTCGGCTCATCCGTAGCCTAGCGCCATGCAGCGGGAGATGCTTAGAATAGGAGCTCATAAATTCTGACATTGTGTTCAGCTGACAGGAGAGGGGTGGGACTTGTCCTGATTCATTCTGTGAGGAAAAAGGAAAAATTGTAGATTTTAAAAATAAAGCCCTAGAATCCACCTGATATGGAACCGTTACTTGTCGTCCTACTTTTAACAGAAAACTTCTCTCACCAAGCATTTGTTATCCCCATCTTCTTAATAATTAGAGCCTGTGGAAAGCTTTCTCTTGCGGCGAGAGCGCGGCATCGATTTGGAGAATGGAGGAGCCGGTTGCTCTGCACACCTGGGAGAATGTGAGCTGACTTTGGTACCAAACAGGGACACTTTGTCCTAGTGTCCCTGTCACCTGTGTATTAATAACATCTTGTTAAGTAAGTGTAGCTACGCCCTCCATTCCGCGACATCACAAACCTCCCTATACAGGAATAACTGAGGACATCTATCCTGGTTACTCTTCTGACACCTCCTTCATAGTAAATCATGCTAAATACCCTGTGCAATACCTTGTGCATCTCTAACTGCACAATTCTTGGTAATGAGCGAGAGATTAAAAAAAATGCCTGGAAGATACTTAAGTGTTAAAGGGGTAGTTCACCCCCCAAAAAATTACATTGTCAGAATTTTCTTGCCTCATTTTGTTCCAAACCATATTTTTCTTTTGAGAAACACCACTGGAGAACTTTAGATGAATGTCCAAGCTGTTCTCTTCCATACAGTGAAGGAGAGGGGACCAAGGGTTGTCAAGCTCCAAAAAGGGGGGAGATAAAAAGGGGAGAGAAGAAAAAAAGAAACCCCTCCATAAATCTAGTCCATATGACTTGTGGGCTTTATTTTAAGTCTACTGAACCCGTTGGTAGCGTTGTTTGTGGAACAGCTTAAATATATACTGTTATGTACTGGAAATCTTGTTTGACTGCAGTGGTCACCATTTACTTTCTTTCTATGGAAAAGTTCAACTTTCTGCTTTAAATCATTAATTAATTCAAGTTTGGAACGACATGAAGGTGATTTAATTTTCGGGTAAACTATTCCTTTTAAACGAGACTGGTATACAAAACAAAAATATGCTCCCGACATCCTTTGTGTAAAAGAGATTTAATTGACCGCATCGACTTCTGCAATGTCCGGTGTTGTCTTTTATGATCAGGGATCTGTGACAGTAGGACATTCCTTTGTCCTTTTCTTGCATCAAGTGTTTAATCTAGGAGAGACAGATGGAGAAGTCCCTCATTTGCAGCTTTACAGCTCGGGCTAAAGACCCAGCTCTCTGTCCTGTGTGTTGTGTGCGTGTATGAATCTGTGACCAAAACCTCTCAAGAGGTCCTCCATGGCACTGCACAGATAAAGTGCCTCTTGTTAAACCTCTATAATTAAGATATAATTAAAAATTCCCCACAGGCAGGGATTTGGAGGAGGCTGCCTGTTTACTTCATGCGTTACTCAGGATTTGACCTTTTTGATGGTGTATTTTTAAGATGTTGTAACTATGAGCTCGGTATGGACCTATACCAATGGCACACAAGTATAAAAATTTTACTTTTATTACAATTACAATTTAGTTGGTGACCTTCGTCTTACAGTGATCCTTCCTCATTGTCACAATGTTTGTTTTATTTGGTTGCAAGTGTTACAGAGAAGCTAAACTGTCATAATGAACCATAGACCACTTGTCCGGTTTGTCGCACCGTAATTTGCCTATTCACCCATGCACACATCAGGTATGTAGTTAGGTCTAATTTTTTTTTTGCTCTCAGAATTAGCCTATTCTTTTGTATAAATGAGATGTTACTGCGAATAACATTTTAAAAAGAGGATACAAATGATTGCTAGAATCTTATTCTCAGTCTCCATTCACTTTCATTGAATGGAAATGTAATGCCATGAAAGTGAATGGTGACTGAGGCTCTCCGTCCCAATCACTCTGCCTTTTGTGTTCCATGGAAGAAAGAAATTTGTATAGGTTTGGAACAACATTAGGATGGGTAAATGTTGACAGAATTTACAGTTGTGCGTCCCTTTAATGTCAAAAAAGCTTACTGTCTGCTATCATAGTGTTAAGATGTTACATACACAAAGACAAAGATTCTAGTTAGTCACTTTATGCTTTCATCACCGGGCAGACACGAGCTTCCTTTACACAAAAGCATCAAATATTGACAACAGCTCCCTTGAGATTTATGTAATATCAACAAAAGAAGCACATTCAAACCAAAGCCTCAGAGCTTTGAACAACGAGGTCTCAAAGTATGTGACATTGAAGCTCATAATCCCCTCCACTGATCTCTCATGAAGGGCTCTGAACTCCCGCATATTGTTTCCAGCTTGCTTCATGCCAGTGCTTTCTACTGTCTGCCAAGCATTTGTGTTAGAGGAAAGCACTCATTTTCAGGGGGGCAGAGATTCTTTTCGGTTGTTCGTTGAGGCCATATTCTGCTCCTGGGCCTTGCAGTCCTCCTCTGCTGCCCTTGAAGCTGTGGTCCCTGCCTCCCCTCCCCCAGCCTCACATAATGGATGCTGACAGCACAAGGCCGTGGGAAAGTGCCTGCTAGTTCAGGGGAAGTTTATGGAGGAGAGTGAAACCACGGTACAGAAAGTACACCTCCACCTCTCCACGGCAGCAGTTTTACACCCACACAGAAGGCTACAGATTCATACTGGGGGCGATGGCTTGAATAACACAGACTGGCTTTTTCTTTTTTTTTTAAGTGTTTGTGTGTGCTTTGTGTATAGGATCCTGGGAGAGAAGAAAACCAGTTCCTGCATCAGCAACTGAAGGAGAAAGATGAACTGATTCTTCGACTGCAGGCAGAGCTGGTGAGGAAACTAAAAAATCTCAAGTTCTCAAGATAACACTTCCTCTAACTAAAAAGTTTTATAACCAAAGCAGCTCTGGCCTTTTGAGGGACTTATAAGAGCTGTCGGGAAGTTTTACAATCACAGAACAAGCTCCATTGTCATTGGGATATCCTATTTTTATGCATTTTTCTGTTGCACCAGGATAGTTTGCTTTATACAACATTTAGTTCTGGTTCTCTAATCTAATTGGACAAGCGGTGTTCCAAGATTGCTGATAATTAGTATAACAGAGTTGGGACTCTTCACTACTTTGGGTTTCTTGCTAAACATATTTTCATTAGCAGTGGAAAAACTAAGACAAAATAACTGGTCATGTTGGGTATAAAACTTGATTTAAAAAAAGAATAGTTTATAGTCATATGTTTTAAGTCATAATTTACCTACCCTCATGTCTTTCAAAACTTTTATGACTTATTATTTAATGCAGAGCACAAAAGCAGATGTTTTAATAGATACCCTGGTCCATCTTTTCAGTACAATGGCAGATGAGTCTTGAAATGGACCAAAACAAAACTAAATTAACTTTTTAGCCCACTAGCCGAGGTGGCTGGTAGGTGAAAAACATTTAAGCATGTTTAAAAGTAAACTGCTTTATAAAATGATAGTTTTATTATTTATTAAATGTTTAATTGCCTGATAGTTTTAGAAATATTTTTCAGAAACTAAATTTGTATTTTACACAAAATGTTGTCATATGAACGACCAGTAAGTAACTCTCATGAGTCTCAGTGGTCTCATACGTACACTTACAGTATCAGTTCTTGTTTTTTTTTGGAGTGAGTCAATTAATTCAGTCAGATCCAACTGATTCATAAGTCTTTTTGATTCACTAAAAAGAGCCGGCTCATAGATTTCCTGCTCGCAACGGATGTCCTCATACCATTTATTTGGAAAACGAGTACCAATGCTTCCTTTTCAGTGCTCCCTGATACTGAAACCGGTTTTATTTTTTTTCTAAAATACATATCAACTGTTTATTTCAATTTTATTATCAAAGTTGTGTCTAAATAAAGATAATTAAAACTTTAATCAAATGAAAATATACCAATTAATTTTCAACATATTGTATAATTTTTATCAAATTTGTTGGTTTTATTCAGAACCTTGCAACACAAAGTACATCTTTGGAGATATTTTTGTCAAATAAAGTGCTGCATAACAGTTTCACAGGTGTGAGATATTGCTTAAATATTATACAGTTACTATTACCTTCGGAGAAGCCGATCGCCAAGTTACTCTGTGTTATTAAACTGCAAACGGCTGCTATTTAATTAAATAAATAGTCTGTGTGAAGTGAATTAGTGCTCTGCTCGCTGTCATCTGCTACAAACAAGAGTGAACGAGTGTGTGCCAAGGATCTTGTAAGAGCAGTTGATGTCAGCACAACACTGGCTTCACACATTCCCAGGTGCTCACATTTGAAGAGCACACAGCAAATGCAAAGTGGCGTATGACATCGCAAAATTTCCCCAGCCAAATAGAATATAATTTGGCGCTTGGCGGGTGTTAATTTCAGAGCCTGGGTCCAAAGATATCATAAGTTTTCTATTCGATTTCTACATCATATTCCAATTCTTCTGAAGGCATACAAAAAGTTTTGGTGAGAAACAACCCATGAGAAACTTGACATATTCTTCATTAAAAAAAATCTTATTTTTTTCCGCATAGGAAATAAAGTAATTAAACTGAATTATACTTGTACTGAATATCAGCACTTGCTTGGGTAATATTGCTCTATTAATTTTTTTTTGTTTGTTTCATACCCCTCCCCTCTCCCAACGGAGATGCCATTCAGCAGTTTCCTTTCAACTGTAATTATATTTGATAGACTCACTTAACGTGCAGTAAACAGCTTGTCGCAAGTTTAAATACACTGCAAGACACATAACGTTCCCATTCCTAGCACCAAGAGGAGAGACAAGTGAAGGAGAAATATGACAACTCCTCCTCAGATTTATAGACTAGTGGTCTTGGGGAGAGGGCTGGGATGGTGCATGTAGGATAAAGTAGGACGAATAAAAACAACAGAGGGCACTAAAGAGGCAGTAAAAGCAAAAGGACAAACAAAGCAAAAAACTCATAATGTTTCAAACAGACCATTTAATATAATTTATGATATGTACAGTATGCCTTGTATAGCTTTTCGCACTATCTTCTGGCTGAACCAGAGGAATGAGGGTTCAACACAAGGGTTGGGAAGCGAGAATTGTTTCTTATTCAAATCTGATTCCATTGTTTAAAATAAACAGAACTGAATGATTTTATGATGTTTTTGAACATAAATTGTATGTTCTTTCACCTATGTGGACAGACGGCACTGAATCCACAGCACAATGGCAAAAAAAGGGATATTGCAAAAATAGACAATACAACCTTTTTATTTGTTGCACACAATAACAAACATACAGCTTGACTAGTGTAGTCCAGTTCGCAAACAAATTTATGTTGGTGAGCTGGTTCTTTTGAACGAATCGGTCATAGGGACTCCCAAATCTGTTGCAATCTCATGAGGTTGCTGTTTGAATCTGAAGACTCACTGAATTGGTCAGAGTGGATCTTGATTTATTCACTGAACTGGATGCGTGTCACTTTTGTCACTAAAAAGAATTGGTTCATAAGAGTCATTTGTTTGTCAGATTATCCTGGTTGCTATGTCTCTTTTGATTCACTAAAAAGAATTGGTTCATAAGAGTTACTTGTTTGAATCGGAATACACGTGCTGGATGTTGTTGTGTTTCGCTCGCAAGGACAAACTAAGTTGAAAGGTTTACTTGCTATTTTGTGGGGATATACAGTCATTTTATCACACCAGCATTCAATTTAGCCCACAAACAGACACTTACAACTCAGGAAAATATGTTTTTTTTTGCCAAGGGACTGTAGATTCTGCAATTGGGGAGCACCAGAAGTCGTGAAATAAGTGCAGCTTTTGTTCCGTGATGTTTTTGAACCTGTGCTTGTGTGTAATGTCATTATTCTGCAGCACTGGTGCAGGCGCACTTTGGTCAGAGTGGAAAAAATGCTATTAATGTGTTTACATGCCAGTATAAAGTACTCAGGAGTACTCCACATACCTTACTGTGATTATCAGTTCTCTGATTATTAGCATAATCTCAATATCACCATCACAATAGTCTGTTTACATGAGCAACAGTTTAATCGCAGTATTGCCTTAATCGCATTATCGCATTATGAGGGTGCATGTAAACGTAGCCATTGACATCATCACTTGACAGACTCTGACATCCAATGACCCCTCCTTTATTTTTAGGTGTGAAAAATAATTTGCAGCTACAATAGCCTAATAAATCAAAGAAAAAGTAATAAAATAATACTCACTGGTGAAACTGGCAGCCTGCTGGCTAGGCTCGTCTTTGTCAGATTTTACAGTCTTTATTGAATATCATGAAGTATGGCTGCCCTAAATTTTGCTGCACCATATTTGTTACTTTTATTAGTCTGCATTCCACCACGTTCAAAAGGGAGATTAAGGCTGTTTGATATTCAACGTCGAGACTCAACATTTTCTGATGATATAGCTGATGATATTAAGAGTTAGCCATGCTATAACTATGCTATGTCTTAACTCTAATGTTTTAATGCTGTACTTTGGTTTTATCTGATCCATGCATTTTTTTTTAACAGGACACCGCCCGTGCTACTCCGAAATCTCTTTGCCAAAAAGCTGACAAAACCACTCAGACAGATTTCTTATTTTCAGAGGTGAGTCCCCATTAAAGCACCGCACAAGAGCTCCTGTCGACACTTCTAATGTTCTGAAGTCACTGAGCTGTGTCTAGTTTTTCTAATTGAATACAGATCCCCACATCTGTCTTTTTTATTTCACTGACTTTTAATGGTAAAGGGCACTGGAAGTTGATTTTCAATTTTAAGAGGAGCCCTTAAATTGGAGATTGTGGTATCATTTGGTGTAGACTATTCCTAAGGGGTACTTCAGCCGGTTATAGGGGGTACTTGAAAAGATTTTGGTATAGCGTCGATAAACCCATGAAATCTAAATTACAAAGAAAAAATACCACTGTCAATGCATTAAAATAATTCCTCTCGATTAATATCAAGATTTGTTGGTAGTTAATGCATTAACACATTCAGTTCCTTTTTAAGGCAAAAAAGCAAAAAGTTGTGTCAATTTGTTTGTATGACACTTGTAGCGGAATAAAGTAATAATTGCTGACTGTGAATCTTTAATTTCTACAATGACATCTGAAACTGAATGCTATTGATTTTAAATGATGCTGCATCCAAGCCACTGAGTGTCAGTGTAAGTCCAAGATGACACAAAGACAAAAGACATCTCTTTTTAAAGATGCATTCAGTAACTTTTGTCTTTGTGTCATCTTGGACTTACACTGACACTTAGTGGCTTGGATGGAGCATCATTTAAAATCAATAGTTTTCAGTTCCAGATGCCATTGTAGAAATGTAGTATTCACAGTTTGCCATGATTATTTTAATCAATGAGTGAAAGTGTCAAATAACAGTATGTTTACAGAGTTTATGCGAGTAGTATTCGGCTGGTCATGTGATTCAAAATAATAATGTAAATCATATCCAGTTGTATTCGGAGTTAAAATTGACCTATTTCTGGTTTGGTGGTGATTAAAGTTCTAAATGAGCACTTTGAGGACAAAAAAGTTTAGGAAACACTGATGTCGACATATTTTAACAAATCTTATGCTTAACAAGTTGTCTACAGACCTTTTTGATAGTTTGATCTCATTTCTTACCCTCATCCGGTAATTTATATCCTCATTTTATTAAAATTTTTTGATTAAAGTTAGGTGCTTGCTTGTTCCCACAGGCTCATCTTAATGGTGCACACACAACAAATGATGATACTATATTCCAGTGAGTCAGCAAGCCGTGTTCATTTAAGTGCATCAAATTTTAAATGACTCATTAACAGAGATTAATACAATTTAGAGATTGCATTGATTCAAAACCTGGACAGTTAACCGTCTTTTCACAAGGAACATTTTGAAACTCTTACAAGACTAAATGGCATTTGATGGTTTGATGAAAAGCTATTTTCACACACTTGATCGATGCCCCCTTACTCTTTAATGTATTTAAGAATTTTGAATTTAAGTTCTTTCGGCATTTGTATGATTTGTGATGATCACGCTTTTTAATAAATTGAATTTGTTCACTCACTGATGGTTAAGAAGCACAATTTCTTTAGATATATCTGTCATATATTACGTCCTTAGGGCAGAGTAGCTTGACCGTGACCACATCAATATGCCTTTAGTCCCTATTTCTCTGAAATGGCTTTCAGGTGGCTCCTGTGGAGACACAGCCCATTTTTCCCTCTGGCATTTAACATCTCTCCAGACATTGTGCTTTGTATTACAGCTAATATTTGTATGTGATGTGAATCCAGATGGCTTTTTTCAAATTGCTTGACAATCCATTCTGAGGCTCTCACTCCACTAATGTGTCGCTGTTTCATCAGACCTCAGCGTTGAGTGCTGTTGATGAAAAGTGCACTAAAACGCTGAAATATTAGAAAGAGTGCTCATTATATAGCTGTTGCATTAGATAAGTGTAATTTTCACAGTAAGCCAGCGTCTTTTGTGCTGCGATGCCAAAAGCAGCCTGCGTAGAAATAATCGCGTGGGAGGATGTGGGTGGATCTTCTTCCTGTCTACCTCAGATGTGGCGGCAAAGAATGAGCGCAGAGAGGAACTGCACACGCACAAGAGCCTCAGGCTTTCTGAATGCAACACACACCATCATTCTTTCCCCCCCGCTCAGCAAGAGATGACTTTTGCATTTCCGCCCTATGTAGACTATGCCGCTATATGGGTTACTGCATTGAGGACACGCAAATATCCGAAAGTGTGTCTACAAGTGGGTCATCTATTTTGAAGGCTGCTTCAACTGTAGGAGGTCATCTGTTTCCTTTTTTCTCCCCGTTCTTTCTCTCTTTCGTCTTTTTTTTTTCTGGAGCACCCTGCTTCTCTCTGCAGCTGAGCTAATTAGCTGAAAGGGATAGGAAGAGGATTTGGTGCCCTCTGTTGATTCACAGTGCACCAGGGGGCCAGGCTGGCCTCTTTTGGAAACGGTGGACACTGATCCTCAACGATTTTTAAAGCCACCACCTCTTGCAAAAACTTCTCAAAGTCCTCTCTGTCTCTGCCGGCCTGATGCACAGCAGGCAGGAGCAGGTTCATGAGGAGGGTTCCTGTTAGGACAAAGAGACATGGCTAGATGGACAGGGGCCAGCCTGCTCATCTGTCCAAGAGAATGAGAAATGATGCAGGTGAATGGAAGAGTGATGCGTAATGCTCTGGTGAAGCGCAGAGCTAAAATCTATAACTTCTGATAGCTGAGCAGTAGATTCATATAGAGTTCAGCACATTAGCTACGTTAACAAAGCAGCAGAATACTGTTGTAAGTCCTGTTTTAGAGTGCCGATCAGTTTGAACAACTTAGTTCTACAGTATTACAGCTGCCTCTAGAGTTGAAATAAAAATAATCACTATACTAATCACTAAAAATCTATATTTTTATTTTTATTTCAATGCAGTTAATTAGATAAATCAAGTGTTCTAAATTGAAATCAGGGCACAAAAAGTAAAATGTGACTTTGGAAACGTGCCCCGTCAGTATCATGTTTCAAACTTCATATCTTGTGAATAAAACGCGCACATATATATATATATATATATGTATATGTGTATATATATATATATATATATATATGTATATGTGTATATATATATATATATATATATGTATATGTGTGTATATATATATATATATATATATGTGTATATATATGTGTATATATATATATATATATATATGTGTATATATATGTATATATATATGTATATATATATATATATGTGTATATATATGTATATATATATATATATATATATATATATGTGTATATATATATATATATATATATATATATATATATATATATATATATATATATATATATATGTATGTGTATATATATATGTATGTATATATATATATATATATGTATGTGTATATATATATGTATGTATATATATATGTATGTGTATATATGTATGTGTATATATATATATATATGTATATATATATGTGTTAATATGGTTAATAAATAGGCTATAAAAAGCTTAATTTGGTAAATACTTCAATATAGAGAGTTGAATCCAATCTTCATTTTTATTGATTTTTTTTCAGATTACTTTGGGGATTTTGGTTGCACAGTAAACTACATCTGGGATTTTATTAATTTTGGACTCTTGTGGCCACTGTTTCTTTGGCCATTATAGTAAGGAAAGGCTAAGTAATGTTTAACATTTCTAAAAATCGATTTAAAAAAGGTATTGGCTGATTAATCGGTTATCTGCATTTCCACCACCATAGTTATTGGTATCGCAAAATCCGCTATCAGTCGACCTCTATTATTCACTGCAGACATACTTGTCTTGTTCCAGTAACTCACTGAGCTGTGTGTCATCTGAAGGTTTGAAACCCAGTCGCTGTCTTTATGGATCTGGTGAGCTGCTCCCATCAGTTTTGTGGTCTGTACACGACCCAAATGCTGCTCTCTACACTCTGCTATAAATAAATATAAAGCATTCAAAGCCACTGTAGGTTATTTTGATGGATTAACTAGTGCCTTTATTGCACTTGTTTATTAAATAATGTTGCGTCAATTGTGGCTAGAGTTTCTGGTGTTCTGGAAGTCGCCTTCATTTGCATTTATTTAAGTCTGTGACTTAATGACTGTTATGTCACTGTTACTATGGTTACAGACATTATCTGTGGCTATTGCAAGAATAGAAAAGGAGCTTGACTTTGCTTATTTGTTCATACATATAGTATTCAAGCCGCTCCTGTAAGCTGTTTTATGAGCAGGACAATTTGAGAGTAACTCCTGTTAGTAAATATGGTTGTCAATCCCAAATACTGACTGTGTGAACATGACCTTGGATAAATTATAATTATTTTGTGTTTTATAAGCCAGTGTCATGGTCACCTCAACTTGATGAAAGGCCTTTTCTTTTGATTCCACAAAAAGCCTGACTGCAATGTTATGTCTGTTTACATTGCTTTATTATGCCGGTCTAAGCCAGTTAATATTAAGCTCTGCCCTGCTCACTGCAGCTCGGCTATTTAAATGAAAAAGCACTTAAGAGCTCATTTGCTCTGGCATTCCTCTCTTCTGTAGCAGAGATGGGAAGTTTTATGGATTAGCTTCTGTTTTTTTTTTGTGTGTGTGTTATCTCCCTTTCAGTCATAAATCTTTTTTTATAGAAGTGACACTTCTTATTAAATGCTTGAATATTTAGCCAAATGGAAACCCCTTACAGCCAGAATAGCCATTTTTTATGCTTGATGCCCAAACAGTTGGATCTATACCAGCGAGCGAGATTGATCAGTGGTCAGCTCCATATAGCTAGAGGACACCTGTTAATGGAACACTCTGGACATCTCCCACTGCTCTGTTTTTCAGCTCTCCTTGCCAGGCCTGCTGAGAGGCTTTTTGCGCTTTTAGCCTGTTTCATGAGGACCTAAATCATATCAGGGATCTCTTTTATTTTTTTCAATTCACTTTGGCTTGCTTATTTATTTATTTAGAATATTTTGCACATGAGGGGGTCACCCTGTCTCACAGTGTCATGCTGCAGCCCATCTGATCACTCTGTGTGGGAGACCTGTTATGCTAAACTCTTGACTTCATTGCTCAAGCCTGTGTTCTTTGCTCTCTGCATGGGTCAGAGTGTGAGTGCAGAGCTGCACAGAATGACACGCTTGCTGGGTGATAATCGTTTTCTGTTCTTTTCAACTTTGACAAAAGTTTTTTTTTTTTTGCCATTTGTTGCTGGTTTGAGTTTCATTTAGTTTAAATCCTTTTAGACATTTGATCTAGAAAGGGCAGCAGAAATGGTAAAATGGATGTTTGAAAACAGTTATTAAGTGCATATTTTTAGAGACTAGTTGGAGACACCAGTTTGAGAGAGAGAGACAAACATGGCCTTAAACTCTTATTCTATATAAAATTAATCTACCGGTAGACTAATCGTAAAGCTGCGGTCATGATTCGCGTCAGAGCGTCAACACCAGCGTCCATTGTCCCTTTGAAGTTAAGACTTGCCATGCTTCAGTGGTAATTTAAATGCATTTCTATCATAAGTCCCATCTGGCCTTGTTTTGTAAAGGTTCTGCCCTCCAAAAAAGTGTTTATGCTGTTGTGGTGATGGGGGCGTGGTTGTTTATCTGTCTGCGGGAAAGAGAGCGGTCAGCCTCGTCACCTGGGTTATCATTATCTTATATAACACCTTCTTGTTGTAGTGATGGTGGAGGGAGACATAAAAAGATGCACGAGGCGTCATAGTGACAGAGAGGGAGTGAAACCAGAGAGACTGTTCCTGCATCTGCAGCAATACGACACATTTTGTGTGTTTTACGTGGTTACTGAGATTCCTTTTTGTTTAAGTTTTTGAGTGACGCTGAAGAGTAATAAAATACTCACATTAACAGTTCGCTGCCTGCTGACTCATACATTGCTCAAATTATGAACCTGCTACAGCTGTATTAAAGGTAAATGCGTTAATCATGATTAAGAAAAAGTAATGCATTAAAATGTTTTTAATTAATCACATGTAATTAACACGTTAATTCTGACAGCTCTAGTTAAAATATTTTGTTATCCCAGTTTAAATGGATAGAATTTTCATTTTTAGGTGAACTATCATCATTTACTTACACTCATGCAATCCAGATGTGTAGAACATTCTTCTGCTGAGCACAAATGAAGATTATTTTAAAACTGTCTCCGCACAGTAGGTCCATACAATGCAAGTGAATGGTGGCCAGAAATTTGAAGGTCCCAAAAGCACACACAGTCCAAAAAGAACTTCAGTATTGATATGTATCTCAGCTACACATTATATCACTTTGATAGACATGGATTTAACCACTGGAGTTAAATGAGATATTCTTCTAAAAATCGTTGCTTGTGTTCAGCAAAAGAAAGTAAGTCATACACATCTGGGATGGCATGAAGATGAGTAAATATATTTTTGGGGGTGAATTGTCCCTGTAATATGCAGAGACAACTAGAAGTTTGCCATTTGTGGGTTAATTTTCACACAAATGTTACAGCCTTACACAACAACATTGACTCAACCAGTGGTGTGAGTTTGGGATTGGGACTATCTTTTTGTTCGATCAAGAGCATTATTTGGAAAATTGTTTAAAAATATTTTTGCAATTCTATTTGGTGGTGGTGGGTGGTGCTAGTGGCGGAGAAATGACATGATTCAGCTTTATGGTAGGTAAATATTTAGCTTTCAGTTCACTTTCTGATGCAACGCTCTTCTTGAATCATTGTCCTTTTTTAGTTTTTTTTTTCTCATTCAGTGAAAGCCTTTTGAATGATCTTCCACATCCAGCCTCCAGCTCTTAACAATAACTCTGCCTGAAGTAGTGGCACTTGACAGGAACAGTATAGAGATGGCTGAGACCCCATTCAGTGTTATGGGAACACTGCTGTCTGGGCCTGCCCTTGGCATGCTGCAATCCCCAAGTACTTGCTCCTGGGCAGAGTGATTAGGCTTCTGAATAGGGAAGTCATCCTTCATGATGTTTTACCTTGACCCATCAACTTTTACTGCCTTCTCTGTCTCTGAATTTGGCAGCATTGTAAAACATCTCCAGTGCATTTAGTGACCTAGGGATGAGTTAGATAAACTGGTGGAACGATTTAATAAAACCTTAAAAGCTGTGATTCATAAGTTTGTACACGGGCCAGTGCATTAATGAGACACGGTAAGTAGGTGAGGTGAATTAATTACGTGTATACGATTTTAGATTGAAATTTGAGGCCTGCCTTGATGGCCAAAATGTCTGATGTCCATGTGTTTGTGTTTTGTGTGATTGTCGACAACTGTGCCTCAAAGATATATGCTTTGCTTTCAGGACCAACTCGTTCCTGCCGTTTCCTCTTTTAGGAGGCCATGTGAGTTGTGTTTGCTCAATTTGTGTTGTGGTCACTCGTGGTGTTTCATGATGGCATGCTGTTGTGCCACCCGGGGATTGACAACTGGTCTACTCACACTCTTTCTCTCTGTAAGGCCTGCCACTCTCTGCCATTTAATTTTGTTTTTGTCCCCCTGTTAGTGTCTTTCTTATCTTCTTATGTTGATCTTGGTTCCTTTTCCTTTAAATTTTGTTTGAGAAAAATATTTGTTTTCAAAATGCAAGAGAAAAAAACCCCCCAACTGATTACTGGCTGTCAACTTCATTTGCATGTTGTTTTGTTTTTTTATTATTAAAAAAAGTTTTTGGTTGAAACTGGTCTTCTTGCACACTAAACAAAAACTCTACCACTGGACTATAATTTTTTACTCTTATTTAATTACCTTTTTTAAAGTTTTTATTTTAGTTTTAAAATGTGATTTTAATTTTTGTTCTCCTTTGGCACCTCAGATAAGTGCCTGCCGCCCCTGCAGGTTATCACTGTTCACTGGTGGATACTCTGCACTTGGATGTACACCAGCCATTTTGTTTGGATGGCCACACTCACAAATGCCACTTGTAGATTGCTTTGAAATACCATCTGTACGACAGACACTTTTTTTGCATATTATCTTTGTTTCTTTAAATTTGAGCTCTCTAACTGTCCATCACGTATTACTCATTTCCAGCTTCAGCTAGTGCCAGTACTTCAAATACAGCCTTTGTCTGATGAGTAATGTTATGTCTGTAGTTAACTCAAAAATGAAAATTCTGTCATCAACTTACTCTAATGTTGTTCCAAACCCAAATGATGCTCTTATCTTCTGTGCAACACAAAAGGTTACTTTTAAAGAACAACCCCCCCACACACACACAGACCTTTTCTATGTGGATTGTTCAAAATAAAGAATACATAAAAATGAAATACCTAAATACTTATCAGTACTGTTTAGTGTCAGCCAAATGCTGACTTTTTTTAATACTGCCAGTCAATTAGTGTCAGGTTGTAAAACAAGAAGCATTTACATTTGCCGAGACAAGAGATAAAAGCGGCAGCGGTGTTACACCGTATTCTGCTATACAAGTTCAGGTGAAACTTTCAACAGTGGAAAATCAGACTTTTAAATATTACATTTTATAACTGCAACGACTGGAATTGTTCGGTTGAAGGGGGTACTAAACTGTGAATCCTGAACAAAACAGTTCGGTCAATACATGTTTACACATTAGCTTCCACTCAGCTGACAAGCAATGGAAGTAGCTACATGGTTAGCTCTTTAGCTATAAGCTCATTGACACTTATAGCTTTTACTCTCATTGAGAGTAAAAGATGGACCAGCATTGCGTCTCACCAACTAGGTAACAACGTAGTGTGAAATCAACACTCAACAGACACAATCCACCACCTCACCATTGTCTGCTGAGCTGCAAAAAGCTCTGTTTATTTTCAATCTGCTACATTAATGAATGCACTGACAAACTGACAAACGCGGACTAACAGCAAACAGTTGTGATAAACAGGAGTGACATGGTAGGGCAGGGTTAACGGTATATTAGTTATATTGAAAAGGGAAAATGATGGCGTCATTGTATATGAACTTTCCTGTATGTATTTCAAAAACTAGTATTCACTTACCGAGAAGACACCGCTTGACTCCGCCCTGTCCGCAGAGCCACCGTCAGCTCATAGTCAGCTCTGTAAATAGATTTGGAGCACACTCTGCTGGACAAACTATGTTATGACACCAATTCTAAAGCATTGTTTTCTGCATTATATGTTCTGAAAATTTTTTAATATCTTCACATATCAGAAACTTATACGGCGATACCAATATATAATCCGGGCACTAATTAAGATGTACAGAGTTATTATGAATGATATATGACATAAAAGAATAAAAAAATCTAAATGAGTGGATATTGTATATCATCTTCTAAAAACTAATATTTACAAGATTGTTTTCCTTTCATGCATATTATGGATGAAATATGATTATCTTTGCAAGAGAAAATAAGGCTCGGACTTCTAAATTGTACACTTGTGCTCATCTTCTGAAGATTTGAAAGACATGACAATGTTTCCAGTTAGGGAACTGTGTAAGCAATGATGCTCCCTGGTTTTATGTTGTATTCTGGGAATTTTCAGGGAGGAACCGTTTCAGTGCACTGGAACAATTTTGTGAATGGGGGACAGCCCTAGAAATATTTGAGACACTGGCATGTGGCCTGACTGCACAAGCTCATTGAACACTACCTTATACTACATAAGTCATACAGTGCATCCGGAAAGTATTTATACTTTATATATAGAATATATATACTTTCCGGATGCACTGTATGGACCACTTTTATGGAGCTTTATTGTCAATTTGTAGCCCCAGTCCTCATTTACTTTCATTAAATAGAAAAGAGTGGTCAGGATATTCTTTAAAAATTCAGTTTTTGTGTTCCATGGATGAGAGAGACTTTTACAAGTTTGGAATGAGATGAGGGTTAGTAAATTAATGACAATTTTCATTTTTGGTTGAACCATTCTCTTAAATTCCAAAGCATTACTGCTTTAAAATTATAGTTTGAGAGATCACACTGAGCCATATACGTACATGGACTGTGTGTGTGTGTGTGTGTGTGTGTGTCTGTGTGTGTGTGTAGCATTGTAATCCACACAGACAGTGAAAAGAGTGGTACCCAGCACTCTTGTGTGCCCAGGGCGACCGGAATGGGAAGATGAAAGCCCCTTGTTTACTCAGGTGGAGGAGCTTTTTGCAGAGAAGCAGGGAGACTCTGATGCTTTGATCCTCTTTGTCAGTTTATATTGATGTGTACAGTTGTGTCTGCTGTAATGCTTTACAAAGTGAAAAAAAGTAAAAAAAAAAAAAAATAGAGGATCTGTTTCTGTCTTATATGCCAATAATGACCTATTTGTTAACAGAAATTGTAACTCTTGGGATATAACTGACTCTGTTCCAGCTAATGCGGGCTATGTAAGAACCGCAGGCCATGGAATGAGTTGTGTTCCATTCTTTTGTTCTACCGTTTGTTTAATTAGCAGAATAATGTCCCTTACCAGTTTTTGTCTTTTTATGTTTTTCCAGAACCCTTCTGAGTTTGTTCATTTCTTTTATTTATAAGTTTGGCATTCTAGGCTCCAGTGGTCCATTTTTGCTTGCATTAGCCATTAGTGTTGTGAATCTTCAGGTTCCTCATGATTTGATTCCATTTAGATTCAGGGAGTCAAAATCTGATTCCAAAACAATAGTCGTTGCATCACAATTTTTTTCGGGCAAAAATCTGAGACTAAATCGTGAGTTAAGGTGGCTTGTTGACAAATTGTGCTTTGACCTGCAAAACCAAAATAATCAGATACGATTAACTAATATCAGAGCTTCTTTTTTTATGTATATTAAATGTTCAATAACCAGAATTATTAATAATTAATTTAAAAGCTCAGATTTTTGGAATCAATCCAGAATTGTTTGAGAGAATCTGTTTTTCAGTTGTTTTTCTCTTCCTCTTCCCTATTAGCCATTTATCCCCTTAACAGCATCAAAAGTGTGTTGTGTCTAGACGGATGCATTTTGGGTTTCCTCTTTAGTTCCGCCCTCTCTGTGATCACCACCTCTGGGAGTTGCGTGCCTGTGATGGCAAGCGAGAATTTGAAGTGTGACTCTCTTCATAATTAAGTGGCCTTCTGTGCCGTTATGTGCACGATGAGATTGAGATAAGCAAGCTGGACAGGGGCCAGAATATAGTCAGGTGGTCAGAGCTCCCACATCTCTCCTTTTGCTGGCTCACAGACTAATAAGCTCTTTTGTTCCTGATCGTGTCCTGCTGCCTTAGCTTCACTGCTATATCCAGGTTCAACTTGCCAGCCAGGAGAACAGTAGAGAGATAGAAAGTCAGGGAGGAGAAGACCAGTCACAGAGGGATTGTGTGAAATTGAGGTGAGTGATGGGGAAGGGATGGTGGGGAGAGCAAGAGAGAGAGAATATATGAAAGTCAGCCAAAAAAGAGAATAGATTAGGTTCAACACAAGAGGGATATAGATTTAGAGTGCTTTTGAGGATAATAGAGAGACAGCAACACATGAGGCCAGTCATTAGCCATTAGTCTGGGCTTTCTGTTAAAGAAGCATCAGGTGAGTGTGTGCTTGGGTTCTGCAAGGGCGTGAGAACATTCACCAACAGGAATTAGTTAAGTGGCTTCCACATGACTCGCGTCGGGGTTTCAACGGTCTGCTCAATGCTTCTAACAAGCAGTGCTTTGCCCTCCTTGTGACAAGTGTTGTGGAAAGTGCCATAGAGGGGTGATTTTATGAGTTTGCCAGGCAAGAAACTGTGAGGTGTGTGGTGTAAATATTGAAAACCTGTATTTGGAGAAGTGGATAAACATTCTGGCAATTGCTTTGATACGTTGTATTACATTCATTGCTGATGACTCCGTAAAGTTCAATGTATTTGTCAACATGCAACTGGTGATCCTCCTTTTTTTTTTTTTTTTTATCTACTTTTGATAATGGAGCAAAAATAAACTAAATCAAAGGCCATATTGTATCAAAAATGTAATTTGCATGAAAAAAACTTCTTGTTTATAAAACTAATCTGTGCTATTATTCGAAACGGCGTTCTTGCTTGCGTGATATTGCAAGTACAGTATCTGGAGGTGGGAAGGCATCAAGGCTAGTGGTCAACTGATATGGGTTTTTTAAATGCCTATG
This sequence comes from Moxostoma hubbsi, assembly GCA_032164185.1. Classification (NCBI taxonomy): domain Eukaryota; kingdom Metazoa; phylum Chordata; class Actinopteri; order Cypriniformes; family Catostomidae; genus Moxostoma; species Moxostoma hubbsi. The sequence continues at coordinate 22,679,228 of JAVLUX010000018.1, forward strand.
CTAATATCCAGAGAGTAGGGTGGCCAATACAATGCCGATATATCACAATTTAATATAATAAATAACAAACTTAAAATTGTTAGAACAATTTATAAACTCTTATTTAGCAATATATTTACTCAATTTCACACAAAACTAAAAAATAATATTGTATTTTAGATAGCAGGAAGGTAGATATCAGTTTCTTCAGATTTTAGTAATTTATTTGCACATGAATAAAATAAATAAATAAATAAATAAATAAATAAATAAATATATATATATATATATATATATATATATATATATATATATATATATATATATATACTGTGTGTGTGTGTATATATATATATATATATACACACACACACAGTATATATATATATATATATATATATATATACTGTGTGTGTATATATATATATATATATATATATATATATATGTATATATACTGTGTGTGTGTATATATATATATATATATATATATATATATATATATATATATATATATATATATATATATATATATATATATATATATACTGTGTGTGTATATATATATATATATATATATATATATATATATATATATATATATATATATATATATATATATATATATATATATATATATATATATATATATATATATATACTGTGTGTGTATATATATATATATATACTGTGTGTGTGTATATATATATATGTATATATACTGTGTGTGTGTATATATATGTATATATACTGTGTGTGTGTGTATATATATATATATATATATATATATACACACACACACAGTATATATATATATATATATATATACTGTGTGTGTGTATATATATATGTATATATACTGTGTGTGTGTATATATATATATATATATATATACTGTGTGTGTATATATATATATATATATACTGTGTGTGTGTGTGTGTGTGTGTATATATACATATATATATACACACACAGTATATATATATACACACACAGTATATATATATATATATATATATATATATATATATATATATATATATATATATATATATATATATATATATATATATACTGTGTGTGTGTGTATATATATATATATATATATATATATATATATTTCATCACATTCCCAGGGGGGTAAGAAGTTTACTTACACTTTGTTAGTATTTGGTAGCATTGCCTTTAAATTGTTTAACTTGGGTCAAACTTTTTGGGTAGTCTTCCACAAGCTTCTCACAATAAGTTCCTCCAGACAGAACTGGTGTAACTGAGTCAGGTTTGTAGGCCTCCTTGCTCGCACACACTATTTCAGTTCTGCCCACAAATCTTCTATCAGATTGAGGTCAGGGCTTTGTGATGGCAACTCCAATACCTTGACCTTGTTTTCCTTAAACCATTTTGCCACAATTTTGGAGGTATGCTTGGGGTCATTGTCCATTTGGGAGACCCATTTGCGACTGAGCTTTAACTTTATGTCTGATGTCTTGAGATGTTCCTTCAATATGTCCACATAATTTTCCTTCCTCGTGATGCCATCTATTTTGTGAAGTGCACCAGTCTCTCCTGCAGCAAAGCACCCCCACAATATATTGCAGCCACCCCCATGCTTAACAGTTGGGATGGTGTTCTTCGACTTGCAAGCCTCATCCTTTTTCCTCCAAACATAACAATGGTCATTATGGCCAAACAGTTACATTTTTGTTTCATCAGACCAGAGTACATTTCTTCAAAAAGTAAGGACTTTGTACCCATGTTCACTTGCAAACTGTAGTCTGGCTTTTTTATGGTGGTTTTGGAGTGGCTTCTTCCTTGCTGTGCAGCCTTTCATATTATGTCAATATAGGACTTGTTTTAATGTGGATATAGATACTTGTCTACCTGTTTCCTCCAGCATCTTCATAAGGTCCTTTGCTGTTGTTCTGGGATTGATTTGACACTTTTAACACCAAACTACATTTATCTCCAAGAGACAGAATGTGTCTAATTCCTGAGCGGCATGATGGCTGTGTGGTCACATGGTGTCTATACTTGCATTCTATTGTTTGTACAGATGAACATGGTACCTTCAGGCTTTTGGAAATTGCTTCCAAGGATGAACCAGACTTGTGGAGGTCCACAATTTTTTTTTCTGAGGTCTTGGCTGATTTCTTTTGATATTCCCATGATGTCAAGCAAAGAGGCACTGAGATTGAAGGTAGGTCTTACAATACTTCCACAGGTACACCTTCAATTCAATACACCTCCTATCAGAAGCTAATTGTCTAAAGGCTTGACATATTTTTTTATTTTTTCAAGCTGCTTAAAGGCATAGTTAACTTGGTTATTATTACTCATGCGGGCACAAAGTAGACGTCCTGAAGTACTTGTCAAAACCATAGCTTTCTAATATGAAATCTGTGTAGTGGTTAAATTTGTTTAAATTAAATAAGTGTATGTTAGCTTCACTCTTCAACTGTAAGAAACAAGGAAATAAAAGTACACACAGTAGTCCAGAAATCATAGATGGCATGTCCACATTAGCAATCCCATTTTCTCAATAAATATAGAATCAAATCAGTTGTTCATACAGTGATAGTGAACAAGACATTTACTTATAGCACACATAAAATGCTTTTACCTTGGGCTGCATCCGAAAAACTTATGCAGCTGACTTGCTACCATGCTGCCTAATCAGTTAATGGCTTAAAGTTAATGGCTGTTTTGAATGGAATGCTTATGGAAACTGGTCTCCGAACAGTTTGAAAAGTACCTTATTTTCATCGTACCTCCGTATACAGCCTCCGGAGGCAGCATTTTACAGATTTCAGAAGCAGTCTTTAAGTTGCACTCACGCATTCGTGTGGATGCATCGTGAGCAGCTGCAATCTCCTGACTGTTTAAAGGCCCTGGATTACCTGTTCGGATGGTCACGGATCAGACCGTCATGATTTGTGACTGAAAGGAACTTTTTGAAGTTTTGACTCTGGCTGATAGAATACAAGCTTCAGAGGAATAGTGTGCTTGATGTGAAGAAAATGCTGGATTTTCATGAGGTTCTGGAATTACATCTGTTTTAATGAGATGTCTGCATATTTGCATATGGTATATAATAGAAGTTTTATTGATATTTGCCTTTTTATCATTAGACAAGACAGTTATAATTTACAGGGAACCGTTGAGAAGAGAGAGGGAGAATGAAACTGGTGAACACTTTAACATTGAGTCTTCCATGTGGACCTTTTAAATGACACTGTTGCACATCGGTTTATTATTGTAGTAACTGATTGCTTTTGGATTACATTTGACTTAATTCTTATTATATGATGTCACATGCTTTTGACTAGGATAAGATTGAACCATTTTGACACAATGTTTCTTAAATGTAAAGTAAAAAAGTAAAACATCTTATTGGGTCAAAATGTTTTTTTGTAGATTTACTTGCAATTTTCTGTTTTTGAATGAAGTAAAAAGGCACTTAAAATGTTCTTACTCTTATTTTGGCATTTCAATCACCATCACATCTGTTAACGTGTGGTTATATTTGTGAATCAACATCACAAAAAAGTCTCAAAAGTTAATGCAAAAGCGCTTTCATGTACATTTTTGAAGCCGAGTACAAAAGCCATTTGCAAAACGAAACACTGCAATCGGTTCTACATTTATGTGTAGACTAAAGCTTCATCGTCAGTGTAATTATGGCTAGAGACAAGTATCAGGTCTGTATATACAATTCCACCCCAGCCTCCTACATTTGATTTGTTTTACCTATATCAGCTGTAGGCTGATTTTAGAATGTAAAATTATAAATATTTAAAAAGAATTAGAAGGATCAATAAATTATAATTATTTATTTTTTTGCCTTTGCCTGATTAATATGTAGTAATGTAATCCATAAAAAGTCACTTTAATCTGACTACGAGTATTTAAAATGTAATTTAATCTAATTACAAGGGCTTGATTTTTGTAATTCAATTACTACCTAGCACTGCATATACCTTGCACACTATCCTGTAAGTGCGATTTAGTGGTTGAACGAAAGAATGGGAATAACGTTTGATGAAGGGTGTTTTAATACACCAGTCTGATGTGGTACACCAGTCACTTTAACATACAAGATATTTTTTTCAGTATTTTTTTTTTTTAGCTCCACTAGTTTTTATAAACATGTCCATGATAACTTTGTCAAGGTAAAATCTGTGATCCTAAGCCTTGACAGAAGGTTCGAGTCCCCGTGGACAAGGCCGACTGAAGACTGCCCGCAGGGTGTTCTCAACCATTAGCAGAAGGGCAGTGCTTGTCCAACCTATACGGCCCCCTCCTGTGCCACTATAATGAAATGCGCAAGCAACACCTCACTGTGGACAGATGGTCAGGAGAGGCAGGAATGTTGTGCCACAATAAAGATGTTAATAAATAATAATATAAACAGTGACATTCAGCAGTAATGGGGATCAGAAACGGGCATTTATTTATAGTTGCTCTCGATGCCTGTGATATGTATCTGCAATGTCAGAGGAATTCCTCAGATTAGGCTACCTGGGAAAACATTTTGCACAACTCCCCTTCACAATGTGTATTTAGTTTCAGTGCATAATTATGTTGATAATTTAAACATAATTGAAAAAACTTCAATTAAACTAAAATAAATGTTAATGACTCAAACTAAACGAAGATCTTTACAACCTATACCTATCAGGTTCAGGTTACTTTATTTATACCCGTAGGTAGACTTGGTTTGCAGTGGATGAGTTCATATGTTTGACCAATTTTTACAAGGACAACCCGAACAGTGTACGACATAAAAAATATAAAACTACACACACAGTGTACGACATGATAAAAAGTGCTCCACGTTCTTATCAGCATTTTAAAAACAATATATAAATAAAGTAAATTAGTAATTGCATCTATATCATTATATTAGCAATGTTGCTAGGACTTATTCAACGGAGTTATAGCTGCCGGAACAAAGCTGTTTTATACCATTTTGTTCTGCACTTTGGAACTATAAACCTTGTGCATATGAAATATATCAGCATATGAAATTGTTTAAGAAAGGACATTCAGTCTTGCACTGTGATGCTGCAATACATGCCTTACCATTGCCTACATGGACAGCAACTGCAGAAATCAATGAATATATAAATTTACCAGAGTAGTAAAGTTCACACTGTCTTCATCTGGATTTCATGTCATGGGAAATAATTTATGGACCAGCCTCACCTCTGCATTCTTTTATTAAAGTTTGGGTCAGAAAACTATTTTGTCATTATTCTTGGCTATACAATTTCCTCAGGTCTCTCTCTCTCTCTCTCTCTCTCTCTCTCTCTCTCTCTCTCCGTCCACACCACAATGTGAGACAGTCACCCACCCACAGCCTTCTCTAACATCCCCTGCTTCACTTCTCAGCCTCTTCGTCTCCTTGTCAAACTCCAGAACAGAAGCCTGTTCCTTCTCAAACACATTTTCAAACACCTTCTCCAACTCCTACTTTGCTCATTACTATTTTATTTCCCTGTAAAACAATCTAGATATCAGGATGTACAAATGTAGGAATTACAAATTTGATTTCTCTCTTTATCTCTCACCCACTTTTTATTTATATATAATTTGCTCCCTGTGGCATGTACTGCAATTAGTTCTATGAAAATTGGTAAATTGCCTCTGCCTTTGTTTGGTGAAGTATAGTGCTGCTGGTGCCCCTTTTAAAGTATTTTGCCATTTACATATCATCATAATTGAATTCAAAATTGCAATACCTTTTAGTTTTGCAGATGCAATCACAAATTAGTGCTTGGTTGTTGGAAAAAAAATGCTTAAACATATTTTTGTTGAAATCCTGTACCAGAATTTTTTTTCTGTGAAATAATGAGAAATACTGTGTACGACAGAATTATATGCATTGCAGCCTCATTTCCCCCCTGCTGCCCACCACAGCCTAATTTATAACCATCTAATGTTTTTATCTTGTTTATACATACACAAGCTAATGCACCATCATATCTGCAAACTGCCATGAGTCATTGATTTTTGTTAGTATAAACCTTTTGATTTTCTTTCCACTTCACTGAATTTCCTTTATCGTTTGTACACATCATGTTCATTTTTCTTTGTGTTGTTTTGTTCTCACCTCTCCCCTTTTTTCCCCCATGGGTGCAGTAAGCAGCAGCCTGTGCTGGAAGCACATTGCAGGTAGGTGTCTCACTGTATAAAGCAGATCTGTCTCTAATCAAAGGCAGACAGCTTTTCCCTACCAATCCTCACCTTGACTAATTGAGGGTAACCACAGAGCTTTTAAATTGCATTAACAAATAATCACGCGCAAATGTCTTAATTGCTGTGGGGCTGTATATGAAATCACGTTGATTGTTGCATGGTAATTTTATCAGCTGTCCTAATCATCTCTGTTGGGGACATGTTGAGTGCTTGCTTTAGTTTAATCCACATGCAGGTTCATTGCTGACTGTGCTTTCCCAAAATCAGGTGGCAAAATTTTTTGGCAAAATGCTTTTCAGTGTATTTTGGCAATTTTGCTATAAGACCATGATTGTGCGGACACTCTTGTTTCACAGAAAATGCTAATCAGAGCCAGCACTGCATGCAATTGCATAGAGCCGTAATCTAGCCAAAAAGTTTCTACTTCAGCCTTGTTCAGACTGCCACTAAAAATCAGTTTTTTTTTTGCATATCCAGATTGTTTCCAGATGAGTTTTTGATAGTCTGGACCGCAAAAAAACCCCCACATGAAATCAGATTTTTCAGAATCTGATTTGTAGTCCGGATGCTCTTGCTGCTCATTTCAGATTTCAAATGGTCTTTTGCGCTAATCTTAACGTGACACACAACAATGACTTCAAATATGGTAACGCCTATGTTGTTACCATAGCAACCCATGTAGATGGGTTAGTTATGTCTGAACGTGCAAATCTGATTTGATCACTTGCAATCAATAGTGCGGACAGTCTGCCTGAAAAGATCTGATTTGAGAAAAAATCTGATTCGTCTGCAGTCTGAACATAGCCTTTGAGGAAGCTAAAATATAAGCGTTTTGATTTGTTTGACATTTTGTTTCGGTCACTACACAGTTACCATACTTCCATTTGTGGTCTCTATAGGTTTGATGACTTAATATCATTGTAACTTCTGGGAAATAGTTCTTATAAAGAGGGCTGTTAGTTGTTATCATTTTATCATGTATCATTTTAGATGTTATAATTGCCATAAAATTCAATATTCAAATTAATTGCAGTTAATGAGATATTTCAATAGTTGCGTTTCGACGCCACGTCAAGTCTAAATATGCCTGAATGGTTACATTCTGTTGCTCTTTGTCTAACTCTTTGGAGTTAAAGTTAGTTAGAACTCTGATAACACTGTACAATTGTGGTGAGAAGAATATATTCTCAATGTTATTCTGAGATGTGGGTTGACGCTGTTTTGGCGGCATGAGGGGGATCTACACAAAATTAGGCAGGTGGTTTTAATGGTGTGTGTGTGTGTGTGTGTGTGTGTCTGTCTCTCTCTCTATCTCTCTATCTATCTATCTATCTCTCTCTCTCTCTCTCTCTCTCTCTCTCTCTCTCTCTCTCTCTTTAGGTAATTACAGCAGTGCTAGTGTAGGGCCATATCACACTCTTGCTTGTGTGATATTGCTTATATACAACAGTTCAATGAACAAGTACATTTTTAAAAAAATTAGAAAAACTGAGTACGGTCATAAAAACGCATTTGTGCATGGAACTACTTTATTACGTGGCCGATCAGAATCTGCTGTTGCTGGTTCAAAACAAATGATGCATCCAAACCTCTGTTAGTAGTTTAAAACAGTTCACTTCAGAAATAGTATCACGCTTGTGCGGTTTCTAACAAGTTATTGGATAAACTACGATAGACAGATGGGGTGTGTGTGTGTGTGTGTGTGTGTGTGTGTGTGAGAGAGAGAAATGGAGCGTGTGCAATCACCTGTTGCCACACCCAATCAGATATGCTGTCTGCTTTCTGAAGGTCAGCTTTCTCAGTGGAAAATAGACGTCCAAGCGGGGGTAGTCCTCTATTTCACTGTAGCCGGTGCACAAGAGTCATTCACTATTGAAACAGCGATGTCCTCTGCTTTTTTAAACCGTATGTATCCAATGTGGAAACTACGATAAAAGGTGCCACGAGTTCTGTTATAAATCAGTCTGTTTTGTCTCTCAGCATGAGCCTTAATCCTGAAGTTGTCCGTTTAAAGCTATTTCCTAGCTTTGGTAATGTATTAGTAATACAAGCGATAATGGAGCGCTGTTCTACGTAAACAATGACTAATGGATTCACTTTTCGTCACAAACTGGCTCATATTACACACACAAAATATCTTTTGCCACCACCTGCTGGCTAACATATGTAATTTCAAAAAAACAGATATGCACTGCCCTTACACTTTAGTTTAGAACAGCACGAACACAAGCGTAGTGATACACACACAGTGAAGCATCTGAGTGCTGATGCTGTCACACCATCAGTGCTCATGGAACGCCTCTCGTCCAATCAGATTTGAGGACCGGATCTAACTATTGTGTGTGTATATACAGTGCATCTGGAAAGTATTCACAGCGCTTCACTTTTTCCACATTTTTGTTATGTTACAGCCTTATTCCAAAATGTATTAAATTCATTATTTTCATCAACATTCTACAAACAATACACCATAATGACAGTGTGAAAGAAGTTTGTTTGAAATCTTTGCAAATTTACTACAAATAAAAAAAATTACAAATCACATGTACATAAGTATTCACAGCCTTTGCCATGACACTCAAAATTGAGCTCAGGTACATCCTGTTTCCACTGATCATCCTTGTTTCTACAACTTGATTGGAGTCCACCTGTGCTAAATTCAGTTGAGTGGACATGATTTGGAAAGGCACAAACCTATCTATATAAGGTCCCACAGTTAACAGTGCATATCAGAGCACAAACCAAGCCATGAAGTCCAAGGAATTGTCTGTAGACATCTGGGGAAGGGTACGGATACATTTCTGCAATATTGAAGGTCCCAATGAGCACAGTGGCCTCCATCATCCATAAATGGAAGAAGTTTGGAACCACCAGGACTCTTCCTCGAGTCGCCCAGCCATACTGAGGGATCGGGGGAGAAGGGCCTTAGTCAGGGAGGTGACCAAGAACCTGATGGTCACTCTGACAGAGCTCCAGTGTTTCTCTGTGGAGAGAGGAGAAACTGCCAGAGTTGTTCCAAGAACCACAATCTCTGCAGCACTCCACCAATCAGGCCTGTATTGTATAGTGGCCAGATGGAAGCCACTCCTCAGTAAAAGGCACATGACAGCCCACCTGGATTTTGCCAAAAGGCACCTGAAAGACTCTCAGACCATGAGAAACAAAATTCTCTGGTCTGATGAAACAAAGATTGAACTCTACGGCCTGAATGGCAAGCGGCATGTCTGGAGGAAACCAGGCACCGCTCATCACCTGGCCAATACCATTCCTACAGTGAAGCATGGTGGTGGCAGCATAATGCTGTGGGGATGTTTTTCAGTGGCAGGAAGTGGGAGACTAGTCAGGATCGAGGGAAAGATGAATGCAGCAATGTACAGAGACATCCTTAATGAAAACCTGCTCCAGAGCTCTCTGGATCTCAGACTGGGGCGAAGGTTCATCTTCCAACAGGACAACGACCCTAAGCACACAGCCAAGAGTGGCTACGGGACAACTCTGTGAATGTCCTTAAGTGGCCCAGTCAGAGCCCAGACTTGAACCCGATTGAACATCTCTGGAGAGATCAGAAAATGGCTGTGCACCGACGCTCCCCATCCAACCTGCTTGAGCTTGAGAGGTCCTGCAAAGAAAAATGGGAGAAACTGCCCAAAAATAGGTGTGTCAAGTTTGTAGCATCATGCACAAAAAGACTTGAGGCTGTAATTGGTGCCAAAGGTGCTTCAACAAAGTATTGAGCAAAGGCTGTGAATACTTATGTACATATGGTGATTTTTATTTTTTTATTTTTTTCATAAATTTGCAAAGGTTTCAAGCAAACTTCTTTCAAGTCATTATGGTGTATTGTTTGTAGATTTTTGAGGAAAATAATGAATATAATCCATGTTGGAATAAGGCTGTAACATAACAAAATGTGGAAAAAGTGAAGAGCTGTGAATACTTTCCAGATGCACTGTGTGTGTGTGTGTGTGTGTGTGTGTGTAGATATATATATATATATATATATATATATATATATATATATATATATATATATATATATATATATATATATATATATATATATATATATATATATATATATACACACAAATTTTGTAATTGTTTGAGATACAACCATTTAAAAAAAAATTATGTTTTTGTGCTTGTGGGCACACACATGATATTATGTAGATTTTTTTTTTTCTTTTTTTTTTTTCTTTTAAACACTAACATTTAGCCTCTTTCCCATACTCTCTCACACACTTTTTTGGTCTCTGACAAAAGGACTCCATCTTATTTACAAATATGCACACATACATTCATGTACAAAACAGACATTACAGATGTAACGAACATAACAAATAAACTAAAACTGACTACTGCTATCCAGACACCTGAATCATCTCTTTAACATGTACGACTTGACTACATCTTGTCGCATCTAGATATAGGCCCTTTGCAGGTTATAACACTCTTCTCTATCATTTGATCATTATTTGATAAATTATTGCTGATTTGAATGATAGAAAATGTACACAAACATCTTTTTTAAATAAAATAAATTTTACGGCCTGCTTTCATCTGGCGGTAATCGCATGATGTAAATTGTGCAATGGATAGTATAAATCTAAAAAGCCTAATTTACATAGAAAGGAGGTGTGTTTGCATGGAAAGGAAAGATGGTGACTTAGATACTCAAGATTGCTCCTGGTTAACCTAGATTGCAGGTGGTTAGTGAATAAGATGCCATGCACTAAAGTGGCGCAAGTGGTATGAGTCTTGGCATTAGAATATCAATAAAGTATTGTGAGGTAAAATATCAAGATATTTGTTTCCCCCCACCTCTTGTACAATATGGTCTTGACCAAACCATTAAAGTGCACAAATACACTGCCAGTAATATTTGTTCTGTTACTGGATGGATGGATGAATGCATTGAATTACTGTTGTCTTTTAGATGATTGTGTAGAGGTATACTGGGACACCTGTTCCATAAATTCAGGAAGTTGCTTTTGAGTCCTGCTAGCTGGCAGTCTGTTATGGAGAGATGCCCAGATTTGGGCTCTATTGATCGAATGTATGTACCCTCCTCCACAGGTAAAACACCAAACCACAGAAATCAGTGCTGCTTAAAATACTTTACGGTCTTCAGACTTTTACAATACTCCTGCTGTCAAAGCTCAAGGGCACATGTAATGAAATTACATTTAGGATATCCGAAACTTAGCCTTTGGCATAAAAAATTTGATATATGTTTGTGTACTGTACTAGGAGACAAAATAATATAAGCAATGATCTTGCTTTAATGCACTAGCGCTGTACGCAGTTTAAGCGATTTGCCCCAGTAAGGATGACTGACAGAGTTTGTCAACCCTGGTGAAAGCCTGACAAATATGGATGTGGCATTGATGTAATGGCTTACTTTAAAGGGAGCAAAGTGACTTGCAGTCATGCATTTAAATGAATATTTTAAAGAGTTTGTACAGAAGTGATTGCGAGCCTGTTTGTCAAGTCAAATGGTATCAAATACCATTTTATCAAATATCATGTATCAGTCATCTTAGATCCTCTTATTTTTCTCTGTGTGGTGGTATGTTATGAAATATTGGTATTATACTGCATATAAATGTTAGAAATTACCAGTAATACACTGTACAGTAATTTACTGTTGATGGAGGCCTATATTCTCAAATGTACATGGCTCATGTGTGCATTTTCAAATGGCTATGAATTAATGTAAAATTTTTCAACATTAAATTCTTTGGTGACATAATCATTTACAGTATTTTCTGGACCGTTTGGTTCCTTGTTCTGCTCACCCTTCTCATTTAAAATTAATTTTGATCTTGTGAGTAACGTTTTTTACCGGCTCCATGTGCTTTATTTTGCCGCCCGATCTCACTTCGGCTACTGTTTGCATTGCAGAAATAGGATAAGCAGTCTGCTCACAAAAAAAAGTATCTTTATCTGCTGAAAGCCAAACATTTTGAAAGGGATGATGATAGCGGCTTACAGTACAGGTCAAGTTAATAAAATCACAAAAAATGAAATGTGCCCAGTTCTTAAAGGGATAGTTCACCCAAAAAATGCCATCCCAGATGTGTATGACTTTCATCTGCAGAACACAAACTCTGCTCAGTAAGTACATACAGTGCAAGTGAATGGTGACCAGAACTTTTAAATCTCCAAATATCCCAAAGGCAACATAAAAGTAATCCTTAATACTCCAGTGGTTAAATCCACATCTTCAAAAGGGATGTTATAGGTGTGGGTGAGAATCAGATCAATATGGATGTCATTTTTTACTATAAATCTCCACTTTCAATTTCACATTCTGAAAGTGGAAGTTGAGATTTGTGTTATTGTTTATTATTATAATTGTTTTATTGCATATTTCTGCATATTATTTTAATGTTTAATAATGTATATTTCATCCCCATCATTATCAAATCCACTTTTTGTTTTATGGTCTTATTTTTTTTGCAGTGCAGAGACCTACTATTGTATTATTACTGTTCACTTGCATTGTCCACTAAGGCTGTAGATTGTAATATAAAAATAAAGTGTCTTTAATTGAACTATAATAATCATCACTATTACTCTTCACATTTTATTGTACATATGCTATTGGATGCATTTAAGTTGATGTTGTAATCATTAAATTAAAACTTAACAAGTAACAGAGGGGTTTCCAAAGTTGCCTCTTTATAGGGATGTTATTTTTAATCACCCTCAATTTAACTGTCGAGGGCTTGTACTGATGTAGTGATTTATTTATTTATTTACTTATTTTTATATATATATATATATATATATATATATATATATATATATATATATATATATATTTTAAATAGAGTGGTTCCTTTTAAGAGGAGAAAATGAAAGCACCCACATAAATCATTCAAAGGACTGCTCTATAAGTAATGATTACATGTGGGTTTTAGTCCATAACTATCTAATAAGATGGACAATGTGCTACAAGCCTTTTTGCCCGGGGCATTTTTCTCATGTATGCATACAGTATAATAATCTTACTGCCTTACCCAATTGTCTGAATGGAGAACTGCTGAAAAGCGAGCTTAACTTTTACTTGACTTATCAAGTATTGATGTTCCTCACTGATGATCCCTGAAATTGCTTGCACAATCACATGTGTATGCTTTAGGATCAAAACCGGCACTGAGGTAGTAGCCTCTGTCCTAGCCTCTGCAATCCTAATGCAAAACATTTCAGTGCTGCTTATTTATGAATTCAGCATTTTGTATAAATTTGATCATTACTTTTATATTACCAAGTTCGACTTGTTGATTCCTTGTGTATCTTAATTGATTTCTTAATGAGGTTAAGGTCTTAAATACACAGCCTTAGGTTGTTGTTGTTGCTAATGCATCATTCTAACTTCTTGGACCACATCAAAGGGATAGTTCACCCAAAAATGAAAATTCTGTCATCATTTACTTTGCCTCACATTGTTCCAAACCTATATGGCTTTCTTCCATGGAACATAGTAGGAATAATTGAGATATGTTGATTCTTCTTATTTTTTTCTCCATACAAATGAAAGTAAAAGCAGACTGAGGCATTCTGCCTTACATCACCTTTTATGGAAGAAAGTATGTCATACCACTTCACTTCAACATCATGAGGGTGAGTAAATGATGACAGAATTTTCATTTTTGGGTGAACTATCCCTTTAGGACTTTCTCAAGTAAAACCAAGCTTTTACACCAGCTCCAACTTTTTAATCTCTTCTTCCTTTACTAGTCCTTCAAATCTCACCCAAATGTATTCTTGCCCAGAAATGCAGTGCAAGCTTTAAACAAACGGCTGTGCTGGATACCTGTCTCCATATGGATCCTATTAAAACCTCACGCAGCCATCTGTAGCCTAACCATGCTGTGACATCTCAAAACCGCTTTCCTCAGTTCTTCTAGTTTGGCAGCCAAGCTCTAAAGTCTTCCATGATCCTCTTGCAGTTTTGATTGTAGGCAGAGTCTCTATCACAACACTTTCATGTCCCATATGAATGTTGATTAGTCTGGGAAGGTTAGCTTAAGTAACTGTACGTTTACATGTTGGGTATAAAGGATTATAGCAGGTGTTTGGTTCCTGCCTTGAACCGTAACCTCGTCTTGCCATTTATAGAACACAACCTGCTGCTCACTCATATTGCTCTTTTTGTGTGCCAGTATCTTACAAGACCAGTCACGTATGAAATACTGCTGTTATGGACATGCATTTCACTGCATCAATGTTACATTTTTCTCTTATAGACCCACACATGTTACGGTGTAGTAAAGCTTGATTGATTGCAGTGCAGGACAGGGTGCCCCCTGATGGTGCATTCAGAATTATTTGTTAAAATTGATGGGATAATTCACCCAAAAATTTTAATTCCGTAAATATTTACTCATTGTCATGTCCATGTTCCAAACCTGTATGATTTTCTTTCTTCCGTGGAACACAAAAGGAGATGTTAGGCAAAATCTTAGAGACTGACAGCATCACCATTCACTCTCATTGTGTGTTGTTTCTGTACATTGGGCCTCATTCATGAAACACGAGGAGAACTTTAACTTTAACTTTTGTGTACATCGTTCATAAATCAGTTCTCAGATTCATGAAAGTTTTCGTATTTTCAAAATGTTAGTTGGTACTAACAAAATTTACACCTCCTACTGAACACGTGTAAATAGTGAATGTCAGACATCCGAAACTCTCATGACTATGTTTTAATAGAAGTGAAATCAAATAATTAACGAAGGAAAAGAAAGAAGAAAAAAAAAGCTTTGTTTTCTTTTTAAACCATGGCTGATACTTATTTAGAAATGTTTCTTTACAGTTTGAATACATTTTTTTCAAATATATATATTTTTTCCCAACTCTGCTTATTGTTTTTCCAGCAGAAGTACTTTATTTAAAAAAAAAAAAAAAAGCCCTCAAACGTTTTTTGTATTAGGTTTCATAACCTAGCATAGGCATCGGTAAATCACATTCTGTTAAAGGCATATGGTCAATGCTAATGCTGTTAAATCCATCATATAAATGCATTCTGGGCAGTTGTGTACACAAAACAACAGGGAAAAAATAGAAAAAGCCTGCACATTGTCGTAAAGCTTACAAATCTGTAATATATTCCATGGTTACAGTCAAATATCTTCAGACATTCTATTAATTTATCTAAAGTTTCATCCAGTTGCAAGTATATCACTGTTATCATCCTGATTTACCCAAACATTTTCACAAATGATGCTGGCGATGTGCTGTGAACTGATCCATAGAAGTTTAATGGTGGTAGACATCCTCCTGGCATAAACTGAAATGTTTTACTATGTCAAACATTTTTATTGACTTGAACTGTTGGATTCACAAAAGAGCGTCAAATGACAGCAAAAGCATGCAATGACAGTAAGTCCTCACTTTCTTTGAGATGCTGTTTTGCTTGCAAAATCAAACTCTTACTATGTGAATGCACTTTTCATAAAAACGTTTTCTTTTCTGTTCCACATAGATGTTAACAACATTTACTGGCGAGTCTGGTGCCTTTCTTATATGCCGTTTTCATGGGTGTTGATTTATGATAATTGAGATTGAACATGCACACATCCCGTCTTTATGAATGTTTGGAATTTACTAACATAAGCACGTTACACTAATAAATCTGGGGAGTACGAAGCATTTGTGAATCCAGTGGAAAGATTTCTGGAAGATCCATTTTATGCACAAATTACTGAGAATTTATCTTTTATTAATGAGGCTAATATTCTGCCTAATATCTCCTTTTGTATTCCATGGAAGAAAGTCATACAGGTTTGGAACAACATTAGGGTTAATATGTAAATGATAATGATGACAGAATTCTCCTTTTTGGATTAACTAATTGTTTGTTTCATAACATGAAGTTTATTGTAATTCCCAGATGTGACTATGAAAAATATGCTAGTGTGAATTATTTGTTATTTATTTATTTTTATTTATTTGTAATTTTTTTTTTGATGGACCTTTAAAAAAAATCTTTCCATAGAAACAGCTTTTTTTTTTTTTCATTTATTTGCACCATAACACTGACAACATTAGAATGAAATATGAAAACACATTTTTTATTGTGGTTTCCTATTAAATAGTCAATTAATGACTGGTATTTATAGCTCAGGAAATCAAGAACTCATTAATTCAAGTCAGAAATGTGGAACAAAGTTGTCGTACAGTACTTGTGTGATGATTAACTGATGACAATACATTGATGGGGTTTTTTAAGCATCATAATTGAAAACCGTTGCAGTCGGCATATTCATCAAAACCAAGATTTTCGGTTTGTTCATCTCTGAGAATAGGCTGGATTTGGAAATTAATTAGCATTCTGTTATTCTGTGGACTGCAGACTGCAGTGAGACTAGAGCAAGGAATAAGCTCTGTGACTGAATCTCATTTTGTATGCACACGAGAGAAAGTGAGACTGGGGCAGTTGAGGGCTTGAAGCTGAGTGGAATTGTGGCCGAGTTGGCAAGAAATCTGCTTTTGCTGACCTGTCCAATCCTTTGCAGTATGCTTTTTCTTTAGGTTCCTGTAGCTCTCAGAACACTTTTGGCTAGAGAAAAGGATTTGCAGCTGTGCATAGCACCTTGAGCATTTTCTGTTTTTCTTTGCACCTGGCCTAGTTACCTTTTGAGTTTGGCTAGATAATATGGCACTAACTGTGCAGAAAATTCGACTGTAAAGGTTTTTAGCTTTTAAATGAATCCAAGTGATAAAAATTATTGGTGACATTTATTCAAGTTTTAATTTAACATCATTTTAAACAGTTCTATATCAGTTCTCTATATTTGAAATAACTAAACATGCATATTGCATGAAATATATATTTTTGTCAAAGGTTATACGTTAATTGGAAATTCAGATAGATTAGAAATGTTTCATTAAGTCTAATTAGGCACCAGTTGAGTGGTAAGAACAGTCAGTAATATTATGTAATGTCATTTGAGATGGATCTTTCCTTTTTTCTTTAAAGTAACTGTAAACATGAATATTAATTGTATATTCCTGGCTCAATACAAGTAAGGCTCAATCGACAGCATTTGTGGTATAATATTGATTACCACAAAAATGTATTCTGACTTGCGTCAAAGCAAAAATCTAAAGACGCTGACTACCACCCATGGAGTTCGCGAGTTAGAATCCCAGGGCATGCCTAGTGATTTCAGCCAGGTCTCCTAAGGAACCAAATTGGCCCGGATGCTAGGGAGGGTAGAGTCATGTGGGGTAACCTCCTCGTGGTCGCTATAATGTGTTTCGCTCTTGGTGCGGCATGTGGTGAGTTGTGCATGGATGACGCGGTGGATAGCGTGAAGTAACACGCTATGTCTCCACGGTAACGCGCTCAACAAGCCACGTGAAAAGATGTTCATATTGATGGTCTCCGTTGCAGAGGCACCCAGATTGAGGCGAGTAACTACGCCTCCATGAGGACGTACTTAGTAGTGGGAATTGGCCATTCCAAATTGGGGAGAAAAAAAAAAGGAAAAATCTGGGTTCCAGGGAGGCACTTACAATGGAAGTGAATGGGGCCATTCAGTAAACGTTAAAATACTCAAGTTTTCAAAAGTACTGCTACAAGACAAACAATATGCATGTTAACATGATTTTAGTGTGATGAAATCGCTTCCTAACCTTTTGAGTGTAAAGTTATATCCAATTTTACAGCTGTGTTGCCATGATGATGTAATGTCGACAGACCATCAAACCCTAAACGACTGTAAAAACTACAATTTAAACAACTTGACAGCTCAAATAATACATGAGTTTTAACAGTAGAATTACTGTAAGTGCTTTTATAAAATTATAAGCTTCACATGTCTGCCTTTAAACCCTCCATTCACTTCCATTGTAAGTGCCACACTCTAACCCCGATTTTTCCTTTTTTTTTTTTAAATGGAGGGATGTGTCTAGATACATTTTTGTAGTATTCAACGTTATGCCACAAATGCTGTTGAAATATGCATTTTGTCCATTTATAAAAAATATACAATTTGTACATTTAATTGGATATTAAATTAAATTAGATTAGAAATGTATTAAGTCTACTCAGGAACCAGTCCTGTCCAAAGCCTCATTACATATTTTTTATAGATGAATATAGAACTGTATTGTCTGAAAACATATTGTGCATGCATCCCATAAAGCACAATCTAAAGTAATCTAAAAAACAATTAAAATGTTTTTAGGCTTAAATCAAAGTAATGTACATGCAGTGAGAGAGACATCTCAGAGATATCACCAAAGTTATGTTAGATACTTGATAAGAACAGGTAAAGGAGCATTGAAGAAAATGCCAATGTAGATGTAAGATCAGATTCTTGATCAGAATGTAATACTGTGTATGTTCACGTAAGATTATGTCAGGGGATATGAGATGACAAATAGATTATATCTGTATCGTCCTAAAGCATGTATAATCACTTTGGATTATAAGTAGATTTTTCAGCTCTCATTATAGCACAAATGTTTGCACATTTCCTTCCAGCACTGTTCTGCAACTGTTCAGGGTCTGTTTTCATTTGGACTATATTAGATACATTCTTCTAATTATGTTTTAAGTTTAAAAAATAACACACAGATTTGGATTTATTTTGTTTCAGACTGTGTTGCTTATTAAATTCACATTACGGCCGCATGAAGAAGGTAAATGAACATGTGTGAGGTTTTATTGCGTCAGTATTTTATTCTGTCCTCGAGCACATCATTAGCACAATATATTACCTGGGAACGTGTTTTTTGAAGTGGGTAGAGCTGCTGAGAGTTAATTACCTCCAGGATTCCTCTGTTTCTTACTGTAGAAATTGATAGAAGATTTTCACTGTATAGAATAAGCTGATGGACTTTGAGAGAAGCAGGGAAATGCAGTTCAAATACCACAGTTCCAAGAATGCTCCTCTTGTGTTGTGCTGGGCGTCTATGTACTTCCATTGTATATATGTTTGATGTGCTCCCTATGCATGGTCATCCCCCACTCATCATCGCTAATAATTTAATGTATAAAATTATATATATTTTTGTTTAATTATAATATTACATAATATTATATCAAAGAATTATAGAATTTCTCTGTGTGTGTGTACCCACACACACACTCACTGAGCACATTGTGTGTGATTTATCTAATCAGCAAATCATGTGGTAGCAGTGCAATCCATAAAATCATGCAGATACTGGTCAGGAGCTTATGTTAATGTTCACATTAACCATCAGAATGGGGGAAAAATTTGATTTTAGGGCTGGTTTGAGTATTTCTGTAACTGCTGATCTCCTGGGAGTTTCACACACAACAGTCTCTAGAGTTTACTCAGAATATGCCAAAAACAAGAAACGTCCAGTGAGCGGCAGTTCTGCAGATTAGGGTTGCTACGGTGTAAGGTATAACATTACCGGTTTTACTTGGTAAAAAGGAAAACACCGGTGTGAAATTTTATACTGGGTAAAAGGGGGAAACATTATGAATGGAACTTCCAAAATCAATACAATAGCCTTAAAAAAATAGAATAGACTTATATAAAGAATAGTTGCCCAATGATGAGTTTGCGGCCTATGAAAAATGTACCTAAATAACGCATTGAAAGCCAGATGTTCTTTTGTATCAAAGTACCAAGGCAGCAAAGTACGCACACTGACAGAAGACGTTTAATTGCAGGTAGCGAATATAATGTGTATGGTGGGTAACTGTAAGATGTCTCCGATTTGGAATGATACAAGAAATACTGTTTGACACAGACACGTGCTTGAAGAAACACACTATTAGATTTTTAAGAACAGATTACAGAAAAGCTGTCTATGCGCATGTCTGATGTGCTGTTTTTTCAGAGGCGTGCAGTCTCATGGAACACACACATGTAAAGAGTTCTCACTTTTTCTTTGTTTCAGTCTTCTGAATTTTTTTTTAAGAACCATATTGTCTATGAGAATGCTGCAAATTACCTTGGACTATCTCAGCTCTGGAGGAGTTCAGTTTGCTTTTTTTCCACAGAGCAGTTCGTTGTGAGCGCATCTCTGCTGGGTCACTTTTATATATAGCCTATACATCTGTGATTAAATCATAAAATAATACAAAAACACATTCACCTCAATCCATGATTACTGGGTAGCTCAGCGAGTAAAGACGCTGACTACCACCCCTGGAGTCATGAGTTCAAAGCCAGGGTGTGCTTAGTGACTCCAGCCAGGTCTCCTAAGCAACCAAATTGGCCTGGTTGCTAGGTAGAGTGACATTGGGCAACCTCCTCGTGGTCCCTATAATGTTGGTCGCTCTCGGTGGGGCGCATGGTGAGTCATGCATGGGTGCTGCATAGAATAGCTTGAAGCCTCCACATGCGCTGTCTCTGCAGTAACACGCTCAACGTGCTACATGATAAGATGAGTGGATTGAACAGTCTCAGATGCCGAGGCAACTGAGATTTGTCCTCCTCCACCCAGATTGAGGCGAGTCACTATGCCACCACGAGGACTTAGAACGCATTGAATATTGGGCATTCCAAATTGGGGAGAATAAAAAACATGATTTATATTTCAGTGATTAGAATAATCATTCTAATTATTATGTTTACATTTTATAATTGTAATTGACGGATACTTGTGTGACGGTAAATGTAACGGTGGGTATGTTTTTTAATTGCACTTCAATTAAGTTTCATTCGAATTTTGTGTTAAAATAAATAAAAAATACAGTTCAAAGTTTGAAATCAAGCTGCCGTGTGTTATTGTGTAGGCTATTGATTAATTAAAATTACCCCATAGTACCACTTGGTGTCCAACCAGCGGTAATACCAGTGTTAGCCGGGTTGAACGTGAACACCGCACCGGTGTGAAAATGATAGCAAGTCTAGTGCTGATGCACCACCTTGTTGATGAGAGAGGTCAACGGAAAATGGCCAGACTGGTTCGAGCTGACAAAGGCTACAGTAACTCAGATAACCACTCTGTACAATTGTAGTGAGCAGACTAACATCTCCGAATGCAAAACCTGTTGAACCTTGGGTTCAACTTCTGTTAGCCAAGAACAGAAAGCTGAGGTTGCAGTGGTCACAGGTTCACCAAAAAGGACAGTTAAATACTGGAAAAACATGGCCTGGTCTGAAGGGACTCTGTTTCTGATCTCAGATAGTAGGCCCACTGCAACCTCAGCTTTATGCTCTTGGCTAACAGAAGTTGAACCCAAACCCGACACATGTTTGGCTGATTAGATAAGCGCATGAATAAGTAGGTGTACTGGTGTACCTAATAAAGTAGTCGGTGTGTGTGTGTGTGTGTGTGTGTGTGTGTGTGTGTGTAAAATATATATATATATATATATAACTGGCAACTGTATCAATGGACTATTGAACTAAAAAATTAGTATAAAGTTGTATTGGCAAGATTTTTTGGTTTTAAGAAAAAGAATGAATTGTTACACCACTGCAGAGTAGGCATGTTTAAAAATGGAGATTAACATTTCCACTTCTTCAATCATGATTTGCTTGGAAAGGTGGATGGGATTTTGAATAAATAAGAACAGTCCCATTTGAAACCACATTTTGAAGACCGCATACACGATATTTTAGGTCTGTTGCAATAATAGATCTGCTATTACAGTTGATACATTGCCTTTTCTCTGTATTATCTTCATATTGTTGCTCATTTTTCAATTTTCCTTTGAAACTTAATGATTCTGGGAAAAGAAGCTTAAAGTATGTTTTTGGGAATGCTCTTGTGTTGAAAAGGTGATGCTTATACCATCATATAATGATATATCGCAATACTTTTTCTTATGATATTGTATTAATACTTAAGATCCCCGTTTCGATATTTCATATTTTTGTGTATTCATATCATGTCCAACATTTCCATAATGAAGAATCATATCATAAAAATAAGCATGAACTCTGAGAGCGGCATTTATGTGTGGTCATAGCTGCTGATATTGTGATACGTTCTTGACATATGTATCGCAATATCAGGAGGGGGTAGTCGATACTCTGCCCTTCTGTGCATATTGTGTGCAGATGTGTTAGATGTGGCTTCTAATGTGTGGTTATTTCCCAATCAGCATCACTAATTGATGCAGCATCCTGCTGACTGTTATGTGTGTGTTCTAGCATGTGGACAGTGGTGAGACTGCAAATCCACATCACTACACTGCACTGAGCGAGTAGGGCCAGCAAACACCCCCCCCCCCCCCCCCCCCCCCCCCAACCCCACTCAGTGGACAGATTCAGGACACCTCAAGTTCACTAGTCTCACCAAAGTAGGGCAGGTGCAGTGTGAGTACCCAACTCCCTCTCCTGTATCTACTATGCAAGGCTCAGGGTCTGACAGGTGTGACTCACTCATACACCACAAGGGCCACTTCTGCATAGGCCAGGGTCTTTCCTGCTCTTTGCTAAATGGGCCCATTCATCGTTTCAGATGATGGGACCCCTGGCTGATAAGCGTTGGGGGTTCCTCTGCCATGTGCTTTGAATATTTCATCTCTCAGATAACTGAGAGCCACAGCCATTTGAATCTTATAACAATTTATTGCAACATTAATGAACAGCTAAAGCATAAATATTAATGAACAATTCCTTTGCAACCTGCAAATTTGGAAATGCCTTAAGGTTCATCATTGAAGTGTTTTGCTCACAAATATAGAAAATTAATATGCAGAACAAGAAAATCTGATAAGAATGAATTGCCTTTGTTTTTTATGTGGAGTGTCTTCAATAAGGCAAGCCACCCACACATTTTTATGTTAAAGGAATATACTGTGTTCAACATAAGTTATGCTTAATCGACAGCATTTGTGGCATAATGTTGATAACCATAAAAAAAGCAAAAATCAAGGATATACGGAGGCATTTACAATGAAAATGAATAGGGCTAATTTTAAAGGGTTTAAAGGCAGAAATGCTTATAATTTCATGAAAGCACTTACATTTAAATCTTCTGTTAATACTGTGAATTGTTTGAGCTGTAATGTTAAATTGTAATTTTTATGGTAATTTAAGTGTTTATGACATTTGTTGTCATGGCAATATAGTTGTCAAATATAACTTTACACAGAAAAGGTTAGTAAGCGATTTTATCACACACAAATCATGTTAACACGCATAATGGTTATATCTAGTGTCATACTTTTGAAATGCTGAGTATTTTAGTGTTTACGGATTGGCGCCATTCACTTCCATTGGAAGTGCCTCACTGGAACCCAAATTTTAGCTTATTTTAAAGAAAAGGAGGGACAAGTCTAATTTCAAATTTGTAGTAATAAATATAATACCATGTGAAAGATCTCTTGGACTCTTGTGAAGGAGGAAGCGGGGTCCAGGTTAAAAGTACACTTGGGTCATTTATAGTCAACACTTTCCAGTGAATACACACAAAATAATGCTTTTCAACAGTACACTGAACACACATACACAGCTTCATGCATCTCTCTCTCTCTCTATCCCCTGTGGCCGTCTGGACTGCCCTTTTATCCCTCTCAAGCTCTCACTGCAACACAACAGCTGTTAGAGATAATTTCCCACCTGTATCAATCCTTACACTCTTCCTCTCCCGGCCTTGATCTCTACAGATGTAACTCAGCAACGCTCCCATCACCACATACCACAAATGCTGTCGATTGAGCTTAACTTGTAGTGAACTCTAAATATTCTTCGTGCAAACTGTGCTGTGCATACACTGAATAGTAGGGGTGTGAAACTTTGTGTTGATATTGAATTGGTTTAATTGGTTTTTATTTGGTTTCAAAAGCGATTATTTATTTTTTAATTTCTAAATTCTGAATTATTTATTTTGGGTGGTATACACTGAATAGCTTTGCATACATTTCTAGTACACACAGGCTGCTTGGAATGCAACAAAAACAATTCCCTTTTACAGTAAAAAGTGTACTTTTAAAAGTGTATTCAAGCACAATTACTAATTATTTACTAAAATATTTTTTTTTTATTAAATGCATAATCCAAATACCACATAATCTGATTACTTTTAGTTACTTCAGGGTAACCTCAAGGCCACACGTGCAATTAAACAAAAGAGAAAAGCAATATCAACTAGATGACTTAAACAATGTAAACAACATTGGCTCAAACAATGGCAGTTTGTTTGGGCTGGGACTATCTGTTTGTCCAACCAAAATAGTCATTTTGGGAAATATTTTTATGTTTCTAATTCCATTCAGTGACACTTGTGGTGTAGAAATTTCACACCACATTTAAGTATGATTTTCATGGTTTACACTGATCAAAGATGAGACCAAGTGCATGCATTTGCTGACAGTCATCAGGGCGCAGCTGTAAAAGGATCACTGTCCAGATTTGTCTCCCTTTGTCCCATCTTGGTGTCCTCTTCTTCTTTTCTCCCTCCTGCACCTCTTCATGGTATGTCAGTAGGTACAATAGTGGTAATTAATAAGGACCATGTGTTGAGACAGACTGGCATGTTTGTGTGAGGAGCCGGCAGCATAGGCCCTGACTGTAGAACCCTCAAGGTGAGTTAGATATGAGGCGAGCGTCCAAAGGTCGAAACTTCCCTTCACTCACACAATCACCCGACAGCGAGTGACATTTGACAGCTCTGCTCAGGAGAGCCATGAAGGACAGAGTGTTTTTGTCTTTGCTTCGCTGATGACCCCCGGCACACTGCCCTCCCTCTTCTGTACCAACAGTGCATGAGAATTTTCTATGAGTTCCTTTAAACCCCAAAATTCTGACTAATCTAGTCAGCCTCTTATTTCAATTGAAACGAATGCCAGCCATTTGTATTTCAAGTAATTTTTCTGTGAAATCTGTGACTGATGTAGTAGTTTGAGCTCACAAAGTAACATAATGGAGCAGTATCACATGAGCAACGAGTGCTGTTTCAGCTGTACCCGATATTCAGTATAAGAGCGTGAGTGAGAGTGTCATATTGCTGTTATACAGCAGTTCTATAAACAAAAAGTTAATATTGAGTAACTTACCTTTCAGACAAATTTTGTCCAGTTCGTAAATGTTTTCACCGCCAACAAAAATTATTTGAAAAGAAGCCAAAGAGTCAAGATATGCATTGCAGAAAGCAACATTGATATGCAAATCTGATGGCCTGTCTGGAAAGGAGTTTGTGAGTAGAATGGAGCTAGTGCAATTTCTATCTCTATTCAAAGTGTTCTTTAATCATTCCACTCTGGGTTTTCCATTTTATCGCTCCCCACTCGCTGGTGAGACATTTCCTGTTTCAAGCGACCCAAGATCACTTGGAAACCCACTCTTTGTCCTATGCAAAATTACACAACTCTGTTTGCACTCTGCACTGTTCATGTACATTGGTCTGGAACACCGCGAACGCATTCAAACAGAGTGCTACAAATCATGAATCATCCCAGTTCTGATATACTAAATATTAGCTCTTTTGGAATGCCAATTGGCTTGTCAAATTAATGGAATTAGAACTGACTGTTGTATAATGATTAATAAGATTACAGAAAGAAACCTGGAACGGTTTCTGATATTTTTCCTGTAGCAAGTTCATGTTCCCCCTGTTTGTAGCTTTGCAGGAAGGTTCAAGATTTTCACAGGAAGAGTAAACCATATCAGAGAGTCTGAGTTTAGGGTGGGTTTAAAAGACGCATTTTCATCCAGTCAGTGTAGGCCAGAGTTCGGCAATGCCAGCAACGGTGAGAGAGGAGTTGACTATTTTATTTATATAAATTCTGTAACTGCATTCCAATCTACATCTCGATGTAATCCTCATGATCATGCAGCATGTTTTCATGAGCTGAATGGGAGGCTAAAAAAAAAGATAATTGTTACGAGACTTAAGTATACCCAACTTGTGCAGCATGTGCAAGCCATTCATGCATCACGAGCTGGCAGCCCTTCTCTTTCGTTAAATCACGCTAGTAAACGCGCCCACATTGCTTTTGTCAGGCTGCGCAGATGACAGCCTACGTTCCGTGTTTCATTTGTACCAGCATACTCCTTTAACCAGTCACACTCAAAATCACATTAAAAGATTAAAAGTGAAAACATAAACCCACATTGTGGGGTTCAAAATCTTAGTCTATTAAAAATATAAATTAAACCTGGAAATAAAGTTTTAGGATTTTGCAAGTGCGATTCACAGAAAACGGCTAAATAGTTGATTGGCTTGTAATGTGCGAATGGCTTGCAGGCGCAGCAGTAGTCTCGTCACACATTAATAGTGTTTAGTCTCTCATTCAGCTGATGAAATCAAGCTGCGCGATCATGAGGAAGGATTACATCAAGATGTAGACTGGAATGCAGGTGCGAAAAACTTCTTATAAATAATTAGCCTGCTTCTCTCTCGCTGTTGTTTGCGTGCTAGAGATTACCCTGCTCTGTGTGATTTAGAACAATGTAGTATGACATTATATACAAAATATTTAAGATTCCACAACATTTTTTTGCCGGCACAGCCATTGACCAGGAAAATAAAAAAATGGCACTCCATGTCAAAAAAGTGTGTGTGTGTGTGTGTGTGTGTGTGTGAGAGAGAGAGAGACGTGGATGTAGAATGTACTGGTGTGAAAAATGAGGTGCTGTGAAGTAGGCAAGCCCTCCAGCAGTCCTTGTACTACTGATAAGAGATGAGGGCCTTGGGGAAATGGAGCGGGTAAGACATCAGTGGCGTTTCTCACAGGTGTTTTAGGGCGAAAAGCCTGCACCCACAGTCCAGTAATGCTTGGCATGAAGAGCCTTTTATTCAATCCTAGATGCAAATACAATACTCACACAAAAAACATCGGTAAACAGAGATGGTACAGCCTAATGAAACTGAGAACATTTATATTTGTTCATGAAATATTAAATGATTCAAACTGGAATTGACTCATTAAAAAATAATCACAGTATCTGCTTTGGCGAGCTTGCAAAACCTTCCACTTTGAGAAAGTAGATTTAATTTTAAAATGTTCCAAAGAACATTTTGTGTGCTTCAATGGATGCAAGTAATTCTGACCTCTCATACAAGGTCAATGTGACAAATTAGCTTATTTGAGTAGTTACTTAACAAAATTTTTCTTATTGCTTTTACATAATAATGTTTCTTTTTTACATCTTTAAAAATCTTAAAACTTCTTAGACTTTTTTGGAGATTTTTCTGCTTACTACAATTGTAGTTATCTGAGCTACCATAGCCTTTCTGCTAGCTCGAACCTGTCTGGCCATTCTCTGTTGACCTCTCTTATCAACAAGACATTTCCGTCTGCAGAACTTATGCTCACTGGATGTTTCTTGGCACCATTTTGAGTAAACTCTAGAGACTGTTTTGTGTGAAAATTCTAGAAGATCAGCAGTTACAGAAATACTCAAACCTGACACCAACAAACATGCCATGGTCTAAATCACTTTTTCTCTATTCTAATGTGGTTGATGTGAACATTAACTGAAGCTCCTGACCTGTATCTGCATGATTTTATGCACTGCACTGCTGCCACTTGATTGGCTGATTAGACAATCACATAAATAAGTAGGTGTACATGTGTTCCTAATAAAGTGCTCAGCGAGTATACATGAATGTAAAATTATTAAAAACAAGAAAATCATGTCAGAGAATACTATGGGCCAGATGTTGCATTCACATGGATTTTGGGCTGTTAGTATGGTAGAACTTCCTCTTGTGTGTCTTATGCCAGGAGACTCATTTGGCTTGAGGATGTGTGTCCTCATATACTTTCACACCTGAGGTTAAAGTCTGGGACTAGACTCCACAGAACAGGTCATCACATCGATTTTTGCTCAAGCCCTCAGCCAGGCTCAGCATTAACAGCCACGAGAGGATGACAGTTCACCTCTCTGCAGAGTGACACCAGAGCAAATGGATGCCGGCAGAGGAGATGCACTAAACAACACAGCCCGAGGGCTCTCAGACCTTTGGCTTCATGAATCATGTTGTACCTCCATGCCACCCCCATCATGCCAGGTTGCTTATGATGGGATGCTCAGCTTGGATACAAAAGAGCGTTATTTTTGTCTACAGTGCTGAAAATCTATGCCATTGTTCTGGCTGTTTTCTGTGTGGAAAGCATGGAACATTGTATATGGGATGGAGTGTCAACAAATTCACCTCCTAGCTTTAAGTGTTCTGTAATCAGTCCGCTCAAGTTACACTTCGGGTTTTCCATTTCCTGCTCTCCACTCATTGGTGAGAGAAACCCAAACTGATCCTGGAGCAAAAGAAAATGCAGACACACTAAATTTAAAGAGGAAGTGTTTAAATTTACGATGTTACAATACTCCTATACCAGTTAATAAGCAGAGGAAACGATAAGAAAGCCATTTGTAGTTTGTTTTCCACAAAAACTGTTATCACTGTTTCTGTGGCACTATAAAAAATATTGTTCTGTTTGATTGAGCATCCCAATGGAATAAGTTTCGGTCTGGACTGTCTGTTTGTTTGATTAACAACAGAAAGGGGAAGTATTCGGAAAAGCTGTTTCTGTTTGCAATTCCTTTTTTTCACAATTCAGCTTTAAAGAAAAACTCCTCAGTCCAGGCTAAATCACACAGCTCCGCTTCCACTCGCACTGCTTACATACTCGAGTCTGAAATGTCACAAACACAGACAATCAGAGTGATGCAGTCACTGAAACTTCACAGTGATGTTATGCTAAATATCAGCTCAGAGAGCCATACAAAAGGGTGTTATTTTTGTCTACAGCGCTCAAGGACTGCAAATCTCTGTCATTGTTTTAGCCGTTTTCTGCTTGGAGAGGTTTGTTGAGCAGATACCAGCTGGAGTGTAAGGAGCCAGTAGGTTTTTTTCATTGCTTTGTGTGTTTCATCATATTGATACAAAGCAGCTTGTGACAATTAATGTTGTGCAGTAAGTTGTGTGACACATTGTAACGTGAAGCTACTCACCCACTGTAACATACATGTGGAACATGTGCGGTTCCAGCGGATGGTCTTTAAACAAGCAGCAGCAGCTTTTGGATGACACCCAGGCAGCTGCAGCAATCTCATCAGCTTCAGAAGATGTCTGCCACCTTATCTGATTGAAACTCAATTTATGAATGGATTCATCTCGCTTGGATTTTTTCCTCCCATTTTGATATATATTTTCCATTATTGTTTATCCAGGTCCTCTGCTGTCAGAGAGAACGAGACAAGGACTGTAAAGAATCTTATCTTCCCTAAAGCTGACAGCTGTTGAAGGGGCTCAATAGGGGGGAAAGTCTTTGAAGTATGCTCAGTTGCTCCATATATCAAATCCAGCCTCCCATCATTTCTCATCATCTAGGAACAAGGCTCACTTCTTTCACTTAAAAAAAACTCTGCAGAGCGACCCAACCCATATGCGTCTTTCAGCTCCTCATGTTCCTTTTTGCACGTTATCTTTGTCTGTGTTTTTCTTTTTGCCTCCATTTTGTCTTTGTATTTTGGGAGCCTCTTTTTCAGCCCTCAAATTTCGATCAATGTTTTAGCACACCTTAATATACAATCTTTTTCTGTAGCTGACATTTCTTTCCCTTAATCCTCTGCGGTTGTGTAGTGCTCATATAAACTATTTTGAGGGAAGCTACTTGTGGGCTATTTAAGAGTGAGCTATATCTTTCTTAATATTTAATAATGTATTTTTGATAATGTATCATTATGAATATAATACTGATTTTGTCACATTACACTGCATCTCAGAAAAAGTAAAAAAAAAAGCACAACCTCTAGTACCCTCATGATACTGAAAATTTTAAAGGAATAGTTCACCCAAAAATTATAATTCTTCACCCTCATACCGTCTTAAACTAGACTTTTTGATGCATTCACGCTCACATGTTCACATGGAACTTTCAGTTGTATTGCACCTATGTCAGTTCTTGCCTTGAACATGCAAGCATGCATGTGACATGCATCAAGAAGACTTGAATTAAACCACTTGAGTCCTTTGGATTACTTTAATGCTGTCTTATGCTGCCTTTATGTCCTTTTTGAGAGATTTGGACCCTATAGTCTTGGACATAAATAAAACATCTTCATTTGTGTTTTGCAGAAGAAAATCGTACAAGTTTCAGAATGTGTGAGGGTGAGTAAATATCATTTTTGGTTGAACTATTACTGTTAGTAGTGTCGCTACTTTTATTTAGTTGCTTCCCAAATACTGAGGCAGTGTAGCAGGCGTTGTATCCAGTGAGCCAATTCAAAGCAATTAGAGGCAATTCATAATCATCACACTGATCGGGCACTGGCAAGGAGGACAACCATTTGTTTGACCCCTCAAAATGTGTCACTTCATTCACTTTGTCTTCCTCTCCACCTTGCTCTCTCTCTAAAGCATCTCTTCATTATCTCAACTTCGACTCAGTTGGATGCAGTTTCAGGAAGAGCAGGCAGATGACATGCCTCTATCTGCCCCACATTGGCTGATTATGGAGCCTGGTATTTGGGACACAGTGACAAAAGATATTGGCTCACTGTATTCCAAAATGCATTTATTGTTTACCCTTTTTCTGTTGTCGTCTGATTGAAAGTTATTGCAAAGTTGGATTTCTTATTTAATGCAAGCATGCCTCAGAAAGATGAATTGAATTTTGTACTCCGTGTACTCGACATAGTCGACGTTAAATATGGTGTTGCCACACAAATTCAAAGAGGAAACTGTGGCGCTCTTTTTTTCATGGTGTTTATTTGAGAAAACCTCCGTCTGTGTGAGGTGAGAGATTCGTATTGTCTATTTATTTTACCTGATCCCAGGAAAAAATAAACTCTGTCAAGACACTGAAGAGAAGTGCCGCTGATTTTTTTTTTTTTTTTTTTTTTCCCCTCCCGCAATATATTTTTTTGAAAATGTGCTGTGCTTGCTTGAAAAGATTTTTTTTGAAAGTAATACATAACCAGACATATGTAGAATGGGCTCAGACTTCAGTCAAGGACTATACATAATACAAAAGAATTACAGTCCATTGCCTAGGGCTTGAACAGTGTGGCACTTTGCAACAGTTGCTTGTTGCATGTTTGTGCGTGAGCGTGTGTAAGTGTTTTTGTAGGTGTGCTGAAGTGTGGAAAATGAGTTGGCTGCATCTTGCTGCTTCAAGCCTACTGCATATAATTAGCTGGGGGGCTTTTAACCAAAACGTGCCATTAGTGCAGGACCTGCTTCTTCACAAGCTAATAAAGACCCAAATGGATTATGACTTAAATCATTGTAATTTACTTCAGTTTCTGATTTTCCACTGGATGACTCTAGTTGTGCGCATGTGTGTGAGTGTGTGAGTGCGTGCCTGCGTGGGTGGGTGGGTGGCTTGCGTGCGTGTGTGTCTCTGGCCTCTATCCAGAGCAGGTACCAATCTCTTTCACCATCTGATGCATTTACCACTGTTAGCATGTGCATCCAAAGGCTGAATGCTGCAGAGTGCGTTCTTGAAAGGACATAACAGTGTAAATTCAAACTCCAGTTCCAAAAGCACCCACAACAATCAAACAGTCAAACTTGCTTTGTTTTTTTAAGGAGAGATGCATGCAAGGTTAGAGCAATTAATTTTGGAATAAGCATTGTATATTTGGAGTTAACTATGAAAAAAATAACATGGGCTATAAGAGAATATACATAGATGAGCCAAAACATTTTGACCACCTGCCTAATATGCTGTTGGTCATCTATGTGCCACTAAAACTGTGCCGACCCACCGAGGCATGGACTCTACAAGACCCTTGAAGGTGTTCTGTGCTATCTGGCACCAAGACATTAGCAGCAGATACTTCAAGTCTTGTAAGTTACAAGATGGCGCCACCATTGATCAGACTTGTAGGTCCAGCACATCCCACAGATGCTAAATCCGATTGAGATCTGAGGAATTTGGAGGCCAGGGCAACACCTTGAACTCTTCATCATGTTCCTCAAACCATTCCTCAATGTGTGCAGTTTCGCAGGGCACATTATCCTGCTGAAAGAGGCCACTGCCATCAGAGAATGCCATTACCATGAAGTGGTGTACCTGGTCTGCAACTATGTTTAGGTAAGTGGCATGTGTCAGATTGAAGTCCACATAAATGGCCAGACCCAGGGTTTCCCAGCAGACCATTGTCCAGAGTATCACACTCCCTCCACCGGATTGTCGTCTTCCCACAGTGCATACTGGTGCCATCCTGGCCCCATGTAAATGGTGCAAATGTACATGGCCATCCACATGATGTAAAAGAACCTGGACTCATTGGACTAGACAACCTTCTTCCACTGCTCCAAGGTCCAGTTCTGATGATTGCATGCCCATTGTAGGCACTTTCGCCGTGGACAGGGGTCATCTTGGGCACTCTGACCGGTCTGTAGCTATGCAGCCCCATACGCAGCAGGGTGCAAATGCGTGTTGTGTAAGGTGACAGCGAGTCTGGGCTACCCCTCGGGGGAACAAAAGGCTCTCATGAGAATCAACATTTGAACTGTCTCTTGCATATGTAACAGTAACATCGGAGACACAGCCAGCAGGGGCTCGCGCCTCACTTCTACCGTCTGATTATCTTCCCTTCCTCACTCAAAACTCACTAAAAACCTATACAGTGTCAAGTGTGTACAAAAAAGTAACTATAACATGTTTGATATCATTTAAAGTGTCTCAGTGTGCCTGGTAAACTGGTCTCATCCTCCCAGCTATAATGAAAAGCTAAAAGAAGTTATAGAATATGAGAGATGTAGTGTGCCTCTTAAAGGTGTGCCCTCCCCCAGATCCTGTATATGTAAATGTAGGAACCTACTCAATGGGGAGCCAAATCTAATTAGAAGGACAGACACCACCATTTGGTTAGCCTATTGAATTATCTGGGTATTTAAGGAGATGTGGCACATCGTTCGTGGCTCTCTGTAGTCAGACGATCCCGCACAGTTTACTGTGTGTAGTTTATATCAGGCTGGGAGTCTGTAGGTAGACTTCCCACATGATCGCTGTGTGTAGTTTTTCGTTGCCAGGTAATATTTCTACAAATTCCTCAATTTCCGCATTGTTGTGATTATATTGATTGTTTGATGATTTTGCCTTATGAATTGGATTTTGAATTATTGTTCTATTACCTGGTCAATAAATTGTAAACATTTGATTTTATTCTGACTGACTCTGAAATTGTTTTCCCAAACAGATTGAGCGATTCGTATGTTACCGCAAGTCTGCGTCAGATTAGTGACGACTAATATTTGGCATCAGTTCAAGTGTACTTGGTTTGCAAAGACAGAAAGTGCATTTCCGTTTAGAACAGCTAAATGCTGCTTGACCAATCTAAATTCAGGTGTGTCTTACCTCTGTTTTGACTTGAGGTTTCTTCAACATTTCTCCTGGAACCATCATTAACATTTTCTGTGACTTCTGCCACAGTAGACCTTTTGTTGATTCGGACCAGTCGGGATAGCCTCACGCATTGATGTACCTTGGGTGCCCAACACCCTTTTGCCAGATTTTCCCTGCTCTGGGCACTCCCTGTAGATAGTCACCACAGCTGACCGGGGGCACCTCATAAGCCTTGCCATTTCAGAGATTCTCTGACCCAGTTGTCTGGCCATAACAATTTGGCCCTTGTCAAAGTCAATTAAGTCTTTAACTCCTGCTTATTTTTTCTGCATTGAAGTACGAGAACTGATTGTCCGCTTACCATCTAATCTACCCAGGCATGACATGTGGCCTTGTTAGGTGATGATCAACATTAATTGCTTCACCTTTGAGAGGCCATAATGTTTTGGCTCATGAGTGTACACGGAGCATTTTATTAGGTCCTAGCGCTATGGCCCTAATATAGTGCCTGACATGATCTGCTAGTGTAGCCCATTGGCCTCAAGGTTTGAAGTTTTATGCATTCTGAGATGCTATTCTGCTCACTACAATTGTACAAAGTGGTTATCTGAGTTACCGTAGCCTTTTTGTTAGCTAAAACCAGTCTGGCCATTCTTCATTTTACCTCTCTCATCAACAAGGCGCTTCCGTCCACAGAACGCTCACTGGATGTTATTGGCACCATTCTGAGTAAACTCTAGAGACTGTTGTGTGTGAAAATCCCAGGAGATCAGCAGTTACAGAAATATTCAAACCAGCCCGTCTGACACCAACAATCATGGCATGGTCTAAATCACTGAGATAATTTTTTTTTTATCCATCCTGATGGTTCATGTGATCATTAACTGAAACTCCTGACCCGTATCTGAATGATTTTATTGCACTGCTGTCACGCGTTTGGCTGATTAGATAATCCCATAATTAAGTAGATGTACAGGTGTTCCTAATTAAGTGCTCAGTGAGTGTATAGTAGGCTATAATTAGGACTCACTTTTACAAAAATTCAGCATTCGTTTCTGTAGTATCAGAAAATGGACTGATTGTCATAAAACTCATTGCTATAAGATTCATTATGTGATTGGATTCAGAGCTGCACATGGTCTGAGTTGAGCGTTTCACCTGCATTAGTATGTGCGTCTCTCAGTGCCTCACATGGAGTCTGCTCCATAGTGTAAGAATTATATGCATCTTTTTTTATTATTCAATTTCACATCACAGCTGAAATTCTTACATTATGCGCATCACATTTAATCAGTTTTTCCTCACTTTGTGAAGTGCAGATTAAAATCAATGAACAGACTATTACTTTCTAGCTGCCACCTGAGTGAAAGGTGGAGTTACACTCCCGGTCAAAAGTTTTGAAACACTCACATACATATATATATATATATATATATACACACACACACATACACTCACCTAAAGGATTATTAGGTACACCTGTTCAATTTCTCATTAATGCAATTATCTAATCAACCAATCACATGGCAGTTGCTTCAATGCATTTAGGGGTGTGGTCCTGGTCAAGACAATCTCCTGAACTCCAAACTGAATGTCAGAATGGGAAAGAAAGGTGATTTAAGCAATTTTGAGCGTGGCATGGTTGTTGGTGCCAGACGGGCCGGTATGAGTATTTCACAATCTGCTCAGTTACTGGGATTTTCACGCACAACCATTTCTAGGGTTTACAAAGAATGGTGTGAAAAGGGAAAAACATCCAGTATGCGGCAGTCCTGTGGGCGAAAATGCCTTGTTGATGCTAGAGGTCAGAGGAGAATGGGCCGACTGATTCAAGCTGATAGAAGAGCAACTTTGACTGAAATAACCACTCGTTACAACCGAGGTATGCAGCAAAGCATTTGTGAAGCCACAACACGCACAAACTTGAGGCGGATGGGCTACAACAGCAGAAGACCCCACCGGGTACCACTCATCTCCACTACAAATAGGAAAAAGAGGCTACAATTTGCAAGAGCTCACCAAAATTGGACAGTTGAAGACTGGAAAAATGTTGCCTGGTCTGATGAGTCTCGATTTCTGTTGAGACATTCAGATGGTAGAGTCCAGGATTTGGCGTAAACAGAATGAGAACATGGATCCATCATGCCTTGTTACCACTGTGCAGGCTGCTGGTGGTGGTGTAATGGTGTGGGGGATGTTTTCTTGGCACACTTTAGGCCCCTTAGTGCCACTTGGGCATCGTTTAAATGCCACGGCCTACCTGAGCATTGTTTCTGACCATGTCCATCCCTTTATGGCCACCATGTACCCATCCTCTGATGGCTACTTCCAGCAGGATAGTGCACCATGTCACAAAGCTCGAATCATTTCAAATTGGTTTCTTGAACATGACAATGAGTTCACTGTACTAAAATGGCCCCCACAGTCACCAGATCTCAACCCAATAGAGCATCTTTGGGATGTGGTGGAACGGGAGCTTCGTGCCCTGGATGTGCATCCCACAAATCTCCATCAACTGCAAGATGCTATCCTATCAATATGGGCCAACATTTCTAAAGAATGCTTTCAGCACCTTGTTGAATCAATGCCACGTAGAATTAAGGCAGTTCTGAAGGCGAAAGGGGGTCAAACACAGTATTAGTATGGTGTTCCTAATAATCCTTTAGGTGAGTGTGTGTGTGTATATATATATATATATATATATATATATATATATATATATATATATATATATATATATATATATATATATATATATATATATAATTTTTTTTCTTCACATTTTATATATAATAGTAAAGTCATCAAAAATATGTAATAACATAAATGGAAATATGGGAATTATGTTGTGACTAAACAAAATCCAAAATAAATCAAAACTGTGTTATATTTTACCATCTTCAAAGTTTTTAAACAGTATTGAAGGAGTTCCCATCTATGTTGGGTTTTTTATTGGCTGCTTTTCTTTATTATTTGGTCCAAGTCATCAATTTCAAAAAAAACATTTTTTTATTAAATTTTAGTTTTATAATTAAATAAATTAATATGGTGGCACAATTACATTTTTGTCTACAAAACTAATTTCAGACATTTAAGCATATGCCTGATCAACATATTTTTATTCACATTTCAGTCAAGTGTTTAAAAATTTTGACCGGTAGTATGTGTATCAAACAAAGTCTTAAGAGTTTTCAGCTTATTTCTTTTTTGTGTTCAATATTTGTACTGCACTCATTTAGCACTGTGAGTAATAGAGAGTCTGTTATGTAAGGAGGAGACAGTGTTGTGTGCAAAATGAACAGGTGGCTCAAGCTTCTCAGCACAGGCTTTGTTTCTTGTGCCACCTCCCCACAATGTGTGCCTTTTGGCCTCCTCTTCCTAAAAAAGGCAATTTTCCAGTTGGTCTGGAAACAATTAGAATAGGTTTTAAAAAGCCTAGCAAGCTTTGTCAAAATGTCAACGAATTTAGTGGCTTAATTCAGTAGTCTTTTCAGACTGGAGAGTGTGGATCCCCAGGGGGCCTTAACCCTCATGCCCTGTTAGGCCATTTTTGACCAAAATCAGTTTTGTTTCTTCAGTAAAACAGGAGTATGAGACTTTGACTTTTCGTCCATTTGATATCTGAACACAAAAAATGTTACACTTGTACTGTTCCTGGTTAAAAGTGACACATTAGAAAATGAATGGGAAACACAAAAAAAATCACAGATTTGTTTATTTATTATATAAAATGTAAGAAAAAAAAAAAGCCACAATGCAGAAAAAAACAGACACGAAGGGGTGAGACTACAGACTACAGTTTACATTTACATTTTACATTTATGCATTTAGCAGACTCTTTTATCCAAAGCGACTTACAGTGCACTTATTACAGGGACAATCCCCCTGGAGCAACCTGGAGATAAGTGCCTTGCTCAAGGACACAATGGTGGTGGCTATGGGATCAAACCAGCAACCTTCTGATTACTAGTTATTTGCTTTAGCCCACAATGCCACCACCACTACCAAACATCAAGAGTGCAAAACACATACACCCAAATCTGAACAAATGCTGAACACACACCCACATTCATCTTGTTACAATCAGGGATAAATTAGGTTATTACTTGTTATCCTACTCATT
Organism: Moxostoma hubbsi; assembly: GCA_032164185.1. NCBI lineage: Eukaryota > Metazoa > Chordata > Actinopteri > Cypriniformes > Catostomidae > Moxostoma > Moxostoma hubbsi. The sequence goes on from JAVLUX010000018.1 coordinate 22,716,727, forward strand.
TCAGGTATACAAAAACTGACAAAAATAGCCTCAAAGAAAATGCTTTGACAAAAGTAGTCTTTGATAACGATTAAATATATATCTAAATGCAGAACTTGTGACAAAATCTAGAAATCATCTTCTCTTCGACCAGGAATGAATAAGTATCTCCCTGGAGCCATCTAGTATTTATACTTTAATTTCGTTTGTTTTGTTTTTTTTAATGGACAGCACAGTTTGATAATTGAGATCCTTTCAAATGGTATATAATTTGAGGATTGGTTCAGTATTTGAGAAAATAATTTAAAAAAATTCAAGCTCTAGGTCATATAGGTAAATAAATTAGTACTAAAACAAAGGTCTAAATACCTCCAAATAACACCATTTATTTTTGTTTCATTCAGACTAGTCAAAATTGTTTTATTCAGCTGTCAGCCATAGTTTTTAACAGTTAGAAATATATCTGCATATAGTTGTACTTTTCTAGGGAAATTTTCCTTGCCACTGTGTATAGCCCTTTACAAATAAATTGAAACAGAATTGAAAATGTACCTCTTTGTTTATACATCTAACATTAATAGCAGGTTGAAAAAAGACATGATGTCAACTTAATATTAAGTAAATATTTTCTAAATAATATTTTAATAATAAAAATGACTTTTTGCTTCTGTAAAATGGCAGTGCAAAATGTAATTGAATTTTGCAAACAACATATTGTCTTTATAATATCACTCATATTATTGTCCTCAGATGGTATGCTTTATATTTCAGAAATGTCCATTGTGAGAGAATTATCATAATTTCCTTGGGTCCTTGGCATTATAATGTTTAAAAAAAACCTAGTCAGGGTAGCCATATTGATTTTTATGTAGATGAAAATGAGGCTGTGGGGGATAGACTTGCAGTCTGAATAGTTTTTCCTGGAAAAATATTTTTCAATGTTTCATCAGCTTAATGATTAACTCTTGAAAAATGTAAACAACAATATAAACCATTTGAACTGACTGTACATCTATTCCTCACAGCCTTGTTTTTATTCCCCAGAGAAACTCAATACAGCGCTTCTCTGACTAAGGTCCATTTTCTCTTTGTTTCCTAACTTTACAATCTTGTTTCAACAGGCCAGTCATCCAAGTCAACCCAACGGCCAAAACGGCAACATTCCCAGCAGCAACAACAGCCTCACAAGGGAACGAAGGCCAGTGCGACAGCTCGCTACAGACCAGCACAGTCGTCTCATGCCAGAGCTGGCAGCGGTTTGTGAGGACCGGGCTTGCTGCAATTCGTCCATGTGCCATGGTGGGGGAGGGCTGCGAGAGCCAGTGCCAAGAGCTGCCGAAGGTGGGCCGCCGACATTGGAGATACCTGGACCTCGAAAGATGGAGCACATGGGGCCATCACTGATCCCTCGAGTAGTGGCCGGCAGTAGTATGAGCCTCCCCAGCAAGGCGAGTCCCTCACGTAGCCTGTCCTCAGACAGTGAGAGAGGGCCCCGCAGTGAGCGAGGCGCTCTGCCCAGGCTTCAGTCGTCCTTCATTGGCCGCTTGGGCCAGCCGCCCCGTGGGCCTCTATCTTTACATATGTACAGCCGTAAGAACGTCTTCCTACAGCACTCACTCCATACAGCCGAACTACAGGCTCTTGCTCAGCAGGATGGCTGAGAATACACACTTGAAACACTTCTATACACACATGCATACTGAAAAGTAAAACATGTCTCAGATGATATGGATTCAACATGAACTCAACCTTGGTGCAGTTTCTTAGTGACCACGAGTACCTCCAGACCCACTTGTACTCCATTATTATTTTTCCTGCACAGTAAAAACTATTTTTCGTCTTAAAGGGACAGTTCACACAAAAATTAAAAGTCTTTTATTTACTCACTTTTATGTTGTTCAAAACCCATATGACTGACTTTCTTCCATGGATCACTTAAAGGGATAGTATACCCAAAAAATTGTATTCTCTCATCATTTACTCACCCTCATACCATCACAGATGTGTATTACTTTTTTTGTTCTGCTGAACACATACAAAGATTTTTTTGAAAAAAATCTCTGCTCTGTAGGTCGATACATTGCAAGTGATGGGTGACCAGAATTTAGAAGGTCCTAAAGCACAAAGGCAGCATAAAAGTAATCCATACAACTTCAATGGTTAAATCTACATCTTCAAAAGCGAATTGATAGGTTTGGGTGAGAAACAGATAAGTATTTAAATCTTATTTTACTATAAATTATCCTCCCTGCCTAGAAGGTGGTGATATGCACAAATAATGTGAATTGCCAAAAACAAAACAAGAAGAATGTGAAAGTTGAGATTTATAGTAAAACAGGTTATAAATATGTGTTTTTCACCCACACCTATCATATCGCTCATACAAGTCGTATGGATTACTTTTATGCTGCCTTTCGGTGCTTTTTGGATCTTCAAAGTTCTAGCCACCATTCACTTGTATTGTTTGGACCTACCAAAAAATTATTATTTGTGTTCATCCGAAGAAAGTCATACACATCTAGGATGGCATGAAGGGTGAGTAAATGATGATAGACTTTTCATTTTTGGGTGAACTATTCCCTTAAGGAGATGTTGTTGAAATGACAATCTGTCAACTTTCACTTTCATCAAAAAATGCAATATAATTAAATTGTGACTTAGGCTAACGTTCTGCCTAACGTCATCTGTTTTGTTCATTGGAAGAAAGTAAGTCATATGGTTTGGAACAACATGAGAGTGAGTAAATGATTTTCATTTTTCATTTTTGGGTGAACTATTCCTTTAAACCTTAATAAGACTTGAATCACACACAGACTTTTCTAAACTCTTCATCATTATTAAGTGTCAAACTCAAACCCATCGTCTGCACTACTTGAGCATTTTTTAAGAAATAGTACATGCTGCTCTAATAGGTATGTTAGATAGACCATCCACTAATGTGACTGTTTCACTCAAACCACCTCACACTAATAAATTCCCACGTTATGTGCAAACCGGATGTCAACATTTGTCCTTTACGATACATTTTCCTCTAGACTCCTAATTATAGACTCGCTTGTTAGATTTAGCCTAATTAGTTGTAAAGTTTATAACATATGACACAACTTGCCCCCCGCATTATTTTGCACCAGCAAACATGACACTGAAGACACATGCATATATTGCCGATTCAATCCTTTGTCGGAGAGAGTGCTTTAAAACTGTTGCGGCCAGTAAGAATTGCCCATGTGTTCTCGGAGCCCTTTTAGGGAGATTAACACTCATTAGCCTCTTCTAATTGCATGCTGCTGCTGCTTCTGTTTCTTTTTGCTGCAAACAAAAATGGAAGAAAAAAAATGCTGACAAATTTTTTTAAAAACCGATTGTAAGCTAAAAAAGACAGCCCTTGTGGAAGGATTCAACGATAGAGCCTCAAGTACTAAACACTACTGTCTTTGCTGGAGTTGGACACTAGTTCAAGACAGATGAATCTTAAAGGGATAGTTTACCAAAAAGTGAATTCTGACATGATTTACCCACCCTCATGTTATTCCAAACACATCACTTTTTTTCTTCCATGGAACACGAAAAAAGATGCTAGGCAAGATGTTAAAGACTGACACAGCCCGATCTCAAAGAATTACATTACCGACATTTTTGCAAAATAATTGTTACATGGCTCACACATGGTTCACACAAATATCATGTCTTATACAGTATAAGAGAAATTATGACTGGATTCTAGGTTAGCTAAACAGCACATTGGATTCTACTCAGTACTTCTTAGTGCACTTTTGTACAGTACATTCTGAAGCCATTTAAGATTGACTTAAATTTAACAGGCTCCAAGTTCACCAATTACCCTTGTGGTGACTTCACACAAATTACAACAATCAACCACCTACAACAAAACAACAACAGTAGTCATAAGAATTAATACTATATACATTTTTAAATAATAATTATTTTTCTACATCAGCTCCGTTGTTTTGACCAAACCTACATAATTTATTCAAGCGCAAGGGCTTATGGGTATAACGCACTGCCGCAATTTTGTACTTGATAATTTTTAGTTGGTAGTACACAAAGCAAATGTTTAAAGAACGTTTATATTGGAGTTATAATTCCAAAATATGACATTCAAGGTACTGTTTTATTAGGACCACTAATATGTTTTTATTAATGACTGCTTTAGGGTTTAGAAAGTAAGTTACTTAATTAATACTAGTAAGAATAGTAAAAAAGTAAGCTTATATTGAGAAAACTATTATTTTACAATTTGAGATAACTATTAGTAGTTACAATGATTACATCAAAACACTTTTACCATAACACATGACTTGTAATAGGCTTGTCCGGGTCCAATTAAATTGCACGTTAGCTCAACTTGCAATGCAAAGGGTATGAGTTCCGAAGAGCATGAGTTAACACTTTAGCCGAAAGTGTCAGAGAAGCATCACATTTGCTTTTTATGGCACTATCGGTTAAGCTTTAGGGTAGGAATGTTTGTTAACTTTGAAACTAGATAGTTTAAATTTAGAAAAAAAAATAGCAGTCAACATTCTTCAAAATTTCCCTTGTGTTCCAAGGAAGAAAGAAAATGCAGTGTTTTTGAACACAATGAGGGTGTGTAAATGATGGCCAAATTTTCATTTTTGGACGAACTGTCCCTTTAAAGGCAGCTAAATGGAAAACTCCCTGCAGTGAATTAACTACATTGTTACATTTACATCTGGAAAAGTATATAGGCATTAATTTTTGCTTAAACATAGATGACAAATAAAATTTAATAATACACGTTGATAACTTCGTAAATGTAATTACTAATGTAAAATTGCCATAGACAATCTTTTATGGAGATCATGTGCACTGGAGAGGAGGTTGAACGAAGGAATGGCCTCATTTTCACAGCATTGGGACAACATTGGTTTAACGTTGGGACAGTGTTGACCCGGCTTTGTGGATCAGGAGCTCGTGCAAGGACGCATGGAGGAGAAGGAAACCTGAAGTGAAACAGTCCAATCCATCCAGCAGGTCTGCTCCCCGAGGTCCAATGCTCCAATTTCAGCAATCTGTTGGGAGCACCATCACTTTCTGTCTCTCTCTCTCTATATATCTTCCTCCCAGACCTACTTCCAGCTCTTTGTGATCAGGCCCAGGGAAAGAAAGGCTTTAGCGCATTCCCACCATTACACACACTGTTATTGATATCACCCCCCCCAGACTGGAACGTGTTTGTATTGAGTTATTTCAGAATGACCTTATGAGAGCAGACACTGCTGTTCAGTCTTTTGAGACAATTCAACCCTCGATCACTGCTGTCAGCAGTCCTGTTTAAATTCTGTATGGCGTCAGTCTGTGACTGTTGAATGTTAAAGGGTCAGTTAACAGTCATAATTTACTCACCCTCATGTCATCCTAAACTCTTAAGACTTTCCTTTTTATGTGAAACACAAAAGATGCGGGGCAGAATGTTAGGAACTGAAAGCCTCCGTCATCTTTCACTTTCATTGTATAGTTAAATTGCATCTTACATCTTTTTTTGTGTTCCAAGTAAGATAGATAGTCATCACATTTGGTCAAACATGAGGGTTGAGCAAATGATTACAGAATTTTATGTTTGAGGTGAACTGTTCCTTTATTTTTTGTTTATTTTTTTAAGAATTTATTTCTTATTCTTAACCGCACATTTGAGACATGATGCTTGAAGGATGTTAAATCGACTTGAATATGGGAGATCATGAGTACATGCAAGAACAGAACTCATGAATATCTACAAATGTCAATAAGTGACTCAACCATAAACATGACTGTATGTGCCGTCACATTTCTAAACTGAACCCTTCAATGTTGAATAGATATTTATTTGGCCTTATTTATTATGAACTGACTATCACCTGAGGCTATTATTTTGTCTGTCTGGGCTCTTTGTATCAACATACAATTGTCTACATTACAGATACTGGTGACATGTCACAATCTTCTCACTGTACATCACTTTGAAATGTTGAAATTATTGTTTTTCTTAAAATCTACAGGGTTTGCATAAAATGGCACTTTTAAGAGATTTAAACCATAAAATTTTAAATAACCTTTAACTGTATCTTTTCTCTCACCAGTGGTTTTGAGGTTATGATTTTCATTGAATGTAATATATTCACTCTCATTAAATAGAGATATTTAAAGAATTGATTAGTAAAGTGACACACGTAAGGCCTTGTTTTTTTTTTGTTTGTTAGTTGTTAGTCTTTATTTTTTTACATGATAGGGATTGTTCACCCAAAATAAATATTCTTTCACAGTTTACTGATGCTCATACCATCCCAGATGTGTATGACTTTCTTTTTTCTGCAGAACAAAAGCAATGATTTTTCGAAGAATATCTCAGCTCTGTAGGTCCATACAATACAAGTGAATGGTGACCAAAATGTTCAAGCTCTGAAAAAAAATCACATATAGGCAGCACAAAAGTAATCCATATGACTCCAGTGGGTAAAACTATGCACAGAGGTGTGTTTCTCTGTCACTGCTCATCTGTGATTTCATGAAATTTATGTGGTTACCAATGAAACCTGTATGAACATCTCAATCATCTTTAAAAAAAAGAAAAAGAAAAAAGAACTGTGCTTCCAATGTTTCCAAAGTGATTTTCTATGGTTCTTTTTGAGTGTCCTTTTTCATACTGTTTCTTGAAGCTTTCATTTTTAGTGGTCTTGGACCTTATTCAGAGTAGTGCCATATTTGATTTTTGATGTGAATGAAAACAAGGCTGTGAGGGATAGGTCTTATTAATGGGTGGTACAAATTGTGAAAACTAGATGTGATCTAGGTCTTTTTACCAGTGTATGCCATTGAAGATTGAGGTGGACCAATATTGGATTTTTCAAATAAAGATAACAGGTGTTGAGAAAAGCTGATAAATGATTAACCAGCCTATGGCTTTCATGCATCATGCATTGGTCCATAAACAGGGATGTTTTCATGAGGGAAAACAGATTATCAACAAGACTGCTAATTTGTGATATACGAGTCACAGAGAAAACACTTAAGAGGAAGAAGTCACTGATAGGCTACATACAACTAAATACAGTAGCAAGAAAAATTATGTGAACCCTTTGGATTTTAATGTGATCTCGTCTTCATCAAAATCACACATATAGACGAGCACAATGTGCTTACAATAACGGCATGCATATATGCATCCATCCATTCTCTGCAGCTGCTTATGCAGGGTCACGAGTTAACAACACATAAACTAAGCTAAACACATAACATAAAATTGTCTTTCATGTCTTTACTGAACACATCCCATTCACATTGATGTTGTAAAAGTAAGTGAACCCTTGGATTTAATAACTGGTCGATCCAGTTTTAGCAGCAATAACGACATGTGGTAGCTACAGATTAGACTTGCACAACATTCAGACTAAATTTTGGACCATTTTTCTTTACAGAACTGCTTCAGCTCAGCCATATGCTTATTATGTCTGGTGTGAACGAATCTCTTGAGGTCATTCCACAGCATATCTGTTGGGTTATGGTCCATTCCAAAATGGGCAGAACTTTTTTTAAGCCATGCTGTAGTGGATTTACTTCTATGGTCATAATCCTGCTGCATATCCCAATTTCTACTGGGCTTAAACTGGTGCACAGCCACACTGACATTATCCTGTAGGAGATCTTGATAAACTTTGGAATCCATTTTTCCCTTGGCAAGCGATCCAGGTCCCAAAGCAGCCCCAAATCACCGTTGGGATGATGTTATCATGTTGGTATTCAGTTCTATTTTTGAAGCCATACGTAGTACTGCGTCTTCTTCACAAACAATTAAACCTTAGTTTTGTCATTCCACAAAACATTTTCCCAGTAGCATTGTGGAGTGTCAAGGTGATCTTTGGAAAACAGGCGTGCAGGAAGGTTTTGTTGGAAAGCAGCGCCTTCCTTCATGGTGTCCTGCAATGGACACCATGCATTTACATTTATGCATTTGACAGACGCTTTTATCCAAAGCAACTTACAGAGCACATATTACAGGGACAATCCCCCCGGAGCAACCTGGAGTTGAGTGCCTTGCTCAAGGACACAATGGTGGTGGCCGTGGGGATCGACCCAGCAACCTTGTGATTAACAGTTATGTGCTTTTGCCCACTACGCAACCACCACACCATGCCTTTTTGATGTTTTCTGTATTGTAGTCTTGTGAACAGAGATGTTAACCAGTTCCAATGATTCCTTCATGTCTTAAGCTGTCACTTTGGGGGAAAAATCTTGATCATTCTTCTGAGATATATTTTTGGTGAGGCATGGTCCACGTCAGCAGATGCTTCTTGTGAATATCAAACTCAAAATGTTTGAGTGCTTTTTATTAGTCAAAGAAGGTTTTACCCACACCTCCAATCTCGTTTCATTAATTGGATTCCAGGTTCGCTAACTCCTGACTCTAATTAGCTTTTGTTGACTTCATTAGCCTATGGGCTCACTTTGTTCATTATTGTAACTTAGATATAGTTCAAACCAGACAAATTTATACATAAATGCAGGTAATTCAAAAGGATTCACCTACTTTTTCTTGCCATTGTAGGTTTTAAAGAAGCCTGTTTGAGAAATTGTGGTCTTGCCAAAGGCCTTTTAATAGACTGAACACAGTGTAACCATAACCCAACTGTAAATTTATCAGGCATCCCTGCTATATACAGACTTCTGATTTAAGCTAGTCTTAGCATGGCCAAACCAGCCTAGCTGGTCTTCCAGCCTGAAATTTACCCAAAACCTGACAATACACCAGGCTGGGAGACCACCAAAATCATAAGCTTTTTGTTCTAGCATGGTAGAAATGTATCTTGGAAATATATCAAAAGAATGGCTGTAAGGAAAATAATAACATCTGTAATTGTAAATGTGCCCATTAAGCCATTTTAAAACCTGCTACTCCTTATTACACTGAATTTCTGTCTGTGTCCAAAACACTTGGGGGCTCGTGGCTTGCCATTGAGAGTAAACACGCTGTGTTGATGCCCCCCAAACTCAGTGAAGGTTGTTTTCAACAACTCTGCCTGCTGCTCATTACACCCCACTGGCATGCCCATCTCCCTATGGTGCCCAGAGTGATGCCCTCTACTCTCACCCTGCCCAGACACACTGACACGCTGAGCCATTCTTGGGATCAAGAAGAGGCAGGCATGCCAGCTTACTTTCCCCATAGAGTGATGCTTTCTTTCTGACAACCAAGGAATGCAAAAAAGCAATAGGAGACAAGAGAGAGCATCCCACAGGGATGTTGTATATGCATTGCCATGATTGGCAAGCAGCTTCTCGATCATTATTAACATCATCTGCTATGACACATAATAGTGAAAAAATCTGGCTTGTTGATCAAACGGCACCAGGATTGAGCATCTCTCTTTTTTTCCCTGAATGAAGCAAGGTTTAATACTCTACTGGTCTATAATCTGTATCTCTCCACTTCATGTTCAAACAGCTCTATGCACCAGCTAAACAAATGAAGGGTGCCAGTAAAAGCAGATAAATTTGGCTATGATTTCTTTCCTGGATGAGAGAAAGAGAGCAAAGGAAGATTCCTATCTACTGTCAGCTTCTTCCTCTAGCAGGAATTCAGTGATGCTCATGGAGGAACGGTATATAATATCTGCTTGCTTTGATATAATGTGTCTTAAATTGGAAATGACCCAGCGATATGAGAAATAATCAGAGCTGAAGCACTGGCATTGCTGCCACTGTTCCGTCATGGGAGGACAGTAGGGACTCGGGGCTCATTTGCTCTCAGTGATTATCAGCTGGTTTCTCATAGTGTGGGAGATATTCAAATAACTCCTATTCTCTCTATCTGTCTTTCACTCCCTCTCTTCCCTCCCCAATGTGCAGCTGCAGTTTTTTTCCCCCACTCGCCGCCATTAATTTGTTTCTTGTTTATCAATTTTGCGGTCCATGGGCCTTGTCTTACTGAGATACTGAAGCATCTTCATTTCATATAACAGTACTACCAGACCATATTAAACAGTGATTTCTTTTTTTTAAACTATGAAACTATAAGCATGCTTATGTGAGAGGTGCATGTTGGGATACATTCATGAGTTGATTTCCCTCCCATGGAGCCACATTCATTTGCATCTTCCATCAGAGAGCAAAAGCAGCAACATCTTTCTCAGTTTTGCTCACATTTAGGATTCATAAACCATTGCCTGCAGCAAAACCATATTAATGAGTCTGAAACCTCCCTAACACCTGCAAAGCTGCATTACATACAGTATTACCAAAAATTGCAGACCTCTGGGCAGTTTGTTGTTGTTGCTATAGATCCAGGCCGATAAATGCCTCAGCAGGCTTAGCTCAATATCAAGTCTCCCCTTTCCACGTCAATCCAGGCTAATACCTTCGACTGTTCTCAAGGTCCCGAGTCTTTGATGATGATGTTCAACCTTTTTTATCTTCAACAGCTGTTACCAAACCTACTCATAATTTTTGACTGCTATGAAAGTAGCATATTTGTCTGGACAGGGGATAGAAGTAGTGTATATGTTTGTAACAAGAAGAGACAGTATTTGGCCAAATTAAATGGACATAATGGGTTTGTCTAGGCCATGTAATAATTTTAAATACATTTTTCCAATAAAGTAAATAAATAATAAAATGTGTGGCATGCAGTGACATTGTCGAGGATTGTGTGCTTTCAACTTTCTGGCAACAGTTTGAGAAGGGCCATTTTTTAAATGACAATGTGCACGAAGTGAGGTCTCTAAAGAATATTCCGGGTTAAATACTAGTTAAGCAATATGTTGATTACCATCCTTCCTTTTCTTTAAAGAAAAAAATCGTTACAGTGTGGCACTTACAATGAAGTGAATGGGGCCAATTCTGAAGGGGTTTAAAGGCAAAAATGTGCAACTGACAATTTTATAAACAAACTTACATTAATGAATCTGTCAAATCTAGTGTATTATTTGAGGTGTTAAGTTTAAATTGCTGTTTTTGGTCAGTTAAAGTTTTTTTGTAATCAACAAATGCTATTGATTAAGTTGAAACAAAGTCTTTTGACAAGTCAGTCCACTGGTGACCATTTTTGGAATGCTCTCGGGCAGCTATTTTTTTATTTAAACAAGCGGCATGCAAGAGCAGCTCCTATCTACTTGAATGGGGAAAGACTGAAATCTCCAAAACAACTGGTCAAGATTATGATCAAAGCAAATTTTTTAAATCAGCTGTAAAATTGGACAACACTGGTATTATAGAGTTTCTTTACCTCAGATTACTCTAAAAACCTAAGCTTGTATAGTTAATGCACATGCACATTTTTGAGTTCATTGACAGGTAATGTCTGTATCTAAAAGGTGATGTAATCTTTTGCATGCAAGACGGGACTTCTTTTCTACATACATTGACCATTGGACGTTCCAATTTTTTCCATTAATTTTAATACAACTGGCCTGTCTCTGCTAAATAGTTTCTAACTGAACTCAGAATATTCCTTTAAAAACATGGAAATTGAGTCAGGTGTGAAAAAACTAGATTGGCCAGCACAAATAACCTGAACACCTTTTGAGATAAATGATATGCGCCACCGCGCCTAACATAAGTGCCTGATGCTCTTGTGTCTGAATGGAAGCAAAACCCAGCAGCCATATTCATAGACCTAATTGTAGACACCTTCTTTGATTTTTGACGGGAATGAAAATAAGGCTGTGAGGGATAGACATACAGTCTTTTCAATGGATGTACTGCAGTTAAAAGTGTTTTTGGATCATTCAGCGGGCAAAACATTGAAAAAAACATCTTTCAAAGAACATTCAGCAGACACAAAACTCCAGACAACATGAGTTGCGGAAAATCAGATGTGATCTAGGAGCTTTTTACAGCTTTACACCATGCGTACCATTGAAGAGACTGTGAGTCTGTCCCTCACAGCCTCGTTGTCATTCCCATTAAAAATCAAAGATAGTGCTAGCGTGAATACGGTCTCTGGTGGAAAGCCTTCTCATAAGAGTTTAAGCTGTAGAAACACCAAAAGAAGGCATCAGTGTCTCTAGTTTGAAATGAAAGGTTCAATTAAATGCTCAATTGACTATTTATTACATGATGTTGATTACTACAATATATATTTTCAGTCGTCAAGTATGTTAAATATAAATTATTTCATTAAAACGTGTATAATTTCACCTGTACTTTTATCCAAACAAGCATTGGATGGGACTACTGTTCTAAGTGTAACTTCATTATTCATAATTCCTGTGGGTGATGCCACATACCTGTAGCCAATGGCAAGTAAATACGTATCAGTCATCTTTTATTTTGACTGTTTCTTGCATTTTATTTTTTCATCGGACATCATAAATGTATGCAGACAACCAGAAGGAGACAAGTTTATGTTCTTTTATCCGCATTGTGCTAAAATGACTGGGATTACTGGTGTGACGTCAACTTTTTCAAGTTGAAATATTGGAAATTTACACAGACAAGGTTAGTAAACAATTTTATCACACTACATTCATGTTAACATGAATTATGTTTAAGTCTTGTGGCTACACTGTTGACACAGTTTTTATTTTAAAGGTTTGTGAATTGGTCCTGCATACTTCCATTGTAAGTACCTGTACAATAAGGGAAAAATTATTTTTGTGTAAACCATCATTATTCAACATTGCTACATCCTACTGAGCTTAAAGGGATAGGTCCCTTTGATAACAACATTTTTATTCTTGGGAGAATAAAATCCCTTTAATTTTTATTAAACTGGGGACATTTCTTTAAAACAAGCACATAGGGTGTGTGTTTGCGTATTAAGAAAGCAGTTTGTTTTTTCGGGACTGGGCAGAAGCACTGTCTGTAAAAGACAATAATAGTGCAATGCAGTTTCTCACAGGAGTCAGACAGTTGCACTGGTTTACTGTGAGGAGGCATTGCAGCACCTGTGCACTTTGGTGATAGTGATGACCCATGGACTCTTGTATTCACTTTTAATCTTTGTTCCTGCCTGCTTCAACTAAGCCCCTACCGCTAATCATCTCCCAGAGTAGCCCTTGGTCCCCAGCCTCTACTTTTATACTTTTCTCTAGTAGTCATACAAACAGAAATAACCCTCTCTCTCCCTCCCTTTTGTCTCACCCTGTTCTCCATCCCAATTGGATTGGCTGATTAGCACGGCCCCATTAGACCATGCAGGTATATGTCGTGATTAACTACACTATTATGGGGCAAAGGGCATCTTTCTTCAGTAACAGCTATTTAAATGTAGTTGTGTTTTCTTAATTGCAAAAAACAAAACAAAAAATACAACAAACAAACAAAAAACTACAATATTATTCTATAATTCCATTCAAAAATAATTATATTATAGTAGATTTTTGGCCAGTGGGAAAAGCATTAAAATTGACATGATATTTTCCCAGTACGGTGCCTAGATGTTGCAGCTCAGGATAGTTGCTAGTGAAGGGCTTGGTACTGTATTGTGATGCCATCATCCAATCAGCATTGTCACCATGTAATTTTCCTGTGGTAAGTCAAATGGCATTTACAGCTCAGGTGATTGTCTCAAAATAAATCAATAAATTAAATAACCGTATCCGAAACATGCAGAATTCATATTGTGCATTTCCAGGGGGTAACTGCCTTTGTGATGAATGCAAATCCTTGAACGGATATCTTTCTTATCTCTTTCTTTCTTTCTTCAAGCTGTCTCACTTGAAGACTCCATGGACATTTTGTCCATGCAAATGCCTCTTATCAACACTTTAGTACTCAGCATTTCAATCCATCCACCCCCAGACATGTTTTAACTTCTTTTTTTTTTTTTTTACAGTGTTTTCAGGGTCAGTCAGCCAGAAAAGCAATTATTCAGCCTCCCTTTATCACCTGAATGAAAGTGAGAGGGGTTAAGGCCTTCAGTGATACTATAGACTCACAAAAGTCTTACTACAGAAACCTTAGAGTCTTTTCTATACGTAAAACTGCATCAGAGTTCACCTCCTCTAATGGGGCATTAAATAGGAACCATTGTGTTTCAACTGCTTGTTGAAAAGGCAAACAAAATTATCATGGCACTTCCTCTTTATCCCCCAAAATTCTGCTATTTTTAGATACATGAATGTCTGACAGATTATCTCCAGGTTCTCTGTAACCCCACTGAAGGGTAGGGAGAAACAGTTTGACTGTGAGAGACAGAGTAGCAAGACACAATTCACAAACAAATTAGGAGAAAACAGCTCAGTGAAAATGCCTGCCTCTGCATTGAGATCATGGGGGGATTGATGGATTTACACACTCAGAAGGGAAATAGTCATTTATTCTCACTAATTAAATGGAAATTGGATGTTAGACACAAGACTTTTCCTCCTGTATATTAAGCATGAAAGGAAAGGTCTTAGCTTGTAAATAGTTTACCAGCAGAGTTTATTTAGGATGTTAGAGTGTTGCCAGTTATGCTGGGTTTATGTAGTACAGCCATGGCCAAAAGTATTGGCAGTGACATAAATTTTGTGTTTCGCAAATTTTTTTTGCTTCAGTTGTCGTGGTGTTGATTCACATTGTTTCTAGATTATTGTACAGAGTGATGAGATGCATTTTAAATAACTGCAAAAAACATTCATTGTCCAAAAAAATTTACTTTATCACAAAAAACCAAATTTAACTGTTTTTTGGTCCTGGCACAAAATTACCAGCCAACATCATTTCACTAATCATATCAGCAGCACCTGGGAAAGTGTGAATGAGTACTAGTCAGGTGAAATCATTCTGATTGGATTAGAAGAGCAGACTGTTTGCTATAAAAGGAAAGAAGAAGTGCTTCCAATCATTGTGTTCTTGTTAGCAATGGTTACCTCTAAAGAAAGACTTTTCATCAAAATGGCATCACATGCAAGGAAATTGCTGCAAAGAATATTGCACCTGAAAGAACAATTTACTGGATCATCAAGAACTTCAAGGAGAAAACTGCAGTGACGAAGGCTTCAGGACGTCCCAGAGTGTCCAGCAAGCACCAGGACCGTCTCCTCCTGAGGAGTCAGCTACAGAATCGTGTCACCACCAGTGCAGAGCTTGCTCAATATTGACAGCAGGTTGGTGTGAGTGCATCTGCATGCACAGTGAGGCGAAGACTTCTTGACAATGGCCTGGTGTCAAGAAGGGCAGCAAAGAAGCCAAGAAAAACTAAAAAAAAACAAAAACAAGAAATTCTGCAGACAGTACAAGGATTGGACAACAGAAGACTGGTGCAAAGATATTTTCTCTAATGAAGCCCCCTTCCGACTGTTTGGGACATCTGGAAAATCGATAGTCCGGAGAAGAAAAGGTGAATGCTACCATGAGTCCTGTGTCGTGCCAACAGTGAAGCATCCTGAGACCATCCATTTGTGAGGTTTTTTTCATCCAAGGGAGTGGGCTCTCTCACAATTCTGCCCAAAAACACTGCCATGAATAAAGAATGGTATCAAAACGTCCTACAAGAGCAACTTCTCCCAACGATCCAGGAGCGATTTGGTGATGATCTGTGCATTTTCCAGCATGATGGAGCACCATGTCACAAGGCAAGAGTGATAATGAAGTGGCTCAGAGATCCTTAGATTGTAATTTTGGATCCATGGCCAGGCAACTCCCCGGGACTTAATCCCATAGAGAACCTGTTGTCAATCCTCAAAAGGCAAGTGGACAAACAGAAGCCCACAAATTGTGATCAAATCAGAGCACATATTCAAGTCAAGAATGATCACCATCAGTCAGGATTTGGCCCAGAAGCTGATATCCAGCATGCCAGAGCAAATTGCAGAGGTTATGAAGAACAAGGGTCAACACTGTAAATATTGACTATAAATTAATAATAAACTGAGTGCTTTTGCCAATTTAAGCCTTAAAAACTTATGAAACGCTTATAGAAACACGTGAATAAATTATTTACAAATACTGAAGCAGCACACTTTGCAAAACACAAAATTTATGTCACTGCCAATACTTTTGGCCATGTGTTTATGAGATTAGTTGTTTCTTTTACATGGAGTCTCGGTTTGGCTCGAGTAGGGGAGGGATTTGTAAGTAATTTTGTGTTTCCGTTTCTGATTCTTTTAAATGATTCCCGTTCCTTAATGATTCCATTACTGAATGTCTCAGGAGGTCTGCATTTTAAGATGAAATATTTGGAAAAAAATGTACTGCCTTTATTTAGGGCCCTATGATTTCTGCATTGTGGAAAAAACGGACTGAATCACAGAATCCAGTACTAAAAACGGATTTAACTATAAAGAGCGGAATGTCACGGAATTTGACATATTTGGGATGAAATTAATGTATAAATACACAATTAATCAAATTAAAATTTTGATATTATATTCTAGTGTGATAATTTACCTACAAAAGGCTGAGGTTTAATTAAACAAGCTGTGTGCTTCAACAGTAAGTGAATGTGAGAAGCTACTGCTTATAAACTAACTGCATCATTAACATCACATGTGCTCTGTGTGTATATTAATGACAAAGAGCTGAACAATTTATTCACTCTGAAGTGTGTTCAACATGCAGACCATATGTTTATATACAGTAATTAAATCATAGCCCTTTGCAGTTTTATACCTACATTAGCCCATTTAGTGAACTGCTTTACCGGAGGTGAGGACTGAATCCGTCAAAAACATTTGGTTTTCGCCAAAACGCCAAAATAAAAGCTCCATTTACTTAGATGCCTGAAATGGGAAAAAGTGCAACAGAAAAATTTTACATTTCAACATCTGAAATTTTTTTTTTCATTTGGTTTAATTTAACAGTTCTGTAATTAAACTTTTAAACTGGAATTCAGAGAAAATAAAATGGAAAACACAGAATATGGGAAAATTTAAAACGGAATTTGGATAACAATAAAATGGATTTCATTGGGCCCTACTTTTAGCAGCCATTTCCTAATGATGAGAACAGATTCTTCAAAAAGTGTATAGTATAGTGTATGTTAATGAAAAATTTTTTTTAAAAGTGAAACAGAACCAGTTCTCAGTTATTGACCATAAGTTTAAGTCTTTCTCCAGGCTCCAGGCAACATGCACAGAGAGTGCTAGAATCAACCACATGCAAGGTGTCCCATTAATCATGCGAGGCAAACTCCACTGAAGGGCAGTGCCAAGGAGGTGGACTGCATCTTTTTGCCCCCTTCGGCCCTTTGGTTGGTGAACCCCAGGGGGAGACAAGTCTGTCACAAAGGGGCACATTCTGTTCTAGCTCAGCACTTAACCACACGCCCTTGAAAAATGCAATCCAACTTCATGACAAGAGGATATTTGCTAAATATATGGAGGAATGGTATTCTTAGCAAATATCAGAGCTCAGATTGATGATGTGTTTAAGGAGACCAAACTGAGGCTATTGGTTCCAATGAAACAAACTTCTTTGCTCTTGTGTCAGTATTTTTTCGAGCTGTGGGAAGAAGAGAGAGAGAGACTGAAGCTGCTGTGGCATTGTGTGATTGGGGTCTCTCTTTCTCTCATCATCTGAGGACAGATAGTGATTGATCTAAAGAGTGGCTGAGTCCTAGTGCAGCATCTGTAAATAACCAGTCCCGAAACTCATTTTTATTCAGACCTCTTCACCTACGTATTGACCCAAACACTTGGCACAAAACCGCATGCTGCAGCATCATCTCTTTATGGAGTCCCCATACACCTACACCTGTGAATATTTTGTAATTACATTATTATCTAAAATGTGACCTCTCGTCCCATAGGGCATGTCAATTACCATAAACTCATATCAGTTTAGATGCAACACATTTATGTGTAAACATAATCACTTGTGTTTGCAAAATACTTTCAGTCTACTGTTTTTTTCTCCAGTCAGAAAATTAAAGCATTGTATCCTTAAAGTCTCTTTACATTTCTTCTCTCCCATCGAATCTTCAGTTACTTCAAAGCATTGCTTTTTTGAAGTGAAATGTCAGGCAGCTCAAATAGAAGGGAGACCTCTGCTGTTTGTGAAGAGGTACTGCTAGAGTTGTCTGTTGTACAAAGGATAATTGGTCAGCTTTATTTAGTCAGCACAGTAGCGCATGCAGTGAATATTTAGCAATCTATCAGTCAATAGATGCACATCTAGGACAAGCCATTCACTTTTCATGTGCTGTAATATCTAACTGACTTGTTGAAATTCAGCACCAGCATAAGGTGAACAGCTCCCAAGTCCTGTAACAGAGAAGCAGAGCAGAAAGAACTAGACTCACTTTAGTTCCCCTCCCCTTTTTCCAGTGGACAGCTCCTTTGCAACTGAGAATGAATTGGCTCTTATTTATAGATCATAACTACTTTATGATGTCCTCTGAAACACTTGTCATCTTAGTCCAGCAAAGACCAGGCTCTGGCATGTAGGTTTTGTCAATGGCATCACATTTTCTGAAGGGAGCGAATGGCTAAAAATTGATCCACCAACTTTTATACACAGGCAGCAAATAACACATAACAGCCACAAATCACAAAGCTATTTCACTCCATTTATGAGCAGTTAATGCTATTTAGTAATGAATATCAGCCAAGTGTACAGGATAAAAAGTTGCAATTGTGTGTTTTATTTCTTGGCCTTTATTTGAGCCAGTGTCAACTATTAAGTGGCCAAACAGCTAGCTGGATATCGCTCACAGGTGGTGCAATAAATAATGCATAGGCTGCAACATATAGAAGTGTAAGTGCTCTTTCTTCATTTTGACACAGTGGCTTTTAAACTGATTATTATGCATTCTATCAGATTTAAAGGTCTCAACCTAATTTTCCAATAATCTGGACCTAAATAAGTATTCAAACCATGTGCTATATGCAGCTTTGTCTGGGTTTCAGTTAAAATATTAAAGTCTATTTAACTTTTTATGAACAATCTTTGGGGAAAGTAAATCAACCAACATTAACTTGATGTTATAATATCAATAACTAAAAGCATCATTTTAAAAACAACAAATACATTTAATCACACCTGCTATTTAAACAGTACATGCCTATTCACTCACACTGTTGTTTGCATTTATTTAGGAATTTTCCAAAAGCTCAGCATTTTATTTTCAAGCTACAAGATATTTCATTATTAATGAAACTTTGGAAACTTTCTTTTAAGCACAAATCCAAACATTATGCCTTTTATTTTGGGAGACCTATAAATATTTTGGTGAGGATATCAGAAAGGCTGCTGTTGCCTAAACAAGCTCCACTGCATCTTCACAATTAAGCACTCCTTATCCCATTCTCAACCCTAACTTTGCTCAGTCAATCTTAGAGCCTGACATTGCGAGGACAAAACCCCATATTAATTCTGTTTGCTTGCTGATAAATTATTCATTTTCAGAAATACTTCAGTTGGTGAGCAATGAATGAATGTGTTCTCTGTGTTGGTGTGGAGTGTTCTAGATGAGAAATAAGCAGCCTGGTCACATAAAATCACGTTACTATACCTACATTTTCACAAAATAATTTTGATGTGGCTCGTTGTATGTATTGAAATGAACACTAGAAGCATTACAACAACAATTCATTTTATTCACTATTCTCACAAATCACAAGTTTTTACCCTATTCTTCAAACTACATCATGACATCAAAACACTTTTACTACAGCTTGTGTCTTGTAAGTCGAAACATTTTAAAATTTACATTACATAATGATCACATTGAACAGTAGCTCAAAAGCACACAAGTTGATACATGAGCAAAAACTGTCATAGAAACATCACAAAATTGGTTCAGCAATTGCATTTTATTTTTATGACACTATCGGTTAGGTTTAGGTTAGGGAGGAAGGTTATGTTGATTTAAAACTCGATAGAGCATTAACCTAAACCTCATCTATTTGGTAAAATATTTGAGACTTGATTCAGCTCAAAACTCCTGTGATACTATGTGTACGGAACCACATAATATCAGTTTACATAAATGTTGACACATTCATGTAATTTTCATGAGATCAGGCTGGAAATGAACCTAGGTGGAACTTCTACGAAATTGAAACGTGGTTACTGAGGTTTTTGTGCAAAAGACAATTTTCATGGTGGATTTCAAAGAGTTTGAAAGGGTTATCAGAAGCTGCATATATTTTGAGGTGCTGTAGTATGACACAAAGGAATGTGTTCTTCAGCAAAACACTGGAGCTTATCTCAGGTGACAGTGACAGCTTGCATGACAACATCTTGACAGCAGTTTAATTCCCATGCACTACATGTTTACATGGCACACTTTAAGTGGCTTATCAATATTTATGCTACTTAAAAGACAGGAGGATTGAATCAGAGTCAAAGTTGAATTGAAACCCATCCAGTAGAATCCCACGTGCTTTTACATGCATCTTAAATATATGGCTAGCTATGGTACACTAGTAATGGCATGAAGTGCCTGACTGCAATAGCTTATATCAGTTGTGAAGTTTCAGAATTAAGCTTTGCCATTATTGACCTCTGTATTTTTCTGCTGGGATGCATTGATATTCGGCTCCTCCCCTTTTGTCTCACGCAAGATCCAATCACCCTGTTTAATGAGGCATTGCTCTCTCTCTCTCTGTGTGGATTTGATCTAGTTGTTGAGACAACGTCATCTAAATATTTCCATCTCCTATATTCCTTTGGGTTCGCTGGGTCACATTGAAATCAACAATGCCATTGAATGGATAAATATGCCATTAAAGTCAAGCCAAACAAACTTACATTCACTGAGCACTTTATTAGGTACACTATACTAATACTGGGTAGGGCTTTCCTTTGCTTTCAAAACAGCCTCAATTCATCATTCCATGACTTCCACAAGATGTTGGAAACATTTATTTGAGATTCTGGTCCATGTTGACATGATTGCATCAAGGATTTTCTGCAATTTTGTCAGCTGCACATTCATGCAGTGAATCTCCCGTTCAACCACACCCCAAAGGTGTTCTATTGGACTCAGATCCGATGACTGGGAAGGCCACTGAAGAACAGTGATCTCATCGCCATGCTCACGAATCCTGTTTGAAACTACTTTTTTGCATTATCATGCTGGAATTTGCCTGTAACACACTTCGTTTGGGCAATGGAGGAGTCAGAGGACAACGAAGCAGGTTTGAGGTCAGTTTTAATTTCTATATTTATACAATCGACGGTAAATGTCAATAACTCAGATGTCACACATAAACAATGTCAGGCTTCAGGGTTCTCTCTCCCCCTCTTTGGGCACTTGGCGTTCATTTTATGTCTCGCTCCGCATCAATATAACAAGACACAGGTGTTAGGGTTAATTACAAACCAGGTGACAAGCCTTACTGCTCTCTCTCTCTCTCCCACAGACCGACACATGACCACGTCCCCACGCCACATACCCCCACCGCTGACTCAGGCCGGGGCAACATGGAACGTTTCACGTTCCTGCCTACTTCTCCAACATTTCTGGAGAGAAAGTCAGCCACAACCATCTGCGCCCCCGGCCTGTGGACCACCTTGAATTTAAAGTTGCTGGAGAGCCAGATACCAACGGGTGATCTGCGCGTTAGTATCCTTCATGTGGTGGAGCCACTGCAGAGGGGCGTGATCGGAGCAGAGGGTGAAGGCCCGCCCCAGCAGGTAGTAGCGGAGCGTCAAAACAGCCCACTTAATCGCAAGACACTCCTTCTCAATGGTGCTATATTTTGTCTCCCTGAAGGAGAGCTTGCGACTAATAAAAAGCACTGGCCGTTCCTCCCCTCCGACCTCCTGCGAGAGCACTGCACCCAGCCCCCTGTCAGATGCATCAGTCTGCAAAATAAAGGGGAGAGAGAAATCAGGTGCATGTAAAAGACACACAGTGTGGATTTTACCTTAAGGAAGGCCTGTTGGAACGACTCTGTCCACTGGACCGGAACAGGAGCCCCCTTTTTAGTAAGGTCAGTCAGCGGGCTGGTGACATCAGAATAACTAAACAAACCCTCGGTAGTAGCCAGCCAGCCCCAAAAACTGCCTTGCCCCCTGTTTGGTCTTGGGTGCCGGGCAGGCTGCGATCGCTGTGGTTTTTTCAACCTGTCGACGCACCTGCCCGTGACCCAAGTGGAACCCCAGATACCTAACTTCCACCCACCCAATTGCACAATTCTTCGGTTGACCGTGAGTTCCGCCCGCCTCAGCGCTCTCAGGACAGCCCTCAGATGTTGCAAATGCCACCGCCAGTCATTAATGTAAATTATGATGTTGTCTAGATATGCGGCGGCATACGCCGTGTGTGGTCGGAGGATCTTGTCCATAAGGCGCTGAAATGTGGTCGGGGCTCAAAACAAACCGAACGGAAGTGTCACAAACTGGTGTAATCTGAACAGTGTGGAAAAAGCAGTTTTTTCTCGGGACATTGGAGTTAAAGGAATATGCCAATACCCCTTTGTTAAGTCCAGTGTCGAGTAAAATTGAGCCGTGCCCAACTGATCTAGTAACTCATCAATTCGCGGCATTGGATAAATGTCAAATTTGGACACCGCGTTCACTTTCTGATAGTCAACACAGAAACGGATCGAGCCGTCACTCTTCGGTACCAGAACTACTGGGCTGGCCCAATCGCTGTGCGACTCTTGTATTATGCCCATTTCGAGCATTACCTCTAATTCTTCCCTAACAACTTTTTTCTTGTGCTTAGGAAGATGATAGGGGTGGCTACGAACCACCACACCCGGGGTGGTCTCGATATGGTGTTCTATGAGTTTAGTGCGACCGGGCAGGGGAGAAAATACATCTGCGAACTCCGCTTGCAGTCTCGCAACATCTGTCAGCTGCGACAGTGAAAGGTGGTCTCCGCAAGGGACCGGGGTGAATGAATTTGATTTGGGAGATACCTCCGTCCCGAGCTCCGCCCTCTCCGGAACTGCCGTTGCCAAGGCTACAGGTACCGCCTCCCTCCAGGGTTTGAGGAGGTTGAGGTGGTATGTTTGACATGACCCTCTCCTATCCATTCACTTAACCTCATAATCGAGATCTCCAACTCGTCGTGTGACCTCAAAGGGTCCTTGCCACTTGTCAAGTAATTTGGAGCTCAAGGTGGGCAGCAATACAAGCACTTTATCTCCCCATGCGAATTCCCGTAGTCGAGTACCCCTGTCATACATTCGGCGTTGGCGTTCTTGTGCTTGGAGCAAATTCCCCTGTGTTACCCGTCCCAAAGTGTGGAGTTTTGCTCAAAGGTCAAGAATGTATTGAATTAGATTTTTACTATCCGAAGGTCCTTCCTCCCAAGCTTCCCGTATGATGTCAAGCACGTCCCGTGGCCGGCGCCCATACAGTAGCTCAAACGGGGAAAAGCTGGTGGAGGCTTCAGGGTTCTCTCTCCCCCTATCTGGGCACTCTGCGTTCATTTTATGTCTCGCTCTGCATCACTCTAACAAGACACAGGTGTTAAGGTTAATTACAAACCAGGTGACAAGCCTTACCGCTCTCTCTCTCTCCCGCAGACCGACACATGACCACGTCCCCTCGCCACATTTCCATTAGAAGATGTATACATTTTGGCCATGAAGGGATGCACATGGTTGGCCATAAAGGGATGCACATGGTCAGCAACAATACTCAAATAGGCTGTGGAATTCAAGCCACCAGCATAGACTGTTGACACAAGGCAGGTTGGGTCATTAGATTCATGCTGTTGGCACTATATTCTGACCCTACCATGTGTGTGCCTCAGCAGAAATTGAGATTCATTAGACCAGCCTCCATTTTCTGTTCTTGGCTGACAGAAGTGAAACTTTACTCAAAACAGTCTTCTGCTGTTGTAGCTCATCCGCCTCAAGGTTTGCATGTTGTGCATTTTGAGATGCTATTCTGCTCAGTACAATTGTACAGAGTGGTTATCTGAGTTACCCTAGCTTTTCTGTTAGCTCGAACCAGTCTGGCCATTCTCCGGGGACCTCTATAATCAACAAGGCTTTTCCATCCACAGAACTGCCACTCACTGGATGTTTTTTGAATTTGGCACAATGTTGTGTTTGAAAATCCCAGGAGCTCAACCGTTACAGAAATATTCAAACCAGCCCATATGGCACCAACAATCATGCCACGGAAGAAATCACTAAGATCAAAAAATGTTTCCCATTCTGATGGTTGATGTGAACATTAACTGAAGCTTCTGACTCATATCTGCAAGATGTTGCACTGCTGTCACATGATTGGCTGAGTAGATAATCAAATGATTAAATAGTTGTACAGGTGTTCTTAATAAAGTGCTCAGTGAGTGTATGTTGAAAGTTTGTATGTTGTGACAGTTAAACAAGGCTAGAATGTCACCTGATAAAACAAAATAACAAGGTTTTCTTAAACTGTTGATTTGATATTATGCAGTGTTGTTTGTTAACTCTAAATGTGCATGTGACGAAATTTAGTAAAACTGTATATTACGGTGATTAACATGCAAGATATTGTTACTGTGGGCACTTCGAAATACCATAAATAATTCTAGATAACCTTTTAGCTAATTATTATATATTTTTTTAATTTATGAGAGCACAGTAGTTTTTTATATATCAACGAATCAAGATTCACAACACTGTGTGTGTCTGGCACAAATGACACTCTGATTTAAACAAACTAACGTGGACGAGATGTATGGCTGAAGGAGAAACTCAGCCGACCCCTTAACCGCCTTCTAAAAGTTGGATGTGTTGGAAGTATTTTGGGATCCATGCAAATGCAGATGGATTATTGTACAAAGATGGTTTCCCCTTTGTGTAAAAGTGGCAGCAAGTTATGGTGTGGTGATGGCTTAATGGGCTAAAGCACATAACTGTTAATCAGAAGGTTGCTGGTTTGATCCCCACAGTCACCACCATTGTGTCCATGAGCAAGGCACTTAACTCCAGGTTGCTACGGGGGGATTGTCCCTGTAATAAGTGCACTGAAAGTCGCTAAAAGCGTCTGCCAAATGCATAAATGTAAGTCATGGGAACGCCTCCAACGTGTTCACTCATCTGAGGGACAATCATCCCATGCAATTCAGCGAGATAAATGGTGACAGTTCTTTCCCAACTGTGTTGAAAACTGAGAGACAAAACTCTAAGTGACAGTTAAGACAACAAATAAAATTAACTGTTACCATTTGCAGATAATGTGTAGCATGCATTCAGGTGGCCAAAGAGTAGTTTGCTAAACAACTAAAATTCAGTTGTAATCAGCTAATACTAAGTCCTGTAATTAATAATAGCAATGAGGCACAATGGTAATTTCAAAATTAAGTTAAAGTTAGACAACTAAGTCATACTTAGCCATACAGTGTGAGTGAACTTGAAGTTATTAAATTTGGCTTGCACACTTGTACATTGAAGCCTAGTAGCTGGCTCAATAAAATGAGTCTAGCCTTACTTTAAGATTAACCTCTACAAGACAAGTTGTAGGTCTGAATATGTAATGATCAGAGGCCCTGTGGCATAATTACCATTTAAAAATCAATGCATCAACGTAATGTTATATTTGGCTATGTACTGTATCTATGGTGTTGATGGTAGTTTTTTTTTAAAAATGTTTCGAATTCTTTGTTATCTGTCACTTTAAACTAGGGTGACCATATTCTGGTTTTCCAAAAAGAGAGCGTTATTGGGGTTGGGTGGAATAATAGGCTTCAAAACAGTGTTACTATATGAATGCAAACTTTAATACAGTGAAAAAGACACTCTATTAGCTTAACATAAATATAAACAAATAAAAATGTCCAACATTCTTTTGAATGTCCATGTACTAAAATAAAATATTTGATTCCTTGAGTGTACCTTCATTTACCATTACTATTATTCTGAATGGCCATGGAAAATGAAGCAATGTGATAACAATTTTACCTGGTCGCAAAAAGTACTCAATTAATTTACATGATGAACTTTCACCCTTTATGCTCCGCAGCGCTAATGTGTGCTTATAAATCACTTGCACCTTCATTAGCAACTGACACATTAGTGCCAGCTTTACATGTCATAAATGCTGCATCCCACGGATCTCGACCTGGACGAAAGCATGGGAATTTTTGTGTGCAAATCTTTTGTAAATTTGCACTTTCGTTTGGGCATTGTTTACACTCAGCTGTCATTTGCTGCAACTGTTTGAAGCCGAACACAACAGAGCTTCACGCGTTCGCGGAGAGATTGACAGGCAGGAATTTGGCCAATAGTTGCTGCAAGCCTCTTATAATCGACCAATTGGTGTGCGAGAAGGCGGGACTTTCAAAGAGGGGTTAAACGAATGCAAATATGCGCACACACATAATTAAGTATTAGACCAGATGCACATCATAATGTAACTAAAGCCGAATCACGGATATTTTTGCAAATATAGAAATCCCTGCTGGACGCTTTTTTAAGGTCTGAAAAAAGGACGTATGGTCACCATACTTTAAATGGGCAGTTTGGCATTGAAAAAAAGAAAAAAAAAAAAAGGAATTCAACTGTTTTTAAGAGAACAACAATAAAGATTGTTTATCTTTCAACCGGTCTTTGCAATTCAATACTATAGGCCTACGGTTTCAGTACCGCGATAATACCGTATATTGTGATAAAAGCTTCAACAATTAACATGTGAAAATGTGATTCCATCACATGCCTCAATGTGAGTGATCTTTATTTTATCTTCTGAACCGACGGCTCATTGTAGTTTCTTTGAGGTAGAAGAGTCAGCACATCTCCTGAAGGTCACAGAACAATAAAGATAATTTAAATGACGAGTGCCAGTACAAATAGAACCATGAACTACTTTGTTTGTATCTGCCTCATCGTAAATTACATCTTTGTTTATGTCCAATGACACAGTGCCATTAAGCAGACACAAACGATCCAAACAGAGCAGTGTGCATTTGATGAATATAGTGGGTAGACTGTACATTGTGCTCAATGAGCAGTGCAAATCCAATTTGTGTCTGTCATCAAATTTACTTTTGAAAATCATTTGAAAACACGTGATGCCATTGAAAATCTTCCTTTCTTCGATGATGAAAGAAATGCATGCACAGGAGCAGACACTACTTATCATTTTAGCGCACGATTTCATCAACAAAAACAGTATATTTAAAAAATAATCTGTCAGTAGGCTAGTTGCCGATTGAAAGATTGACAGTTACCGGACAAGGGAGGAGCCAAAGTCTCACAGATGAGCCTTCTCCATTATCATAAACTTTCTCCGCCCACTTCTCCTTGGATTCTCTCTCTCCCTCAATCTCTATCTCTCTCGCTCTCTTTCCTCTGTGTTAATTCAGTTCTGGACAGCGCCGGGTACTGATGCTGCTGCCCGTGTAGTCGCATCTAACCTGGGGCCTCCTCCCACTCATCACTGGCTCGAGAATCCGCATCTCGAGCCGTTCTTCTATGTCGCAGAAAAGTCCTGCCTCTCCGCCGCACTGCATCGGAATAAGGGCTCAGTGAAGAAAAATTACTTCAGCTGATTTTTAACTGAAATATCGCCGACTTTGGTGGCTGTGAGTGGTGAAACCGGTGGTTTTCTGCATTAGCGCCAAATGAAGTTATGTTCATTCCAGTCGCGCGCTGTGATGGTGAGATGCGTCGTGTTTAGCGCACGGAACCCAGATTTATTCGACTAGACGGGAGAAATTAAAAGACCAGTATATGAGACATTTTTTTTTTTTTTTACTTTGTCTGACATTGATTTGGATTGGCTGGAGAGCATTTGCTTGGAGCATCAGGATGTTTTAACGGTGCGGGAAATTTCCAAATGGGTTACTAAAGATTTCGCCTTCAAGTAAACCACATCCAAGCCAAAAAAATAAATAAAAAAATCAATCGACAGAGAGCAGTTTGAAAGGAGGATAAGCAGCCTCTCAGCACAGGATTTGAAACTATCCTCGCTCAGGCATCTTTCTGCACCTTCAAGGAGAATACATTTTAACCGAGATGAAAGTTTTTCCTGCAGTATTGTTTCTTATCACATTTTGGAGTCTGGAGTGGGAGCCTGTGCTTCCAGATTCAATTATTCACATCGGTAAGTTCAGATATGTGATACATCGCCTATTGCTCATTACATTCTCTCCTATTGATTTTCACATGTGCTATTTCCACATTGAGAAAATAATGCATTGTAAATTCTATTTTTCTGAGATTTAAAAAAATGTAGCACCAACAGACGATCAATTTAATTTCCATCAGAAAGGATTTTTGCTTTACGGGAAATGAATTAATGCAGTTTCGCCCTGGACGCAGGTCATATTTTGGTTTTGGCCATTATATCAGGTTAGGGAATGAGATGAATATGTCCATTTGTCCCCATCAATACGTCCATTATGTATATATACACCGGCTGAGAACAGGTGGTTTGAGAAGAAACGATCTCTCGCGACGCCGCATTGAAGGCTAAGCATGCCACTTTAGCGATGTCACGACATAGTTTGACAAACAGAAACTTGGGTTTGCAAAGATTAATATTGTTGGAGGTACTCTTGGTAAAAGGACCACAAGGACAGGGGGAGGGGATTTATGCGCGTGCATGTTTCAGTGACGGGTACGAGGATTGGCATGCGCGAGATCGGATAAGGTCCAAGAAGTCTTAAATCAGAGGTGCTGTTTAAGACTTGGTTCCTCCGAAGGGCCACTGTGTGGAGGTGGAGGCCAGGGCGTTGGGGATTTGGCAGGAGTGAATTTGGCATAGGAGCATGCGCAAGCTTAATTTAATTAAGGCTTGACTGATGCACTAAACAAATACATATGCGATGTGCCTGTATTCCTGGCAATGTGACGTGGTGCATGCCTAATGGTTGGTAAAATTACAATAATGCTTTATACAATGCATTATACAAAGAAGAAAAAAAAAATCCCAAAACGATTAATTCTCATATGACAATCGAAATGGCCGATGTGTCATAACATTTTGATTATGGAGTTTAGTATGCCGTGTTGTGCACAGTAACCTACGTCTTCGGCACCACTTGATGATTGCACCATTATTGTAACAATTAATGTAATCTGACATACGATTAAAACGCTTTCTCTTATACTGCAGTGCAAACTCTGCGTGTTTCAGAGGGACGCTTGACTTACTCTGCATTTGGGGTAGTTTTGACTGTCTTTAATAATCCCCTTTTAATCTTTTCTTCTGTAATAGCTCTCCACGAAAAAGTGACGCCATTTAAAAGCGAAAACGACATAGTTTTCTATTAGGCGAGACGTCTGATGAAGGCATTTTATCTCACGCGCTTTACTTGATTGTAGAGGAGCGTTCTAATGATCTGCACGCCAAGAGAAGTGTCTTGCGCGCATTGCGCTGCATAACAATTCCGCAGCTCCTTTAGGAGCCCATTGAGAAAATCACAGTGATTTATGTCTGTGGAAAGCCCAGAGTTTCCAGCAGTAGCTTATGTGTTTGCACGCTTCGAGGGGTGCACCTCTAAATGCACCATTTGGTACCAAACAAGAAGTGCCAAGAGGCTGTATGGTTAAGCTTTGAAGTTGGTTCCAGCCTAGAGATTCATGATTTGGTAATTATTGCTGAAGCTCTTCTAAACTCTGTTCACAATCAAGTGCAAACGTTTGGTTTGGCAACTGGTCCATGATGAATTTTGAACAAGGTAGCTCTATCTCCACCTAGTGGCTGCTATGCTCTCTCCAAACTGAAAATGCTCCTATGGGTTTTTAACAAGTTATAGGTTCGTCTATGCTCCTCTTAAGCAACTATTTGGGGGGATTTTAACATTCATCGTGTTTTTCAAAATGAAAGCAATGCCAAACATTTTAACTGCCTGTAATATTAAGATTTACTCCTCAGAAAGTTGCACTTTTCTAATGTGCTTGCCAAATTTGTTGGGAGCTAATGCATTAATCTTTAAAGACATACAGTGCCTAATTCAATTAAATTAAGTCTAAATTCTTCTCACAACTTTGCAAAGATGTTGAGTGTGGACTAGATTTTGTCTGTGATAGTTTTAATGGTGTATCTGCCTCATTCTCAGAAAAATGTGACATATTGAGAGCATGTCTGGGACTCTTAGGGGAAATCACAACACTATCCAATGACAGTATGTGTTTTCAGCTTGGCTGAAGCCTCCTTGTAATGTAAGTTGCATGCATGACAATAATAATTACGCAACTGTAAATTAAAGAATACATGTAGATAAGGAATTAAACCTGGCAAGGAATCTAATCATTCCCCCTGTCCTTTGCACGGGCATGGTGAGTTACATGTTAAACTCTAAAGCCAGAGGAAATTGTAGAATATAATCCTGAGCACTGCATGGTATGTGAGCCAGATCGGTTGTGCCATTTCATCAGTCTATTTTTGGACTGAACTGCTATGTCCTCCATCCCAAGAACATGGAGATAATGAGATGTGGTAGCATGGAGGCTATCCTTCATAGTGTTGGATAATCTCTCTGTCTTTCCTTCTTTATAGTCATATAATATCACGTGGAGGTAATGAGGGACTGTGCTTGTAAGGTCTTGTAATTACAAATAGTGCAGTACAGTAAATAGTGTGTTTGTTTGATTGGATGGCTGTATAGTGTTTGCTCATGTGTTGTAACAGATAATGAAAAGTTGAAACACTAGAAATGGAAGGCTTTTCCAAAGTTGATAAGGTGATTCATTTTGGACTAGGTTTATTATTTGGGCATTAGAAGAAGCATTATTTTCGTTATAGCCCATTTGACAAAAATGTTCTCACTTTACTGGCATGTTCTGCAACATGAACCTCTTGAGACCCGATCATGATAGCTGTGTGCATTTTCCATCCCCTTTTTGATCTGTTACTAGTAGCCCCTAAGTTTTTTTAGAACAAATAGTTTACAAAAAAAAAGTATGTCCACATATGTGGACAGCGGGACTAAGTTGTGACATTTTAAATAATACCAAGCTGTTCAGATTGTTTATGATGTTTCCAGGATTGTTGGTTATTCATATGTTACAGACATCACATCAGAAATTTTGAATCCAAGTACTGATTACCATTGTCCCATGTCTGCCAAACATGTTGAGTGGCCAAACATCATCTACAGCCTGCTCAAATAAAAAAAATGACATATCAGTTGAAACTAGAGATTCCAATCTTTTGACTCATACAGGTTTCAATGTTAAAACTTAATTAGGTTTCTTAGTTTTGATGGTGTTTCTCCCAAAGACAAACTTCGCTGTAATCGCCTCCATGTTGTTTGGTCACATGACTCCGTACATCAAAAGTTGAACCTTTTTCTGACTGCCCAGATTCTCCTGAACCAAGATCAGTCCTTTTAAATTAAATTAAATTGTGCGTTGCACAGAGCAAAGCCAAAATACTGCGTATACTCATGTGGAGAGTTAAGGGTTTAGTCAAACCAAGCATAATTTCTATAAAGGGAATCTTCAAGATATCAGAAACCCTGCTATTGTAAATCAGTTAGGCTATCGATTTAACATTTAAATGTATGTATGGACAGAAATGCACCTTGAAATCAATGTTCACTTTAGTATTTGCAGCCGTTCATTACATATGCAATTTGTGATTATATTGTTATTCTCAACATAAGGACATCATTTTACAGAAGGGCATGAGCAATTAAGGCCCAAATGTAGAATTGCATGACTAAGTTTTCTTTAAGTTGGTGAAATAGTGATCATATTGAAGGCCACCGAAGGTGTGACAAAATAAAGGTTTTCCTGTAAGGATGCCACTGGGAACATTTGCATTTCTTACTCTGGAATTTGTCCCCGGCCCATTAGGGAACTCTTGATAATTTATGCTTCTAAAATGAATTTGTGGTTAGAGGAACCCTACAAAGATCATTTGGACTTTAGATGTCCCTGAAAATGAATTCTGGCAAGTGTTATTGACACTTTATCGGTTTCCCTCTCAGATCATGTAAATTTTTTTGTTGTTGAAAAAATATGCATTATGTCAAAGATTGTCATGTGCATCAATCGAAAATGTATTTCTATATGAGAAAATGTTAACATGTTATGCATTTATGATCAACAACAATGTTATCTCCATGGAAGAACCCCTAAAGGATAACCATGTGATATTCTATAAGAACCATTTGACTTTTATTTATTTCTACTAAATGTTTAACCTCCAGTAATTATAGATTTGCAAGGGCAGTCAATTTAGTTGCCATGTGTATAAAATTGTTGTGCTGAAAATCCTTTTTTAGAGTTAGTCCTCATTTTATAACATTGCGAGACAAAATTTTTGTCAATTACCTGTGGCAAATTTACCATTAAAGATTGAATGGGGAGTTTGATTAAATGCCATTGTCTGTTTTTGAGTGTTCTCATTTATTTGAGTCTACCATATTTCTTTGAAGTTGTATTTTAGAGAGAATCTACCCATTGTTGTAAGATTCTGAAAACATAAGGGTGTTCTCTATTGTCTCTTTGGATTTATATGATACTGAGATGCTGAGTAATTTCCTATGTGTTTAATAGTAAACAGGCTCCCAGTTGACTGCAACGCAGCGCTACGCTGAACATGTCAATCAAGCCTGGCTTCTGATGTTATGGTTTGTTACTGCGTTGCAACACAATACATTAGCTTGTTTTGCTCCACTTACTGCTTCTCTGTCATCCATAATATCCCTATGCAAATTCAAGGTTTTTATTGAAATAATATCAGCTGAACATGAAAACACAAAAAGTATGGGTGGTTCTGGATTAACAAATGCTGATACTCCAGGAAAAACATTTGATCCATCTAAAAGGCAGTTCACCCAAAAATAAAAATTATGTCGCCATTTACTCACCCTCATGTTGTTTCAAACCCACTTGACTTTCTTTCTTTCTTGGATCACAAAAGTAGATGTTAGGCAGATTGAATGCCTGACAGTATGGAAAAAGATGCAATGAATATGAATGGTGATGCATGAGGTTGAGGAAATTATGACAAATATTAAATTAAATAATATATAAGCAATATCACACAAGCAAGTGTGCAATATGGCCCTATATCAGCACTGCTGTGATTCAGCTGCAGGCACAAGGCTGCAGACCTCAAGTTATTGGAGAAACAAAGATGTATGTGTGTGTGTGTGTGTGTGTGTGTGAAAGAGAGACAGAGAGAGAGAGAGAGAGATGGAGCATGTGCTATCACCTGTTGCCACTCCCAAGCAGAGATGCTGTCAGCTTTCTGAAGATCTGCTTTCTCAGTAGAAAAATAGCCATCCAAGCGGGGGAAAACTGCTATTGCGTGGTAGCTAGTGCGCAAGAGTCATTCACTATAGAAACTGCAATCTCCTCTGCTATTTTAAACAGCATGTGTCTGTGTTGTGTTTCTCAGCTGTGATGAGCCGTAATTCTAAAGTTGTTAGTTTAAAGCCATTTAAAGCTATCTCCTAGTGCGTTCGCGTAGAGCTGTTGTATGTAAACACTGACTGACACAGATTCACTTCATCAACTGGCTCATATTACACACAAAAATGATCTTTTGCCACCACCAGCTGGCCAACATATGTAAAAAAAAAAAATGTAAAGAGACACCATAGCTCTTAACACCTCTGCACTGCACTTACATTTTAGTTTAGAACCGCACGAACACCAGTGGAGTGATACACACAGTGAAGCGTCAGCGTGCTGATGGTGTGAGACCATCAGTACTCATGGAACATCTCTCGTCCAATCAGATACGAGGACCGGAACTAACTGTTGTATATATATACATTTTAATGCTCTAACCCTTTAAGATTTATAAATACCAAGAATCCATGCAGATTAAGTCATCCATCAGTCTTTCTATAAACAAGTACCCATCGCATATACTCTGTGTAGCCACCTTCCAAGCACTGCTCTAAAGGGAGTGAGTCCCCTTTGAGATGTTGTGTCTCTGATCATT
Source organism: Moxostoma hubbsi (assembly GCA_032164185.1). Taxonomy (NCBI): domain Eukaryota; kingdom Metazoa; phylum Chordata; class Actinopteri; order Cypriniformes; family Catostomidae; genus Moxostoma; species Moxostoma hubbsi. The sequence goes on from JAVLUX010000018.1 coordinate 22,750,387, forward strand.
GCTTGCTCTCGCACAGGGAGCCTTGGGCCTCCTCCTTTGACTTTTGTTCTGTCTCTCTCTCTGTATCTTTTTCTTTCACTCTTTCTTCCCACCTGCTTGGTCCTCTTCAGGAGCTTTGCGCTCTGATCTTTTTCGAAAGCAGATTAGTTTTTTTGTAGGGTGTATTTCTTACCATCATTACAGTCACTCCCCTGTTGGAGGCAGCATAGAGGCTGAATCTGTGAAATGCAGTGTTGTCACATGCATGTTATTTCTCATTGCATTATAAATCACAGTTATTTGCTGGTAGCCTTTTTGTAGAAGGAAGAAATCTCTCAGCCTGTACTGCAGAGAACATTTTTGTCTTTATTACATGTTTGTTTCTGTTGCTTTCTTGAGATGTATTGTTTATACCATCCTGAACAGCACTGTGGCAGCAGTGGAGTCATTCAGGTTCATGGGCTCTACCATCTCTCAGGACCTGAAGTGAGATAACCACTGAGACAGGGCAGAGGGTGGAGTGTTGGGCCGGGTCGTGATTCCACACACCCAGCCCCTAATCAGGTGAATCAAGCCTCAGAGTGGGATAAAGGCCGACTGGAAGCTGCAGTGTGAGAGAGAGAGATTTACAATCACACTTTTGTGATTTTTGTTTAAGTTTCATATTAAAATATTATTTATATTCTCAAGCCGGTTCGCGCCTCCTCCTTTCAATTAATCCCTTTACACCCACATAAACTCCATTGTGTAGAAGGCTCAGCAGAGGTTCTTTGCGAGCCGAGGAAGTTCAACCTGTCACAGGAGCTGCTGACTCAGTTCTACTCAGCCATCATTGAGTCTGTCCTGTGTACATCTATAACTGTCTGGTTTGGTTCAGCCACCAAATCAGACAGAAGGAAACTACAACAGACAGTCAGGACTGCTGAGAGGATTATTGGTGCCTCCCTGCCCACTCTCCAAGACCTGTACGTCTCCAGAGTTAGGAAACGTGCAGTTAGAATAACTCTTGACCTCACAAACCCTGCCAATGCACTTTTTGAACAGCTGCCCTCTGGCCGGCACTTCAGAGCACTTAGCACCAGGACAACCAAGCACAAGAACAGTTTTTACCCTTAGGCCATTGACCACATGAAGAATTAACTGCCTTCAGGACTCCCATAGTGCAATAATGTATAAATATATCATGTACATATGTAAATTCACTCATATTTAATTCAATAACCCCTATTTTGCACATATATTACCACTTGCACATGTACATACACCATTCTATGCTATATGTCCTATTTTTTTGTATGTCTCTTTATACTCTCGCTGTAATGTTCTGTGTGCATTTGCTTGTTTCTCCTATCACCAAAAGAAAATGTGTACATGAGCACACTTGGCAAAAAAGCTCAATCTGATTCTGATTTACTGGTAGACACTCACATTTCTCTTGGTCTCTCTCTCTCTCTCTCTCTCTCTCTCTCTCTCTCTCTCTCTCTCTCTCTCTCTCTCTCCCAAGTTAGCTGGTGCTTTTCTCATTGTGTTTGAAAGGATGCTTCTTAATTCCATAGAAGATTGTTGCCCTATTTCTCTCTGCAAATCTGTGTTCTGATGATATCATGTGACAAATATACTGTAGATATTTTTGAACTCGTTAAATAAAACAAATTATGAATTGTGCAGCAATACTTATGCAAATGACTTATTCAATTATTCTGTTCTAAGCATAAGTCTTAAAAAAAAAAACTTAAGCTTTAAATCCTCTTCAGAAGAATCCTGCTCTAAATCATGTAGACATTGTTGTTTGGTCTCACTAATGCCTCTGATTTTTGCTGTCCTTTAAAAGAGGCATCTACCTTTGTTCTCAGTAAAAGTCAAATCCCAACTTATGTCACCATAGACCCTTGTCTCATTATTTTCGAGACCCACACTTACTTCTTCTTCTTTTTCTTTCGGCTGCTCATAGTGGACCATCTGTGATCCGCATATTTCACTTGGCACAGGTTTTACGCCAGATGCCCTTCCTGACACAACCCCCAGTGGCTGGGGGACTCTCACTCACACTTACGGTACAATTTAGAGTCTCCAATTAACTTAAACGGCATGTTTTTGGACTTGTGGGGGAAAGCCAGAGCACCCGGAGGAAACCCACACCCAGCTGAGCCGGGACTCGAACCCAGGACCTTCTTGAGACCCACACTTAGTTCAATAAGTGAAAAAAGACAGAAAAACACAGTATCAAAATGAAAACAGTCACGCAAGCACACAGAAATGTGCCAGTTTTTCTCAGATATGCTAATGAATAGAAACAATAACAGCTAGGCAAAATGCAGCTCGTTTTATTGTAATCTTGCTAGAATCAGCACCAATCTCCATTGCAACCTCTGTGGATCCACTTGGTATTAGACTCTATAGCCTGATAATCGTGTATGTGTTTAATGCAATCTCAAACTCAGGTGAGTATACTAGTGCTTTAGGTCTGTTATTTTCTATAGGGCTTTCTAGAGAGTTATAGAAGAACCTTTCAATAGTGACTCTATAGAAATTTCAAAAAACCTTCACATCTTCCAGCACAGATGTTCTTAAAGGTGAAATGTGTCATTTCTGTCACATAAGACACTTAGGTCAGTTAGTGAGAAACAGGCAGAAAACATGAACACACGTACATGCACAAACATGCCAGTTTTGTCAGAAAGGCTAATGATTGAAAACAGCAGCTCCGAATGAACTGCGCAAATAAGAATGAGAAACAATTTAGTTGTGAGGATGTGATTTTCTTTACGGTTTTAAATCAGGTGTGTTTATCTGAAGCAAACAGAAAATGAAAACCAGGATGTAGTGGAGCAACAACAGTTGTTAAAAAAGTAAAAAAAAAAAAAGTTGTTTCCAGGTAGCGATGTACTCTTAGCATCTATAGTACTGAAAGCAGTGAAACTGCTGCGTATTCATTCTGAGAAAATGGAAGTCAGTGGGACTTTGCTTCTAGACACTGCTGCTGGTTAACAGGGCTTTGTTCCAATAGGCAAGACCGCATCAGCTTCAAGGCTCGGAATCCAGCCAGGGAAGTGCAGGGCTAAAACACTGAACTCAGGCTTCTGCTAGAGATTCTGCACTTTTGTTGGTTTGTTATGTTGCTCTTGGGACAACCTCCCTTTCGATTTAATGCACCATGAAAATAGGACAAACCCATCCCTTTAGGATAGGAGAGAGGAGAAATGAAACTTGATTCAAAGACTCAAACTCAGTCCCTAACTGCATCTTCTTGAATATCCGTATTGGTGAGTTTAAGCTTCCTGCAACTTGTAAGTGTCAAACAATGTTCCTCATCATCTGCTGGCTAAAGGAGCATGTTGGAGATATTGCCTTCTGGGAAGGCTAAACTGTAGATGGGATTTAGGGCCATCACTCTAACATTTTATAGCAAACATTCAGATTACTGTATACATTTCGCATTTGGTCAGAAATGGGCTATATCTGATAAATTACTGTGAGACCAAAGAATTAATTGAATCAAAAAAAAATGTGCTGTCCCATTGTGACTGTGATAGGACTAATTTAGCCTTATCATAAAAATTGTGGACGTCAGTCACAAACATTTAATGCCTAAAGGGGTTTTTAAGAATTCAGAAACATCCAACATGGTCTCATAGAAACACATTACAATACCTGCATTTTTGACAAATCATTTTTGTGTGGCTCATGTATGTACACCATAGCAACAATTTCATGGTGAAATAAACAATAGAACACCTAAAACAATGGCTTTTTCCTGTAAAACGGAAGATTATCATTTCATCCACTTTCTCACACAATGCTATCTTATGACATCAAACACTTTCACTATACTGCATGATACATTTTAACATTTACATTAGGAATGTCATGATTATACAGTTTCACTATTAACTGCGATGTCACTGTTAATTTAACTGTAAGAATCAGTGAAATGTTTTATTTACACATGACAAAAAAAGAGTTTTTCAGTGTAAGCCTAGCCTAAATGTGAAAATGTTTTGTGCTTGTGCCTAGGTAGTTAGTGCAGATGTTACTGTATAGTTATCAAAGGGTGTAAAGTAACTAATTACAAATACTCATGTTCCTCTAATTAGTTAATTAGTATAATAAATTACCAGGAAAGTAGAGATGATATATACATTTGAAAATAATTTATAATTATGCTTAGCCTTTATAAAGATCAATGTTGTACAGCAATACTTCAGGCAGAATATTCCACCTTTCTCAAACTTCTGAAAATTGTGCATTATACATGAGAATGAGAACACAAATATTTTTGGGCTTAAAAGTTTCTCACTACATCTATCATATCACATCTGAAGACATGGAGCATTAAACCACTGGAGGCACATGGATTGTGGAACAATGTATCTCAAAAGGACAATTCTCTCATCATTTACTCACTCTCATGCATCCCAGATTTGTATGACTTTCTTTCTTCAGAGCATACATTTTTAGAAGAATATTTCAGCTTTGTAGGTCCGTACAATGCAAGTGAATGCTGACCTGAACTTTGAAGCTCCAAAAAGTACATAAAAGCAGCATAAAAGTAATTCCTACAACTCCAGTGGTTTAATCCATGACTTCAGAATTGGTATGACATGTGTGGGTGAGAAACTGATCAATATTTCAGTCATTTTTTGCTATAACTTCTTCTCTCTGCCCAGAAGATGGCGATATGCATCAAGAATGTGAATCACCAAAAACACAAGAAGAACAATGTGAAATTTAAAGTGGAGATTCACTGAGCAGGGAGGAGAATTATTAGTAAAAAACGAATTCAATATTGATCTGTTTCTCACTACATCTATCATATCACATCTGAAGACATGGAGCATTAAACCACTGGAGGCACATGGATTGAGCAACTTTTATGCTAATTTATGTGATTTAATGAGCTTCAATATTTTAGCACTGATTCACTTTCATTGTATGGACCAAAAGAGCTGAGATATTCTTCTAAAAAATGTTCACTTGTGTTCTGCTGAAATAAAGTCATACACATCCAGGATGGCATGAGGGTGAGTAATTGATGAGAGAATTTTCATTTTTGGGTGAATTATTCCTTAATGAGCATGATGTAGCCCCTGTACCAATACAATTTTCCCATGCCTGCTCTACCTCCTCTATTGTGCAGGACATGACATGTCAAGCGATCCTGCTTATTTAGCATTTTTTTTGCATTCCTTGCATTGGTTGAACATGTTTTATACACAACAATAACTCTCTGCCAGCATTAAGGGAAATTTAGACCCTACACTTAAACTGATTTTAATGTAATTGTTTCATGCATTATGATTTAAAATGGTGATCAGTGTATTGAAAATAACTTTATATCATTTTTAATAATTTTATAATGATACATTTCAGTTATCATGTCTCCCTATTATTTTTTGGAATCAGATTCATGTTGTGTTTATTAGGGATGGGCATTCATCAATAATTTGGTATTCGAATATTTAAGCTCATAAAAAACAAATATTAAAATATTCTATTGTTTAAATGAAGATAATTAATGAGAAAGAGACGTTGTAAAATATATATTTTTTAGTCATAAAGGTTACATCACCATTAAAAAACAAGCTTATATCATGTCCTGTGTTTTAAATTTTTTTTTTTAAACAAGCAATGCGTGAAAACAAAAAAGAATACAATGAAAGCATTTAAGGTCATGCAAAGCGAAGAAAAAGAAATCGCTAATGAAGTAGAATGACGCAGTAAACATACAGGACGAATATAACACTTGACATATAATAGTTATGTTTATATTGTACCTAATTGTTTTGTTGAGAATAACAAGCATATCCATGTGCTCAGTAAACTATACTCATTTGTAAACACCAATTTAAATGATTGAATATCCCTTACCTCAGCAAGCAAAGTCTTTCTCTGATGCCATGTTTGTTGTTTACAGAAGCGTTGTGGGTATTACGTTGCTACAGGGATGCTGCTTTCTGACGAGCTGCACATATATAAGAGTAAAGTTACACCACTTATCCAGTACATTTAAACAGGAACCCAGCTTTCTCACAGTAAGCCACATTCTCACAATAACACCCTTTTTTGGTGTCCATCTAAACATATTGACAGAACCGTTTGCTCATCAAATGTGATCAACCTTTGTCTACACTCAACAGTGCCACCCAGTGCATTCTGTTATATCTGCCAGTTTTAGTTTGTGTGTTCAGGATTGAACATGCATCTCACTGTATATATGGCCAGCAAAGCACAACTTTGCGAAATTCAAATAGTATTTTTACTATTCAAATAATTATTGCATAACGAATATTCGACTACTCGTGCACATCCCTAGTGTTTATCATAGATTACTGATGATAAACTGCATATAGTGTTCAGTATAATGGGGAATAGGTTTTGCAACTCGGTACTCAATACTCACTACTCATGAGGACTTTTAAATGAGCTACTCTTTTACTCTAACTTGAGTAGTTTTTAGGACAGCTACTTTTGCTCTACTCATACTGTACTTTTTGGGTATATGATGCAACTCTTTGTTAAAGTGCGCCCAACTATAAAGATTTGCTTTCGGAACTGCCGGTACTCTTAAAGAGACAGTACAATTTTAGTGCTTGATAAACATGTCAATGTAAAATCAATGTAAATATAATTTGTACAAATTATGCATATATAAAAAAAACATGTAACAAAATTAAGTAATGTAGTTAGTGGAGTAAATACATACACTGGCAGCCAAAAGTTTGGAATAATGTACAGAGTTTGCTGTTTCGGAATGAAATTGCTACTTTAATTCACCAATGTGGCATTAAGCTGATCACAAAGTATAGTCAGGACATTACTGGTGTACAAAAACAGCACATCACTATTTGAAAAAAGTCATATTTGATCAAATCTAGACAGGCCCCATTTCCAGCAGCCATCACTTCAACACCTTATCTTTCAGTAATCATGCTTAATTGCTAATTTTGTACTAGAAAATCACTTGCCATTTTATCAAACACAGTTGAAAGCTATTTGGTTCATTAAATGAAGCTTAACATTGTCTTTATGTTTGGTTTTGAGTTGCCACCGTATGCAATAGACTGGCATGACTTAAGGTAAATATTAGGTCAAAAATGGCAAAAAAGAAACAGCTTTCTCAAAAAACTTATCAGACAATCGCTGCTTTGAGGGATGAAGTCTATATAGTGCTTGAAATTGCCTTTGTATGTACACTACAGTCTTCAAAGACAAAGGACAACTGGACAACTTATTATAAATAAGAGTATAAGTACATCAGATTTTCTAGTTTGAGAAATAGATGCATCACATGTCCTCAGCTGACAACTTCATTGAATTCTATTTACAAGTTTCATGTACAACAGTAAAGAGAAGACTTGGGTGCAGGCCTTATGGGAAGATTTGCAAAGAAAAAGCCACTTTGAAACAGAAAAACATAAAGTAAAGGTTGTAGTGGGCAAAGAAACACAGACATTTGACAACTGCTACAGGAAGTGTTGGGTAAAATGTCACCTGAGTATCTGGACAATCTGACAGCTAGAATGCCAAGGATCTTCAAAGCTCTCATTGTTGCACGTGGGGGATTTTTTATTTTTTTATGAGAACTCATTCATCTTCAACCGCTTATCCTGTACAGGGTCACGGGGGGCTGGAGCCTATCCCAGCTAACATTGGGCGAAAGGCGGGGTACACCCTGGACAGGTCGCCAGTCCATCGCAGGGCCACACATATACAGACACACACTCATACTCACATCCACACCTAGGGCAATTTTTGGAGACACCAATTAACCTAGCCTGCATGTCTTTGGATGGTGGGAGGAAGCCGGAGCACCCGGAGAGAACCCACGCAGACACGGGGAGAACATGCAAACTCCACACAGAAAGGCCGGGGCAACCGGGGTTTGAACCCATGACCTTCTTGCTGTGAGGCGACAGTGCTAACCACTGCACCACCGTGCTTTATGAGAACTCTTTGAAGTAATTTAAAGGTGCTGTATGCAAGATTGACAACAAGTGTTTGAAATGGGTACTGCAGTCCAAATTCAAAATATTGGTGAGTTGTCTTCCCCACCCCAGACTCAAAGCTCAAACGGGTTGCCAGAATGTTGACACGCAACTCAGCATCCGTTTTAAAGGATTTCCGGGTTTTAAGCTGTCTACATCTTCCAAAGTCATCTCCAATATTTATCTTTGTTTTACTACGCCTCTGGTCATGGTGGTTTTTAGATGGATGGTGAGGCTTTTTATGTTGGGTAGAATCTGTTTCTCTTATCCATTTTGTTTGCTGGCTTCCATAGCTGCAGCATGCATTTGTTCAAATCTGGCAACAGGTGGTGTCAAAATACTATTGGTGAGTGGGCAGTGGGTGGGATCACACAGGCAAAACATAAACAGAAATTCCAGCCCGGAATGGAAACTTCAATGTAGAATATACTGGCTATAGCATTGTTATCAGAAAAGCCAGTACTTCAACTTAGCATGTTTTCTAATTCTCTAATGAAATATTATGGTCATTTTATGATTTAGTATAGTAAAAATATTACATATAGCACTTTTAAGAAGCTCTGAATTTTATTTTTTTCAAATTGTAATAGTAATTTTTCACATTATTAATGTCCTGAGTATGCACTGTGATCAGCTGAATGCTACTTTGGTGAATAAAACATTATTCCAAACTTTTGGCTGCCACTTTAAATACATTACAAAATATTTTAAATTCAACAAACACTGTAAATATGTAAGTGTAAGTGAGAAAAAGGCAGAAAACATGAACACACATACACACATATTGAGAGTTTTAACAAATAAGCTCCTTGCATCTATGCAGAGGTTTTGTAAACATCTATGAAAGCCCTGCCCCATAAACCTAACGTTTTTTTCTTTACATAGTACGTTTGATATAGTAGCAATTAAATGTTATATTTGTATTTCTATTTTTATTATTAAGTTACAAACTTATAAATGTGTATAAAAACAGCTTGTATCATTATTTTAAAAGCAGTTCCATAGCATCATATAAATTGATAGTGTGAAGTTTGCTGATTTTTAAAAAGTTAAATGTGATTAAAATAATGAAAAGCGAAATATAAAATATACACTCCCACACTCAATAGCGCATAAAGTTACATACAGTACTTTATATGAATGCCATATATTTGTGATGATGTACCTTCCCAGTTTGCTTAATATTTTTTCAGTTTCATTACACTTACATGTTGCCAATAATCTGGAGTAAAAAAAACAATGTACTACCCAGTTTGGATTCTTCCTCCAATGTGTCCATAGTGGGTTGCACAATGTTGAACATTTTAGGGGAAATTAATCCACAAATAATTTACAGTAATCTCTGCACATTATGCTTGGATAGGAAAATGTATTTTAATATTGAAAAAAATACACCACCTTTGCTTTAAGCCAGTCTTGCTCTTTAACTCCAGTATATTCTTTCAGTAAGTGGATAATTGTAACTTATTGCTATCTCGCACTATTATACCATCAGTGATTGCCACATCAGCAATCCAGCTCATCTCACTCTCCTCTCCTGCTCTTGGTTTGATAAACTCATAAATCTCAGCCATTCCCAAATGCCCAAGCCCAGCAGTATTGGAGATCTCTTTTTTAACCCCTGCTCTTGCCCCAGTTTTACAGCTTCAAACGGCTCATTTGACCTACTTCATCATCCCCTACTCATCCTCTTGAAGACATGAGCATCACTTTTGTTCACTGTTTAATGTTGTGTGACCACCCAGTCAGGCCATCAGCGATTGGATCTTATCTTGATTTCCCATTGGTTTCCTTTATAACTTGGGTGATAACTCAATGGATGCACCCTCACCTTTGTGCATCTCAAACCCCTGTCATTCATCCAAGAACTTTGACTTTTGTGAAAATGTATTGTCCTTAGATGTTTTCCTTGGCTGACAATCTACAAGCAGTTGTGTTGTGGCAGAATGATTTTATTCACACATGCAAAGGATCACTTGTGAATTGGTCTAAAGACGTGGCATTGATAACGCCATGGTCAGTAAAGCGTAATGATCCAAATACACTTGCAATATTAATCAGTGTTCATATTCAATATTTTAGCTGCTCAAACATTAAAAAAAAAAAAAATAATTTTAACTTGGCTAAAAAAAAGATTCCAAGTAAATTGTTGTGCTATTACTAAGGAAAAGGAAAGCATATTTTAAGAGTTCAGGTCTATCAACCTTAATTTTCCCACTGTGTTACAGTTTGATAATTGGGTTGTGCCACCAAACTGATGCTATTACAAGGGCGATTTGAGAGCTGGGTTGGCCAACCTAATTGAAGAGGTAGTGTGAGGAGACAGGGCCTGAAAATGGCTGAGTGGTGACAGAATGATGCAGTGCTTGTCTCTTGGAGTGAAATTAGCAATATTTTGTGGATTGTTTGAGCTGCTGGCAATAGCCTGTCAGTCTGTAACACAGCCAGTCCGTTTGACTGCAATTTGCAATTTGCCACCATCTATTCAGCGCTCATTTAGTGAGTTCCCCCATTCTGCTCACACACATGTCATTTGACGGGGAAATTGCCTTTCTTGTTATCGGATATCGCTCTTCACACAAAGCTTGGCATAAGCGACTCATGCTTAAAGAAATAAACATTTTGAGGAAAAAAAATTGTTTATCACAAAAGGCTTGGAGTCAAGTCATTTTTATTTGTACAGCTTTACAGAAGATCATGCATTTACAGAAAATTAAACTGTAATATCTATAATGTGTAGTTTGAGAAAATACGCTTGTGAATTGTGTTTAAAAGTAATTAAATAATAATTGTATTTATAACCCCAGTGAGCAAGCTGAAGGTCACTGTGGCAAGGAACATAAAACTCCATAAGATGTTGGTTAATGGAGAAAAATAACCTTCCCCTCTGGCTAACATGATGAATATAATGCCAATTTTACTAATGATAGTGCGATTCATGTTCAAAAATGATTACACTAAGTAAGATTTTAGGGTCAGCATTTAAACAAAGATTTTGTATGAACTGTAAGAATAATGACTAATGTCTTTGAAGTCCATCCTTGATTTCCTGCAGAAGTTCACATAGAAGCAATTGTCTGTGTCTTTTGGCTAATGAAGGGTTTGGTTGGCAATAAATCGATAGTCTATGTATTCCATTTCAAAAGCATAGTCCATCATTAGACAGAAGTGATGCAGGCATCAGTTAGGTGCATCGCAGTTCAACATGGGCGGTCATTTCGGTGAGGTCTATCCTAAGACCAAGGTTCAGGTAATGGCATATGAAGTATCCCATGTCTTATGGTTGGAATTGGCATCAGTTCATCCTCTGAAGTCCATTGTAAAAGACTGAAGTGATGTTTGGCTGGCAACGGCTTCTATTAGTTATCATCATCACCACTCAGCGACAGTAGCAGTGGAGTCCAACACAAAACAGGAATGGAGCTGGATACAGCCGGTTCTGGTGACCTCAGGATAGGAGTACCGAGTTTGAGACAGGGAAACAAATAAAATAACATTAGCATAGATGCCATTCAATAGATCACGCTCAATGGTTTCTGGTTTCTGGTTCCGGCAGATATAACAAAAGCAACCTAATTGTGGGTTGAAGGATACATTAGGTGTATGCCTGTCTAAATAGATGAGTCTTTAGTATAGACTTAAACTGAGTGAGTGTGTCTGCATCTTGAACAGTGTTAGGGAGACTACTCCATAGATTAAGAGCCAAATATGAAAAGGATCTACCTCCTTTTGTGGATTTTGATATTCTAGGAACTATTAACAGGCCAGAATATTGTGATCTTAATGAATGTGACAGAATATAGCATGGTAGAAGGTCACTTAAGTACTGTGGAACTAGACCATTAAAAGATTTGTATGTAGTTAACAGAATTTTCAAATTAATACGAAATTTAACATGTAGCCAATGTTGCGATGATAAAATAGGGCTAATATGATCATATTTCTTAGTTCTAGTCAGCAATGTGGCTGCTGCATTTTGAACCAATTTAAGTTTTTTTATTGATCTTGCTGGACATCCTTACAGTAATGCATTACAATAATCTTTCATGAACACATTAATTCCTTTTTCAGAATCAGCAACAGTGAGCATGTGTTGTAATTTAGCAATATTTCTTAGGTGGAAGAATGCTGTTCTACAAACATTGGTAATTTGATTTTCAAAGGACAGATTGGTATCAAATATAACACCTAAGTTTTTCGCTGTTGAAAATGATGTAACAGTACATCCATCAAGATTCAAATGATATGTTAGCGGTTTATTTTTAGAGGCTTTTGGTCCAATAATTAGTAACTCTGTTTTGTCGGAATTGAGTAGAAAGATATTTCTGGCCATCCAATCTATTATTTCATTGATACACTCTGCTAATTTGGTAAATCTCATCGACTTTTGAAGAAATATAAAGTTGGTATTGTCGGCATAACGGCGGAAACTTATTCCACTATTCCTGATATTATCTCTCAGGGGAAGCATATACAAGGAGAAACTAAAACTGATCCCTGTGACACTGACAATTCCTCATTTACATAGACAAAGTGGTAGCGGTCTTCTAAATAGGACCTAAACCATGCTAATTCAACTCCACAAATGCCAACATAATTATGTAGCCTATTCAAGAGAATGTTGTGATCTATCATGTTGAATGCAGCACTAAGATCTAAAAGCACTAGAAGTGAAATCCAGCCATGATCATATAATAAGAGTAAGTCATTTGTAACTCTGATAAGTGCAGTCTCTGTACTGTGATGAGGCCAAAATCCTGACTGAAATTGTTAATATATACTATTTCTCTGTAGAAATTAACTAATTTGGGAAGATACCACATTTTCTAGTATTTTCAACATAAACAGGATATTTGAAATTGGTCTATAATTAGCTAGTTCTCCAGGATCAAGTTGTGGCTTGATAACTGCCATTTTAAAGTTTCTTGGGACATGTCCTAAGGATAGCGAGGAGTTAATAATATTAAGAAGAGGTTCTGAGATTACAGGGACCTCTTTTAAGAGCTTGGTTGGTATTGTATCAAGCATACATGTTGTGGCTTTTGATGTTTCAGTAAGTTTTGTTAGCTCTTCATGACCTATGACTACAAAGGATTGAAGTTGTAAGTGAGGAAAATTATGAGACACTGTTTTCTGAGGTACTGTAACAAGATGATTGTATAATTCTAATTTTATTTCTGATTATTCCAATTTTATCAGTAAAGACATTCATGAAGTCATTATTCTTGGGCTGTGATGGAATATCTGGTTCTGTTGAGGCTTTATTCCTAACCAATTTAGCCACAGTACTGAATAAACACCTAGCATTGTTGTGCTTATTTTCTATGAGTTTGTTAAAATATGCTGACCTGGCAGCTTTTAGTGTCTGTAGCTACAGACAGTATCCTTCCATGATCTGCAAAATACCTCTAATTTTGTATTCTTCAACCTGTGCTCCATTTTCCGAGCTGCTCTCTTGAGAGCATTAGTGTGATGATTGTATCATGTTGCAGGGCTTTTTTCTTTCATTTTCTTTAATCAAAGGGGGGCAACACTATCAAGAGTACTAGAGATGACTGTATTTATATTTTCTGTTATTTCATCAAGTTCTTCTTGGCTTCTAAATGTATGAAAGAATAGTTATACCTGAACGATAGCATGGTGTAGATTAAAATAGATAAAAAATAGTGATAAAAATAGAAAGCGGTTGAATCGTGATAAGAAAATAATGCTGGGATACTTCATGCGAATATAACAGCCCGTGGGCGGGCCTGTGAATGTTACAAAAACAACTATGCTGCTGTGTGTACATTGGTACACATGCCACAAATCTTTGGAAAGCTAAAATTCTTGTGATTCTATTGATATAAACCATTTTAAGATACAATTATAACAGCAGGTACAATCTACATCTTTGTCTGACCACCAACATATAAACAAACAATAACAAAATTGAGGCAACTCACCTATGAAGCCTCACAGTCGTCCACTGATCCATAACATCCCGACAAGTACGGTCTTGTTATATTAGCTCAAAATAAAAATATTTAGTCCACATTATTACATCAATAAATAACCATGGACTCTTCTTGCATCATTTCAAAGTACCCAGCAGCTGTGCCTAATCTTTCACATATTCTCGGTTCATAACTTCAGTTCAGAAGTAAACATTTCCTATATCCGGTAACAAAATGCATTCTGCACTCTGACCTTTCGATTGACAACTCAATTGACCCAATAGGAGCTTCCATGTCCTGTCCATAGCCTTCAATAGCCAACCAGTGTATGTGTCGAATGTAAGTGCCTCTCCCCTTTCCTTTGTGTAAAGATCGAGCCAATTGCAGCCAAGTGTGTGGATGACTGGTGCATCGTATAGCCAATGAAATTCTAAAAACAATGATATGCGGCTTTAGTGGGAAGTTTTGAAGATGCATCTAAGAAGTCCATGCGTAATGCTGGCTTGCCATTACCAAGTGTTTTGTGCGTCCATGCGTAAAAGCTGAAGAGTATAGTTTTGGAACTGTTGACACTTTTGGAGCTTGAAATATGGCAAAACGGATGATGAAAACAAGATATTCGCTCCAGGATGTGGTAGAAGAATGCACTCGGCATGAAAGCGATGAGTCTGGATATGAAGTATCTGAAAAAAATATGGATGATTCATCATTTATTGACTCTGAGGCAGAGGAAATGTTTATGGAGGGAAGAAACATTAAGTGTTTTCTTGTATTTTATAACATATATTACTGTATATTCCGCATAAATAAGCTTTATTTTGAATAATGAATACACATTTTTTAATTACCTTTTTTCGTGTTTCCCCAGTGAGTGTCCTGTTTGCGGGAGTTGTTTGTATTTGTTTGTGCACGTGTGTGTGAAGTTTTAGTTTTTTGTTTGTTTCAGATCTAGCTCTATTGGCATGCTATAAAGATGTTTTACATTGCCAAATTATACAGAATTTACAGTAAATATACATACATGAATACATATTTACACACTTGAAAAGAAAAACTATATATACAAGTTGAATATAAGATTGTGTTTGTGCACTTGTGAAGTTTTATTACGCCTTTGTTTCATTGTTTCAGATCTAGCTCTATTGGCATGGTTCAAAAGTAGTAGCCTTTTTATCCTATGTATATGGCCATGATTACCAAGGGTCCTTTGGAGTATGCAAAAGCCACATTTGTAAAATGCCTGGATGAACCCTTATAAAAACATGTGTAAAATATATATTTTTTGTGGTATTGATATAACATTTTAACTTGGACTACGTAAGGCTTCATGCTGTGGTCCCATTGTGTTTTCAAGCTAATAGCTACTAGTTATAGTCATCTGCAGGCATCTGTATGCAAAACAAATCCAGGCGGAAAAACAAACTTCTATTTCATTGTGTTCAGACTTCTATTACTCAAAATCAGTAGCACTTACAGTAATTCTGACAGCTGGGGAAAAAAACTTAAGAGTGTCCCCTTTCAAAAGTGATCAAAACCATGCATGTACTCCAAAATGTTCAAGAACAGCTTTAAATGTACTTTGGGTATGCATTGATTAGGCATTTTAGGCTAATTTTACAGGATTGGGAAGAGGTTCTGGCTTTATTAGATCTGTATGTTACAATAATAGTGCCTAGAGGTAAAAGAATTAGAGGTTTTGTTATCAGAGTTTAATGCCGAGCAACTGCAAAAGACATCAATATTAAATTTTGACCGATATTGTGTCTCTTGGACAACAGTCTATCATGTGACAGATTGGTTTGACTTGCTCAAAATCAGAGAACATGCAGTGTAAAAATTTCAGTAACTTTAGCACATCCACAATAAAACAAAAACATTTGAAGCCATTTCTGAGATTTAGTGTTGATGTTGTTACTGCGTTTTGCCTTTGTAGGGCAGTATTTATGATTGTGGGCATATGAGATTATATCATGACTATGTGATTATTTTTGTGGCAACTGAAATTATGTAAAAGCTATTTGAGTAATATACTCCAAGCATTTCTGTAGATAGGACTATTTACAGTAAACCAGCAACGATAAAACAAGATTTTGACAACAGAAATCTTGAATCCTTGGCTTGAACATCTGTTGCACATTGATGCCTGAGGGATGATGTGGGTGTAATGGAATTTCCATATGGAAATGCACAGGGGGAAAAAGACAGATTGGAGATTGTCACTGTTAGCAGTTGTTGCCCTTTGCAAAGGTGTGACATTTTCATTGCCAATTTGTCCCTTGTTTCCTCTGGCCAGTTTAAATTGTGCTACTTGTGTTTTTTCCCCTGATGGGAGGACACTGATGTGGTCTGGACTTTCCAGAGAGAGTCTGATCACAGACCTTAAAATAGTTTTTAGAGAAATCAAATAGGGCTGCTTCCTCATAGCAAAATGCAGCACCAGCCTTTCCCCTTTATTGGATTGTCAAAGTTTGTGGTCTCACCTCTTCCCACAATGGCTTGTAGAGTCAATAGCTAATGGGAATTTGGATATTATATCATTTGTATTGATTGCTGAATGCAGCATTTTAGCCATTTTATGGGATTTGGATTAAACAGGGAAACCTGTGGGCTGATGCGAAGCATTGAAATATACTTTTTACTCTTCTTGATGCTCCATTCCTCTTGCCATGATCTCTGGCCACCCATCTTTCCACTGATAATTGGATCCTGGAAAATCTGAGAAACTACTTTACATAGCCTTCTACATCAGAACATGAGATTCCAGTGCTCTTCAATATTACATTTCAACCCTGTGTGAGTGGATTAAATATTTATACAGAAAAATGACTTTAATATGGGAAACTTTCCAGAAGTGTGTGAGTTGAATCCAAACTATTGCTGTTTGTTTCATATGTAATGGTATTACAATGAATTTGTTCATCTTACTGACATGTGAGCTGAATCTGACATGTACTATTTCTAAGTTTAGATCTTAAGCTGTTTGGACCTAGTCCTATAGTAAAATACAACCAGAGCAGTCACATAAAGGGAACAAAACTCATAACTTACATAACTAAAGGGAGCTCTAAGCAATGCATATCAATATAAACACTATACCTGTACAGTCACAATAATTTATTCCTGAAAATAACAAAAAAGCATCATAAAAGTAGTTTATAAAACTCATTCCAAGTGCTTTGAAGGCATACAACCATTTTGTGTGAGGAACATAGTGAAACATAAGGTTTAATAGCTGAAAATCATCCCCTGCGTTTTATTAAAACGACTACTTCCAAGCATTGGAATGTCGCAGTTGTTCACAATACACACGAGAGCCAATGGCAATTGACATCACTGATGACAAATCTGTCATAACGCTTCTTGAGGTGGCAACTTTTTAATGTTCAAATGAGTGTGAGATTTTAGTGATATGGTGTAGGGGCCAAATATCAGTGAAAAAAAATACCTACATTTTGTTTTTTCTGAAACATTTTTCAACAAAATTTTTAAGTATATCTTGACAGTTATGGACTTCATTTTATCAGTCTATAAATTGACATGAAGTGGACACTAATAAGATTAAATTCTAGTTTTGTTAGAATGCCTACTAATCATTTAGTAAAGGAAATGGAGACTTGGAATTTTAAAAGGTTAAGTTGTTCAGGTACTCTTATCCATATCCATAACTGTTAACTCTAACCTAAGAGTTAGACTCTTAAAAATAAAGGTTCTTCAGCAAAGAACCTTCTTCCTGTCAATAACAATTTGTGCTATTTTGGAAATGTTGAGTTGTCTTTATGGTTATTTAGAGAGTCTTATTGTTACATTTATAGGTTCTTCAAATATTGATTTCTGTTTTTTTTTAAAGCAGAGATGCTTTTCTAAGTAACTAGAGGATATTAAGTTCTTCGTATAACTTTTTCCCATGACATCAGGCTTTAAAGTCTTTTTTTATTCTATTTGGAACTTTAATTTTTAATAGCATGCTAACAGTAGCAAATCAAACTAAGGAATAATTAGTTTTGCCAGCCTACTACATAGTGCTCCTCTCCTGGTCTCCATAGACTTCATGGGGTGAGAATTTCCAAAGGAAATATGTCACAATAGACGCTTCGGTGGATTGTCCTCTCTCCTGCTGTGATGTGCTGCTGTGCATTTCGATGTTAATGCAGAGCTTACAGTACACTGTTTGATTTTCATAGAGAGTTGGTTGGTCTGTGTATATGTAATAAAATATGATGGAGAGCACAGTAGGTTGAGCATTTTACAATAGAGCACCAATAAAAATTATTGTTTGCAAGCACAGATTGACCTGCAGTGCCCAGCTTTCTTTTTTCAGCAACAGTGTTACTGTTGACCAAGTAAATATGGCCCAGTAAGCCATCCTTTACTAACTACCTGAACATTCAAAGGTGACTGAGTGTCTGGGTAGAATAGTTATTAACCTTTATGGTTGTAACAGGTCTTAATTAAAATGTCTTCCTACAGGAATGGCAGTAATGCTATTGTAAGTCACCTTTGCTTAACTGTTGTTTATTTGCAATAAATTACTTGGATTTTTCTTTTGTCCTTTAAAAATAAAGAGAAATTAAATAAATAACAAAGCAAAAAATCCTTCTGCTATCTTAACAGCAGGAGTCGGCGTATAAATCACTCACTTTCTCCATTTTTGAATACATTTAAGTTAACCTAATGTCATAACAAACTCGTAATAATTTATATGAGTTAAAAAAGATGGCAAAATACAAGTGAGCTCGTATGAAAATGTACAACTTAAATGCTGCGTTCACATTGTGTCGGAATTACTGTAATTATGAGATGGCAACTCTCTACTCTGATCCGTTCATGGAACTCGGAAGTTATCCATTTCTATGAAAACACTCATAACACCAAAATGGCTTTGTTGTTGATAACAGCAAAATATTTATCACTACATTAATTTATCAATTCACATTGATATGTTGTTGCGAAATGTTTAAGAACAAAAAAAAATGCTCCAGGTATGGATGGCACATTAAATCGAACTATGTGCTCACTATCGTGTTGAGGACACTGCCATATTGGTTCCTTTTACATGATGTCACGTCTATCAAGTCAGAGCTTTCATATATTTCAAAGTTTACAACTTAGACCAATTTTGTAAAAAACTACAAAAAAATATTTCCAAGTCGGAATCTAGTTTTTATGGTAATTCCGATATGACGTGAACACACCATTATTCCCATTTAGAAAAAATTATAAATTATTAAAATTTCAAATCAATACAATAAAGGAATAAAATTTCAGGCAGCTTCCAATACTTTATTTAAAAAAGGCAACATCATTGAACAAATGTAGTTAATTATTCCATATTTATTTATGCAATACAAATGACACATTAACATCCTGTCCATACAGGACGCAAGCAGAATATTTTCAATTTTTATCAGTGACGATGTCCACACAGGAAGCGTCCCTTGATGTACCAAAAGTAAACGAATGCCCTGTTCTATTGCTGCCAAGCTGCAGTCCTACTCCAGCCACTTTATTACTTGAGCTCACATTTGATTGGTCCGTGCTGTCCGTGCATCATTTAAAATGTTAAATTTTTTGCCTCCGGGCGATGAAGGTCACAGCGCAGGCACTCAGGCAGACGATGTCCACTCTTGTGCTCCAGGAACACCACCTTTGGCTGAATCTTGTCGAAATGAGGGACGCTGACATGGCAAGATTCTTGAATGTGCCAAGGTCAGCCTTTCAGTGACACCATCGAGGACTTCGCCCAGCAGTTCTCGGTGGTGACGATAAAGACAGAGGTGATACAGCACATCTTGCCCTGGCACGGCACAAGAATGCGTACCCCGTCTGCTCACCAAGGGTGTGAAAAGCCCAGGCCGCTCTGCCCCAGGCCGAGGCGAGTCCTTATCCCCGGTGTAGAGCCCCCCGCAGGATGCTGCCCCCCCCCCACCTCAAGGCCTGGTGCTATGAACCCCAGTTAGGCTACTAAGCGCCTGTAGCATCAGGACCAATCAGACACACAATTATTCATTATTTAATGAATAAGCCAAAAGATGTCTCAAGAAATGCATAACAAACAAAGGTCCAAGTAGACCCAAGCCGACTCCATTATGTCTGTTCCCCCACTGATCATTATCAAGCCTTTACACTGTCTTTACAAGGTCCAGCAATTAGTGGACATCAAAGCACAGAACAGACTTTTATTCAATAAATTATAGACAAACTGTCTATAAATTCACATGTATATCCCCAAGACATTTTGTATAGGATCATTACTGTCTTGTAAAATGTTTTTGTACTGTATACTGTTTTAAATGCATGACTTATGACAGGACTACCAGCTAATGTAAAATTATTTGGTATCATGTTTCCTACCAAAATAATCCTTGTGTGACATCCTGCACAATGGTATATATATATAATTCTGACAACATGCATTGTATGCTTGCTATATTAATCAGAGCATAAAGGGGATCCAAAGTTCATCATAATTTCTTCATTCAAAACAGAAGAAATTGATTGCAACTTGAACACCATCGACTCGAGGAACCATCAAGACGTTCTCCTCCAACTGCATCCGGGCTCTCTCAACAGCCAAGGCAATTGCAAGTATCGTACCAGTAACTAACTGAAATTAGGTTTTGTATAAGAGGTAAACCCCTTTGTAACAAAAGGTGCTTTTAAATTAAGAAATGGATGGTTCTAAGATGGTCAAAAATGACTCTTTTCACAACTGCATTTCCCCTATTCTGTTCTGGTTTTATTTCATTAGTTATGTGTTTGTATTTTAGTTAAATAAACTTTTTTTTTGTTGATTCTGGTCTGCTTGTAAATCAATGTAAATGTAACGATTCAATCACAGCTACGTGATAAGAAAGAGTTATTTTTGTGTGGCCGCGAAAAATATCCTTTCTGAGAATTGATAGACGATCAATTCTGAGTGTTCACTGGATGAACAGATAAAATGATTGTAATATTAATTCAGCTACATCAAGTTAATTCTATTAACCGATCCAAGTGTTCATAATTAATTATAACGAGTTAATTATTCATATTACCCTTTTTAAGATATTTTAACTGTGGTATACTTTGATAAATAATCTCATCCCTGTTTCTAAAATATTTCGCTTCAAAGCTATACCTATATGTGTAATATTATTGTCAATAAGCCATGAGAATAATATTACTCCAATAAGAGAATTAATCATAATACAGTAGAAATTGTGAGTTGATACAACGAGTCATTGTATTACGATTTTAATGGTGGAGAATTTTATTCCGACAAATAATCTTGTTGTTTGTCATTTGTATAAATTATAACGGTTGTCAAACTGATTCCATTATAAATTTCCTTTCATTTAATTCCTATTTCACAAATACTGTTTCCCATACAAATAATGGTAATGTACATCATACATTAACCCTTGCAGTGTACATTTATCATACCAAATTTGCTATATATATTGATGTGAGAATTGGTGCACTTTAACTGATTAATGTTTATTTGTGCATTGTGGAACACGCTGACATTCATATGCATCAATGAAACTGTTTTCATTAGTGTTGACCAAGATCACAAATCACTTGTGTTGGCTGCTATGGTTAAGAAAGTTCACAGGAAGTCCTAAAGAGACCCTTCCAGGGCAATTTACCACACATGCATCCTGCCGATGCCATATTGTAAACACAGTACAACTAAGCTAATAGCATCACACAACACCGCTAAACTAATCAGTTAACAAACTTTCATTGAAACCCCTAAATATGCTACATGTCCCTGAGACAGATGACCCAAGGAGTAAGACATCTGCTGGGACCATGCAGCTGGTGACCAGACCACTCCGTCCCCCCTGAGGTGAGCCCTTTGTTTTGTGTTTGGCACACTCCAGATGGGCTGCGGTACCCACATTGTCAAAAAAGAGCGGGTTTCTCTCCGCGACCGCCATTACCACACTGACCGAACACCGAGCACTTGCAGCCAGGAACCCGCGAACACGGTCCCCCCCACATTCGCGCGTCCGACTGCGCCACATAAACCACACCCCCGGCCAGCTGGTTGTGAAGAGTCTTGAGGATGACCCAAAAGGCCCTTCTCCTCAGTCGCTGACCAGCCCTATGCCAGGCACACAGAACAAGGTAAGTGCTTTGATGTTCCCCTCAGTGCAGCCACTTCAGGACTAGCGATGGCCAGGACCATCCGACTCGGCTACATGATGCAGGGCGAGAATGCCACCGTCATGCATGGAGATTGCGGTCCTTCTATGGAAGGACGTGATAGAGCCTGTCCCTCCAGCTGAGATGAAGAAAGGGTTCTACAGCCCAACAGGCAGTGGGTTGTGGCCAATCTTGTACCTGCAAGATCTGAACTGGGCCTTGCACAGACTGGGCCTTGCACAAGATGCTAACGCAGAAGCGCATGGAGTTAGACTCAATGTTGGTGTGCCTCACGAGCGAGCACGTGCAATCAGTGCTGTACTGCCTAAAGTCATTCAGGCAGATAAAGTGGTTCCACTGAAACACTTTTAGAGGCTCCTGGGGCATATGGCATCCTCGGCGGCAGTCACACCACTCGTCATCTTTTTGCACTACTGTGTACTGGTCGGCGCTGCACTGTCTATCACTGTGCCTATTGTCCTGTTCAGTGTTAGAAATTTATTGTACTGTCCCATACTTTTGCACACGTTTTTGCACGTGCACTTTATATAGGTATTTTATATAGGTATTTTATTTAGTCTGTGTAGTCTCATGTGGTTCTGTGTTTGTCCTATGTTGTTTTATGTAGCACCATGGTCCTGGAGGAACGTTGTCTCGTTTCACTGTGTACTGTACTAACTGTATATGGTTGAAACGACAATAAAAACCACTTGACTTGACTTGACTTGGGTTGATGCATATGAGACCGCTTCAGCACTTGCTTCAGACTTGAGTCCCGAGGTGGCCATCATACTGGTCTACCTCCACTTGTTCAGCCCTTTGACAGACCATTAATTTTTTTGGGCAGGAGTCCCCATATGGAAAATGTCCAGGCATGTCGTGGTTACGACAGATGCCTCCAAGTTAGGCTGGGGTGCAGTGTGCAACAGGCATATTGCCACCGGCTCCTGGACAGGACCGCGGCTGTGTTGGCATGTCAAACTGCCTCGAGTTGCTGGCAGTATTGCTCGCCCTGCTGAGGCTATTGCCATTGATCCAGGGCAAGCACGTGTTGGTCCGGACGGACAACACGGTGACTGTAACGTATATAAATCAGCAAGGCAGCTTACGTTCTCGTCGCATGTTGCAACTCGGCTGCCATTTCCTCCTCTGGAGTCAGCAGCTACTGAAGTCACTGCAGGCCACTTACATCCCGGGCAGCCTAAATGACAAACAAGATGCACTGTCGTGGCAGGTGATGCTCAGAGGAGAGTGGAGACTCCACGCCCAGGTGGTCCAGCTGATTTGGAGTCGATTTGGCAAAGCACAGGGTGGCCTGTTTGCTTCCTGGGAATCTTCCCAGTGCCCGCTCTGGTATTCCCTGATGGGAGCCCCCCTCCGGACAGACGTGCTGGCACACAGCTGACACTGGTTGCTGCGCAAATACGCGTCCACCCCAGTGAGCCTACTTGCCCAGACTCTGAACCTCCATATCTGGTCCTTGGATGGGATGCGACAGACCTAAGTGGCCTACCGCCCACAGTGATAAGCACGATCACTCAGGCTAAGGCTCCCTCCGCAAGGCAGCTGTATGCCCTGAAGTGGCGTGTGCTCGCAAATTGGTGTTCTTACAAGTGTTGACCCTCAGAGATGCACAGTCGGATCAGTGCTTTCCTTCCTGTAGAAAAAGTTGGAGAGGTGGCTGAAGGTGTACTGTATGTAGCCGCTATATCACCACAGATGGTAAGTATTTAGAGAAGCAGGACTTGATCCTCAGATTTCTGAGAGGCGCAAGGAGGTTGAATCCACCTCTTTCCCTCATGTGACCTCTCCGTGTCTCCTTCGGGGCCTACAGGGAGCTCCATTTAAGCCCCTAGAGTCAGTCTGAAGGCTACCTCGTTGTGTCCCTCTTGCCACAAAGCTGTACTACCCTCTAAAATGTCCGGGACCTTGTCTTTTGTCCTCAGCAAGTTCAAGACAAGTTCAAATCAGAACTTTTATACCTGTATGTCCGGGGGAGTGGCATGCAAATTCCAGGTGTTTTGGGGCTCCCAAGAGCGACCCCTAGTCTTACTACATTGACACAATATCTTGTTCTCTCCATCAGGGAATGGAGGTTATGACAGTGACCAAGACGATTTTGCCATCTGATTAAATCATACAAATTATTATGCGTTCAACATGAGATGGGGTTGGATACGTGGATAACACTGCATGTGGACTATTTTTGAAAATGGATACCAAATGTTTTTTAAAGAGACATTCTGAATATCTCTGTGTCAATACACTTGACGAAAACCATAACAATCACATAAATCGTTTTGAGGCCAATGTTGCTAAACTACTCTGGTTTCTGGCTCTTTAAGATCTTGGCAAAACTCATGGATAAAGTCTGTTTACTTTTAAAATTAAACAAAAGTTATAAAATGCTTTACCCTTACTTCAAAAGTTAATCAGTTGGACAATGGCAGGGTTTGACAAATGGAGTGTGCTAGGACGTAAACACAAGTCGAGCCATTTGTTTTTCTCCCCAAATCAATTTCAGAAATGCCAAACTTGCAGCTTTAGCAGGCTAAGCTCAGAGACACATTTAAAAAAAATGAAAGCAATACATTCTGATGGAGCACCGAGAAAAAGAAAGCAGAATGATTTAATTATGACATTGCCTGTGGTATCTGAGGGATGGCGAGCACTAATGGTTGAGCCCGGCCTCACACAATGTGTAATCTGGGACTTGTTTGTTTATCTTTTTCCCCACTGAGGTGATGATATACGGTAAGCAGAGCTCAGATCAATGAGATGTCATCTGAAGAGATTGCCACAAGAATCCACCAGTGAGAACGACATCTACTGTAGACTGTGTGTGTGGCATTTCTGTATATGCTGTGGTTGGGTTTCAGGGCCTGTTTACACTTGTCCCCCCATTAATTGATAGTATTGTTGCTGTTTTGATGCAGTATATTGTGCAAAGTTTTTTTTAGCATCCTCAGTGGTCTAACAGTGTTTTATAGAAGCTAAACAGGAATTCTACCCACGTGAAACATCAGCAACATCAACAGTTCAGGTTAAAAGAGATCGTATTGCTATCCATATCGAATGCATCTTTGATGGAATTTACACTTTCATGACTGGATAGCTATCTGTTCAGTGAAAATGCATAAAGTGAATAAGTGTAAATATCCCGTCTGTGTCTTGAATTTTCCATGATTATGTGCTTGGTCTAATGCAATTTATACACCATTAGTGGCTAAAGTAAAAACATATTTATTCTCAGTCAGCAGTACATCCCAAAACCTGTTTAAAAATGTTTTTGACAAAGTGTCAGTCATGAGTGAAATGATTGTTATTTTGTATATTAAGTATAAATATCTCATATTTGTATGCAGTGATTTACTCATCACACATTTACAGTTACGTTTAACATAGAGGCAGCATCTCAACTTGACAATTGATATTTTGAGCTGTATTCAATATAATTTTTTTAGAAGGGATTTAGTTCAATAAAATGTATTTGATTGTTAATTTGTTTCACTAACAAGCAGTAAATTAATTTAAACAATTTCTTTATTGTCACCATATGTTGTTATATATACACTCACCTAAAGGATTATTAGGAACACCTGTTCAATTTCTCATTAATGCAATTATCTAATCAACCAATCACATGGCAGTTGCTTCAATGCATTTAGGGGTGTGGTCCTGGTCAAGACAATCTCCTGAACTCCAAACTGAATGTCAGAATGGGAAAGAAAGGTGATTTAAGCAATTTTGAGCGTGGCATGGTTGTTGGTGCCAGACGGACCAGTCTGAGTATTTCACAATCTGCTCAGTTACTGGGATTTTCACGCACAACCATTTCTAGGGTTTACAAAGAATGGTGTGAAAAGGGAAAAACATCCAGTATGCGGCAGTCCTGTGGGCGAAAATGCCTTGTTGATGCTAGAGGTCAGAGGAGAATGGGCCGACTGATTCAAGCTGATAGAAGAGCAACTTTGACTGAAATAACCACTCATTACAACCGAGGTATGCAGCAAAGCATTTGTGAAGCCACAACACGCACAACCTTGAGGCGGATGGGCTACAACAGCAGAAGACCCCACCGGGTACCACTCATCTCCACTACAAATAGGAAAAAGAGGGTACAATTTGCAAGAGCTCACCAAAATTGGGCAGTTGAAGACTGGAAAAATGTTGCCTGGTCTGATGAGTCTCGATTTCTGTTGAGACATTCAGATGGTAGAGTCAGAATTTGGCGTAAACAGAATGAGAACATGGATCCATCATGCCTTTTTACCACTGTGCAGGCTGGTGGTGGTGGTGGTATAATGGTGTGGGGGATGTTTTCTTGGCACACTTTAGGCCCCTTAGTGCCAATTGGGCATTGTTTAAATGCCACGGCCTACCTGACCATCCTCTGATGGCTACTTCCAGCAGGATAATGCACCATGTCACAAAGCTCGAATCATTTCAAATTGGTTTCTTGAACATGACAATGAGTTCACTGTACTAAAATGGCCCCCACAGTCACCAGATCTCAACCCAATAGAGCATCTTTGGGATGTGGTGGAACGGGAGCTTCGTGCCCTGGATGTGCATCCCACAAATCTCCATCAACTGCAAGATGCTATCCTATCAATATGGGCCAACATTTCTAAAGAATGCTTTCAGCACCTTGTTGAATCAATGCCACGTAGAATTAAGGCAGTTCTGAAGGCGAAAGGGGGAAAAACACAGTATTAGTATGGTGTTCCTAATAATCCTTTAGGTGAGTGTGTATATATATATATATATATATATATATATATATATATATATATATATATATATATATATATAAACTGCTTGACATTCCATATGTTTTTCTAATTAAATAATCATTTTAACTTCATTATAACGAGTGGGTGTATGAAATATAGCCTAATTGAAACAAGCTGTCAAATCCTTGAGCTCAAAATGCAGTTCATGAAAGTTAGAAGTGAGTTTAACACTTAGAGAGTTTGTGCAACTTGGTCTCTTTGCTGTCAAGAAAACGTAAAACAGAAAATTCTCTTATCAGTGTGTGCTGATATTTATCTCACATTTGCAGAAAATAAGAAAAATGGAAAACATGCGTTGCAGATGAAAGCATAACAAACTTAGTGACAGATCAGTGACATTAAATTACAAGTAACTGGCTTGAGATGCAGGTCTTTGCCATCAGATTTAGCATGTTCATTTGCATGATCTAGCTGGTATGGGATTGAATGCTTGAATTACTTATGTTATTCTTAAACAAAGTGAGATTGTCTTTGATATTTGTGAAGGGCAGCTACTTTTTATGAAGAGGAAAGAAAACAGTCACCACATAATAAAATATGTAAAACTTACGCTACTTGTTGTCATTATCCAAAAAAACACAGCATTTATTGGAAATTATACAACTGTTAGTTCTAGTCCGGTGATCTGATCAGACAAGCAATACTGCTGATCGTCGTCCGCATATGTCACAGAGCCTTGTTTCAGAAAGGAAGTAGGACACTCCAAATGCAGCCCTCGAATGTGATGTACTTACACAGGAATTTGGAGGATGCAGCATGTGACAATTTCTCTGAAAATAATTATATTGATTTACCCAAAAATATGTTGTTTATATGTAAGTAATATTAATCCCCAAGTTTAAGTACCTCAGTGGATGGGTGTAAAAAATCTAATATGTAAAATTATAATAATATATAATCAAAAATAAAGTATAATAATTTAAATATAAAAGTACAGTCGCAAAATAAATGTTCTTTTCTCTCTACTTCATGATAACTCTCCTAAAACTCAAAGCGCTTGTGCAGGTTTGCATGGATGTGTGCTGTCATAGCAACCATGAAACATTCAGTTTTCGTTTGTCCTATGAAGGACATCTCGTTTAAACGAAGTGAATTCTAAGTTGAAGACACACTGTATACCACCTCTACCCACAGAGGACGCATCCTACTTAGCAACAGCCTTCGAAATGATACACACCCTATGTTTGCAACGTTCCAGACAGGTGATGCAGTTCATTTGAAACTAGTGGTGCATCGATCAGAAAATCTGAGGCAGATACCGATCACCAATATTATAAAACTGTTTTAGTTTTTGGTTATAAAGAAACCAATTTTACTTTTTTAAATTGCCCTTTGCCACACATTTGGAAGTTATGTGCTGCAGTTATATGTTAATGCACCACACTATTACATTCAGTTTACATTAATTGTGAAATGCTAACATTTATTGTAATTGAAAACATTACTAGTTCTCCTGTCACTGTCAAAGATCATTGACAGACTGGCAACCAGTAAACACCATGAGAACATCACACACAGCAGAGATATGTTCAAAATACGAGAGATAAATCCATTACAAGTTCCAAAAGTGCTCCTGTGAGAAATCATTATTATTTATGGTTTGTTTATCGGCTTTTCCATAATCACTAATTATTAAGTAGTTGTGCAACAATTGGGAAATTTGATGCCGATATGATCCATTACAAACTCAAAATGGCTCCAGTGAGAAATCATTAGAATCAATGATTTGATTACTGCTTTTGGCGTTTTTGCATTAACACAAATCACTAATTATTAAGCAAATGCAAGAAGACGTAGTGCCATTTAGGTTATACTGTAATTGCTGTAATTAGTGGTATTGTGACCAACTTTAATCGGATTAAAATCGGTATCCTCACAGAATAGCGCTGTGATGAGTAACTGATGAGATATTGAGAGCACCCATGTTTGATTGATGCTGAGAGTGTGCATATTGAAGGAAGTGAAGGGGAAAGTGCTCATGATTAATCAAACAGTCTCTATTGCTCCCCACAATGTCTGATTACCATGGCTCATGTTACATCACATATACTCAGATTTGTATTTGCATGTTTATTTATTGTTTCATTTATTTTTATACCCATTTGCAGTATCTTTATCCTCTCCGTGCTCTAAGTGCAGCAAGTCAGAATTGCCATTGTAAAAACTCTTGATAATGGGCACCTTAATGTTCATACACATGTAATTCTTACACGAAAGATTCATCTGAATTACAGCATGTCTGAAAGTTTACATTTCTGAATGCTTAGAATTGCCGACAACTATTTAAGGGCTGAGAAAGCACTCATAAATTTGAGCAGCAGTGCGTGTGTAATTCACTGCATGCTACAATAAAGATTGGCCCTGAATCTAGGCACGATCTTCCTATCAAGATTTAAGACGAAGATCGTCCGTTAGATTGGTTGCCAATCAATCGGTGCGGCCCTTTCATTAGGCACTGCGTGAAGATGCATTGGCATTATCAAAGGTCAAATTGTTATTGCTGTTATTAGTGGTATTGCGACATACATATATGTGATTTAAATCAGAATCAGCTTTATTGCCAAGTATGCTTACACATACAAGGAATTTGTCTCAGTGACAGGAGCTTCCAGTGCACAGCAATACAAAACAATACAAAAACAGCAGCAAGACATGGATAATAATAAAAAATAATTATACACATACGTACATACACACAGACACACATACATAGATACACACATACACATACATAGTGCAATTCTAATACATATATGTTATCTGTTATGTACAGTGCAAAATACAAATCTGTTATGTACAGTGCAATGTTTTATTAATTTTTTTCCCGAGGAATGAAATGGCAGAAATGGCAGAAGAGGTAGATGTGTTGGATAAATATAAAAAAGACTAAACAATGTATTGCACATAATTGTTGCTCAATGGGGCAACTTTAACTGTTCATCAGATTGATAGCCTGAGAGAAAAAAACGGTTCTGGTGCTCAGAGCTCTGAAGTGTCGGCCAGAAGGCAACAGTTCAAAAATATAGTGGTCAGGGTGAGTGGGATCCAGAGGGATTTTTCATTTCGCCTGTCTCACAAGCTGCTGCCTGTCTGCCAGAAAGCTGGTGATCCACTGACAGATTGACATGGGAACAGAGAGTTGCTGTCATTTGTTCTGGAGTGTAGCTGGGATGATGGTGTTGAAAGCTGCACTGAAGTCCACAAAAAGGACCCTTGCATATGTCCCTGGTCTTTCCAGATGTTGCAGGATATGATGCAATCCCATGTTGATTGCATCATCCATAGACCTGTTTGCTCAATAAGCAAATTGAAGGGGATATAAAAAGGGTTCAGTGATGTTCTTCAGGTGGGCCAACACCAGTCTCTCAAATGACTTCATGACCACAGATGTCAGAGTGACAGGCCTGTAGTCATTAAGTCCTGTGATTTTTGGTTTCTTTGAGCGTTTAAAGCAGCATGGGACTTCACACTGTTCCAGTGATCTATTGAAGATCTGTGTGAAGATGGGGGCCAGCTGGTTAGCACAGGATCGAAGACACGCTGGTGAGATGCCATCTGGGCCTGAAGCCTTCCTCATCTTTTGTTCCCGAAAAACTCGGCACACATCATCTTCACAGATCTTAAGTGCAGGTTGAGTAGCAGGAGGGGAGATGAGGGGGGTTACAGGAGGTGTTGGTGTTCGTGTGAAGTGAAGGTCAGTGTGGGTGTTAGGTGTGGGATTGGTCCACATTCAAATCTGCATTCGAACACATTCAGGTTGTCAGCCAGTTGTTGGGGGGCTCGGGGTAGGAGTTGTTTCATGCCACTCCACACTGATGCGTGGTCGTTAGCTGAAAAATTGTTTTCCAACTTCTCAGAGTAGCTTCTTTTAGCCACTCTGATTTCGCATTCAGTGTGTTTCTGGCCTGATTATACAAGACTTTATCCCCACCCCTTTAAGCATCCTCTTTAGCATGATGACGCTGTCTGAGTTTTCCTGTAAACCATGGTTTATCATTATTGAATGATAAATAAGTCCTAGTAGGAATGCACATATCCTCACAGAAACTGATATATGATGTAACAGTATCTGTGAGCTCGTCCAGGTCTATTGCTGCAGCTTAAAAAACACTCCAATCAGTGCAGTCAAAGCAGGCTTGTAGTTCCCACTCTTCTTCATTGGTCCATCTCTGTAACCAATCCTTACTACTGGCTTGGTTGGTTTTAATTTCTGCCTGTAGTTTGGAAGAAGATGAACCAGACAGTTCATCTGTCTGGTTCATCAGGGTCCTGATCATAAATCAGGGTTCTCTCAAAACAGCACTGGTACAAGTGAATTATGTGAAATTGAGAGCGCATGTGTGATGTGGACGATGAATCAGCCGATCAGTGAGAGAGCGATATAAAAGGGAGCCAGAGGCACCAGTCCGAGAGAAAGAGAGAGAGAGAGACACACGGCTGCGCTGCATGTGTGTTCGTCTTATGTTTTATGTTCTATTTTTTGTTCATTTATACAATTAAACTTTACGTTGACTATTCAGCCAGTTCCCACCTCCTCTTTGCCCATCCTTATACTGTTACAGTGGTGTCAAAACCCGGGAGGGAGGAGGGATGCGCTGTCGTGGAGTCCTCGCTGCTGCCATCCACCAGGGGAGCAGCCACGGCCATCTGCCTGGGGATGGAGGGATCACTGGCGGACAGCGAGAGCCTGAGGAGCCGTCCGATGAAGAAGGGGAGGAGCAGTTCCGTCCGCCAATATGTTCTAAGGCCAAAACCTTAGAATTACTAAAAACTTACCCTTCACTAGTGGCAATTTCATGCTTTGAAGCAGTGCATATGTGATGTCATCCATGAAGCAATTAAAAAAAAGATCGGCCCTGGAAAGATTTAAGACAGATTAAAGATAGACCGATTTAGCTGGGTGGCCGATCGATCGGTGGGCCCCTATTAGGAAATGTTTTCATTAGAGGAACAAAAATAGACAAATGCCATAGTGTCTCAATCGTCTTGTTTATAGAACTGTTGTATCAAACAGTCATGCTGTGTATGTGTGTGTTTCTTGTGGGATTTTGTTTAAGTATACAGTATATTTGCTACTAAAAAAGGGCTTCAGTATTTAACCATAGAGACTTCATGCATTATCCATTAATTTGCTGTTTTTAATTACAAACACAGAACTAACTTGACACATATCAAAACACAAACACAATAGCGATTAATTTACTGTACATACTGTAAATCCTTTACAGACTGATACAGTAAATAAGATTTAGCAAGGAGAGTTGCCACACCATCAGAAGAGCATCAACAATCAAACGTCACGGCATAGTCTGTGTTTGTGTGTACTTGTACTGAGCTGAGCTGATTCAGAGAGAAACAAAACTCTAGTGATTATCTTGCAGCTATCGCCCAGAGGGCTCACCTTAGCCCCCCTCAGCCCATCATGGCACACATGCATATGGCGGCGCCTGCATGAAGCCCAGGTCCAGCTCTCTCAGCTTTGTGTACTTTGATTCACCCGAGATGCTGTAGAGATATGACCTCTGATGCACTCTCTGTCACTCACTGTTGCCCTATAGCGAAGCTACATCAGGACTGCAGATTTACACCACCACTGTGCCAGTCTAGCTCTGCTTCATTTGATTAAAGTCTTGGCATACCAACAAAGGAGAGCAGATTACTCTTACGATCCAGAGAAGCTCAACTGCTTTGCGACAAATAGATTAGTTTAAATACAAAACATATATACATATATATAAGTAATATCACACTCACAATCATGCTATATGGCCCTACATCAGCACTGCTGTGATTCGGCTGAGTGCCGTAGGTAATTACAGCAGTGCTGATGTAGGGCCATATAGCATGATTGCGAGTGTGATATTGCTTATATACAACAGTTCAATGAACAAGTAAATGTACAAAATTTTGGAAAAACCGAGTAAGGTCATAAAAACGCATTTGTGCATGGAACAACTTTCTTACACGACGGATCAGAATCTGCTGTTGCTGTTCAAAACAAATGATGCTTTGAAGTTATTGGATAAACAAGGATGGATTGATGGGTGTGTGCGTGTCTATGTGTCTTTGACTGTGTGTGTGTGTGTGTGTGTGTGTGTGTGAGAGAGAGAGAGAGAGAGAGAGAGGGAGGAAGAGACGGAGTGTGTGTGTGATCACCTGTTGCCACTCCCAAGCAAATATGCTGTTAGCTTTCTCAGTAGAAAAATAGTGTCCAAGCGGGGGTATTTCTCCCTATCTTGTGGTAGCCACGCAAGATAGTCGATCACTATAGAAACAGCGATGTCCTCTGCCATTTTTAAACAGTTTGTATCCAATGTGGAATCTCGGTAAGTGCCTCGAGTTCTGTAATCAAACAGTCTGTTGTGTCTCTCAGCTGCAATGAGCCTTAATTCTGAAATTGTTCATTTAAAGCCGTTTAAAACAATGTCCTAGCTTAAGTGGTAATACCAGCGATTGCGGAGCATTATTCTATGTAAACAATGACTAACGGATTCACTTTAAGTCTCCAACTGGCTCATATTACACACAAAAATATATTTTGCCACCACCTGCTGGCTAACATATGTAATTAAAAAAATAAAGACAGTAACTCCTAACAGATATTCACTGCTCTTACTCCTTAGTTTAGAATGGCACAAACACAAGCAGAGTGATACACACACACAGTGAAGTGTACGAGTGCTGATCCTGTCAGACCATCAGTGCTCATGGAATGTCTTGCGTTCAATCAGATTTGAGGACCGGAACTAACTGCTGTGTAAATATATATATATATATATAGTATTCACTTATGTGTAATGGATTTAAATTATGAGAAGAGTAATTTAAGAATGACATGTAGTACATAATATTTAACATACAGATTCATGGCGGGCTACATATATTGCTCATTTTAACCCTCGCACATTTACATTTATGCATTTGGCAGACGCTTTTATCCAAAGCAACTTACAGAGCCCTTATTACAGGGACAATCCCCCCGGAGCAACCTGGAGATAAGTGCCTTGCTCAAGGGCACAATGGTGGTAGCCATGGGATTCGAACCAGCGACCTTCTGGTTAGCAGCCCTATGCTCTAGCCACTATGCCACCACCACCTTTCTCTCCTTTTTTTTTTTCGTTTGGTGTTATTTGGGTGCCAAATATTCAGTGGAATTGCATATTGAATTCTATTATGGTCAGAGGAATGCAAGGATATTGTTGCGGTATGAGCAATTCTGCTGTGGATTGAGTGTTTGCATGTAGGTGGCAGTGTATTGACTGAGCACACAGTCACATCACCAGCCACAGAGACACCATTTTTTTATGCTTTCTCTCCTCAGGAGGAGGACAGCATGTAGATCCTCTCCTTTTATGATGCAAATGCAGTTTTGCTCATAGTGTCTTTCACCACAGCTCCTCAGCTTTGGAAGATCTTTTGTGAAGGAATTGCTTTAGAGCACCTTGATATTAATGAAAATCACAACTCCTTAAATGCCGTCAACTCTCTGAGAGTAAGGATTCAGATTTATGCACAGATGCAATAGAATGGTTTCATAACAACATTTGTCACTGGTTTTTGTGACCAGGTTTTCATCAGACATATTTTGCTGAAAAATGCTGAAATAGCTTTGAATGTTCAACTCGATCAAATGCTTTTGACATGTCTGCCAATAGCTCTCGGATCATAACTGGCTGATATGAATATGTCTCACTTAGCCATGTGTGTGTTTTTAACAAGAGTATTTATTGTACTATGTTTTGGCAGATATGCTACTGGTTTTTGCATTTCTTCAATACAAATCTCCTCTGAATCTTTCCAATGCAGGAAGTTAAAGAAATTGGTCACCAATCTGATTTTACACTCGGACGAGGAACCTTAGGATCTGGACACAATTTGGACTCTTTCCATGATGTTGATATGATGCCTACTTGATATCGAGTACCGAGTTGCAAAACCTTTGCCCCATTATAATGAACACTATTTTCCATCTTTTAAAATACATCAGTTATCTATGATAAACATTACATGAATCTCACCCAAAAATTAGAATTCTCTCATCATTTACCCTCATGCCATCCTGGACGTGTATGTCTTTCTTTCTTCTGCAGAAAACAAATTAAGATTTTTAGAAGAAAATCTCAGCTCTTTTGGTCCATACAATGAAAGTGAATCTGTGCTAAAATATTGAAGATCCACAAATCACATAAATCAGCATAAAAGTAGTTAACCTGTGTGCCTCCAGTGGTTTAATCCATGTCTTCAGAAGTGATACGATAGATGTGTTGAGAAACAGATCAATATTTAATTCCTTTTTTTACTATTAATTCTCCTCCCTGCTCAGAGAATCTCAACTTTAACTTTCACTTTCTTCTTGTGTTTTTGGTGATTCACATTCTTCATGCATATCGCCATCTACTGGGCAGAGAAAAGAATTTCTAGCAATACGACTGAAATGTTGAACTTTTTCTCACCCATTTCTGTCATATCAATTCTGAAGTCATGGATTAAACCACTGGGGTTGTATGTATTACTTTTATGATGCTTTTATGTGCTTTTTTGAGCGTCCAATTTTTGGCACCCATTCACTTACATTGAAAGGATATTAAGATAAAATATTCTTCTAAAAATCTTAATTTAATTTCTTAAATTTATGGCATGAGGGTGAGTAAATTATAAGATAATTTGTATTTTTTGTGAATTATTATTTAAATTGCACATGGGGGCCAGATTGTCCTCCTTTTGAGATACAATGTTCAACATTGATTTAGTTTTTGTATCTTTTAAGCCTTGAAATAGTTCATGGCTTAATAGTCATTTTCTGAAGTTTGTGACTGGTGGAATGTTCTGCTGAAGTATTGCTCTGCAAATGTTGATACTTTTCTATCTTTAAAAAGGCTGAGCATAATTATAAATTATTTTATCATCTCTACTTTCCTGGTAATTTATTATACCAATTAACACACTCTCTACATCAGCGGTCAGTATTATTAAAAATGAACAATAGTTAAAAAAATATTATTAATAAAAAATTCACTGTTTTATTCTATACCATTAATACTTATAAAGCTACAAGCCAAAAGTGTTGGCTTGTAGCTTTATGTTTTATTCTATACCATTAATACTTATAAAGCTACAAGCCAAAAGTAGTGAGTGGTTTTCTCGTTTCCTTGTTAATGTTGTTTGATTAATAGCCTTTATATGACACCTACTAGACACTGCTCAATTCGGTTACATGCACACTTCAAGTCCAACATTTCCAACAAGTCCACTTTAGACATAAATGACTGCGTTTACAATAAATCCTCACTAAGACGGGCATTGGCGGAATTATAAAGTGTATTTGATCATTTAGGCGTGAACCCGCGTTAGCGATCAAATATTAGTCACTTGTCAATCAAACAGCATGCAGCTACAGACGTCAGGAAATAAATCTTTTATCTTTCATCAGGAATAGATCAACAAACCAGTAGTGCTCTTGCTCTCATGATTGATTTAATGAACACCTCTTTTCTAGATGTAGAACATAGGCAAAATATGGAAAACTACTCAAAAGTTTGATCAAGGACATCTCTCTCTTTTTTTCCAATAAACATCTCTCACAGCAGCCCAATAATCTCAGTGATAGATAGTTAAATTATGTTATAGACACACATAATCTAGTAAGCAGAAATATGAAATTTACCTCAATATGTTTCTTCAAATTAGAGGCAGGATTAATGATTATATCTGGCTTGAGAAAGTTGTTCAGCTGTAAACTGTACTTGAGGCATTCTCCACAGTTGGCATCAGATCTGCAATTTCTTACATGTGATTTGATTTGATGGGGGTCAAGAGATTCACCCTATCCAATCACATTGATTGATAAAAATGAAATCAGAACAGGGATATAGCAAACAGACTGTTGGAAAATAGCACAATAAAAGTACAGTTACAGCACTTAAAATGTACTCAAGTAAAAGTAAAATTATACAATTTCTAAACTACTTAAAGTATAATTCTTGGGAAAAAGTGGTTAATTACAGTAACGTGAGTATTTTTAATTCATTACTTTACACCCCTGGTTGTTGCTTGTCCATAACTCCGCAAATAAATTATTTAAAACTTCTGCCTCATGATCTTCATCCACATGATCAAGTTTAATCCCAGCTCTTTTGGTTTTTGATTGTCCAAGTTCATTGTCGATATGATCCCACCACTGTTTTGGATTCTTGTTTTTCAAGCTTTGGATTTTATTTGTATAATATGTCTTCTTTGCTTGCTTAATATGCAACTGGAAAGTATTTTGTGCTTTTTTCCATTTTTCAGTTTTCCCTTGATTTTGAAAATTTTACTGTGGTCTTTTTATGTTGATTTTGATTTTTTTCAGTTATCCAGGGTTTTGCAGTGGCATGCACAGTTACAGAGCTGTCTGGATGTGGGTATTACAAATATCTACCTTCTTTTCAATAATCTCTCATTCACAGGTGACCAATCTGGCACTTACTAAGGGCTTCTCTCCTTTCCTGTGTAACACATCAACACGCTCTGTACTCCTCCTTAGAACTGTTTTCCAAAGGGACCATTAACAGAGTACTGTGATCACTTGTGCCTAAGGGAGCAAGTACTGTACACTTGGAATATTGTAGTTGGTATCAAGATTCATTATGATCAAGTCTATGATAGCATTTCCTCGAGTCTTTTCCTTAACAATCTGTTTAAAATCTGGATGACTGCTGACAATAGACTTGATGGGTAACTGGTTAAAATACCCACAAAGAATTATGCCAGCTTCAGGTGACTTGTTCGAGTAAGTCGCCTAGGGTGTAAGTGCATTCAAGGTTTTCTCTTTCCAATTCAGAACATCATACTTTATAGACATTATTGGCAGCCTAAATGGCTACACCACCGCCTCTTGACTTTGTGCTTGAAATTCAGTCTTTTCTAAATATTTCATAGTCTTCTATGTACAAAAACTCATCTGAAATATTTTCATGGGCCCATGTCTCTGTGACACATTGTCACAAGGCGAGAGTGAGACAAAGACACCATAGAGCTGATGAATAGTTGAAAGGATTGAAACAGTGCTGGCAAATAATGGAGAACCAGGCACCGACTGCAGTAGTAGGGGAGTAGCTTGTGGATGCATGAGTGCCATGGCTGCACAGTTGGCAGATCCGAGAGGATGAATAGTGTGTTCGTAGGTGAGTGTGTGCATCATGGTAGTCAGGAGCATATTCGTGAGGAATCCTCCATTGAAGCATAGTGAGGTGCAGAATACCAGCATACAGCAGACTGGAAGGCAATCACTCTCCTGACACGTGAGCAGAGACGAGGAATCCTACATTGAAGATTCATGAGCTCAGAGAACAAGTTTACAGCAAACTGGAAGGCAACCACACTCCTGAAATACGGGCAGAGGTGGGCAACCAAACAGATACACGAGACAGGACCAACTAGGCAGAGAGAGGTTAAGTTACTTCACACCAAATAACAATCTAGCAAAGATACTGATAACATAAAGGGATTAAGTAAGGAGTCTATCAGCAGAGAACCAAGCATGCAGAGGTGGTGTGACGGGTGTGGTGGGACGTAATTAGAACGTAACATGGTTTTAATTTTGGAGATGTGAAAAACAGGATGAATACATTTGAGGTAAGGAGGTAATTTAAGACGGACCATCACCGGACTAATGACCTTGGTGATGGGAAATGGCCTAATAAACTTGTGATCCAGCTTATGTTAGGGGAGTCGGAGTGAAATGTCCTTAGTGGACAACCAAACCTTCTGCCTGCACATGTAAGCTGGGAGCTAAGATTGGTGCTGGTCCGCTGACCTCTTGACACGAGTGCCAGTCCATGTGAGGTTATCTGGTGGCTTTTCAGGTGCACCAGCACCTCTGAATGAATGCAGACAGGACTTAAGTGTCGGGCTCTTGTGTGGGGAACAGAGGGGGCTTATAACTGAGGCTGCACTGAAAGGGTGCTAACCCTGTAGACGATGACTGCAAGGAGTTGTGGGCATACTCAACCCAGATTTATTGATCGATCCAAGAAGATGAATTACGGGAGGCCACACAGTGCAGGGTTTTTTAATCTCCTGATTCACCCGCTCCACTTGTACATTTGTTTGAGGATAGAACCCAGAGGACAAACTCACTGTAGCCCCTACATGTCGACAGAATTCTTTCCAAAAACGAGAACAAACTGGGGGCCTCTGTCAGAAACCACATCGACCTGGAGGCTATGAATGCGGAAGATGTGGTTTATGACTGCTACCACTGTCTCCCTTGCCGTGAGTAATTTGAGGAGGGGAATGAATGATCCGCCTTTGGGAACCTTCCACAAAATTCAAAATTACTGAGTTGCCATGGGAGGGGGGAGACCAGTTACAAAATCCCTGACTATGTGTGAAATGCAGGGTCTATAAGGGACAAACAGCAGTTGGAGGAGCCTTGTCAGGGTCCATGCACAATCCCTCAGACAAAACAAAGAACACAGCACGGACCTTAGCCTCCACCTGCCATGTTACTATGCCTACCACTCAAATAGCGGGTAGAATGGGATTTGGTGGGACGGTGGAGGTCTGGACCTCAAAACATCGAGACAATGTGTCGGGCTTGATGTATTTAGAGCCCGGGCGATACGAGAGAACAAAATTAAAACGGGTGAAAAATAGCGCCCAGCATTCCTGTCTAGAGTTAAGCCGTTTGGCACTAAGAATGTACTCTATGTTCTTATGATCAGTCCAAACCACAAAAGGTACCCCCGAACCCAATGCCACTCACCCAAAGCCAGCCGGACAGCTAGCGATTTTCTGTTACCGACGTAGTAGTTCTGTTCTGCTGATGTTAAGCGGTGTGAAAAAAAGGTACACAGATTCATCTTTCCATCCAAGGAAGAACGCTGCAACAGGACTGCTCCGACTTCAACCTCAGAAGCATCCACCTCCACCACAAACTGACATGCAGGGTCGGTAGTTACTAGGATAGGTGCGGTATAAAACCACTTCTTTAATTTAGAAAACGTGGCCTGGTCAGTGCGGGTGGAGGTGAGATCCGTCAGAGGTGGATCTCTGTAATCTCTGTAATTCTGAATAAAGCTCCAAGAAATTAGTGAACCCCAGAAACCTCTGCAAAGCCTTCCGAGAATCTGGGGTTGGGCAATCAGAGACGGCTCTGACCTTGGCAGGCATGGCAAAAAATTCAAAGTGCCCCCTATGGGTGTTAAAAGCCATCTTCCACTCATTCCCCTTCCTGATTGGAACAAGGTGATAAGCATAGGTCTAACTTTGTAAAGATGGATGCTCCCAGCAAAAATGTTAAAGGTGAGAACATCAACTGCAAAGGACACCGATTCTTAATCGTGAAGTCATTTAGTCCCCGATAATCTATACAGAGTCTAAGTGAGCCGTCCTTTTCTCCATAAATATTG
The DNA here is from genome assembly GCA_032164185.1 of Moxostoma hubbsi. NCBI lineage: Eukaryota > Metazoa > Chordata > Actinopteri > Cypriniformes > Catostomidae > Moxostoma > Moxostoma hubbsi. The sequence continues at coordinate 22,790,604 of JAVLUX010000018.1, forward strand.
CATAAGAATCCCACCCCTGCCGGCGTTGAGGAAGGGTAGATGAGACGTGATAGAACGTGAAGAAATTACCAGACCACAATGAAAGCATAATCCTTGAACGAGGCATTGCTGCTTCTCCTTATGCAAGATCTGAGTTCTCCTTCCAGTGACCTGGCTGAAGTGGTGGACTGGGTTGGATGGCTAGCCGCCCGGGTAGGCGCGGAAATGGCATAGGGTCAGACGTCGATTTACTCAGATGGCCAGATCCACCAAATCGTCGAAGCATGGAAGCAGATCCAAAGGATAGATTTCGTCTTGGATGTCGTCGGAAAGCCCATGCAAAAACAGGTCCCACAAGGCGTGATTGTTTCACTCTCAAGAAGCAGCCAGGGTACGGACCTCGATTGCATAATCTGAGACTTTCCAATCTCCCTGAGACAGTCTGGATAAGATCCTTGCTGCCTCCCAACCTTGAGCCAAGTGATCAAACACTCACCGGAGCTCCATGGAGAAGGCGTGAAATTAAGCGCAACAGGGATATCTGTTGTCCAACATGGCGGTCCCCATTCACTGGCCCTTACGGTGAGGAGTGTGATTACACAAGCCATCTTCATTTTCTCAGACGGGAAAGCAGAAGGCTGTAACATGAAGAACAAGGAACATTGTGAAAGGAATGTGCTCCTGCCACACCTGAAAACAGGGTTGGAGGAAAGATACAAGCCTCTGAGTGCCCAGGCATGAGGGGAAAAGCCGGAGCGGTGAGTGTGCCTCCTGTGTGAGAGTTTGGAGTTGTTGAATGACAAAAGTGAGATCAGTGAGCTGTGATGCCATCATCTCAAGAGCCCAGTAAGATGCAGAGATTTGATGCTGCTGATGTCCCAATAAAGCTTCCTGCTGAGATATGGAGGGAAGAGTAGATTCCTCTGCTGGGTCCATACTTGGCTAGATTGTTCTGTCACAAGGTGAGAGCAAGACAAAGAGACCCAAGAGAAGAGGAACAGTTCAAAGGATTTATTAACAAGAAACAGCAACTTAAACTGTGCTGACAAAGAATGGAGGACCACTCATCTGCAGCAGAAGCAGGGGGAGAAGCTTGTGGAAGTGTGTGCGCCGCGGCTGCGCAGTGGACAGATCCGTGAGGACTCTGTGAATAGTGTGTTCATAGGCGAGTGTTTGCATTGTGGTAGTCAGGAGCAGATTCGTGAGGAATCCTCCGTTGAAGCGTAGTGAGGTGCAGAGGGCCAGCGCACAGCAGACTGGAAGGAAATCACTCTTCCGACTTGCGGGCAGAGACAACCAAACAGATTCATGAGACAGAACCAACTAGTTAAAGGGAGTGAGGTAAGTTACTTCACAGCAAACAACAATCTAGCAAAGATACTGGCAACATGAAGGGATTAAGTAGGTATTGAATCATCTGAGAACGAGATGCTGCTAGCACGCTAATTAGTGGCATGATCAGCGTTCCCCTGGGAAACACTGATCATGCATGCTGGCAGCGCCTGTGAAACATGAGTGAGAGAAATAACAAAACAAACAGAACAAGGCGTGAAATGTACAAAGTCGTGAGACACATGCAATCTTACCTTTCATTGTTTTTAAAAGGAGCTCAAATTCATCTTTCTTATTTATCAAAGGTTGAGAATTGCATAATAACACAGGTGGTAGGTCATAGGAATTTGTATTTTTTGTGGATATTTTTACATCAGTTACATAAGTTTTTTCCCTTTGTTGTTCTATTCCTGATTTGTATATCCCAGATGGCCTATGCCCTATAACAGTGCATTTTGATTTCGATTTACCTTGACCAGCCCTGGTTCCTCTTGATGTTTTCTTTGATCGCAGAATTAGATTTTCCAGAAGTTTCCGTTTAGTTTGAGGTGGCAAATGAGTAGCACATTTGCTGAGTTTCTGTAGAAAGTCAGTTGTATATGCAACTTTCTTTGTAGTTTCCATTCCAGATTGGTACAAAGAAACAGTCTTCAAATAAATAAATAAATAAAATTCCAATCGTAAAAAAACACAGTCATAAAATAATACCCTAAGATAAACAAAACTTCAGTGGATGATTAATACTAAAATGTATTCTTAAAAGATTGCTCCACTGTAGCCATGAACAACTAAGGCAGCAGCCATCTTGACACACTTGGTCTCAGTGGCATTTATGCTTGTATATTTTTGCATTTAGTTCTTTATTTAGTACAGTTGTAAAAGAGCAGTTATCTGTGGTGGGTTGTAAATCTAAGTGGAACTTTAATTTGTTAATTTTAGGCTGTATAGTCCTTAATTGCCCTCATGTTTCAGTGTACTTGCATCACCAGCACATGTATTCCCCATATTCAGATTGTTTTATTCACTACTGTTGCATGAATAATGGAAGTCTCTTGGAGAGCTGGTGAAGGTCAAGTGATCATACATTTAACATGTTTTAAGGGGTTAATTAGAATATTCATAAAGATGATATTTAAAGAAAATACAGAATGTGTCATGATGTTGAATGTAATCTTATATATTATCTTGTTCTCTTTATGGGTATTTGCGCATGTATTTCGTTAATACACTATTATGAATAAGATAGACCCCTGGCTAGTTGTCACTTTTTAATCCAGTGAATATTTTTTATGGTAGGTTTATTCAACTTTTAAATGTCAAATTCTGTATAGGCACATACTTTAAAGTATTGGCTAAAAACATATTGAACACTTCTAAGGCAATCACTATACATTATTTTTGCAATCGAATAATCTTACGATTATTCTGTCAATTAATCTAGTAATTGGAACCGAGGTAAGGTGAAGTCATGTTTGGCTAAAATGCACTTGGCTAAAAGTTTTGATCTACTCTAAGATTGAATAAGAACTACAAAATGATTTGGCAAACATTATCTAAAGCCAAAAGACACCCAATGCAGATTTATAATACAAAACATTTATATAATTCAAGCTGACAGACATTGTCAACTTTCTTTTTTTCTTTTTTTAATCTTTTTTTCATTAACTAGTTCAACACAATCTACCCATTTCAGTTTAGAACACAAATATGGGAAAACAGGCCATGGAAATAAAATTTTATCTTTTCGAAAACAGTGTCTGTCCACTTGTTTATGGAGAATGTTCATGGTTAAATTATTTTATGGAGATATAAAACCATTTTATTTGGTTGTTCTTTTTTTTTTTAACTATCACTTACAACACAGAATACAATAGGCTATTTACTCTGATGTTTTTACTCTCTTGTGTTGAGCTGCAGCTGTTGCGGGCATTGTTGCGCTTGTGCTTCAGACTGCACAGATTGCAAAAGATTGTCGCTTTCCACATACCATGTAAAATGCCCTTAAGCATCTGTAAATTCGGTTCCTTCTTGATATAACATTGTTAAGAATTTCTTGCAAACACTTGCCATTACTCCCTCAGGTAATCCTGTTTCAAATTGTGTTTGCGGGGCGGAGAGACGTACATCTGTGTGGCATTAATGGCAAGCTCACATTGAGCTTTGACTGAGATCATACAGACCACCAGCTTTATTCAGTAAATAAAGTTCTCTGGGTTCCTACATTGAGTTTTACCTGTGATAATGGCTATAAATTATAAAATATTTATCGTAAATAGGACATTACATTACAAATTTTGTCTGGATTCAGTCTTCAGTATTGAATAGAAAGTGTTTGTAGTTTCGTAACTGCGTGTGTTACTTTAATCTAGTCAGGCCAAATTCTTTTCATGACATTAATTTATGTTTCTTCTTAAAAGTCTATATTGCAAATGATTGTGTAGGAGGCATTTCAATGTGCTGTTGCTGAGTTCAGCGTGTCCCGTGTGGCAACGAAGGGCTCAACTTTTCTCTTCCATCTGGACGCAGCACAAAACATTGTGTCCGGCAGGTCTGTGAAAACTAGATTTCTTCTTTTCAAGTGCTATTGCATTGCTGAAGTGATGTAATGATTTTTAGAGTGACAGACAACTACATCGTTTTTCAGATCTAAAGTGAGGTGATCTTAATCAGTTGACACCTCGTGTTGTTAGAATTTGGAACTTATATGTATGGAACTCGTCCGTAGACAGCATCACTTCCACCTCATTTTTTATTTGTGGATGTTTTGGAATTAAGGAATTTGGTTTTATAAAATTGCTTAATTAAATCAAGTATTTGTGACAGCCCTAAACATTTCCACCATTATTGCCCAGGAACAAAGATCAGTTCATTAAACAAACTATGACCTTTTGTGAAATGCTCGACTAGTCACACAAAATGTACAGGAAGTTGTCACAATAGAACCTGCCATTAAACAGCCTATATATGTTTATTTTAAATCTAAAATGTAACAATTAATAACCTTATTAAACACAATAATTAACAAAACAACAAAAATTTAAAAGTTAGCATACACAAATATCAAACCATAGTTGTGGCAAATTAATATTGTAATTAATACATTTATTGATAAATTAATCAATTAAAATCATATACATTTATGACATTTACCACACATGTGACAACTTGCCCCACCTGACAATAATACCTTTGTCCTGAGGACATAGTTCAATATTTTGGTTAAAATCTACCTTCATTGATGCTTGCCTGAATGTAAAACAGTGTGATTTTACTGTGTTCACTTGTTTACCCAACAGCTATAGCACAAATATGATGACATTGGAATTGTAGTTTGGAGAATTGAAAGGGTTTGAACTAGGTGTTAAAACTGACACAAAAAACACTGCTAAAGATAACACACATTTGTAAAATTGGACTTTTGGCTCAAAACCTTACGTTTACTGAGATACATCCCTTGTAACAATTTCCTTGTGTAAAAATAGTCCCGGTCTTCCCTATCTGCTCATTACATTTCTTGACTGATTGAAAATCACAGTGATTTTCTGCAGTGTTCAGAATCTGCCTAGTAGTAGAGGTAGAGGGAGTTCCTTTGAAGAGTTTCTCCAGATGAAGACCTGAGGGCCTTGTGGTTCTCTACAGCAGCTGTGTTATAAATGACAGGTGTGAAATTACTGCGCTGTGGTCGACATCCGACCACACTTGCTTTAAGACACAGTAGCACCATCCTACTGTCCTTCTACTTCATTTACATATCTTATAGAATACATAAAAAAGATTCACTGCCTGCCACAATGCCGTAAAAGGCTATTTCAGTGTAGTAGCTGAATTGCAGTGGATATTCTTGACTTCCTCCCAAGATGTATAGAATATAGAGTTATACACCTTGCAAAGGAATAGACAAAATGTTTATATAGACATTTTATAGGGTGAGATACGGGAGACATTTGATTGTGCACAGTGTTTTATTTTTAGGTTTGCTACAGTGGCAGTGCATATTGATATATGTTATATAATCCATGCATTCAGGCAAACTGTATTGAAGATCTTGCCTTATTGAATGATCACAGAAGAGAGGAGTAAATATTAAATAAAGCCATGAAAATGGTTAGCTTTTAATATTGTGAGACTCTGGCTCTTTACATGAATTGTTCTTATTGCATCTCATTCTTGTCCAAGTATTGTGAAAAGCAAGAATACACTGAAATATAATCATTTTCTAAATCAGTGTCTTGTTTTTCTAGTAGAAAACATCTTTACTAAGCCATACTAAAATTATTGAGGTTCATGTATAAAACAAGTCAACATATTTTGCCAGTGGAACAAGATTACAACATTAATATTACAGATACATTGTCTGAAAAACAGTCTTAAAGGGATAGTTAAAAAAAAAAAACATTCGGTCATCATTTACTCACACTAACTGCAAATCTTGCCTTTAAAATCCTGATTGACAGACATGATTATCATTCACTCTCATTGTATGTAAAAGAGCAGCTTGGGCGAGGAAAGTCATACTTGTTTGGAATTATATCAGGGTAATTTTGGGGGGAACAGTGCCTTTAATATCTTTATAAACATTTGTTTTAAGAATGCTCAAAGATCAAAGATAATTATCAAGAAAGAAGGGTTGTTTTTTGTATTGTATATTATCCATGGGGTTTTCATCCTTTTGTGGTTGACTTCTATTTTTGCAATTAACAGGTCTCACAATACTATGAACGGCTGTAAGTCTTGGCTCATACTTTCTCTTCCCTGAGGAATAATTTGAATAAATTACCGGTTGTCCTCCCCCATTCCTCCCTCATATCTCGTTGGCCTGGAGACTTTCATAAATGAAAAATTAGAGAACATGTAATACCTTCACATCAACAATGGGGTTTTCATATGTCTTCGTGTTAGAGATGTTGGAGCTTTCCTTTTTTTTCATTTTGCTATTAGACCAAATAGAACTCTCTGCCAGAGGTTACAACATGGGGTTCTGAAATGACAAACAGGAGGGGGCTGGCAGACACCTGGGCCACGCTCATGAGAGAACTTCAATTCAGCCAAGCTGAAAACATGTTCCCACCCTCAAGACATGCTTGCTTAGATGGAAATTCATGTTTGAGCACTTCTACGTGACCTCGCTGAATCTCATTGGTCTTTTCACCTCTCCTTGGGAAAAGGATATTCATGTTCCACTCAAAATATTCTTCTTAATTATTTATCATGTGTGTCATGGCTTGTAACACCTATGTTCCATGTGATCACCAGTGCTATTCACACTAAGACTTTGGTCTATGCCTCATCTTTATGACCAATTTTTTTTTAGCTGCTTCAAAGAAAAAAGCAATCCATTTTGGGCAGTTTCCCCAGAATTCGTCTGATCTTCCTCCTCAGCTTGAATGAGAGGCGTTGAAGGTTAATGAGTAACACTGGGGCAAAGAGTTTTCCAGCGGCTGCAGCCAGCAATTTCCAGCAGTTGCTGCTCTCTTCTCGGGCTTGGTGACATGGAGAGAGAGAGCTCCAGGCATGGGAATCTCACTGTCCTACATAATGCTTGTTTTTTGTAGTAATCGGGTAGTGAATTTTTCATATCATAGACAAATCTGACCAGCCTCTGTCTTCCTAAAGGAACAAACGTTGGTCAAGTGGCGAAAGAGGCTTAAGGATAAGCTCCATGTATTGTGGGTCCTGAAGCTCCATAGGTTGTTGCATAATTGAAAAAGGGTTTGCTCTCAATGTCTAGCTGTGAAACCATTCTGTATTGACACATGTCCAGATAGGAGAAAGATTAGGCAATCGTATGGGGATATCCAATCTGTGAAAGGCACTAATATTTTTTTAATATCTATGTGCATTTTGGATAACTCTATTACCTAATGCAATTACTGGGACTTTAAAAAAAAAAACAAAAAAAAAAAACTACTTTGTTTTCATTCAATACTGTGAATAAGATGTCAGTGGAATGAAAACCATTTGTTTTAAAGCCGAGTTATATGGCTCTGTCTATCAGTGTTGTCAGCAGTTCAGGACATAATTTTTCTGTGGCTCCAAGGTGACTAGTTACCAGAGATAAAAAAACTTGAGTCTGTGACTTTAAGTCGCAAAAAAAAAAAAAAAGATTTGCGACTTGACTCTGACTCCTAAACAATTGACTTGAGACTTGACTAGACTTGAGAGTCATTTTGTGACTGTTTTTCCCACAAGTGCAACTACAGAGTTAGTTAGCAACTACCTCTCTCCATTTATGCGCTGCCGTTTCCTGTTAAGTGATATCAAATGTCATACTCCTCAATAGTGGAATAAAACAGCAATATATTCACTGCCGGATCAATGGACAAAGCAGACCGAGCACAGAGCAGCTGCGCTTAGTGTCTCACGGACCAGTCTCGAGCTCTCAACCTTACAGCTCACATTACAGCGCTGCGAGGACCAGTGAGAAGCACGCGTGAGTCACGGAAACATTTGAATTTGGCACAGAATCCTCTGGTGCAAACCTCTCGGTGAGAAATCATTAAACGGCCTGACAAAGCAGCATTGATGCTGAGAAAACACTGTGACATGCACAGACATATATTAGCAGACTTATCACACATCACCACCTTTATCTTGAATTTACTACAGTAACTGTATTGACTGTAGTATTTTAGGCAGAAATATACTCATAATAAATATTATATTACTACTATAGCTCTATTAAATTTACAATAGGCTACATTAGAGAAGTGAGGGAATATCATTCATTTTTGTTTAACTATGGCAGTTTATAATTTTTTATTGTTATTGTTTTAGATGTGTTTTACAAAAATGCCAAAATTTGTTTTATAGAAATCAGGTTACCATGGTCTTGTTACAAATAAATACCACCTTTAAAGTATAAAAAACTTTTAATATTTCAAAATTGAATTAGCCTTATTCAGGGTTTATTAAACTAACCAGCTGCAGATAAGGGAATATTGCCAAAAAAAAAAAAACTAAGACTTGACTTAGGGCATTTTCAGACCTACCATTTGCTTTGTTCCAAAATGGGGACTAAATTGTTGCAATGTTGCATTTTCTTCTTGGTTCGGTTCACTTTCACAAGGCAACATTTAAAAATGGAACAAAACGTCACATGTGAGCAAACTGTCCCCTTATTGGTCACCATGTTTGTTTGCTGTTCCAGGATTAAGCTCATCCATTGATATACAGTTTAAATTATATGACTGTAAAAAGATTTGTCAACCATTACAAATTTTCAAGAATTTTAGAGCGTTGCCAGTTAGAGGTTGTGCTCATACAAATTATCCATCATTTGTATGGATATTGGAGTTGTAAAGATTCTGTTATGGTTATTTTTATCCATCATTAGTTGCTTTTGTATTATTTCTCCATTGAAATGTGCCTGTTCTCACAGATCTCTCTCTCGCCCTCTCTCGCATGTACACACATGCACACACACAGACACAAACAGCAGAGTAAAGCCACGTAAAAACCTTCTTTTTTTTGTCAAACATTTGCTAACACTGTCCTACCTGTGTTCTGCCACTACCCACAAGAGAGAAACGATCGTACTAAAATTACCTCAGGAATTAGAAAACGGCTCCTATTTAAAACATGCTGTTATATCTAATATAGTTGCCAAAAGGCTATATCCATATTTTGATGAATTGCAGAGAAGTGCTGATCTACAGATGTCTTCAACAAAGATCCCTCACCTATGTTCATGGTTTTTATAGGGATATTGTTTCTTTGGTCTGTTGGGTCAGTTGCATTCTCACCACAAGCGAATCGCTCCAGAGTTCGTTTGCAATCTGTCCGTTTTGGTGCGGATCCAAGTGCGATTGCCACATTCATATATGCCTAAAAGAACCGAAACAAAGGAGAAAAAGTGTCTGGTTCTGAAACAAATGCTCTAAATGAGCCGGGTATGAAAACGACTTGACCTTGAAAGACTTGAGACTTGACCTGGACTCCACCTCAAAGACTTGAGACTTAACTTGGACTTAACAGGGACTTATGAACATGTCTGCTCGTAACATGGCATTTACAGCTCAAGTGATTGTTTTCAAAAAGGAAAAAAAAACTGCCTTTGGAACTGAGTGTGTCTGCTGCACTTTAAAGGAGTATAGGATTGAAGTGAGTGTGATCTCTCCTCATTTGAATCTATCATTGCCACATTAAGTACTTGTCCTTTGACACTAATTCCTAAAAGATTTATTTATGTGTCTGAGCTTTATTTAAAATCATTTCATTTATATGATGAACTTGTTGCTTAACAGATTCATTTTATTGCTGATACTTGCATTGTTAGGCTTTTATTTCTTGATGTTCCATATCAGCAATCATCCATTTATCATCCATTTATTACTTCTCATCTAGGCAGTCAACACTTTTTGTAGTGGTAATTTTTTTTACCTGACAACACATTATCCGCTACATCAACACACAGTACCAGTAGATACCTCATGTCCATGCATACCATTACATACACATGCAACAAACTCATTCCTGCTGTCAAAATTAATGTAAAATTTTAATTAATGGAAGTCACGTAGGTCTATATTTTACTACCATCAGAGCATTTCAAGCTTACAGTGAGTACTTAGTGTTTTTACGAGTCACGTCAACAGAGAGCAGCAGGGGCAGGGTCTCAAACATTTCAAAAGTGTATGTCTGATGCATATGTACATAGACCGACAATATAGTTAAATATAGTGCAGATGGAATGTAAAACCATGTCCGTTGAGGACAGATTGAATAACTCAGTTGCAAAGTTGGTTGCTGTCTACTGTAGGCTTATGTTTAATATGTGAGCTTGTGCTGTGTTCATTAACAACATAGCACCATTGAATATCTTAACAAACAGCGAATCAGACACGTGCTCCAGACGCTTTTCAAAATATAATCAAATTTGTTTCTTCAAGCATGGTCTTTGTGTCTAAGCAACAGCATTTCTTGTCAAATGCCACCCTTTCCCTTTTCAGATGTGGTATTATACCGGGAGGTCCGATCATAAGTGGACAGCGCTAAATACAGGTGGTAATGGGGTCTGAAACATATAGGTCAGCGAGAAGATGAGCTTAAATTCAGCATGAAATCAAAATGGACCCTATTTATTGTATTAATGCATTTTACTGGTCTCATTATTAGCGATTCATCCAAGCATATTTGCTATTTTATAAAAAAAAATGTTTTACCTTGTAATCTTTAATCAAAATGTCATAACTTGCTCTTCTGGTGAAATGACTGATTCATCTATGCTGATGTATGCTAGGTAAGTCAGTTTTAACCCCGCCGCTTTAAGAGTCATGTACACAAACCTGCTATCAATACAACTAATGGAGAGATGAAAAGGTGTATTTTTGCCGTTTTCTTCCAAAACTCCCGTTCCTTAACCATATACTGGTTGAGAGTAAAGAAGTGCATATCACCGGCTTTGTCTTGACATAAGTACTGGTAGATGAAGGTTTGTCTTGTTATGCAGTACTTCAGTTTTGCAGTCTTTGGATATTGTATAAGTGAATGGTGCCTGAACAGTAGGAGCAGTTGGGTTTTTAATTTCACAACAGAGCAATGCATGTGTGCATAAAAGAGTGAAAAGTTTTATTTTAATTGTATTTATTTTTGGGGGGTAAATGCAGAGGTGCCAGAAGCCATTCCAGACAGTTACAACCCAATATATCCCCCAGTTATGAAAGGTGGTAGATGGAAGGTTGAGTGTTGGTTATTAATGGTAGGGGGCAATTGAGTCTAAAAGGAACCTTTTCACAAAATCTGTGCCTATAAGAATGTGGTTTTTGTAAGAATATTAGAAACTTTATACATTTTCAAAAGTACAATGGCCATTCTTGAAATCCTAGTGAATAAGAACTAGCACCAAAATCTTTTTTGGATTCTAACAGGGCTGGAAAATATAGGCCAACAAGTTTTAAATAATTATATCTCAATATTTTTTTGCAAGGGTGATTCTTCACCCTTGAATAACCATCATTTATAGCCAATTAGACTAAAAATGATAAAACAAGAAGTAAAATATAGTTAAAAATCTAAATAATAAACAAAGCTTAAGATATATATATATATATATATATATATATATATATATATATTTTTTTTTAAAGCATTTTCATTTATATGCACCAAACAATACATGTAGTAAACAGCAATATTTACCCATATACATATGGTATATTTTCACTATAACATTTTAACAAGGTAACACATGGCAACTTTCATGAACATTTCGTTAAGAGTCGCATCATTGAATCAGAGTTCGAGTCAACATTTTACTTCTCAACTTAGGAGGACATAACAGCCTAATAAAAGCACATTAAAATCAATGCAATTGTAAAAGTTTCAGCAAGCATGCAGGGTGGCAGTCCAGGTAAGCCAGCTTTTTATTTGTGTTTTCAACTTCACAATCAGCGTATTGGGGTTTTCTGCTTCACAATCAGAAACAGCTTCATGCAGCTCTCTCCTGGTTGCTCTGGTGGCCTTTTATAGCTTGTCTCCTGTGTCACTGAAACAAGACACAGGTGTTTAGTATTAACAATCACCAGGTGATGGCCCTTACGCTTCCTCTCTCCCCAATGATAGACATACCCGCACTACAGCAATATTTACATTGTTGCCTAATTTTAGTTTGACAGTGAAATTATTGTGAATTCAATATATCACACAGCCCTTGTTGCATCTAAAAACAATAACAATACTGGATTCTTGTTGATGTTGCAGTGACCCTCTTTAAAGCCTAGACAACTTTAGGTACATTTTCAGAGACACCCTAATATGTTGGCCATATTTAGCTGTACCCAAGGATAGGTGATAAACTCTCAGTCTCAAGGACACCCAGACATGGGATACAATAAGTAAGTTGGATTACTTTTGTTGTTGATCGGTCCTGCTTTGCTTTACCATGATATTATGCTGCCTATTTCACACTCAAGAAGTCATGGAGTTTGATCTATGACAGTAACTCATATGCAGCTGGTGTGGCTGATACAAGGAGCTCTTCACCGTAAGTATGTCAACAAAATATACCACCCTGCCACTCAGCCCTGGAGCAGCTGTCTGATATATACGGACAACACCCTGGTGCTCGCCCATCTAAATGCGAGAGTTACTAATTCGTCCAGAGCACAGGAACATGCCTGTGAATCATAGTGAAACAGTGGTGTTGGAGGAGGAGGAGGGTAGTTTGATTTGGGTAAGAAACAATGGGCATGGGCTCATAGGTCAAGGTCTTGAGAGGGGAAAGCATTGTGATGGGTCACAATGTGGATTTTGTGGACTTGCCAATATGCTGTTTTGCATTGCTATCAGGAGCACATCCAGTTTGTTGCTAAATGTCAACAATATGGACATAGAAAATTTAGAGCTCAGCTAGAGAGTTTTGGGTTCTTCACTTTTAGCAAACAGCCTCTCATGATTGGATCTCTTTGACCCTGCTTTATATTTAAACTGGCCCCAAAATGGATTTGGACACTTTTGGAATGTTAATGCAGTAGATACAAAAAATAAAAAGTGGCATTTATTTGAAAACAAAGACCCAATAGGCACACTTTTCAAGTATAACATTTCACCAAAGTAAGTTTTTTTTTTTTTTTTTTTTTTTTTTTTTTTCTTAAACAATATTTATACTCCTAAAATGAAGACAACGCATACATTATCATATACATTTCTGGTTGTCAAATATTAGTGGAACGTGTCAATAATTCACTTGAACTACACCTGTGGTTACTCTCCAAAGATACATGCGAATATGAGGGGCACTGATATCAATCCATTGGAATAAATTGGTTAAGAGTCATTGCAAAAATGGCCCAGAAAAGAAAAGTTAGTTTCGAGAAAAGCTCTAGCATCATTTGTTTGCAGAAACCACTTGGTTTGATATTTGATTTTCTAGTGCAATTGCAATTGATTTTGTTGCTTGAAAGCACTCTGCCAACATAAAATAACATATTAAAAAGTTTATTGATGTTGGAAATATTTCAGTTTTTGTTATATCTTTCTTCAGCTTGACACAGAGAGAAATATTGAATCTCTGATATTTTGAAGTAAAATGCATACATTTTTAGCTTGTACAATCTGCCGATGTATTCCCCACTCCTCTGCGTTGTAGTGTTTGTTTAAAACTGCATTTCTGTAGGCTTCAAATCATCTGTAGCCAGAGGGACCTTTTAATATAATGTTCAATGGAACACATTTCTGTGCTTGCATTACCATTTTACAGCACACGACCCATTTGGACTTTTGATTAAGACCTCATCTTGTGCATAAAAAGAGACATATAGTGGGTGGATTTAGCTCATACAAGCACGATGTGCAAGATGTTAATAATTGAGAAGGCATCTGTTCCAATTAATATGCCCCTTCATATAAAATCCCCCTTCAAATTCCAAAACTGGGTCACAGTCTCTATAGCACGATTGGATGAATTGAATTGCCTTCTTTATATCATTAGGTTTAAGTTTGTTAAAACACAGCCTTAAGAAAGTCTCCTGGGTTTTCAACTGAAAGTCGCTAACTTGAATAGGTTTATGTGCATATCAGAATGCAACTCGTTCCCCTACATGCTGACTTACTTTGAATAAGATGAGACGGATGATTTCTCATGTCTTTGTGATACAGGAACCTCATTAACCTCATATTAAGTTGATAGATGTCCTAACAGATCTTAAGAGCTGTTTAGAATGTGGGAAAGTAGGCTTGATTGTAAAATTCCTTTGTGGGCAAAATGTGGTGTATTTCTCGTGCAGATATTAAGTTGAGACTCCTAAAAGATTTCTGTTCTTTCTCTTCCAAAAGTCTCATTCTCTCTCAATGGTCTCCTAAACTCAGATCTCCTCCACTCCTCCAGGACCAAAGCATGTGGGATTTCCTCTTGTAATTATGGATGTGTTCACTCTAGTATGCCTGTTTTCTGAACCTGGCATTACATATTCTACAGATTACATTTGCCATTTACCAGGCTTATGCAACACACAGAACATGTTTGCTCTTTTCAACGCAATGCAAACACCTCTAGTGCGGGGAGATTTAGGAATCAACTGTGTTTTAGTTACAGTAATGAGGATAATGTCTGGTGCTGATGCTCTACCAATGCTTTATAGCAAGGCTTAGTTGTTGCAATGTTTCTCCATGTGTGCCATTTGATCTTCAGCTGGATATGATTAAAGAGATAAAGGAAACCTCATAGAGGAATGCTGAGAGAGACCGAGGGTAGCGTGTCTCCATCTGTTTCATAGAGAATCTTAAAGGAGCACTACACAGTATGTGTAACTCTAACCCTGATAGTGGTGTTGGATAAAAGGGGCAAGCTGACACCATTTGGAGGTGAGACACCCTCAGCAGTATTCTATCAGGACTGCAAATGGCAGACAGAACCTTTATTCAGAGGTTTGGCAGTTCACTCCCACCTGAGCCTAGCGCAAACCTGCTGTGGTGGGTTCTGCTTTCAGAGGAACACAAAACACTCCAACTTCCTTTTATCTTCCCTCGACTATAAGATCAAAATGACATTTCCCATATCACAGATGGATTGCACCAGAGATATGCACAATGTGCCTTACTGGAGAATACGTCATCTGGTTATTCAAAACCATGAACATTTTTTGTTTGAAAGTGGGTTGGAGCCCAACAGTTTCATGATCACATTTTTATGTGTTTATTCTTAGATATGCATCAAAAATACCCCATCTACAAGCGTTCTGACTTTTGTCATGGTTTGTTGAGACAAATGTAGAGAGTGGTAAAAACGTAAAACATGTTGTTACAACCCACAGTGTGTTCATTATTAAACACTTCTGGCATACGCCTTTCAGGCATTTACGTGAAAGGATGAACTCTGCCCTGATAGCTCACTTCAGCACAAACAGCCTCGGATGCCTTAGGCAAAGTCAGTCCTCTAAGCATTTTGTGTGCATTCAAGGTCTGGTACCTCAAGCTCTAACTGCAAACTATGTGTTTTGCGGTTAGTGGGCTGTAATCTTTCTCTTGTTTACCTTTTTGTACAACTGATGTTTCACTTGAAAAAAGAGAGCGAAACCCAAACCAAATCTAAAACATACTGTAGTGTAAGATTTGTTATAGATACAGTGTAATTTGTGTATCAGTATTTTTTTAAGGATGGGCACACTGAACACAGTTCAGCGCCAACTGGTTGAAAGTTTAGTTTCTATGCTTACTGCAAAAATTATATCATTTCCCACCAGTGACTGAAGCTGGAAGTGTTGTTCAACGTTTGAGCATGAGTGAGGTCCAGTTTCCAGGTGAAATGTTCACAGCATGGTGCCAGAATTGAGTTGTATTTTTATTTGTTAATGATGTAATGCATCTATCTGACAAGAATGCATATTGTATTAACTCTATCCCTTAAAGCTTGTTTATACTTTGTTATTTCGAGTGCCGCTTGGTCTAAACGGTCAAGCGCTCAGCCTTTCAAATTATACTCACGAGCGCATATGGAAGCGTTCTAAGCATTTTCACCGCAACTGCTTTGTGATACTCTATAGTAGTCAATGGCAGGCGAATGTGACCGTCAGACGAGGACTGTTCTGTGCTGATGAAGAAATTTGCGTCACGCACACTTGCACAGTGTGCAAGACGTTCCGGACCGTTTTGCCAAATGTTTCTCATGTGAAGTCGCCAAAGTATGACGTAATTTATTACATTAGATGTAAATATGTACATTAATTGGTGTAAAGATCTATGGCAATTCCTTAAAAGCATAGTGTTGAAGAACCTATACAGTAAATATGTTTTTTTTTTTGTATTTTTTTTTTATAGAACTAATCATTTAACAATTAGTATTTAACTACAAATCATTTAGATATCACTATTGATCTTGTCAAACATTCAGCAAGTTATGGTGGGCAGTGGCATAGATGTGTTTTTGCATGTGTTTTCTATTAAAACTATTATTTTAATGAACATTCATGAGCAAGCTGGCAAAATTAGCCTATCAAACTCTGCATAGCAAGCAGTGGAAGACAGTGGGGGATTTCTATTTTTCTTTCTTATTTCTTTTGTAATTTAACTGCATTATTCCACAACGACAAGGGCAAAATTATTCTAGCACAATCAACCAGGGGTAGGCAGCAGTATAGTGTTGGGGATTTTTTTTTTTTTTTATTAATATAATTTTTTTTTAAATATACACCCATATGCCTAATGCTTCAAATGGACCTTGGAGATAACATGTAAAATATCTTATTGTTTTAAACATATCTGGTGTGTGATGAATCATCTGTTAATTACTTGAGCCAGTGTTACTGTGTCACAATGATTTTTGACAGTTACACACCTCATCTGTTCATATCACTTATCTCTATACTTTATTATAGATAAGGGGTTCATTTCCATTATCTTTCTCACCCTGCTAGATAATTTCTCAATGCTCTTTTATCACTGTAAGTTGACTTTTCTCCTCTAAACGGAGAACATGCATGTAAACTGAGGTTGAGATTCTCGCAACTATTACCAACAACACAAGGTTGAGATTCTCGCAACAATTACCAACAACACAAAAGCTTGTCAGTCTTTTGATTTATAGAACATCTGTTTTCATGTCCAGCTGCTGATGGGATGCAGGTCAATAATATTACTTAAAATGTAGGGGGGCACTAGAACACAGAAAAGAACTGATGTTTTTTTTTTTTTTTTTTTTTTGCCAGATGTGTAAGAACGTCTCCAGGCAGACTACAAAAGTCGCTAAAATTGTCACTAGTTGCTTAAATCTTGCGACAAAGTAGCTAAATTGGCAACGGTGGTACCTGAACCATTATTTATGTGAACCAGATTTTTTTTCCTCGTTTCCAAGGGACCATAACCCATGTCTGTGTCTCGTTTGGAAGGATGCGTCCTCCGGAGTACACGTCCTTTGACAGCTGCAGTATACGGAGTTTCCTCCTTTAAATGAGCCTTGTTTAAATGAGAAGGCCTTCGTAGGATGAACGGAAATGGAAAGTAACATGGTTGCTATGACAGCATGCCACTCTTGAGAAGGGAACAAAATCCCTTTCGAAGGGAATATATGAGGTACATTTTAGGAGAGTAATAATGATGCAAAGAGAAAAGAAAATAGATTTTACGGGTGTACTTTTAGTCTAATATATTATTTTATTTATATATTAATATAATTATACATATTATATACTCTGCACCCATCTACTGAGGTTCTACAACTTGCAAATTAACATTCCTTGCATTTGAACAACATATTTAGAGGCAAATTGCCATAATTTTTCTTTAGACATTTCTGTTGAAGCAAAGAATTGTGGGTTATGAGTGCCCACGAAGGATAAACCTCATTCATCCTCCGAATTCCCATGAAGAAAGTCACATTCGAAGGCTGCATTCAAAGTGTCCTACTTGCATTTCTGAAATGAGACAGACTCCATGACGTATGCGGCCGACAAATGCGACCTCCGAAGTATGCAGCCTTCCAAACGAGACACAGCCCATGTCACAAAGTAGCATGAGAGGAAAAGGTCAGCACAGTTGAACTAATGCTAAAATGTGTAATGCCAGTAACTCAGCAGTATGGGGTTGATTTAAGTGTACATTTCAGGGAACTTTCAGATGCAACATGTTATTCTTCTGTGTAATCCTGTTGCAATATGTAAATACTTAATATGCATCATTATCATGACATGATATAGGTAAAGTGATGGTTTTGTAAAAACAACAGTGAAGCTAACATCATATCTGTCACCATATATTTGTGGATGTGGTTTTATTTTGTTTAATGTGTCAAAGTTTTATCATTCAGTTGTTTTTCATGTGTGGCACGGTGGAGGGCAGGGCCGGGTCGTGACTCAACACGGCCGGTCCCGTATTAGGCTAATCAAGCCTCCGAGAGGGTTAAAGGCCGATTGCGGACGACGTGCGGGAGAGAGAGATCGTTCACGGACATGTCTGTTGTCTTATGTGTTTATCTTTTGAGCCAGTTTCTCGCCTCTTCCTTGCCAGTGAACTTGATCTGTTCTACATTGGTTCCGAAACCCGGGAAGGAAGAGGCAAGAAACTGGCTTGACATATAAAATAATAGGTTTAATGGAGAACTCAAAAGACAAACACATAGACAACGGACATGTCCGTGAACGATCTCTCTCTCCCGCACGTCGTCCGCAATCGGCCTTTAACCCTCTCGGAGGCTTAATTAGCCTAATACGGGACCGGGCGTGTTGAGTCACGACCCGGTCCCGCCCTCCACCATGCCACAACAAATTTGTTAATATACTAGGAAGAAAGAAATAACAGTACACACAGTAGTCCAGCAACCATGGATGGCATGTCCACGTTTGCAATCAAACCAATTGCACATACAGTACACAGTGAATAAGACATTTACTTACAGCTCACGTGAAGCACTTTTACTTTGAAGTTACACTCATGCGCTCGTGTGGGTCCAGCGTGAGCAGCAATCTCATGACAGTTTAAATGGCCTAGATTGCCTGCTTGCAATGTAACAGACTGACCATCATGATTTGTGAATCAGTGGAACTTTTGATCCTGATACTGAAGTTCTGGCTGATTCTGGCTGATAGAATACAAGCTTCAGAGGAAGATATTAAATGAGCACTCAACAGGAAGAAAATACAGGATTTTTGTGAGGTTCCTGAATTACATCTTTTGAAATGAGATATCTGTTATAGGGAACTTTTGAGGAGAGACTGTTAGAATACGTGCTTCAGAGGAAGATTTATAAGCATTCCACAGGATGCTGGATCTGCTGAAGTTGTGTGAGGTTTGTTTATTACATCTGTTTAAACAAGATATGTGCATATTTGCAGATGGTTTATGATATTAGTTTTATTGATATTTGCCTTTTTATCATTAGACAAGACAGTTAAAAGTTACAGGGAGCTATTGAGGAAAGAGAGGGGAATGAAACAGGCGAGCACTTTAACATTATGAGCTCAAATGTGTCTGCCGCCGCTCTGATATGTGGACTGTTTAAATGAGACTGTGTTGCACACCGGTCTATTATTGTAGTAACATGATGGCATTGTAACAGATGTTTGTATTTGGATAAAAAAAAAGGAAGCGGGACATGGTGAGATCCAACTCAAAAGGGCTTTATCTCCCACAGCTTCACAGTCTATATGTTTATTCCACTTTGCTGTGGTCACACTCAAATTGATGCTTTTCAGCACAATACAAATTGCACTCAAGAACACTCTGCTCCATGTAGCTCTCTCTCTCTCTCTCTCTTTCAGTGGACTGGGCCGCCTTTTATCTCCCCGACTCTCACTGTGAACATGGAATTGGTAATTAGTGACAATTCATCTCAGGTGGATGTCCTCACCGCTTTCTCTCTCCCCAGACGGGTGCTTGACCACGCCCTCACCTCCACATACCCCCCACCGCCCGACAGAGGGTGAATGCTCGTCCTAATAAATAGTAGCGGAGAGTGAGGACCTCCCACTTGATGGCCAAACACTCTTTCTATATGGTGCTGTACTTCCTCTCTTTCATAGTGTGCTTGGGCGCTCCTCCCCCTCCACAACTTGGGACAGTACAGCACCCAGCCCCCTGTCTGCTGCGTATGTCTGTAAAACAAAGGGAGAGAGAAATCAAGGGAATGCAGAAGCAGCCCACCACTAAGTCCAGCTTTTACCTGCGTGAAAAGCTTGTTGACATGACACCGTCCACTGGACCAGGTCTGGGGCTCCCTTTTTAGTGAAATCAGTCAGCGGGCTGGTGACGTCAGAAAAATTAGGTACAAACCTTCGATAGTAGCTGGCCAGCCTCAGAAACTGTCTCACTTCCGTTTTGGTCTTGGGTATCGGGGCAGGTCATGATCGCTGTAGATTTATCAATCTGGGGTCACACCTGCCCATGACCCAATTGAAACCCCAGATACCATACCTCCACCCGCCCAATTGTGCACTTCTTGGAGTTTGCTGTGAGCCCAGCTAATCGCAGCAACCTCAGAACCGTCCTCAGATGCTGCATATGCCGTTGCCAATCATTAATGTAAATAACGATATCATCAAAATAAGCAGCGGCATATGCAGCGTGCAGTCTGAGGACTCTGTCCATAAGATGCTGAAATGTAGCTGGGACCCCAAACAAACTGAACGGAAGGGTCACAAATTGGTGTAATCCAAATGGTGTGGAGAAGGACGATTTCTCATGGGACATCGGCATTAAGGGGATTTGCCAATATCCCTTCGTCAAATGCAGTGTGTCGAATAAAAGTGAGTCGAGCCTTCGGATCGAGCAGTTTGTCAATATGAGGCATTGGATAAGAATCAAATTTCGACACTGCGTTGACCTTTCTTTAATCCGCACAGAATCAGACTGAGCCACCACCGGGCTGGTCCAATCACTGTGGGATTCTTCTATTATGGCCTTTAATTCTCCCCGTACTACTTGTTTCATGTGTTCGGGTAAGTGGTAGGGACAACTTTGACCTCTACCCCTGGGGTTGTCTCGATGTGGTGTTTTATGAGATTAGTGTGGCCGTGGAGAGGCGAGAACATGTTAGAGAAATTATTTTGCAACCTGGCAACCTCCGTACATTGTGACAGCGAGAGGTGGTCTCTACAAGGGCCCGGGGTTAACTAACCGGCTTTTAGACTCACCTCCGGGCCGAGCTCCTCCCTCTCCAGAACTACGGTTGCCAAGGATATGGGGACCACTTCTCTCCATGGTTTTAGCAGGTTGTAGGTACCTCATAATTGACTTCCCCAACTCGCCGTGCAACCTCAAAGGCCCTTGCCACTTTGCGAGTAATTTAGAGCTTGATGTGGGCAGTAAGTCTTATTAAATTGTTCATACAAGCCATCCATTTGTGGATGGTACACGCTTGTCTGAATAGATTTAATACCCAATAATTCATACAGCTCGACCCGCTGCAGGATGGCTTTCTTCAGCTCAGGGTACCTTAGGAGGTTGTCAACCAAGATTTGTTGGGCCTCCCTGGTCAGCAGCGGTAGGAGGTGTACTGCCCATTGCACCTGCGGCCATTCCAGAGCTTGGGCCGTGCTCTCGAAGAGCTCCAGAAATAAAAAAAACAAAACGAACCGTGAGTGGTTGTTTACATGTCTCAGTCGCTTCACATGCAAGCAGGTGATTTTCACCACCCTCAAGAAACAAATCGTCCAAAGGGGAAAATTTGTGATATATCAGTCGACCTGCAATAATTTTGCGAAATAATAAACTGTTTCCATCACCTTAATGCGCAATTTAACATTTGCGAAACTCTAGAAAATCCACCTCCTCCTAGTGAATTAAATTTGAAGTGGATTTTGAGAGTTTATTCGCATATCAAGCATTTCCATTCAGGATTTCTTATGTGCAATTTCAATATGTGCATAAAAATAGTTGGATGGAAACCTAGCTACTGTATGGATACATCAGTGCTCAAGATAAGTCCTTGCTAATCTGTCCTCTTACAAAAGCCCCCCACCCCCCAAATAGCATCTTTTTTTTTATTGAAGCTCTCAACAGTATTTTAATCATTCAAGGATTACATATTCGTCTTCAAAGAGAAAACCAGCATGGAGACGTTTGAACAAATTTTGCTAAGGCGTCCAATGCATACACAGGATATTTTCTCAGCATCATCTGTATACCCACATCATATAGTTAGCAGCAGGAGGGAAAACCTGTTTCTTGACTGAATAATGTACAATATGTAATTGAGACATGTAACAGCCTTCAAAAATTGCTTAACATTAGTGTTTGATTGTGGGTTATATATTTATTTGAGCTGTTAATGTGAAACATTTTCTGATGTGCCTGCCAATCTCTGACAAAAGCTTTACAAATTTCCACATTCCAAATATCAAAATGTAATTTCTATTCATTTATAAATTTTTCCTCATTACGGTTGCATTTTAAAAGAGTTTTGAGTAAATATTGTTTAAATTAGCAAATAGAAGGTAAAATTAGAAAAGGATAAAATATATATATTTTAATATTTGACAATGCTTACTGCAACCAATTTCAGCAGTAACCATATTTAGAACATAATTAAATCAATCTATCTAGATTTTCCCCAGCAATTAGTGCAGAAAATTGAATAAAGTAGTATATATGTGTAAAACAGTTCATTTTCACAGGCAAGGAAGAGGCGAGAAACCGGCTTGACATACAACTAAAGGTTTAATGTAAAACTCAAAATACAAACACATAAGACAATGGACATGTCAGTGAACGATCTCTCTCTCACGCCCGTCTTCCACGGTCGGCCTTTAACCCTCATGGAGGCTTGATTAGCCTAATACGGGACCGGGCGTGTTGAGTCACGACCCGGCCCCGCCCTCCACCTTACCACAATATGTAAATAAATAATTGTGCAACAGTTAGTTTTTTTCCTCCAGTATGTTTGGACAAAGTTCCTAGAGAGTTGTTATTTACTATAACAGCTTAGTATCACTCTGCTTGTCTGTGTTTGCTACGTTCCAGACAAGCCATCTGTCTGTGCATTGCTCAACAACATGCAACACTTGTATGATACTTTGAATTAGTTTGAATGTAAGTGGCACAAAATAGACAAAACAACTGGCCATACTTAGTCTAAAATAGTTACTCAATATTATCTTATAATATAGGAAACAATGCCTGCAGCCTTGTGCTTATGGCCAAATCACAGCCAAGCTGATATTCAGTAAAGCAACACTCTTGCTTGTGTGATGTTGCATAATAGGCATACAAAACTATCAATATTCACTCCACAATTAAAAATTATCAATATTATTCACTTTATAGTACAAAGGCGTAATGGCATGCTAATGCAGAAGCAAATATTTTCATGATCAAATTCTTTGTTTGCATACTTTTGTATAACTCTTTGTATCAGAACTATGAAAACTAATTGTATCAGAACTATACTTTCAGCATGGTTCACTCAAAAACACTGTTGCATTGAGAGGGATTAATTTATTTTCTTCAAGCCAACAATGTCATCTCTCATCATAAATATGTTTTTGTTCCTTGTTTACACAGAAATAGTCCGTACAGATATACTGTGCACTTATGTAAATGCTTGACTTTTGTTATGCAAAGCACTCTCTCCCTTTCATAATTTTTCCAGCTCTTGGCTGGCTTTAAAAGCAACCTTACCTGAATGTCATTATTGTTACCAGGATGGTACATATTCTATATTACTTGAATTGTGCTTCTGCATTTGGAAAGAATTGTTTCTGCAGTGTGGCGAGCTTCCGCAGGCATGGTTTTAATTATCTTGGATAAAAGAAAAAATGTAAATGGACCTTTTAAACAAATGGGGAAAAGGACATTTGAAAGTGCTCACCAAAAGGCAATAGGCAGAACAAAAATACTACATATCTATTTGATCATTTCATTAAATGTTTGATTTTCAGTTTAGCTTTATTTGATTCTTTCTGAATTTAGCTGAATTGTTTGTCTGAAGAACTTTATCCTAAGGATAGCTAATTTTATGCTTTGCCTGCTTTTTAAATGTGAGTATTAAATTGGGCATTACATGTATCACTGATGTTTAATAACATGTAGTGTTTTGAAAATTTGCCAATATCTTCTCTGTAATTAATTAATTGACTACAATTTGATTGTGCTTTGTCCTAATTTAACCAGGTTAACTGTTGGATCAAAATGCATGTAAAGTATCTCTAGTGTATCTCTGAAAATGTTGATCCATCGCTTCCCCACCCCCTTTACCTCATTTACGTTATAATTTAGCTGAGATATATAGGTCAAAAAATTGCTTATTTAGGAAAAATCTGTGGACGAATAAGAGATTAATTCCCAAGATAACAATTTCACATGCAATTTAAACCACTAATACATGATGATTGCTTGTGAAATATGCAATCTGAAATGGGGTGAATTATTAATGCGTTCTTTTTTTTTTTTTTTTGCATTGGTGTTTTGTTGATGAAAGCAGAGCGAGACATTGGCTGTGATCAGAGTTGCATACTACCATACTGCTGTACTCATACAATTTCTGCAATACATAGATATGTCCAAAGCAGTAAAATTAATATTGGTACAGATGTGGCCTTTAAAAATGTGCGCTTCTTCATGTGGATTCATGCAGCCTTTCATGCGATCTCACGCAGGATCAGTCATACAGGCTTCATGGAATTTAAATACATATGTTATACTTTACACAAAATCCACCAGTTGGTGGATGGAAGGTTGAAAAGATCAACTAAACAAGCAAGCAGTAGTAAGTACAGTAAAGCCCCATTCACACCGCCAGCGGCATTGTGGCTTGGTGTCACTAGACTCTGTGATCTGTTTCTCTAGTGGGTGTTCCTATGGTTTGTCTCTATGATGTTATTGGAGGACTACACGTCTGGCCATAGCTTTTGAAAATGTGATCACAGATGAGACCTAATACCTAATATTTTACTGGTAAAATTAAAACAGTTTTCTTAAATATTTTTGGATTTGTATATAAGTGCAATTAAATCTGAGTTCTGAGTTATTTTAGTTGAATACACATATTAACTGAGCTTCAAAAGGAAAAAGAAGAAAAAGAACACGCTAAAGCCAATGCTCAGTTTTTCTTAATTGACCCTTTGCTAAGCTCCGCCCACCCTTGATTACTGCTGCTCGCTCTGGCAAGCTTTGCAAAGCTTCCCATAGGAATGAATGAGAGATATCTGTGAAAGACACTGTTTTTGGCTAAATCTTCTCATACATGAAATGTATAATATTCAAACTTGTTTAAAACTGAGCTTCTGATGTGTGTGCTCCTCATATCTGTGTCCCTGCATGTTGATATCAGACACACTGCAGAATTTCGTAAAAGTTCTTCATTGAAATGCTTAAGACGAGGCTCAAAATGACTGGAAGATAATAAGGGATCCCAAGCCTAATATGTACAGTATATTTACTCAAATTTCAGCATTTTCAAAATCTGAAAATTATTGCGATTACCTATGAAAAATCATGCAATTTAATATTTTAATGGACTGATAGCACTACATTCTAGCACTGAAGGGCATACACAAAAATTTGTGTATTCCCTTCTGTGCAAAATGATTCAAAATGAAAAAATTTTGACAGTTTTTCTGAAAAGAAAATGTATTTATACCAGAGCTATGGCCAAAACATACTCCACACAAGTACATAAGCACAGAGGCTTCTAGCAAAACAAGCTCGTTTCTGTGCGTACTTGCGTTACAAAATGTGTCAGACTGCTAACGCTTGCATCTGCAAAAGCGTATTTGCGTGACACGTGTCTCTAGCCTTAGGATTACACTAGCATATAGATGACCTTATAGATCAACTAAAAGCCCTAACACTCCAATGTTTATTTCATGGGGACTTTATTACTGTATGAAAAGTTGGGGCTGCACACATTTATTGGCTGGGAGCACTTGGTATTTTCATCTCCTTTGCTCCCCCACTCTCTTGTCCTCCAGGCCACCCGTTTCTGCTGCAGTGATGAATAAAACAACAGACACGGGTTTGTTAAGTTAGTGCCGACTCCCTGTGTTTTAAATGAAGCAGCAGACAAAGGTGAACCCGTTTCCAAGTTGCGCCTTGCTTTGAAACACACAATCTCATGCACAGATCAACAGGGGGAGGTCAAATAGCTCCTGAATATTTGACTGAATATTTTACTCCATTCCATGACATTAATAACTACATATCCATCCAAGGATTTGTTGTGAAAAAAGTTTTAGCACATCAAAATTAAGCTGATGGAAATGCAATTTATAGCTAAAATGATAATTTATAACTAAAGTGTCGACATAATATTTTTTCGTTTAACTCTAGCGCATAAACTAAATGTCGATACTTCAAATGTCGCGAAAAACTGGTTTGGAAACACTTTTTGTTGAGAATATTGGCATCAACACAAAAATGTAGTATCACATGACCGGGTTTACCACAATTGTTAGCCTGAGTTAATCATGACGACAGGGTATACATCCTTGAAAGCCAATTTATTGTACATGATTATGAATTGACCTTAACGGCATATAGATGCTGCAAACATGACACTTCCAGGAGTGCCAACACAAAAATCTTGTATCATGCACATCGATAAATGCATGGAGAACAAATTAATGGCCACTGTTTTATAAGTTTCTTTTCCACACTATTCAAAATAATAGACGGCAGTCATGGAATTAGTGTACAATACAAAAATCATTTAATTTCTATGCACAAAGATGTTTTGAATTAAAAATAAATACACAAGACTAGGAGAAAAACATCAGTGTGCTTTTTTGGAACACTAACATATAACCCATATCTAATAAATTATTGTTTAGTTACTTTTGAAAAAAATGCCAGCACATTTCCCTGTATTAAATAAAATTAATTACCAAATGAAAAATAATGAAATTAAAAAAATTAATTGCCAAACGAAACAAATGATATTTTTAGGCCTATATATGTGTGTGAGTGTGTGTATATATATATATATATATATATATATATGTGTATATGTATATGTGTATATATAATAATGAAGTGTTTTTTTTTTTTTTTTTAAGGATTGACGTCATCACATTTTTTTATCGATAAAAGGCTATTTGAACGGATTTCCGCTTTGTCAATAACAAAATAGTGCGAAAATTGGATGGAAACTATGCTATTTAAATCTTTGGTACTAGAAAAAGAAGGTAACCTGACCCTTGAGCTGATGTATGAGGCCAGGGGAAAGAGAAGTCCCTGGGGCAGCGGATGCTGTCACTGGACTTTTTAAGTCTGATCCCATTCTCTGCCTCATTTCTGCTCATGGCTGATGTGCTCTGTGGTGATGTATTATGGGCCTGGGCACATTGTGTTAGATCTTGCATATCTTCAGCCAAGCTTGTCAGGAGCTGA
The DNA here is from genome assembly GCA_032164185.1 of Moxostoma hubbsi. Taxonomy (NCBI): domain Eukaryota; kingdom Metazoa; phylum Chordata; class Actinopteri; order Cypriniformes; family Catostomidae; genus Moxostoma; species Moxostoma hubbsi. The sequence goes on from JAVLUX010000018.1 coordinate 22,817,664, forward strand.
CCAGTCTGCTTTTAAATTAATCCATCCCATCTCTTTCCCCCCTCTCTCTTCCTCTTTCATTCTCTAAAACCCCAGAGTGAGTAGGGCGAGGTTGTGTCATCTCATGCAGAATTTTTCACTGAATTACATCAGTGTCAAGCAGGCGAACACTTCCAGATAATTTACCTCTCAGACTAGATGGATTTGCATTATAAATAAGGTAATAGTGCCAGTCTGTAACGCTACCATATTCAAAATAGCCTCAGGAACGGTTAAAGATGCCTAGCTGAACACAGACACCTACTTAAAGTGTCATGATCTTTGTTTATCATCTGCCTAACTTTCAGAAAGTGTGGCTAGCTATTTGAAAATGTCACAACAAGCTAAATGCACTTCCTTGGTGAAAGCTTGCACTTAGTAAATCAATTTGAAAATAACTGAGAAATGTGTCTTGGTTTACAGAGTATGACAGAGTCAAGGCAGTCTTCTAACCTGTAATTCTTGTACATTTTCTCTCACACCAACTGAATAGAAACATTCTATCTTTTTTCACCACATAGGCTTTATGGCTTTTAGTGAATAAACATGTGAGTAAAAGGAATATTCCAGGTTCATTGCCATTTAAGATCAATCAACAGCATTTGTGACGTAATGTTGATTACCACAAAAAATATTTTTGACTCGTTCCTCATTTAAAAAAAAAAAAAAAAAAAGCAAAAATCAAGGTAAGAGTAAGGCGCTTAATATGGAAGTGAATAGGGCCAGTTTTTGAAGGGGTTAAAGGAAGATTTTTGATGCTTATAATTTTATAAAAGCACTTACATTAATCCTTCTGGTAAAACTTGTGTCTTACATGAGCTGTTATGTTGTTTATATAGTAATTTCTTCAGCTGTTTTTGGGTTTACAACATTACATCGTCATGGCAATAAAGTTGTAAAATTAGATATATACACAGAATTTTACACAGAAAAGTTTAGTAAGCATAAGCAATTTCATCAAGAAAAAATCAAGTTATTGTTGTCATGCATATTGTTTATGTCTTGTGGCTATATTTTTGAAACGGTTAGTTTTGTAATGTTTATGGGTCGGTTGCAAAATTTTGTTTGTGGGGTTGAAACAGCCAGTTTCCCCTGGTTTGGGCTTCTTTAAATTTCCATAATGAGCATTGGATTAGGACGAACTCAGGACTTGACATAAATTATATTTCACATATAACTGTCATTGTTATTGGTTCTGTTCTAATAAAACTCACTTACACCACAGTTGCTGTTGGTGTATTTGAACTATTCACAAAGAAATCACACAATTTCCAAACACACACTGTTTTCAATTACCAAAGTGGAATCACTGTGACTGATATGACGTGAAATATAATGTAATGATGATCTTATAAGTACGAAACTCATGGAAGATCTAACTGAAGGAATGGGACACTGTCTCCACTACAAATATAAATGTATACAGTATATAGCCACCACATAGACGGTAGGAGATCGTAACGTTTCACTGAAAAATCAGTTAGCGCTTTCCTTGTGAATATTAATGATCCTCTCTCTGTCATCTATATGTTTTGGAGCGCATTTTGCTCACTTCAGAAGCGGAATTAAACAGCACTACATAAGTCAATTATCAACATGGCTCAAACATGGATAAAGCCACAGGAGCGCAGAGCAGGTGCGATAATTTGTGGACTGGCCTCAACCCCAAAGACTATTTTAAATGCACTTGTGCTGTGAACCAGTTAGATGCGCTGCTGGGATTGACAAACCTGTTTGAATGCAGTACAAAATGGTCTGTTGCAAAATATGTCTCGGTGGTGAAACTAGCTTAAAACATTCTAAATGGCACTGACAAAGAAAGGAGAAAACATAAATTAGAAGGCTTTTCAATTCACAGATTACAATGCTTACAAAAATGTACCATGGTTATACTGTAGTAACATTGTTTGTACTGTATTAAACTATGGTAGTTGTGGCAGAAAAAGTTTCTAAATGTAATTAGACTGCTGCTTTTCTTTTTTTTTAATTACAAAAAATGTCTGTTCTTTTTATAGAAACCATAGTTACTAATCATGGTAATGAGGAGACATGTATGGTTTTACCTATGGTTACCATGAACTATTACAAAGATCATTGTTTTATCTATGGATATTCTGTAAGCTCTATGGAACATTTTCATAATTATGGAAGACCCAACTTGGTCACACTGTCAGAATATTTCACTTTAGCCATATACAAATGAGGTGTTAATTTTCTCCCACAGATGTAATAATTTTCATCTGCATCCCAACCTCAAAATAAATACTATACTATCAAATGTGCGTGTGCGTGTGTGTGTGTGCGTGCGTGCGTATATTTATTCTGATCAGCCACAACATCAAAACCACTGACAGGTGAAGTGAATAACATTTATTATCTTGTTACAATGGCACCTGTCAAGGGGTGGGATATATTAGGCAGCAAGTGAACAGTCAGTGCTTGAATTTGATGTGTTGGAAGCAGGTAAAATGGGCAAGCTAAAAGATCTGAGCGAGTTTGACAAAGGCCAAATTGTGATGGCTAGACGACTAGGTCGGAGCGTCTTCAAAACGGCAGGTCTTGTGGGGTGTTCCCAGAATGCAGTGGTTAGTACCCTACCAAAAGTGGTCCAAAGAAGGACAACCGGTGATCCAGTGACAGAGTCATGGGCGCCCAAGCCTCATTGCTGCACTTGGGGAGAGAAGGCTAGCCCATCTAGTCCAATCTCACAGAAGAGCTACTATAGCACAAATTGCTGAAAAACTTAATGCTGGCTATGATAGAAATGTGTCAGAACACACAGTGCATCACAGCGATTCCATTTGAATTTTGGCAGGCTCCATACGTGATGCTGAGGAAGTGAAATTGCAGACGGGGTAATTAATGTTGCTTTTTCAATATGACAGGGTCAAAACTTGTAAGACAAAGGAAATGCAATTGCAAATGGACTTTTCTTTTCCAAATTAAATTTGGCAGACTTTGTACATTTGTGTAAATGAAAATACAAATGGTAATATGCAATTTGCAATTTATTTGTCCACAAATAGAAAAGGCAATTGCAAATACAAATACTTTGAAACTAGTCCTGAAAATCCTCTCATATTATACCACCTTTTGCCATCGTGCTGTAATAATTTTAAAGATGTGGAGGAGGATGGATAAGCCCAATCAAGTGGCATGAAGTGACTTATGTTCTAAATAGGTCCTAAATTGAGTCTCAAGTTAAAATATTTATGTGAGGCTTGTGTCTCAGACTTGAATTTCTGTCTCTGAATTAAAGACATCATTACTTTCTACAGTTAAAAAGCAACATTTTAGAACTCATTACAAAAATAATCTGTGATTTTAATTGTTAATCTGACACAATATGAGAGACCCTCATAGCTGTAAATGAATAAATGAAAGCTCACTTTGCTGATTTTGTAGCCCCATGGAGAGGTTTCATCTGAGACCTGCTTCTCTCATTGCGACAAACACAGACAGTGGGGGCGCTGCAGGGAGTCTTAACAACAATCCTCAAGCTGTACTGAGAGGTGAAAATATCTCTTTGCCTGCCCCACTTTCCCCGGCATCTCCTCTCATTTCTTCTGCGCCTCTCCATCTGCGGGACAGCGTGACTCATTGTTGGATTGTCACTCTCTTAATGATGTCAAAGGGTCATTCTCTAACAGGAGTCATGCCTTCATGTGCTTATCTGTCTGAGGACTCGGCAGCCCCATTTAAGCCAGGTTTGATTAAATGTCAGAAGCAAAGATGTGTGCAAAAGGAAAAGGTGAAGGACAGCAATGCCGGATGGAAATTGCTTTGGAGGAGCAGGGGAGGATGGCAGCTCAATGCATTAATGATGAAGGGAAATTAATTTACTTTGGAATAAGAAAGTGCTTGGGAGCTGGATGGATTGTGGACGGAGGCACACGGCACCTTTCTCTAAAGAAATGCCATCTTTGGTAACTTTTTTCAAATTATTGTCAAAGAGGATAATATGCAGCAGGTGTCTTATTGCACACACAGGTCATGTCACGCTGCCAATGGGGAAAGCTTTTGCTAATATTTTTCTGCCAAAGTCTTTTAATGTGGCCATTCTCCTTCACCTGCTTAAGAATGGGTCCTGGCATAAAGCAGAATACACAACAGGCTTAACCACCTTTTAGACAATCACAAAAACATCTATGTTGTAACAAATGTACAAATTAACATTGAATGTAGTCTTGTTTGTACTAAGTTACAGTCAACCCACAGTGTCTAATGTTGTACCAAAGGTAGTTACTGAATCTGCTCACAAAGTGGAGACTTCTTAATTTAGAAATTGTTTTTATGTGGTACAGTTGTCCCTTCTGAAAAAAACATATCAACATTTCCATGCTATTTCTGTGCTTCTTCAGGTGTTTTTTTTCCTGGTTTCCTGCTGGTTTAGGGCTTGTTTGGCTGCCTAACCATGCTGTTCACTAGCATAACTTGGCTGGTGAAATTTTAAGTTGCAAACTTCTTTGAAATACATCTTCAAGAATTAGAGTTGAGCTGCGTCTGAATTTGCATACTCGTATGTATTACATTTGATGAAGAATGTGCTTCTCGTCCATTAATAAAGTACATTCTTTAAGTATGAATGTTAATAGTATGAACAAATTGCCGGACATACATGGGCATTATCCCATAACCCGGAATATGACATACTGTAATGACAACTATGGCAAAATATATTTGCTCTGGTTTTGTTAAACAAGTACCTACTCACAAGGAAGAACTTATAATTATGCAGTATATATATGATTATGGGACTGTAAAGTGTGCAGTAGATGTACACTTCAGAATCTCTGCGAATGTAGTTGATCATCCTGGTATTTCACGCCTACTGTTTTATAAATACTGAGGACTTGGATATACACCTCAGTTGACATAAAGCTTTTTGGCATTCTGTATAGTAGAGAAGTATGCATATTCAGATGCAAGGCAGGTGTGCATGGCCACGTCTCTAAATCTCTAACTCCCTGTTGAGTTAATGGCCATGCCGACCTTCCAATAACTTCCAACATGTGTGATACTATGACTTAGTTGTTGAAGCAGACTCTTGTAGCCTTGCCAGGGACCAATGAGCTTCTCACATTAAAGAACTGCTACTGTCCAGCTTGGATCTGATCCAGACCTTTTTCAACAGCAAATGCAAAGCCACGTATCACAAATGTGATTGGTAATTACCTAATCAAGGTTCTTTCTAAGGGACCTATTACACTTGATGGAGACTTTCTTATTTTTTTGAAAGTACATCTTTTTTCTCACTAAAGCTTTCACAAGACCATTTACTTTCTACGGCCAGCCCCGATCAAATACAATCACACAAATTCACACGGTAATGTTAATGTACGAAATGCATCCTAATTAAGTCAGCAGTGGTTGTCTTTTACAGTCAAACAATAGTTCTTGTGATATTGCTGTTCTTATTTTGGCAGATTTCACAATTGATTTGCTGCCAGAATGGGGCATTGTAATATGTAAAAGACAATGGGAGGGAAATGTCTTAGGGAGTTGTTTAGTCTGACACTCCTCTTCCATTCTTAATCACTGAGTGTGACAGACTTCTGACAGAAGGCTAGATTTCAAAAACAGTTGGAAGATTTGACATCCTCTACCAAAATTAAGTTGTTCTGAGACTGCTAGTGGGGTGCCACCTTAAGATATCTCTTGACCTGTTTACACCTGGTACTAACTGATTATGTGATTACTATCTGATTACAAGTGCATCTCAACTGCATCTTCTGTGGCCACTTTTGATCAAATTTTTGTTTCTAAAAGTGTGTGACTATATAAGTCATTTACTATGTCAGTGGGAGTAAATTGCATGGTGATAAAGTCCTAAAAAGTAAAAAAAAAAAAAAAAAAAAAAGAAAAGAAGAAAGCACAAGAAACTGTTTCTCCCAAATTGCTTGAATTTTAATGTAACAACAAATGTGATGTTTTAATTTGCAATTAATTTTATCAGAGAACATCCACTGAAAGAACTTTAGATGTGCTTGCTTCATATGATCAGTGTAATTTCATGTTGATGGTCAAGCATATAGAAAATTCTCTGTTAAGTCTTTTATGTGACTGCTTAATGGCTTTTCCAATTTGTTTTATTGATCGGAATCGGAAATTTATTGATCGGATCGGAAATTTTTGTCTTTTAAAGCCATTTATAGCTCGAAAAATGTAAAACCCATGTTTTTTTTCTTCACAAAGGTTGATTATAAGTAGGCACTACGCTGTCCGGGACACATGAGGTTATGATAAAATCAGGTGTTAAAGAGGTCTCTAGTTATTCTAGATTAGCATGCTGGTGGGGACACCAGCATACCAGCATCCCATGTGCCCAAAATGCAGTTAACCCAAAAACGTGTCAATACAAATCAATGCTGGTGTTTTCAGCAGGGTGTCATTGCTGTTTTAATATGGTGATGATGGGCTTTGTTAAAAATAACCACATCAGCTTGCCAGTTATTCTTAACAGTTTAAATAAATTACACCCATGGACCAGTAAATGCAGGCATAGGCATGAGGGTAGACTACCATACATCCTCAAACAAAAGCTAGAACAGCACCGTTTGTTTGCATGCTGGTAGTCAATATGAGGGCCGCATGGCTGCTAAGCAAAAATTGAAAGTTATTAATGGCTGACAGTGCATTGTGGGCTGCTGCCTGTATGATAAACAGTGCTCATGTTGCTGTTTTTATATCACATATTATGTCAGACCATTACTGTTCTCAGTGGTCTGCAAAGCTCATTAATCCGCCTTGTCTCAGAGGTGTCACAGCAAACTGGCCGTCCTTTTTAGAGATGAGCTCCTGTGGCCGTAAATCTATGCCTGAGACTCAGAAGCCCTCGTGCCATCACAAACTAATACATCATCATCAGGGTACGCTAACATCTGAGTTGCCTTTATCATCACCAAGGGCCACATGGGTAGATCAGAGTTGTATTTACTTTATCCTGACTGCTTTACTGTACAGTGTTAGTCCTCATCTTTGTCTGATTGTTCAGCTGGCCCATATGACCTTTGGAACTGTGTGTGCATTTGTTCAGTATTAGCATAACACCCTTAAGTGTGTTAAGCTATTTTGAATGGAGTGATAGCGGCCTTTATTTACACCTGGTAGTATTTTAGACAGACATGCATCTGAAAAGTGTCTCTTGTGACCACATGTAATCGTATTTCGAGGGAAGGGTCTCTGATTAAAAAATAACAAACAGCACTCCATCAGTGTATTGGTGCTTTGCCAATAAATTGCATAAAAGGGGTCATGAAGTGCTATTTTTCATAATTTTAAGATCTTCCCTGAGGTCCACAGATGATGTTATAAAAGTAGTTGTTTTTTTTACACCAAAACAGTCATAATTTTTTAATATATGATATTTTTCCATCTGTTTTTGGCCCTCTGTCTGAAACACTCAGTGTTGGCCTAAGAGCCTCCTTAAAACTTTAACGTCTAGGTTACGTATGTAAACTCCATTCCCTGATGGAGGGAACAAGGTGTTGTGTCGAAGAAGCGACACTAGGGGTCTCTCTTGAGTGCCGAATGTGCCAATGAGAAGTTGGCAGACAGTATTTGCATACCCCGCCCCCGGACATAAGGGTATAAAAGTGGGGAAATATTTCGAGTTCATTCAGGATTTTTCTGAGGAGCCGGAAATGGTTCGGCCACTACAGTGGCTCGGCTCAGTGATGTGGCCGAGAGGACACAACGTCTTGTTCCCTCCATCAGGGAACGGAGTTTACATATGTAACCTAGACGTTCCCCGTCTGTTGCTCACTTCGACGTTGTGTCGAAGAAGCGACACTAGGGGTCCAATTTACCCAATGGCCTGGGTGTGATAGGCCAATGAAATGGCATCCACGATCCAATGGGAAAGCCTCTGTTTGGAGAAAGCATTCCCTTTCCGCTGTCCACCAAAGCAGAAAAGAGATGCTCTGAACTGGGGCGAGCTTGCTCTTTTCCTAGTTGACCTGAAGCCCTAGGAGGCAGAGGTGCCTGAACACCTGGTCTCTGTGAGCGCATAGTAACTCTCGTGAGTGGGCCAGAATAAGCCAGTCGTCGAGGTAATTGAGTATGCGAATGCTGGCTTCTCGGAGCGGGGCAAGAGCTGCCTCTGCAACTTTCGTGAAGACGCGAGGGGACAGAGAAATGCCGAAGGGGAGGACTTTGTACTGATACGCCTGGCCGTTGAACGCAAAAAGTAGAAAGGGATGGTGTCGAGGCAGAATTGAGACGTGGAAATACGCGTCATTCAGGTCTACCACTGCAAACCAATCTAGATGCCGGATGCAATTTAAGATGTGTTTTTGCTTGAGCATTTTGAATGGGAGTTTGAGCAGAGCCCTGTTGAAAAGTCGCAGGTCCAAGATCGGTCGTAAGCCGCCGTCTTTCTTGGGTACAATGAAGTAAGGGCTGTAGAAACCCTTCTTCATTTTGGTTGCAGGGACAGGCTCTATCGAGTCTTTGAGTAAAAGAGTAGCAATTTCCACGCGCAGGGATTTGGCATGTTCGCAGTATATGGGGAGGCTGTGGGTAGGACGGAGGCTTCCAGTCCAAGCCTATGCTGGCGGCGGCCCGGGAAAGCATGTCGGCCATCTGGGTGACAGCCTCAGCCTGGGCGTGCTGGCCCAAAGGCGGCAGCCTAGGGGAGTCATCCGCGTCAGACGCCGCGCTCTCCGATGCAGCGGCGAGCTCATCCACTTCGAGCTCTAGAGGATAAGCAGGCTGGCTGTGAGGTGAGCCGCTGTTGCCTCGAGCACGGACGAGAGTCAACGAGCGTGCTGAGGGGCGGGTGGTCCGAGGGGGAGTACCCGGCAGAGCTGCACCCGCTGTCATCCCCAGATCTCCTCCATCATCAGCCGCCTATAGTAATTTTTACAACAATTGTTTACCAACAGATTGTTTAACTTTTAATTGACTATATCACAATTCCAGTGGGTCAAAAGTTTACATACACCAAGTTATCTGTGCCTTTAAGCAGCTTGCAAAATTCAAGAAAATTATGTCAAGCCTTTAGACAATAGGCCAATGAGCTTCTGATATGAGGTGTACTGAATTGGAGGTGTTCCTGTGGATGTATTTTAAGCCCTACCTTCAAACTCAGTGCCTCTTTGCTTGACATCATGGGAAAATCAAAAGAAAGACCTTAAAAAATATGTGGACCTCCACAAGACAGGTTTATCCTTGTGAGCAATTTCCAAATGCCTGAAGGTACCACTTTCATCTGTACAAACAATAGTGCGCAAGTATAACACCATGGAACCACACAGCCAACATACTGTTAAGGAAGGAGACGCATTCTGTCTCCTAGAGATGAAGTGTGCATGAAGTTTGGTGCATGAAGTGTTAATCAATCCCAGAACAACAGCAAAGGGCCGTATGAAGATGCTGGAGGAAACGTGTAGACAAGTATCTATATCCACAGTAAAAATGAGTCCTGTATCGACATAACCTGAAAGGCTGCTCAGCAAGGAAGAAGCCAATGCTCCAAAACCGCCAAAAAAAAGCCAGACTACAGTTTGCAGGTGCACATGGGGACAAAAATCTTTTCCTATAGTCTGATGAAACAAAAATGGAACATTTTGTCCATATTGACCATAGATATGTTTGGAGGAAAGAATATGAGGCTTGCAGGCCAAAGAACAACATCCCAATAATGAAGCATGGGGGTGGCAGCATCATGGGGGTGCTTTGCTGCAGGAGGGACTGGTGCACTTCACAAAATAGATGGCATTACGATGAAGGAAAATTATGTGGATATATTGAAGCAACATCTCAAGACATCAGCCATGAAGTTAAAGCTCAGTCACCAATGGCACTTCCAAATGGACAATGACCCCAAGCATACCACCAAAATTGTGGCAAAATCGCAAAAAAGGACAACAAAGTCAAGCTACTGGAGAGGCCATCACAAAGCCCTGACCTCAATCTGATAGGAAATTTATGGGCAGAACTGAAAAAGCATGTACGAGCAAGGGGGCCTACACATCTGACACTGTTATACCAGTTCTGTCTGGAGGAATGGCCCAAAATTCCTGTAACATATTGTGAGAAGCTTGTGGAAGGCTACACAAAATGTTTGATCCAAGTTAAACAATTTAATGGCAATGATACAAACTGAGTTTAAATGTATTTGGCTAAGCTGTATGTAAACTTCTGACTTCAACTGTAAATACTCACTGTGATGATTGGTTAACATCATGCAGCCCCTCAAATTCAGCCATATTTGAAACTCAATTTGAAGAGAATGAACAAGCCACTCAACATTATAAAACAAACTTTCAGGGTTTACACATCATGCACATCCAACACATTGCATCTGAATATATGCAACTGTTCATCTCAAGCACAACTGTTACGACTCAGCATCATTACTATCATACAGTCATGACATTTGAAATATTCATAAATGAAACGGTTTACTTACGTTTGGCCCAAGTGTTTTTAACTGCCCTATTCTTCAATAACAGTTATGAATAGTCTAAAGCACAGTGAACTAATGCATACACATACTGTAGTCACACTGAGGTGCAGGAAACACATTGAAACGGTCAAAGATGTCCATCTATTTACTTTTTACCTACACCAACAATTAAATATAGCACAGTTGGATGAAATAATGCATCCATGACATGTTTGTGCGCAAAACAACAAGAGGCATAGCAGCTGAATGGAAGAGAATTGCTTCTCATTTTCAGAGTTGTAATTTGACACCATGTCTTTTAAAAGCATCGAGATACATTGCATTGGCCAAAGAGTCTGTGTTGTTTATTTTTATAAACAAAATAATTAAAAATTGTCCAGATGAGTCCCCTTTGGTGCGCAGGAATAGTTAGCCACACAAGGCCTGCCCTTAGAACTGCGTGCCATTGGGAAGGGCCAAGGGTGCGATGACGTATGTTGTGGAATGTGTAAATACAAATAAGCAAATCTTGTGAAGTCAGACAGATTTGAAAACAAGACATTTCAGCAGGGTGGCAACTATAAATGCTCTCTTTTGACTGGGGAGAAAGTTTAGAGTTCTGAAATTTACAATATGTTTTTTTTAGTACAGTTACTTCTTAAATGTCTAAACATCATGACCCCTTTAAAGTACAAAAAGTGGATGTTCTTATCACACTGTTGCTTCCACCTAAACTTCCAAATATTAATCTCTCTGCAAATGTGACTTTTTGAGTGGAAGGCCTATTATTATATAAGCTTGTAAAGAATCAATCAATCATTTATTTCTTTAAAAACAGCAAGTGCTAGCCAAAGTGTTCTACAATAAGACAGTAATAAAATTACACACAAGTTCACACAAAATTATAACACAAACACATATCCACCTAAACAGATCTATGATATTATTTAAAAACATCAACAGTATGAAAAACACAATCATAAACACACAAAATATATCTTAAATACATATCCGCCTACTCCGATCCATATGCTACAGAGAAAAGATGAGTCTTAAGAGATTATTTAAATACATCAATAGTGGGACAAGACCTGATAAGAACGGGTAAATTATTCCACAAACAAGGGGCTGTTACTGACAAGGCATGCTGTTTGATGACCTTAAGGACCTAGAAGTCTGATGCTGAGAGATAAGATCAGATATATACTTGGGTGCTGAATGAATTTTATAATGCTGAATCAAAAATGTGTTTCTTGCTTGTGTGCGAAAATTATTAGATACAAAACCCAGGCTCCTCAATCAATTGAACTTCATATATGAGGCCAATTTGCCCAATATGGATGTTAATACCAAGTATAAACTTGTTAGTGTTGGGGCTGATTAATTATGTTGCCTTGATTAACACCCCATATAACATATTCAAACTTCCATACAAGCACATGTACACATTGATTTATTAATGACATTTTCTCCACTATAATAGGTGCTCTTATGGAAGATCCACCAGAGAGTTTCCAAATAGCAATGTGCTTGCAAAGGCAACTTGTGTCTTCGCTCCATTACACTGCCAACCTACTTAATATGGTTGTACGACAGAGTGAACTACAGAGAATTTTCACCCAGCTGTGGTCCTCTCAAACTGTCTAACAGTGACAGGCCTGACACTGTGTTCCAATATAGAGCCTCTGGCTGCTCTGACTGACATGTAGGATGGAAAAAGTTGTCTTTCGTTTTCTTCAGGCCAAGACAGTTCACTGAGAGAGAACACACTGTTTAACACGCTTAAGGCCAATTATCCGAGCTCTTCCTCCAATTAATTGACATTGTTTGAGTAGATCAGTACATTTTTGTCATCAGTGTGACAGAATTATTGTGCCATTTTTCCATGTTCCGAATCCTTTTAAATTATTAATTGATTTTCATAGACAAAATGTAAGAATTTAGTTGCACTGCAATTGTCCTATGCCTCTAATTGGAAAGTAGTAATTCAAGAAAAACAATAAAAAAAATTATTTGATCAGTGGCATGTCCAAACTTCTTTGTTCAGGTAAGCCAGTCAATGCATTAACATACCTCCCCAATAAATATGGGTATTATGGGGGCCACCTGTGTTAGTCACTGGCAAATAAATAATCTTGAATACAGTATATTTGAAAGGAATATTAGTACAATCTTTATTATTGAGCAAGTGTTCAAAACCTGACCTAATATATGTAGATTATTTTAATCAACCAAGCATATTTGTGCCTGAATTTAACAACCAGTGATAACCATTGTATGAAAAAGAGTAGCTTTACATTTTGACATTTGTCATTTTGGCACATTCCCCCTCAGTTTGAATGGACATGACTGCTGCTGCTCACAATGATAATGATAATAATAATACATTTTATTTAGGCTAGAAGGTACTTTTCTTACATTATAAGTCTCATCAGTTTCTCTAGTTTTAAATTAACATTTAAAACATTCCTACTCTAAATCCTACATCTAAACTTAACTGACAGTGTCATAAAAGAAAACATGAGATGGAAAACGCAATACAATATGTGATACATCATTTCGTGGCACTTCTATAACACTTTTGGCTCACACGTTTACTATTTGCTGGAGTCATACCCCAGTCTTCGCATTCAAAGTCTAATGCTCTTTTAGTTGCAACTACTGTAAGTCATGCTTGAATAAGCTTGTAAATCTAGCTGGATATGTAAAGTAATCCTTAAAATATGAAATCATGCGTTATACTAAAAGTGTTTTGAGTGAAAGTGAATAAAACTCGCAAATATCTACGCTCATTGACAGACCATGTTCGACAATACCGGGAATTTACAAAACCATGAAGCTTAGGAGTCACCATGTATTCAATATATTTAATTAGGTTTGAAATTAGCAACCACGACCCACCAAATGTGGGGTGTTTCATGCGCTGTGACGGGTAACTTTGCTCATCTTGCCACCACTATGGCAGTTACCTGCAAAACATCTTGGAGTGACACATGACAAGAAATGCTGTTAAACACAAAGACACGCTCTTGAAGACATTCACTTTTTTATATTGTTTGAGAACAGACAACAGAAAAGCCATCAATGTGCATGTATGATTCACTGTTTGTTCAGAGGCGTGCAGCACAACCATGTCTCTTGTAACATGTGCATGCAAGGAGTTCTCACTCTTTCTTCTCTTTTTCAGTCTTGCGAAAACAATTTTCAAGAATAGTGTCATCTATGAGAATGCTGCAAATGACCATAGACCATCTCAGGTGGTGCTCGAAGTTTGGTTTGCTTTATTTTAATGGAGCACTTCATGCCTAACATGCATTGTGAACGCAAATCTACAGGTTCACTATAAATGTATATATGTGTGTAATTAAATCATAAAATAGTACAAATGTTCACCTAAAATGTATTTATATTTAAAGTATCATTATTATTATTTTTACGTTAATATTTCTTTAGATTGAAGTAATTTTAGAAAAGTAATTTTGCACCTGTTGCCGTAGATGTGTAGCCTATTTGCGTGACGGCAAATGGGAGGTGGTTATATATGTTTTTTTTACCACATTATTTTATTTGCTTTTCATTTAATTTGTAGTTCAATTTGAATTTAGAAATATCTTTTGGTTTAAGTTTTTCATGTATCAATAAATAAATGTAATTAAAGCAAAAATATTACATACACCCACTGCAGTGGATGATGTATTAAGATATCGCTAAATTTCTTTTATGAGAAAATATTGGGAAAATATTTCTTGCATATCACCCAGCCCCATCTTGTGTTTATTTAACCAGAAAACTGTAGCAATTCGTTTAAAATCATTTTGCTAAAATTTAGTTACAGTTATGTGATTTTATGAGACCTGGTTGGACCAAGCAGGTTATATGTAGCCTATATGGAATTTGACGGTCCCACCTCTGGCTAGAGAATTTGCCGTTCAATTTTTTTATTTTGAGGTGGCACATGTGGTGGCCAATCAAATTTTAAGGCTACAAATCTGGACACCCCCTGTTACTTGGTGATGTTGTGATCTGATGTTATTGTATGAAATTATGAAAGTAACAGAGAACAATATGGCTGTATGAAACCAGTTGCCCTTGGTATGTCTGCTTGAGCCAGACTCAGTGTTATTTCTTTCCTCTTTGATTTATTTAATGAAGCCTTTTTCCTCACAACTCAGAGCTGCAGCCACTCCACCTGTTTAGAGCTGCAATCCAGCAGCTTGTAAATCAGTAATAGTAACTGCTCTCTCATAGACACACACACACACACACACACACACACACACACACACACAAGTGCACACTTGCACTCTCTCACTCATCCGAAGTAGAGAAGCCCCCACGGGATAGTGAGTGGGACTGATTAAGACAGGGAAGAATTTGATTCAAGTTGCTTTTTTCTACTTGAGAGTGGCTGCAGGATATTAATCCTTATTGGACCTTATTGTGGAATATGTTTTGTTCTCTATAATGCTGCATAGGTGCTTGATGAAGTCTGTGCTGCAGTTTAAACAAGTGCCTGTGTCCTTTCAAAAAGATAACTTTTTTTTTTGGGCCATACTGAGCCGCAGAATTGCCATGCTCATTCAAAATGAGTAGGCTTGTGCCAAGTGCATTTTGAATGCAACTGTAAATAATTAAGTTGCATGATTATTGAAGATAAAAAAAAGTGCTTGTTGGAACCCACATTCAAATGAATCCAAAGGAGTCATACCTTCCGCAGATTTTTGCTTTAAACTTATACTGTCAGTCGATTAAAATATTTAATTGGCTGCGTCCCAATTCGCATACTATCCGTCCTAAATAGTATTCGAAAATAGAATTAGTACGTCCCAAATCGTAGTATGTTGAAATGAGTGTTCCAAAGATACCCGGATGGTCTACTATTTCCGGTCAGAATCCGAAGTGCAGATCGATGCACACTCTAACAGCTAATATTGCCCACAACCCATTGCGTGCGGGAGGGAGGAGCTTTGAGATGATGCAAACATGGCGGCCGGATGCGGCAGCGGAGATGCGCCCTCAGTTTTTAAGTGTAAGAACTTAAACGTTTAGCGCTAATTAAAGTTATATTTTATTGTCTCATAATATTAATGGATTTGTGTTGTGCAAAAAAAGTACCGTGTTTATCTTGTAGGGTCCGATGAAGACACTGAGCGCCTCATTAACTGGCGCATTGCCAACGACGCCCTTTTCACAGGGAAGAGAAACGCGGCTATCAAAGGTTTTGAGTAAGTAGCGGTCATTGACATTTGTATAAATAAATAATAAATAAATAAAAAGGCTCTAGTACAGTATCATGCAAGTGTCCTGTCTTTTTTATGTATTTATTCTTTTGATGTTTCTGTCCTAGATTTATACTTTACTTGATACACTTATGAAAATAAACACCTTTTGCTACACTAACCATAGTTTAACCATGGTAACTTGTTTATTTTAGTTATACTGGGGCTGTACAAATGATAATCAGTCCAACAAAAAAAAAATAAACATGGTTACTACACATTTACTATAGTAAAAACATGGTTCATTTTTATAGGGGTATGTGTGTGTAATATACGTAAGTATAAAATTAAGTATAAAATACGTTAAACAATTTTTATACTATATACTTTACATATCTTAACTCAGAAAATAAGTAGCTTTCATTGTTACACACATTATTGCACATGAACGTCAGCACCAGCCGCCTCACTAAAGACCTGCGTCTGGTAGATCTACGACGACGCCCTGCTTCACTCCTCAATTTGGTAGAACACATTGCAAACAAATTGTGGAAAAATAGATGAAGAAAAAAAGGTGGGAATAGTAAAGAAAATACGCATGTGCAATAACAATAGTGATGCCTTGCCTTTGTAATGCACCACTAATTATATTGGACATATAAGAATGAATGGAATGTAGAATGTTTGTTTAACTGTGGCGGTGTGCGTAACTAGGCAACCACGTTCTCTTCCATTGCATGATGTCTTCGTAGTATGTCCCAGAACGTGCATACTCTTTTGCTACACATTCAAAAGTATGTACCTTTTCTTCAAAAAAAGAGTACATACTTTTAGGTCGTAGTATAAGTAGGCGAATTGGGACGCAGCCATTGTGATTATTTGCATGCTTTTTTATAGTTAATCCTGATAAATTGCAGATTTTGAAAGTGCTCAATTTTTTCTCTCTATATAAACATTTCCTGTCAAAATGCATTAATTTCCTTTTAAGGAAAGGAAACAAGATAATTTTTGTAATAATAATGTTTTATTAACATTTATCAAACAAAGCATTTTGCAGTATAAAGACAAAAACTGTCTAAAATAGCATCAATTCAAGTAACATTATACGTCAGTGGGAGGTTGACTAAATGAACGAACTAGTCCACATAGGGTGCATTCATTGCTATGGGTCATGAGAGTTAAACCCTCATCCTTAATGACAATGACCGTTAAACCCTCATATCTTAAATCCTAATTCTCCACAATATTTATATTGTCTCTCCACTTTGCTACAGCAATCGTGAAGCCGCATTTACATGATTCACGCAACTTTGAACTCTACATGGAAAGTGCTTGCAGAGAATGTCTTGTTTTGCTTTTAGTACTGACACAATGATGTTTCAACTGACTTGTCCAGTTAGACAGAAGTACCAGGAAAATTCTGCTACTTTAATTCAGCTTGTCATCTGAATGCAGTATATCAAAAGTCCCATCTGGGTTTGTTTTGTACAAAAAAAAATTTCTCCATCACTTGATCAGCACATTCACATGTACACCAATATGCTGATTACTCCCAAAAATCTATTTATTTAAAAACTCTTACAAAGAAAACCATGTTTACTTGAGATTTTAAATAATCGCGTTATTCTCTGCTTTTGATGTAAAACCATGAAGAGACATGTGCTCAACACCTGTTCACATTGAATAAGCTGGTGAGAACAAGCCATGCAAAATCGGCGTACTGGGCAAAAGTCTACACCGTTTATGACCTTACACCGATAAAGGAATGCCATTTATTGCGTTTACATGACCACACTCGTCAGCTTATCAAGCATAATTGGTGTAAGAATGTGCATGTAAACATGCTAAATGACATGGAATCGTTGTTGTGTCTGTTTATGGTGTGCACGTCAGTGTAATGTCCCCTGACACAAAGGTTCCACCCTATTCCAACCAGTTTTTAGAACTCACACAGAGCTGAATGAAATGTCATAGTCAAATGTCAAATTGGTAAATGCGTTAATCGCGTTAAAGGAAAACTAGAGCATTAAATATTGTAAGTTAATCTCAGGCGATAACAAGTACATTTTGAAAGCTCTACTTTAAACCAAAAACTACCCTTTTCTATAATTTATATAAAATGAAAATGCATGTTGATCACTGTCCGTAATGTTCAGTTGCAATTTTAGGTTGTCAAAAGTCATGTCACCTTGATAGCTAATCAAATTCTCTACCACTAGACCAACAGTTCTTTCACATAGTCATAGCTAATGAATTACTACTAACTACTAAGCATTTTCTTTTTCTTTGACCATGTGTTATCTTGCCTAGGGCACTAAGGGAGCCAGGGTTCCCATTGGAACCCTGGCTCCCAAAACAAATGGTGCATAACACCACTGCTGAGCCTGATGGACACTTTAAAATAGTGGTGGGTACTCATCATTTACATGCAAGTGGAAAAGTTACAACACATATTTTGTCTGATTTTTCTACTTCAACTCTGAATTATGGAAATATTGGTTAAGGTGGCTAAACAAACCAAGGGAGAATAGCCATGGAGAATAATACCCCCTCTGCTGCTTCCCCACTGCTACGGAAGAGATTTGCAGCTTTAAAGAAACTTTCACCTTGAGTTTTGTTTCTATGGCAACTCAGTTCTATCCTCAGATAAAAGACCCATTATTATGTTTTGCAGAGGACTGGAGACTGTGTGTGTTTTCTTGTGATTTGTCTTGTTAAAGGCCTGACAGTTTTATACTGCCCTGCAGGTAGTGTCTTGACTTGGCCTGTTCACAACTGACCACAGAATTTAATGTGAATACCAACTCTCCATGTCTCCTGTGTGCCACTCATGTAAGGGCAACAAATCGTTCTATACGAAAGACACGCACTGTGAAAATTCTTGGATTCAGCCTACTTCTCATGGACCACAAGTAGTTGACAATTTTTGTCATGCATATACAGGTCGACAAGATTCATTTTTCTTATACATAGATGTACAAGATTACATTTTAGTCTCTGAAATACTATTTTCTGTTACAGCTAGATCTGTAAACTCCAACAAGTGTAGATTAAATTGTTTACAGAAGAATTTGCACTCTGCCTGCACTTATGTAAACCCGACGGACACATATGTGGAGAACATTGTGTTTATGTGTATTTTTTATATATTGTATATATTATATATGATTACATCTTTACTTAAAAGCTGGTGTATTATTTTGCCTAGTGTAGAATTGATTTATTAAATTCTAAGTATGATGTTGAAAAAAGCCAGACAGAGTAACAAAATTAAAGCATTGGTTTTTGGCTCAGCGATGCTGTCTGGAATTCATTTTAGGTTGTATATAGTAATGAGTTTTGTGGTAAAAAGTGTGTCCTAACTTTTTATATTTGCATGTTTCAATAATTAAATTATTAATTTAATCAGAAATAAATTGATTTAAAAAAATATCCTAATTTCTGCAATGCTACCATATCAGTTAAGTTTGCTACTTAGCTGGATACATTTAATATTGCCTCAGTTTCTGAAACAGTACAAATGAAGAATGAATAATGAAGTGTTACAGCAAATGCTACTGTAAAAAAAATGAGAGGTTGTGTCACAGAAGGTTTTGTATGCGCCAAGATGAGGTAAATGTTGGATGGGGTAAATGTTGGATTCAGTTTAGGTTAATTTCATTGTCTGTGTCAGTGTCTAGTTGTCAATCATACGAGTATAGAAGTCATTAATAAGGAACTCTTTTGAATACACAGAATAAAAACACCTCAATAATCTCTTACGGTATGACTCCACTGATTGAATATCAGGATGAATGATGTAAGCAAGCTATTCTGTTTTTGTATTTATTATTTATGGTTTAATAAAGGAACTATTTTGATTGTTTTTGCAATTACATTTATGCATTTGGTAGACGCATCTATTCAAAGTGACTTACAGTGCACTTATTAGAGGAACAATCCCTCGAAGCAACCTGGAGTTAAGTGTCTTGCTCAAGGACACAATGGTGGTGGCTGTGGGGATCAAACCGGCAACCTTCTGCTTACCAGTTCTGTGCTTTAGCCCACAATGCCACCACTATCACATTTTATGTTTACTAAGCATTTTCTAACCATATTTTAATATATTAGAATAATATTTTCCAAAAAACAATATACTGTAGTTCTGTCTTAATTTCTTCACTTTCATGCAGCAATTTCACAGAAAACTGAAGATGATGAATTCTTATAATGACATTTAAGAAACACTGTATTAACACCAGTGTTTTGAAGCTTGAATGCCGTGGTAGTACTGTGGCATGGGATACTGTGCAACACTGCATCACAATGACTAATCTTAATAATCTTTTTTAGGGGCCATTTTCGATGAGTCTGCAAAAAAGGATGATGAGGTGTTTCGCCTGGCGGTGGCAGATCTCAATCTCAACAATGAGATCCTGGAGACAGAGAAGATCACCATATCTGTGGAGTTTGTTGATGGGAACAACCCATTCCAGGCAGTGCAGGAAGGTATGCCATCTGATCACGGAGTATTTCAATGATCTGACTTCGAAACAGTGACTTGCACCTTTCCATACTCATGCTCTCTAACAGTCAGAGCAATAAGAGAGGCAATCACAATGCAGTGAATTGTGACTTGCTCATTAGCTGTGATTGCTTTCAGTTTTTTCTCTCTCAGTGCATTTTCAAATCATCTCAACAGACGGGTTTGCATTAGGTTCCTCGTCAATTCAGTTTACAAAAATTAGAAGAGAACAAGACAAACAAAATGTTCTTTGCATTTTTATAGATACAGACAGACAGACACAGACTTGCATGGCTGATGTGAATGAGACTGGCTGTGGTCTGGAAAGGAATGTTTGCAGATGGAATAAATCTTATGACTAATTAAGTGAAAACAAAAGTTGGCAAAGAAAATCAGAACAGTCTGTTGCAAAAATCATAACAAGCTGAACATCAGTTGAATGAGAGTTAATAGAATTGAAAATCAAATTCTACATCAGGGGCAAAATATCACAATAATAAGTAGCCAGATAGATAGATAGATAGATAGATAGATATTGCAGTGCAACTAAATAAATAAAAAAGAAATACATATGAACTGGAGTTTACTAAAGGTTGTAAACAGAGCAATGTGAAGCATTGGTTGAGAAAACCGTTGTGGGCTGAGGAGTCAAAACACGTCAATGTTTTCCTTGCTCATGAACACAGTGGAAAATTTGTAGAGTCTTATGGCAGTAGGCAGGAATGACCTTTAATGGCACCCTCTGTTACACTGTGGATGGATCACCCTGTTACTGAATGCACTCCTCATTTCAGCAAACATGCCTTGGAGAGGGTGGGAGACATTGTTCATGATGTTCATTAATTTGGACACCATTCTCCTCTGAGCCACTACCTCCCGAGAGTCGAATATCGTTTGCAAAAGACAAGAATAACCTGCATTTGTTTACTAACTGTTAAAGATATGCATGGTATGTAAATAACATGGTTGCTCCTTTAAAGTCTTTATTTACAATTTAACCATAAATTCTCGAATTCCCGAATTCCCGATAGATGAAAGGGTAAGTGCAGCCAATTTAGGTGCCTTTTTTAATCATTAGAATAAAATCTTTTGTAGCAGAGGGTGGGGGCCGGGCCGTGATTCTGCACACCTAGCCCCTAATCAGGCTGATCAAGTCCAAGAGGGATAAAGGCGACCGGAGACGGCAGTTCGAGAGAGAGACAGGCAGCTGCCCAGCATGTGTTTGTCTTTTTGTTTAAGTTAATCATTAAATGATTATTTATGATGTTAAGCCTGTTCTTGGCACATCCTTCCCCTTTTGCCTTGTTACACTGGTGCTGCAACCCGGGAAGGAGGAGGGATGCGCCGCAGTATAGTCCTCGCCACTACCATCCACCCCAACAGAGCAGCCACGGTCATCCGCTGGGGGATGGAGGAACCAGGCCACCTGAGAGTGGAGGAACAGCCGTCGACCGTGAGGGGAGGTGGGGCTCCTAGCTGACCGTGAGCGGGGAGGGGCTGGCCGACCACCTGGAGCGGAAGAACCGCTGCAAAGGGCTGGGGAGACCCCTTCCGTTCACCTAAAATGCGGCAGGGATTTCTGTCCGCTAGGGCAGGCACGGCTGTCGTCCACTAGAGGGTGGAGGAGGGGCCGAGGACCAGGCTACGGCGTATCGGAGAACCTGTGAGTAAATTAATAATAAATGATTGAAAAGTGACCAGAGACGGCAGTTTGAGAGAGAGAGTGTGTTACGGGCAGCTGACCGGCATGTGTTTGTGTTTGTCTTCTTGTTTAAGTTATTCATTAAATTATTATTTATGTTGTTGAGCCGGTTCTTACCTCCTCCTTTCCTTTTTACCTTGTTACACTTTAAAATTATTTTAAATGCTCACACGGCATGTAATCATGCAACTGTCTGGTCCCAACTCTTTTACAGCATCTGAATTTGAGATAGACGTCAGCTTTATCTCAACCTCTAATATTCGATTTTAGATCAGCAGAATGATCCAATAATGCTTTGATACTGTGGTTTCCTCAAATTAGTGCTATTAATTCTTGGAGCAGGTCCACTTTGTGTTATCCTGCAAGCAAATAAGACAGGTAGAAAGGATCTTGGAACTTTGCCATTCAAACATCAGCAAGTTCACAGTTCTCTGACAAGCACTTACAATATTCTCACATTGGTATCCTCCTCTCCTTCTCTTACACAAATACGTTTAGTATTATTGTCTTTATTTGAACTAAAGTTTTTTGCGCCAAATGTTTTGACAACCTATTTCACAATGGAGAGGTGATGGATTGGAGCGATCTGCTAAATGAAAGGATTCGTATAAATATAAATTCAGATAAGAATTCCTTTGTTAAAAAAAAAAAGGATGATCTTAAGCATACTCCCAACACAGCTTTATAAAGGGAAGGCAGAGTACAATAATGTAAAGCACAAGGAATAAAACCTCACCAAATCCTTCATCCAAAAAGTACAAGGCCTGACAAATAGGAAACAAGAGGGTTTTTTATCTGATAAGCTAGAGCAGGGGTTTTAACCTGGGTCCGTGGTTCCCTAGGGGCCACTAAGGGGTCAGTGGAAAATTTCAATGAAAAAAAAAGGCTTTATTACTCTTTTTATTTATTTTTTTTAATTCAGTTTTCTTAAAGGGATAGTTTACCCAAAAATAAAAGCTCTGCTCTGTAGGTCCAAACAATGCAAGTGAATGTTGACCAGACTTTTGAAGCTCCAAAAATCTAAGAAAATGTACAGTATTCATAAACTCAAGTGGATTAATTCATAGCTACAGAAGTGATATGATAAGTGTGGGTGAGAAACAGATCAATATTTAAGTCCCTTTTTATCATAAATCTCCACTTTCACTTTCAAAATTTGAAAGAATATAAAAGTGAAAGTGGAGATTTATCGTAAAAAAAAAAGACTTAAATATTTAATTGTTTCTCACCCACCTTAAGACATTGGTTTAATCTATGTCTTAAGGTGGGTGAGAAACAATTAAATATTTAAGTCTTTTTTTTTTATCATAAATCTCCACTTTCACTTTCAAAATTTGAAAGAATGTAAAAGTGAAAATGGAGATTTATAGTAAAAAAAAAAATTGGTAATTGTTTCTCACCCACCTTAAGACATAGATTAAACCAATGGAGTCTTATGGATACTTTTATAATAATTGCCACTTATGTGATTCTTGGTGCTATAAAGGTCTGGTCACCATTTACATGGATTGTATTGACCTAAAGTGCTGAGGTATTCTTCTAAACATCTTCGTTTGCATTCTGGACAATAAAGAAAGTCATACACATCTGGGATGGCATTAGAGTGAATGAATGATGACATTTTTATTTTTGGGTAAACCATCACTTTAAGACAGGTTGAAAATGATGAGATTAATTATAATAATTTTTCTATTGATAGCCACGACGATATTCGCCCCTCAGAGAGGTGATGATTTTGGCTCATGTTACCCACTATATTTTAAGGATAATTCTGCCTATTAATATACTATTAGGCAAAGAAAGGGTAAGTATCCTACTTAAGTCTTTACATGCTGTCACTTTAAACAGAGCTTTGTTATGCCATCTCTGAACTTTTTTTAATTTTAAGTTTGCATACAAATACATCTACACAGATACAAAATAAATGTACACATGATGTTTCTTGACTCATGCGTATTTGTTAACATCCCACTTTAACTCTGTTAAGATATGGTAATGTAACATGGCTGACATTTTTCTGACATCCATTTAATAGTCTCTGATACTGTTATGCTGGGTGGCTCAGCTTTTAGCGTCTAAATGTGGATGTGCAAGATATCCTTTTGGCTGCGAGGAGTTATAGAGGTGAAGGGGAGCGTGTGGCGTGTTGTAGTTGACCCATATTATCTAATGGAGAGGCCTGCTTTGGCATACAATCTCTGCTCTTGAGGGGTCTTCTCTCACATAGAAGGCTCCTTGGCTGTGTGTGTATGTATTTTCCCTTTATCGTTTCTTTTATTTGTTTGAAGATCCTCAGTGAGGGAGCCTAATTACAGGTGCACATGTGTTATGGTTCAGCATGAGTGCTAACGAATCTGCTTCTTATGGATGTATGATTCTGGACCTCGTTATGTATAGCTCATTTGTTTAAACATCTGTTTATTTCCTCAAAGTCAGCTTGCTAATTGACTAGTGTATTTTTTTCCTCTATAAAAAGTGTTCAAAGCTTGTCACATTTAAAATCTCTTTGTCATTGGAACTTTTCAACAAGCCAGGATAACACCAGCTTTTCTCATAGAATAAGCCCAGCACTGCTGAAAATGAAGACAGCGTAAACCAGCAAAAGAATATAATGCATGTTAATTACGTGATATACCATATTACATAATACCATCACATGCCTACTTGTGAGCTAGTCAGGCTTGCGCTAAACCAGCTGAACACTAGCTGGTCCCGGCCAGACCAGTTTAAACCAATTAAGACTAGAAAACTAGAGTTCTGACAAAACATTGTAGAGTTGTGTGGATTAGTTCTTTAGCGCTATTGTTTATCAAACAAGGCATAATCCCCAGACTTTATATTAATGGAGGTTAGCCTACTACGGTTTGTTGCAAGTTTTACACGGATCCCTGTGGAGTCTACTTGTTCATGTTTAATGTTTTCTTTAAAGGTGTGTGCATCTTAGTGACTTGTTTATTGTGAAAAAAAAGATTAAACATTTAAAGATTTATACATCAAAATGCATTATTTTAGACACAAACAATTCCCTTTAAACCATCCCATGGCGTCTCATGTCTCTAAAGTTGTCTTTATTACGAGGCTGTGCAGTTTTTTTCCTGAGTAGCAGAGTGAACAATTTCAGCCTTCCAATTCTCAGGACTGCCCTGTCAGGCTTCATCCTGCCCTTAGGGTTAAAAGAGAGTCACGAAGGGGTGCCAGGGACCTTTTTTTTTTTTTCTTTCTTTTTTTTGTATACAGAGTCAGCATTCATTTTCCGCAGCAATTCCTCCTGGCCAGATTGGACCCTCTGTTTTCAACTCTTTGCAATATGTGTGTGTTTGTTCATGTGGCACCTTTTGTTCTGCTAGCATTCTGGGTGCTGTGAGTTTCTTACCCAACAGCAGCTTGTCTGATCTGCAAACTGGGACTGACAGATTCCCTTTGAACTCACATCAGTAATTACAACATGCTCTCACATAGATGTATCTTGTTTTGTCCTTTTCAAGAAAGCATCATCCAGCTCACCGGGGAGTGTCTGCATGAAAGGTCAGATGCACTGAAGGATGGCTGTTGAATTGACAAGCCCTTCACATGCATTTACATTTTGAGAATCGTCCATGTTTTGAAGGTAATATAGATTTGCTTATTGAAGGCCTAGCACCATAATCCCCTACTACTATGTATTGTGGGTATACTTTGATGCTGTACTTGGAAGTAGACACACA
The DNA here is from genome assembly GCA_032164185.1 of Moxostoma hubbsi. Taxonomy (NCBI): domain Eukaryota; kingdom Metazoa; phylum Chordata; class Actinopteri; order Cypriniformes; family Catostomidae; genus Moxostoma; species Moxostoma hubbsi. Next base: position 22,843,201 of record JAVLUX010000018.1, read on the forward strand.
CCAAGGCCATAATCACCATAAACATTGAGGGGGACATGTCCCCAGGATTCTGACACACACACTCTCTCTCTCTCTCTCTCACTCACTCACTCACTCACTCACTCACTCACTCACTCACTCACTCACTCACTCACACACACACACACACACACACACACACACACACACACACACAGCTAATTTAGATTATGAGTACTCCAGTTCATACAAATAAGGCTGGGCATAGAAATGCATCTATTCTTTGACTTTAGACATGTTTTGTAAATTCGGTTCTCTTCTTTTGGGTAGCTGTGTTGTGTTTTCTGTGGTTTATATCTCTGTGGAGGTCCAGTTGCACTAGTTTTTGCTTAAACAGCATAACAGCTGCTCTTGTGCACTCTAAAAATGTGCACAGGAGAGAAATGGTCGGTCAAGATTTTCACTAAATAATCAATTAGATTATATAATCTAAATTAGATTATCGTATGCTTTCAGAACAAGGCACGAGTCACACTGAATAATTTATTAGACTTCTGAATTAAAGTTTTACATCCTTTTATGAGGCTTGAAGAGGTGGTCAGTATCCACTGCCATTGAATGACATTACTGAGTTTTTTCTTCAAAATATCTCCCTTTGTGTACCTAATAAGTGAGTAAATAAGTAATGAATTTGGGTGAACTATCCTTTTATACTTACATTTTCATTGGAGGGACTGTTGGAAGGCCTTCCAAAGAAGGCAAAATCTGACCCACACTGACACCAATATGTAAAGTTATGTGCTTTATGTGCTATTTTTGTGTATTCAGTTGTATTATTTAAAGAGCTTCAAAGAATGCCTGTAACTATGGACATTATTGTTTCTGAAAATACCTTCACTGGAAGTTTTACAAAGTGTCAGATGCACATACTTCATATGTTTTAACCAAACTGTTTACTGATGCTTCCTAGCATGATGACATTACTGCTAAAATGCATTCTGGTTATTTGTTACATTGTGATAAAGTTTATTTACACTGGATACTTATTATAGTCCGTAAAGTGTTTGACAATGTGACAAAAATAGTGGTGCATTTTGGGGGATATTATTCAGTGAATAACAATGGGTCATTTTGTACATAGAAATATAGCTAAAAAAGGGCTGTTTTTATGGATTAGTGAAAATATAAATCTGTGAAACTACTTACACAACAGAATGTACATTTCATGAATTTCAGGCATTTCACATTTTAAAATACGCAATGCATTAATATGTACGATAATTGCGTCACTTCTAGTTTTTGTATAGAAAATCTACCCTTAAGTTTAGTTTAATAAGGGTAATTCTGAAGCAGATTGGAAACATTTAACAATCTGAAAAGGGAATATCTATTGTGATGAATATTTCAGAGGTCAGTGAAGTTGTTGGATATGATTCAGGCTGCTCTGTTCATAATCATTGTTTTTGTTTGCTTTGGTTAGTTAAATTTAGCTGATTCAAATTTTAAAGATCAGCTTTTCAATTATTAATTACATGGATTTGACCACAAATACTTCTTGAATGGATGCTGTTCATTATTAATGAGGGATTGCAAGATAAGCATACTTTATGGCTGGTCGTCCTATGAAACCACTGCAAACTTATTGAAATATAGCAACAGTTTGTTTGACCTTTTTTGCTTTTGCATGCAGAATAAGGGGTCAATAACACTTTTAGGAGTTACAACTGTTAGGCAGTGCCTTAAGAAATTTCCAATTAATTTTACAAAAATTTTCTAGTTTTTAAAGGCACGTAATATCTTAAACTACAAGGGATAAAGTGTCTTTGTTACTATTTCGTACCAATCAACTGAAAAACAAATGGAAGTAGTCATTTAGCAGGCCCTTTTATCCTATGAGAATGGCAGTAAACATACTAGGGACATTCTCCTTATTCAGTGCAATGATTGTTTGTGACTTAAGACAAAGTATTCCTGTGATTGTGTTAACATTAAGTATAATTTTACTACATGAAACTTTTTTCCACACATTAAGCCCTGATATGAATGCAGTGTTAACTAAAGTGTTTTCGATTACTGAAGAAAACACAGTTGGCCCCACCATTTACTTAACTTACTGCTCCACTCATCCTGTTGTGTATGTACATTCTCGCACTCATATTACCTTTCATGGTCTTTCCCCTCTGAATGCCCCCAACCAGTCTTTCTGAGGTAGAGCCACAATCCAATTATCCAGTCTCTAATCAATGGGGGGTGTTTCCAGCAGTGAGGCTGACATTTGTAATAAAGAGATGGTATGATGGCATTCTGCAGCTGACAGCTGGGAAAAAAACCCTATTGCTGTGTTTTGGTGGCATCTCGGAGGAACTTGGCCTTCCCAATGTGTGTTTGGCACTTATTTAATGGGGAAACTGGCACTTTAAAAGTTTCCCATGAATGTTGGAGGGACATTTCTTTGCAGTTTTTGAAAATGGGAAAACAGCAGCTGGCGGAGCGTCTCTTTTGGACAACACAGGAGGGACAAGCGGCTTCCTACTCCTGCAGAGAACCGCCTGCTTCAGCTGTGAGACTGAATTTGGCTGTAAATGATGGAACTGATTATTGTGAGAGGAGTCAAGCACTTGATTTTTTTTCAAGCACCAGTGTTATGAATGATAATTTGTTTTAAGATATAATTGGAAAAACTATGATATTTCAAAGACTCAAAATATGTTTGAGAAAATAATACATTATAACCTCATCTGCTGATGTAACACCAAAGCTTTAAATGTGTTTTCTTTCAAAATTCAAAATATACTTTCAAACCTGACTGCAGTTCTCAATCATTTAAGGGATAGTTCATCCTAAAAATAAACATAGTTTTGGCAGTTGTTTCAAACTTGTATGACTTTCTGTCTTCCATGAAAAAAGGAGATGTTAGACAAAATGACAACCTCCGTCTCCATTCACTTTCTTTTAATCTTTTTCCAGGTAATGAAAGTGAATGGTGTCTGAGGTTGTCATATTGGCTAACATCTCCTTTTGTGTACCATGGAAGAGTCATACATTCAGGAGAATACCGTGCCATGTTTCAAATAAGCAAGACACTAGCAACACCAAGGTTATGGGTTTGATTTCCAGGAAAAACATACTGAAAAAATGTGTTGCTTGAATGCATTGTAAATCACTTTGGATCATAACTTCTGCCAAATGCATAAATGTAGTAAAATGTATTGAAATCACTGGCAAAGACTTGGTTTCTTTCCAATATCATGATTTTATAGACTAAATAAAGTGTAGCTACTCTTGTTTTAAACATTACAATAACTAATTCAATAAAACAAGATGACATGGCCGAAAGTGCAATTGATATTTCTATGAAACATGTTTTTTGCAGCACATTAACATTGATGTTGTTCATATTTTTGCTGTCATTCTGCCTCTTTTTCCCGCTCATGAATGTCTGCTTGTGTGGGTGTGCTATATCTCCCATGCTGAGATTTCCAAAGCATGGACACAGCTTTCAGTCGTCTGAAAAAAGATGTCCAGTCACCCTGGGGCTAAAGTGGTTGCCTCTTGCTCTCACTAAGCAGTCTGCCTCCCTTCCATCTCTTTTTTTCCCCCCTCTGTCTTTTTCTCCTTTTCTCCATACACAGTGAGAGCAGAAATAATAACTCTCATTTATTTCACAGATTTCCTCCTCAACCTCAGTCGCACTCTTTTCAAATCATTCCATTGGATCCTGTCACAGTAATGACACTTTTCATGCCTGATCCCCCAGAGCCGTTGTGAGAGAGAGAATTAGGTTCTCCTGAACAGACCGCCTCCCCTCTGCTGGGAACCTGATTGTGCAAACTGCAGACTGGCCTTCTTTTCCCCTCCAGCACAAATACAGAATACAAATCAGCCTGCAGCTCCCTTCATAGTGATTTGAATCACTAAGAGGAATTATAATGATTTAGAATTTTGAAAGGTAGTATTGATTCATTAGTATCTGTCTACTGTCTCTTCACATGTCTTGGATTTCAGGCACACTCTTATTCCTTAGACGAGACCAGATTTCAAAGATTTAAAAAACACTTTTTTATTTTTTTTGACTGGTTGTAGGGACATTTGTAGGGATAGTTCAGCCAAAACAAACAAAAAAAATTCAAAAAGAATTTTAGCCTCCAGTCACCATTCACTTTCACTTTATAGAAAAAAGATTAAATGAAACTGGACAGTGATTGATACTAACATCTGAACCTAACACCTTGTGTTGTGTTCTATGGAGAAAAGAAAGTCATATGGGTTTGGAACAACATAAGTGTAAGTGAACAACCATTTTTGGAGAATTGTTAAGAAACTATGGCTTCCCATCCAAGTTGGAATGCACCATATTTTCTTTAGTCTTTTAGGTGGTTTTAGTGTTTCATTGTTAATATACACAAACTGAGCACTTTATTAGGAACACTATGGTCCTTAATAATGTGCCCGATGTGGTTTCTTGCTGTTGTAGCCCAGCCGCCTCAAGGTTCGACATGCTGTGCGTTCTGAGATGCTATTCTGCACACTACAATTGTGGACATACCTTTGAATTGGTCAAAGGTTTCACAAACAAAATTATAGCTAGCCTCAGATTGCACTGTACTGTTACAAGGTTAAGCCATCAATCAAATCTTCCATTGATTCGTCAACCCAGAAGTCATTGCTGACCTTATATCTATTTCTTTCTTGCCCTTTCAACTGATCTCTATTGTCAAAAGGACCTCAGACAAGCTATACGATTTCTACCATAACCTAGTTCCTCTTAAAGTCCCTAGGAGTATGCACTTTAGTCAAGAATTCTACTGCTCCATTTCTCAAAGGCCTGGATATAAGCCTCAGTTGAGCATTAGGATGTCAGTGAATGATCCTAGGATGATCTGGGTTTTGTGCTGAGATGTGACACTGTGTGTTGTCATAAACAGCTATTCTTGTAGATCATGGAGGAAGACATGCTCATATCCCTTCACTGTCCCTCATGTAATCTTCTCGTCTCTCCTTCCTCACCTCTTTTATGAGATGTAAAGCCCTGTTTGCTAACACACCAATGTCGTCCATCACTATGCCAGTGATTAGTATCCCCAGCTGTTGGCATCTGGGATAGTCTGTCAGTCAGTTGGCTGAGTTAGTGATCTGAATTCTCCCGACACTGGTGGTATAAATCAGGACCTGGATAATTAATCAGAGAAAAACTTCTGTGCAGTTTCAGTCTTAATCTTTATACTTTCCACACACCAGAAAGGCAAAGGGATAAGTCAGGAGTCTTCAGTCAGCAGGAACTAATTCAATGAGATATGATTGTAAATGTGGAGCTAAAAATTAACCTGTCTGTCAGATTTGTTTAAAGAAGAGGAAGTGTTCATAATATGAAATCCGAAACCATTCAATATATATACCTTTCTCTAATATGATGTTCTAAAGCCCACTTACTCATGGTACAACTGTAACACATGGCCTTGAGTGGCTCATTGCTTTTTATAAAATGTTAGCAAGGATGAAAAATAAAAAAAATATTCTGAAAAATATAGTTCATTATCCTAACTGTGGAATTTGTGGTTTGCCAAGCAATGTACAGTCACAAATTGGAGTATTATATAAAATGTACAGTCACATATGCATGTTTATAGTCATTTTTCAACTGCTTTAAATGCGGCTCATCAAATCAGAATTTAGATTCAAAACTATGTGGTTTCTTATATAGATAATTCTTAAGACACTTTTAAAATGGGCATCAAAATATTTGCCATTAAGTAAAAAAAAAAAAAAATAATGAAATAAAACATACACACTGCATGTGACAGTAATATAGCCTGATAATAATTACTGCCTTTCATAATAATTTACTCTTTTGGTCAAAACCAAAAATGTATGCCTTAAAGTGGTGGATAGAATTTACATATTACATAATGTAATTTAAATCGATTGTTCAAATTAAAAACGATGTCATACAGCAGAGCTATTTTTATTTTTTTCAGAGCTAACTTTATCAAAAAGTGAGCTAGATGGAAAAAATCTTCTGGGCATGTGCGCCAAACAAGAATGTTTTGTCAATTAAAATATGTAATATTTTTCACTATATAAATAAAACATCTTTTTTAATAATAAACTTGAATTATATACAGCTAGCAGGGAATTCTGAAAAAAATTATAATAAATCAATAAATCAATGCAGGTAACTTGAGACAAAAACTAAAAAAACAACTAAAAAGTGCCTTCAAAATCGGTCCATAACAGAGAGAGTGAATCAGACGGATACTTAATTTATTGAACAATAATAGTGAAGTTTGTTATAGATGCAATTCTATATATTTTTTTCTTTTCAAATCAAATATTTTTCTTGACCAAATTAATGAATACAACTTTTATTTTTTCCAAACTCACTCTTGTCAGTTCTCCGTGATTTTAGTTCTTTAATCTTCACATACTGTCAAAGTGATGGATAATAATGTTTTTTTTCTCATCCTCTGAAAGCATCTAGAAATACCTTGCTCCTGTACAAGACACTGTAAAAACAGCCAGACGTGGTGCAACATTTACATAGAATACATTTAAAAAACAGTGCGAACAGACACAAAACGTGTGCCCCTAATACTGATAACCTCACGTGGGCCACAGAATATTTAACAAGTTGAATATGTCAGTCATACAGGGCCTTGGTTTTGGTTTTCTTTCAGAAAACTTTAAAAATGTACACTGATCAGCCACAACATTAAAAGCACTGACAGGTGAAGTGAATAACATTTATTATCTTGTTACAATGGCACCTGTCAAGGGGTGGGATATATTAAGCAGCAAGTGAACAGTCAGTTCTTGAATTTCATGTTTTGGAAGCAGGAAAAATGGGCAAGCGTAAGGATCTGAGCAACTTTGACAAGGGCCAAATTGTGATGGGACGAACATCTCCAAAACGGCAGGTCTTGTTGGGTGTTCCTGGTATGCAGTGGTTACTACCTACCAAAAGTGGTCCAAGGAAGGACAACCGGTGAACTGGCTGCTCAAGGCTCATTGATGCGCGCGGGGAGTATAGGCTAGCCCGTCTGGTCCGATCCCATAGAAGAGCTACAGTAGCACAAATTCTTGAAAAATGTAATGCTGGCATGATAGAAAGGTGTCGGAACACACAATGTTCGCAGCTTGCTGGGTATGGGGCTGCATAGCTGCAGACTAGTCAGAGTTATCATGCTGACCCCTGTCCACCACCGAAAGTGCCTACAATGGGCACGTGAGTGTCAGAACTGGATCATGGGGCAATGGATAAGGTGGCCTGATCTGATGAATCATGTTCTCTTTTAGATCATGTGGATGGCTGGGTACTTGTGCGTTGTTTACCTGGGGAAGTGATGGCAGCAGGATGCACAGTGGGAAGAAGGCAGGCCGGCGGAGACAGTTTGATGCTCTGGGCAATGTTCTGCAGGGAAACCTTGTATCCTGGCTTTCATGTAAATGTTACTTTTGACACATACCACCTAACTTAAGACCACGTACAGACCACGTACACCCCTTCAAGGCAACGCTATTCCCTGATTGTAGTGGCCTCTTTCAGCAGGATAATATGCACTGCCACACTGCAAAAATTGTTCAGGAATGGTTTGAGGAACATGACAAAGCGTTCAAGGTGTTGATTTGGCCGCCAAATTCCCCAGATCTCAATCCGATTGAGCATCTATGGGATGTGCTGGACCAACAAGTCTGATCCATGGAGGCCCCACCTCGCAACTTACAGGAATTGAAAGATCTGCTGCTAATATCTTGGTGCCAGTTACCACAGGACACCTTCAGAGGTCTTGTATTGTATTGTATATTGTATGAGTCCATGCCTCGACGGGTTAGAGCTGTTTTGGCGCCACGAGAGGGACATATACAATATTAGGCAGGTGGTTTTGATGTTGTTGCTGATCGGTGTATACCACAACAGTATTTAAAAGACTTTTTGAAGTTGTTGGACCTGAGATGGTGAACTTTCAGGTTCATCATTGCTTTATAGCAGTAAAGGCATAGGAAGTCATGGAATAAGCTTTTAGCACAGAGTGTAATGTCAGAAGTTGCCAAGGGTCTGAGCAAGGAAGGCACGGTTAAGCACATCACTGATATATGCTTTCATGTGCCCTTTACTGTGGTCATTCTGCACCTTGGTATGACCTTACTCGTTTTATTTAGATTTTTCGGCTTCATGTGACTCTGATATGTGATGACACTAAAAAAAGAGTGCAGTGCCACATGCACAGGTGATTCTAGGCTGTATTTCTTTTCAGGTCCCCTCAAAATCTTTGACTATGTGATCTGTCTTAAGGTTAACTGAAAACAGCAGCTGCAGTCAGCTATTTTAGAACACACCCCCTTGCCAATCCTTTATAAAACTTTAATGTTCATTGTATAATGTTTATCCATCCATCTACACTTAAAAAAAAGACATTAACCTAATAATCAATATTCAATATAAAAATCTAAATTAAAATAAATATAATTTAACATCTCTGAATCAACCTGAATACATTAGGTTACACCAACAAAACAAATTTTAAGGGTAAGAATAATTAAAAAATAGTTCCTTAAGATAATCACAGTGAAGTCAGTTTTGGACCCTGGCAAAGGTGAAATGTACCTAGCTGTAATGTTTGGTAGCACAAGAGCACCTGCACACAGTGGGCCTCATTAATGAAACGAGAGCAGAACTAAAAAAAATAATAAAATACCCGACCACATGTAAATTGTGCATAAGACATCCAAACATGTTGTGTTCTTTCAGGCAAACTGTCATGACTATTTTTTTAAGTGAATTTAAATAATGAAAAAATTAAGAAATAATATAATTAGTGAAATGAACCTTAACAATAACATAAATTACATAAAATACAAAACTATAAATAAATACATAAATAAATAGATACAAGCTTTTATTTTATATTTTTAAACAATAGCCTATACTTATTTAAAAACCTTTATTTTACTGCTTCAATTTAGTTTTTTTTTTCCAAGTAAAATTTTTAGTGTTTTTCCAGCAGAAGTGCTTGATTTTTCTCAAAAAAATTAATGCCTTCTAATGTGGTTGGGCAGTTTTTGTTTTATTTGATATGAGCTCTATTATTAATGTTTCATAATTTAGGATAGTCATCAGTAAATCACAGTCAGTTGATAATGTATGGTCAATGCTAATGCCGTTTTATCCATAAATAAACACATCACGGGCAGGTGCGTACAAAATACAACACTGGAATGAGCTGGTGCTTTAGTTGGTCTCTAATCTGCTTATGTCATGTTCGACACAGATACAGTATGTGCTCCTTGGACTATAAACAAATGTTACTCATTGCTTTGGCCTGTCACTTCCTGCTTAATGACATGCCTTTACAATTGTTTGATTTCTGTTATTTCTTTCTATTATAACACAAAGCCAGTGACCTCTGACCATTCTTTTTATCTGTCGCCAACCTTCTGACACAATCATTGTCAGTCACCAACTAAACACCACTAAGCTGATGTTTTTTCTTCTTGTTCATAGAAGTGCTTCATTTCTCTGACTAATCAAAGTGAACTCAGTAATCTGGAAACAGTATTTAAAGGACTCACAATTGGGACCTTCAAATCTGAATAGAGAATGTCAGAGAACACAGGTGTGGTGAATGTATAAGATACTGTAGACGACTTCTCTTCTATCATATGTCAATTGATTCCAAGCTGCGTAAAGTGCTTATAATCAGGCTCTACCTCAGTACCACCTCTTCCTGCTAAAATTAATGAGGTGACTTTTCAAAACAGAGCATTTCAACCCAGTCTGAGTTTATTTAATTAAAAATGCTGGAGCACTCCTCATACCAAAGCAGCACTGGAAAACTCTAAATGCCAGAGCCTGTGTTGCTGGGTCTCTGCTTCTCAGGAGAGTGTCTCTGGAGAGGGATGATTGCTTTGTTGAGTTTTAATGTCAGGATATATATATACATGTGTGTGTGTGTATATATATATATATATATATATATATATATATATATATATATATATATATATATATATATATATAAGTGCACGTAAGATGTTTAACAAAAACATTTGTGATGGTTATTTATATCTTCAGCTTTAGTGTGTCAATAGGAGATATAAATTTTAGACTCCCAAACAGTCCTTTTGCAAATAGAACAGAAAAGAAGACCAGGGAACCCTGCAACAGATGGCATGAACCTAACAGAGCTCCCCACTAAACATTGAGTCGGTCTGGGATTACATAAATAGATGATAGAAATGGAGACAGCCTAAATATATAGAATAAATGTTACAAATTCTCCAAGATGCTTGGAACATCGTATCTGCCATGAAAAACTGTGTCAAGTTGTACCTATGATAATTGGTGTTTTGAAGGCAAAGGTGATCACACCAAATATTGATTTAGCTTGTTTTATGTGCACTGCACCTTGATATATGAAAATGATTTATTTATTTTTGAAGACATCCACACTATGCAACATTTTTCACAACTGCCTTAAGCTTTTGCACATTACTGTATATATATATATATATATCACACGCAATATTGTGGCCTTGTGCCTGCGGTTCACAGCAGTGCTAATGTAGGGCCATATAGCACTCTTGCTCGTGTGATATTACTTAAATATATATATATATATATATATATATATATATATATATATATATATATAGATAGATAGATAGATAGATAGATAGATAGATAGATAGATAGATATTATAGGAGATGCAGTCTAGAAGCTTCCTTGGCTTTTGTTAGATGCGATAAACAGCTCCTTGGGCTTGGACCATAAAAAAACCCTTTCACATCTAATTGAATTAACTTCTCTCTATGTGACAGCCAGGAGAGGGATGTTGCCAGAAAGAAGTGACTATGATGGAGCAAGGCAAGGGTGGCAGTTAAAGAAATTGGATGACATCCTGTCCGAGGTCTTGTCAAGACTTGACATGGATTGAGGTTTGTCCTAAAAGCTGAGATCTTTTTATGGGCCATTCTGCTGAAAAAACTTCAATCAGCCTTGGCTGATTTGCTGGTCTTAGATGGTTTAAGCTGTTTTCCCATCTGGGTCAAACTGGTCTAGTTGGTCTCCCTGGTCTAAAACCAGCTAACAGACCAGACAGACCAGGCTGGGACACCAGAAGAGAGACCAGCAAACCAACTTAGAATGGTTTAGGATGTTTTTTTGGTCAGCAGGGAATATGATTGCATTTTGTTTGACTTAAGATTTTGTAGAGTTATTGACAGTCCCCTGTTTGACTTGTCTGAGCAGTAGTAAGTGGACTGTGACCCAGCTGGTACTTTGTTTTTCGCAAGGTCTCCATCACTTGAACATACTGTCCAGGGTGTTCAGTGCTCTCACTCCAGTGCGGCAAGAGACCTGAGGAGTAGGTTGCCATGGCAATGTCATTATCATTGTGTCACTGTCGCTAGGCGCTGACTTTGGCGTGGTTTGCAGTGGGTATATGAGTGAGACTTCCAACGAGCTAATCGATTTCTGCATGTGGCGATTGTGTGTGGGTGAATGTGCTTGTGTGAGCCACAGTGTGTGTATTTATGGAAAGCTATTATGCATGAAAACATGAGTGTGTATGTGTGTGTGCTGTTACACACAGCATAGAGGTCAGTTATGAGATTGCTATCTGCCAGCATTCATTATTTAATGCCAGTATGAAGATGTGATGAGATTTAGAGAGGGTCAAGAATCACGTTACACACTGAGGTTTTGCTGACAGCAACCACCAAATATTTTAGCCCCATTGCATCTCTTCTGCTTGGGAGAGATTCTAATTTTTCTGGCCCTTGTGTCTGTGACAGGTATAAATATTACATCCATCCACAGTGTGGAAGAAAACAGCAGCAGACAAAAAATAAAACCGAAATGAATTTGAGTTTGATGAAATGATAGTGAGGAGGGTTTATAAAAGAACTGTTTCTGATCGCATTACATAACAATGCCACGCTCTCTTCAATCTCCTCATATCTCCCTCTGTGTCTTCCTTCTCTCCCCACTCCTCCATCCACATTTTGTTGATGGATTCTTGCTCGCCACGACTCTGGAGCAATGCTTCTCTACATTGTAATGAAAGAGTCTCTCTCTCTATCTCTTTTTCTCTCAGACCCGGCACAAATGCAGCCATTAAAGTGCATTAAAGCACAAAAAGATCCTCTTTCTCTTTGTGAGAGAGGGAAAATGTCTGCCTACTGCTAGAGTTTTGGCGAATACAAGGGTCCACCTGGTCCTCAATAAAATGCAGTCCGTCTATCTACCCCTTTTATCATAAATTGTAAGCTGACGTCTTTGTAAAACAATGGACTATAAGCACGGTAACAAAAGCAGTAGAACATTATAGACAGGCATTCATGTTTATAAATGGCTCCGTGAATGATAATGTACATCAAAGTCTTCAATGCCAATACTGAGAGCACCTGAGTCCTTTTTACTCTTTAATCTCCTGTTGAGACTTAACAACCTGTCAACATTCTTAGAAAAAAATGTCTTGGCCTTGTGGCAGGGCAGAGGGCGGGGCCGGGTCGTGATGATACACACCCGGTCCCGTATCAGGTTAATCAAGCCACCGAGAGGGATAAGGGCCGATGGCGGACGGTGGTGCGACGAGAGAGAGATCTGTCGACTTGTGTTTGTGTCCTTTGTTTTAAGTTCATTATTAAAACCTTATTTATATTGTCAAGCCGGTTCTCGCCTCCTCCTTTCCCATAAATCCCTTTACAGGCCTGTTTTCCACCAAAAATGTACAACTTTATTTTTCCCTTCTTTCATGCATGCCTCTCACTAGACACATTCCTCAAGGCATCATGCCTTGGGCATTGTTCAACTTCATATAGCAATGATTTCTTGCAGAAACAGTGGGGTGTTAGCTAAAATTGGTTTTAAGATTGTGGTAGTAGCTTCAGCTCCTCTGGGCAAACCTGATGGAGCAGTATTCGGTCGATGTAAGCTAGGTAACATCCAGACTGGAAGGCAGAAATCGGACCTTCAACTCCACAGGGAGCACTCTAACACAGAGTAATAAACAATACTCTATGGATGCTTTTGCTCTCCGTGCTACAATAATAAGAGTGACATTTATTGGCATGTGTATTCAAAATAGCTAATCCCCCACCTCAAATAAATATTCTAATCTTAATTACTACTGCTTCATGCAAACTTCCACATATGGATGCACACTTAACAGGAGATAAATTGTTTGTTTTAAGTGAAAAAAGTGGGGTAGATTAAAGACGACATTTTGTAGTTCAATCTTTGTCTCTTTTAAAGCACATTACAGTGGTTGTATGAATGTTTTAGACAGCCGACTGATGTTGAAGGCTTGGTTGGAGCACATCCCTCCATGCTGGTCTTGAGTCTATTGATTTTACTGCCTCCAGAATGACTATTGACTGTTTTTTAAGCAAGGTCCCTAATGACACTTGAAATGAACATGATTTCTGTCAAACTGACAGAATGTAGTCTGTTCTACTGATCTCGGTACACCAATTCAAGGCTGTTGATTGCCCCACATGCCCACTGAAGACCCAGATGCTCCATCTTGTCTATGTCTGGGGCACATGGACAATTCCGACAGTTCTACACGCAGGGGTGGAGATGGCTGTCCCCGAAGGTGCCTGCCTCCTTAATCCTGACTGAGCATCAGATTCAGGATCTTGACCTGAATTAGCATAACCATCACATTTCTCACCTTTGCCCCACCTGAGGCGAAAGCACCAGAATTGAGCTCATTATCAACCGCCCCTGAGTCATAAGGCATCCAACACATGCCGACAACATGAGCTCCCATCAGTTACTGCTAATGTCTGTTTAGTTTTAACCTCTAACCAGAAAATTTAAGTGAAGGTTATCCTAAGAAAAACTATATGTTGAGAGATTCTGCAAAAATGTATTTGTGCTGTACACCAGTAGTTCCTTAACTGGTTTTGCTTCAGTACTCAGATTTGTCTTTGAACAAATGGCGACCCATCACATTACCAAAATAATTTATTTTTCTGCATATTTTTTCACCATATGATTTCATTCTCTCGGCACCAGATACTGTAAAGCACATTGTGGTCCGCATTAACCATTGTTATCCTCATCGCAAGTAAACCCATATTTAATATAGTCTGGCTGATATTCACCTTGTGTATTTTTGTTCAGGGCATATCATGAATTTGTCCATGTTGGCATCTGATAAGTAAGGCTAGTTTTTATCAAATGACAGATACAGCATTGCACCAACATACATAAAGTTTGATTTGACTAACTACCTTTGACCTGAACAACTCTGGGTATGGGAAATATTTTCTTCTCTCTCTTCATGGATGCTGGCAATAATAATAAATGTTTTAATAAAAGCTTTAATAATGGTCCCAAAATAATAAGAACTTTAAAGGCCATAAGATGGGCTTATATTTTAGAAGTCAGTATTGCCCCTCTTGGAAATAGTGCTGGGGTGTTCTCACAGCAAATAAAGAAAAGAGCTATGGTGTACTGGAGTTGTGGTGTTCATCCAGGAGGTACTGGCATGTCTTTTTTGCTTATGCCATTCCATCCTCTCACTCCAAAATTGTTCTGTCTTTCTTTCTACTGTCTCTATCAAGAAAAATTACTGAAAGCCCAAATAAGGAAAAATCTTGTTTAAAAACTACGGACAAATGGCAGAGATGGTCACAAAAATGGGTTTGGTAGGAATGGCCATTTGGGCTACTATTGTTAAGTTGTGTCTCAAGTTGTTTTATATTCTAAGTTCTTTTGTGCCCTTTTTCAAAATATGTATAATATAGTTCTGCTCCTGCAATGGGACATCAGAGTGTGTTTTATTAAACAGTTGTCTTCACATTGTTCATCACTGCTTTTACACATGATCCCTGCCTGGCGATGGTATCCATTACATATCATCATATATACATATTGTTTCCAGAGCAACAAAAACAAGAAGGCACTGGCAAATGCACCTGGTTGGAACACCTAGGTTGGAAATGGCAAAACAAGTGTTGAGATGTGACCAGATTCATGGCAAAATGAAATTCTGAAATTCTCCACAGCAGATGGAGATGAATCTGCGTTCCCTGTAATTTCTTGTCTCAACCACAGGGAAAGTGGAGACACCAGCCTGGAGAGGTGAGCCAAGAGATACAGATAATGTTTATCCCTGTCCTAGGGGATGTTCTATGGAGAAGGAAAAGGTTTAGAGGATATTGCTTTAATGTACTACCAGACTGCAATTAGATCTGATTTAAAACAAGCCTCTACTTGATCAGTTAAGTCATGCAGTGGTGTTCAATTAGTTTGACATCCACAGGCATCTTCCATTTGAGTTTCTAATTATTTACAGTTTCATAAGAACAGATATGTTTAACTTTATCAATTAGCCTGCACCCTCTGCCCATTGTCTTTCACCCAGCCAAAGGGAGGCGAAAACACTTCCATCTCATTCTTGGCACCCCTGTAGTGAATGATGACACTGAAACTGTCAACTCCAGTGATTATTAGATTTTATGAGTGTATGTGTAGTAGGTGCTTGAATGTCTGTTGATAAGGATCTTTAAAATCCTCAATATTTATCCTTGCTGAAAAGACAAGCTTAGTCCAGCATGAATTTCCATACTGGTCCAAGCTGGTGTATGCTTGTTTAACTGTTGGACCAGCATGGACATGTTGTTCACCAGAAAACAAAATGCTGGCCAGCATCACCCTCACTCTACCAGGCAATGCAATGCAGGTCACTGCAACACAACATCTTCCACTTTATTATTCCCAGTGGGACAGATCTCTCAATTCACTAAGCTACAAATCATTTGATCCTTAGCTGGAATGTCTAGACATTTTTTTGCTAACATAATGTAAGTATTTTTGTTTAAGTCTCTGTCGGGTTTTGACTTTCTTCTTCTGTGTCTGGGCCAAAAAAGCAAACTTTAGTAAAATAGTAGTTCATGTTGCATCTAAGCAAAATTACATGAACAATTGAGTGTGTAAAAAAGAAAAAAAGACTGCTTTATTTTGAAAACCTTTGCTCTGCATTAACCAAGCCCTGATACTGTGTTCTGATATTTTAAAAGAGGTATGGTGAAAAGTAATAAGACATAAAAACCATCATTAAAAAAGCCATTTAGCAGATGCTCATATCCAAATAATACACCTGGAGCAAACTGTGGTTAATTGCCTTGCTCAAGGTCACGATGGTGATAGTTCATGGCTTTTTGGTTACCTCCCCAAACCCCATGATTTTCCAGTGAAATGACAACTGCTATAACAAAAATGACAATAATTAGGACATAAGTACAAGTAAAAAATGTGACGGATGGACTGATGGATGGATGGATGGATGGATGGATAGGTAGATAGATAGATAGGTAGGTAGGTAGGTAGGTAGGTCAAACAAAATGTTTCTGTCTTCACTTAAAACAGAGGTTATGTAAATATAATTAGAGATAAACCAGTCTAAGCAGTTACAACATTGTAAATATACTTGAACCACATCCAAATGCATCCTACATACAACTGAGAGGGTTCATGTTTCTCTCAAAAATCAGTCAATATCAAATTAAAGTTCTGTGTTCATGAGTGTGGGATGCCATGCTTTTTTTTAGAGACATCCTCTAAAAAACAGCTACAACACACAGTTTATACGATGCTGTAAAGTCAAGAAGCCTGGAACATCTCCCATTCAAAATCAAACACTTGGTTATCTGTCAATTTCTCCATCTTCAAAACATTTTCAAAACAAATTAAATAAAGACGGTTAGTTTACTATAGGATAGAGGGAAAAAGCACAGACAATTTCAGACTCACAGTCTGACTTTCTTGCGATTTTGAACATAATGTGTATTTAAGATAGGATTATCTGCTTGAAAGACTTTCTAGATGCAAAATTGATAGAATTTCGTACTGGGCTTTTCCCCATGTCGTTTCCATGTTACGGGAGAGAGATGAGCTTTGACAAGACAGACCTTTTTTGATAAAAAGAAAAGAAAAATGTAAAATAAATAAATAAAAACAAAAATTGTTTGTTTTTCATTATGGCTTTTTCAATTGGATCACTTGCTTGCCTAGAGTAAAATTGGACAAGGAAGTGAACCAGTAATACAAAGTCAGTCTCCCCAGACCCAAGTGTCCTCCTTAAAACTTTCCCAGCTAAGACTGTAAACCTTAACCTCCAGTAAAGAGCAGATAAACAGTGGGCATGGGGGAAAAATATCAGTGCTTTCCTTCCAATTTTGAGCTTGATGAATCACCTCCTGTCCAAGTGGTTAGATCAGGTGACATATGACAATGTATCCATCCATCGTCAACTGCTTATCCTGTGTACAGGGTCGCGGGGGGCTGGAGCCTATCCCAGCTAACATTGGGCGGAAGGCGGGGTACACCCTGGACAGGTCGCCAGTCCATTGCAGGGCATGACAATGTATTGTTTCACATATTATGATCTAAAACAAAAACAGTGTGAGTAATATCTATGCTAAAACGCAATATGTCTCCTTTAGCTTTTTCATTTATGGTCTATCACTGTAGAAACAGTTGTAATTACTGACGAAGAGTTTCAATGTCTCATTAATGATCAACAGTAACTTCCCACTTGAGCTTAGGCATATATTTGTGACATGCAAGTATCATTATGGTTGGTGGTCTCTCTCAGTTTTCAGTTTCAGTCTTAATGTGCTTTATTGGCATGTCTAATGATTGTAAATTTTTACTGCCAAAGCAATGGCAGCTGAGCTGCATACACAAAACAATCAAACAAACAAACAAACAAACAAACAAAAATGTGCAAAACAAAGACACAGTACACAAAAATTAAGAGAAATATAAAAAATATACAGAGTAATTGAAATGGAAAAACAAAATGAGTAACAGAATACTGAATAAAACGTGAATTGAAAAATAAGGTCAAGAAAGGAAAATACTGAGAAGAGCAATACTAATAATGGACAATAGAAACTAGTGGGCAGTGCAGATCACTCACTATCTCTTCTATTTTGGCTGGCAGACACATAATGTGCTGCTAGAACTCAGCAGTCTTTACATTCCCTTAATTTGAATGGGAGTTTATTACTTAATTATCAAATGAGTTTTTGATACCTCCTTTCATTGCATTCTGTTAGAAAATGCAGCTCTGTCTCAATTTTGTTTTAATCACATTGTGTACACAACTTTTCTTCCTGTGTCTGTCTGTTTCTAAAGAGAGGTTATGTCTACTGAGTAGGTGGCTCTCAGTTTTTTATCACTTTGTACAGATGCCATAGTGTACTCTTTTTAGGGCCAAATTTTATGTTTGAGTTTCCCAATAGGTGAAATTATTTTGTATCACTTGTGCTGTAATTTGGCTGTATCTAATTAGTTTAGCAATATTGTTCTGATCCAGGTCTTTAGTGTCACGAAAGTTAGTAGATGTTGATAAAGCATCAGTACTAAAGCTCTGTACCAGCTGAGGGGAATGCTTACTTTGCTCAACTCTTTGTATTTCAGGGCTTTATAATGGTATGAGATGCTCGCTCTCTCAATTCAATTTTTCTTTTCAACTCAATGGGCTTTATTGGCATAAAAGTTTCAAAAACAATGTTGCCAAAGCATCATATAGAATAAATAAAATAAAAGCTAAATACATTTTGTCCAATAACTTGGACAGTATATAATATAATTATTAGTAATATATAAATAACAATAATATATAAATTGTATAGGCTTTTTGTTTCTTCTTTCCAATGTTTCAAATAGGTTTCTTTGCATTGCGTTATAATTTGCTTTACTGTGATTGGTGTTTGAAAAACAGTGTTGTTGTGAGACTGGTCAAAGTGTATTTGAGGGGGGACAATTAGTCTCAGCACCAACTGATGTAAGGGACTCTTTTCTGGGCTCAGCTCTTGGATTTGGAGGGCTTTGGATTGAAGGGCATCTCGGTGGCTAGATTTAAGGTGAATAAAAAAGTACTCTCATTTGAATGCTAATTACCTGTGGGTCTCTGCCTAATTCTGCTCTACATGCATGTGTTGGTGTATTTCTGTGTACATGTAAGATGTATCTTCAGAATTCTGCATGTAAAGATTCTGTTGGGTGTTTGTCCCAACATGTATAGCTATGATGAATGTGTGGACCCCATACTTCACTACCATACAACATAATAGGCTGGATGACACTATGAAATATTTTCAGCCAGATTTTAATTGGAATTTGGAGATTATAAAATTTTATCTTAATTGCGTTTAGGGATCTTCGAGCTTTTACTTTTAGTGCATTCACTGCCATGTTGAAACTCCCTGATGCTGTTATTGTTATACCAAGGTATGTATAACTCATGCTGTGTTCAATTCTGTGATTATTTATAGTAAACTGGTATTTGTTTTCTTGACACTTGGGCCGTTTTTGAAAAATCACAACATTTGTTTTCTTCATGTTTACTACTAAAGCGCAGTTTTGACAGTATTTGTCCAGCTGCAGTTGTAGTCCTTGTTCATTAGGAGACAGTAGAACAAGGTCATCAGCATAAAGCAGATACTTAACCTCTATCTAGGATTGATCCAACTGAACAGTAAGTTAATTTATATATACATTAAATAAAGTTGGATTTAAATTGAAACCCTGATGGACACCTCTTCTCTGGGTAAAGAATTCAGTTTGTTTGTCTCCAATTTTAACAGCGCACCTATTTTTCAAATATATTGATTTAATCAGATCATATATTTTGCCACCTATACCACAATGCAGAAGTCTATAATATAGCCCTTCATGCCAAATAGACATTTCTTGAAATCATTAAAACATGTGAATATTTTACCATTTTTTGTTTGGTGTACATGTTTGTTAATTAAAGTGTGTATGGTATATAGATGGTCGGTGGTGCGGTGTTTTGGAAGGAAGCCAGTTTGATTTTCACACAAGATGGAGTGATGGTCAAGGAAATTAAGTATTCTTTTGTTAAGAATACTGCCGAATAGCTTATCTAGACAACTGCTGACACAGATGCCACGGTAGTTTTTAGGGTCTAATTTGTCCCTGCTCTTATAGATGGGGGGAAATTAGTCCTTTGCACCAGATGTCAGGAAAGCATCCTGACTGTAATACAATGTTGAACAATTTCAACACTGCCCTCTGCATCTGTAGGGTGTTGCATTTGAGCATTTCATTTCTGATGCTGTCTGGACCACAAGCTTTCTTTGGCCGGAGAGAATTTGTTTGGGTGGTCAATTCTTCCCAAGTAAATGGGTAATCAAGGGAGTTTTGGTTGTTTTTAATTGTTTCTTCAAATTTTTGGAGTTTATCTTTTATAATGCTTTGATCTGGATTAATTTAATTTATTGGTATGCCTTTGTACAGACTTTCAAAATGGGCTCTCCAGATGCTACCATTTTGGATGGGTAATGCTTGTGTTTCCTTTCTGTTGAAGTTGATCCACATATGTCAGCTTTAATAGAAAATGACTGAAATATCATATTAATTTCCTCAGTGGCCTTGATTATACCATCTCTAGCAGGGACATATTGGTTTTGGTCATATATCGATATGTCATTTATCAGATCAAGTGAGTTCAAGGCCATAAATAATTTGTCTCCATTGTCTGGGGCCCATCTGTAAGTAGGATGTACTTTGTACAGTTTACTGAGTTCTCTCTTTCTCTCTCTCTCTCTCTCTCTCTCTCACACACACACGCACACACACACACACACATCTCCCCTCATTCCCTCGTCCATATACATTAGGGATGAGCACGAGTACCTGAGTATGACCGCAATGATCGATCATGAAAACGATGGTCAAAAATGAAACTGCTTGACATCAAAATTCAGTGACAAGTACCTGACAACTATACACTATGTATCAAAGAGGGCCTTATTTTAAATTTTGAGATTGATTATGTTATTATTTTCAGTGGTACCTTGATTGTCATTAACCTAAAGGAAGAACAGAGACGCACATTCTGGAGAATCGTTTCATTGAATTGACCAGCGAGTCTGCACATAATGACAAAATATTATGCATTATATTTTGGTTATGCTCTCTTTTCTACTTATTAGTAACAACCTATGTTAATGAACAGACGTTGGAACAACGAGACACAATGCAGCAGCCAAAAACAGATGACATATATGTAGTATCTCCTTATTTGTACACGTCTATGTAAATATGTATATATGAGTACTCGAGTAAACAAAATGACCAAAATGCCAATCCCGAATATACAAGCATACATAAATGATCATTTCATTTTACATTGACTCTTGATTCATCAGATCACTATCAATCAGTGGAATTATAAGAGAAGCACATTCTGTGGATGACAAATGTTTATTAATCACCTATAGAAATACTCTGGCCTCAGAATCAGGCTTATATAGAATTTTTTTGTCCCTTTATTTTTTTATGAACTAATTGTACGGTACAAAATCTAAATCAAATAAAATCCCTTTATTGTCACTCAACCATATAAACAAGTGCAACAGTGGGTGAAAGTCTTGGGTGCAGTTCCGAGCAACAAAGCAGTCATGACAGTGACGAGACATATATCAATTTACAATAAACATAAGATTTACAGAACACAATTAACATATCTAATAAATACATAATTACACACAACACAATATACAAATAATAATATAAAATGTATAGTATACAATACACACAAAATAGAATACACAGTATTCAATAAAATACTGTGGATTATATTTTGGCTGTCAGTTGATAGTCAGTTGCCAGTGTGTTGTTAAGAGAGAATATAATTTATGACAGTCCAGTGAAAGATTAAGATTAATAAAGTGCAGTGCTGATGTATTTTGATCGTGAGAGAAGCCAATAGTGAGAGAGACCTGAAATGATAGTACCAATGTCGTTAATGAAGAAAACCAAATGTATTATCTTCTTCTTCTCTCTCTCTCTCTCTCTCTCTCTCTCTCTCTCTCTCTCTCTCTCTCTCTCTCTCTCTCTCTCTCTCTCTCTCTCTCTCTGTGTGTGTGTCTCTCACGCTCTCTCTTCATCCGTTATGGGTCATATTGCATTGTCTTATTAGTTCAATTAGCTGCCTTTCTCTTGGTGGATAGATATGCATGTGATATGACTGCATGATCTCCCATATGAATACTTGCAAACTTATGACAGCTTTTAATTAATTCCAGAATCAATGGCAACAAGACTATTCTCAAGCCACTGCTCATGTTCACCCACCGGAGTTTGTTTGGAAGGATTTTAGAAAAGAGTCTGAATATTGATTATCATATTTCATGAAACATCTGATATATGGAGTCCCTTTGGGTTGATATGTCATTCCACCCCCACCACTATTTACATATTCCCCATGTGTTTTATTCCCATTTTAAACAGAGGCTTAATTAGTTGGAGTCACTGGAGCAGTCTTGGATTATACCTTTTAGAGAAACTAAACATTTATCTCATTTAGAGCAGTTAAAGAAAGCAGTGAGGCTCACTGACCATTAGCTACGCACCCAACCAGAGCCTCTGGTGCGTTTGTGGAGAGCAATGCCCTGAGCTACACTCTACAAGGACCTAAAAATATGTATACACACTTGCTTAGTGCTAGTAATCAGCATCTAAAGGTGAGATAAAATGTTGGGTTTTTGTACAATAAATATCCAGTACCCTTCAATTGTCACGTTCTGTCTGCACCTATTTCATGGACTCTTATTTTGAAGTTCTCTCCCTCACTACATTTCCCATAAGTCTCTGTTTCAATCACTCCTTCATTATCCCCACCTGCATGTCATTCCCTCGTTTAGTTCCTTGTGTATAAATATCCTTTAGTTTTGTCTGTCTGGGTCAGTCCTTGAATGTTGAATGTAAAAATTTGGTTTATTATGTTGAGATTGTTAAGTTTGATGTTCTACTCCAGCGTGTGTTCTACTCCAGCGTGTGTACTTCTCCAGCGTGTGTACTTCTCCAGTGTTTAATATTAAAGGATTTAAAGTTCCTACTCCTGCGTCTCCTATCCTCCTTGATTCCCCACACACCCAAACGTTACAGAAGGACTGACCAAAAACCAGGAGCCAACAGCTTTATTCCTGGAGCTTTTCAGACAGGATCTCCCCCTACTGGAGTACTCAACCAGGTTCCTTCAACTCGCAGCAACTACAGGCTTACCTGACCTATACTTTAACCCCATACCATAGATGGGCTCGAATTACCATCGTTCAACTGTGCTTCCTGAGGTGGGGAATCTCCCCCTGGTTGATTATGTTGCAGCCACCCTGGTCCTCCATTTAACCTTGCTACCCTTCTCCAACCTTACTCAATTACTAGTTTACTCACCTCTCCTAGAGTGTTATGGCGGGAACTCCAAGCCTTCCACGGCCCCGGTCTCCAAGCCTTCCACGGCCCCAGCCTCCAAGCCTTCCACGGCACCTGTCTCCAGGGTAACTCCACTACGTCCAACATCCCAAAATAATTTTTTTGGGGGGGCTCACCCTATCCTGTCTCCAGTGGCCGATTCACTGTTGCAGTCTACAGTAGCGGCCACGGTCAGTGAGCCAGAGCCCATGCCTGCCACGGTCAGCGAGCCAGAGCCCATGCCTGCCACGGTCAGCGAGCCAGAGCCCATGCCTGCCACGGTCACAGAGCCAGAGCCCATGCCCGCCACGGTCAGCGAGCCAGAGCCTGTAGCCTCGACTGTACCAGAGCCAGCGCCTGTAGCCTCGACCGTCCCAGACCCAGTGCCTGTAGAGTCGACCGTCACAGAGCCAGCGCCTGTAGCCTCGACCGTCCCCGTAAACACGCTCCCTGTTGGCAAAAGGAGAAAGCGAAGGAAGCAGGCACCTCCACACATCCTGTGCCTTCCACGCCTCCACCCCCATTGTCCTCCTTGTCTCCACCTTCCACCGCGCCGCCCTCCTTGGCTCCGCCTTCCACGGCGCCTCCCACAGAGTCCTCCTTTGCTCCACCTTCCACGGCTCCACCCACAGAGTCCTCCTTGGCTCCGCCTTCCTCGGCTCCGCCCACAGAGTCCTCCTTGGCTCCGCCTTCCTGGGCTCCTCCCACTCCCCTAGAGACAATTCCTTCCGCAGCTCCGCCCGCTCCCCTAAAGTGGCCTCCTCCCTGGTCTCCTGACCCAGTCCCTGTCCTGTGGCCTCCTCCCAGGCCTCCTGACCCTATTCCTGTCCTGTGGCCTCCTCCCAGGCCTCCTGACCCAGTTCCTGTCCTGCGGCCTCCTCCCTGGCCCCCTGAGCCAGTCCCTGTCCTGCGGCCACCTCCCAGGTCTCCTGATCCATTCCCTGCCCTGAAGCCGCCTCCCAGGCCCCGATCATCCTCCTGGGCTTTTTCTTCTCTGTTTCCCTCCCGTCATCTGTCTTGGGGCACCTGGAGTCTCTCATTTAAAGAGGTGGGGTAATTTCACGTTCTGTCTGCACCTGTTTCATGGACTATTATTTTGAAGTTCTTTCCCTCACTACATTTCCCATAAGTCTCTGTTTCAATCACTCATTCATTATCCCCACCTGCATGTCATTCCCTCGTTTAGTTCCTTGTGTATAAATATCCTTTAGTTCTGTCTGTCTAGGTCAGTCCTTGAATTTTGAATGTGAATTTGGTTTGTTATGTTGGGATTGTTAAGTTTGATGTTCTACTCCAACGTGTGTTCTACTCCAGCGTGTGTACTTCTCCAGTGTTTAATATTAAAGGATTTAAAGTTCCTACTCCTGCGTCTCCTATCCTCCTTGAGTCCCAGCACACCCAAACGTTACATCAATGTGTTTTCGACCAACATTCCTATTAATCTCAATGGCAGTTGCTCAGCTGGTGCATGCTGCCCCGGATTTTTGTGACCTGGATGCTGCCATCTTTGCTCAAGGGCACTTCAAAAACATTTGTTTTGACCCATCACCTGAGCTGAACCCTAAATTGCATGTGACTCGATTCTTTGGAGTTGCGAGAAAAATAACGTCCTGACAGTGTTGATTGGCTGGTGGCAACGCAAGTACATGCACAGTCCCAAGCCATTGCATGAGCTGATACATCTAATGCAGCAGACAGGAGGAAAAAAAAATATATATACAGTATATAAAATTATATTTCACACTATTAAGAGCACTTCAAATAAACTGGACACAAGTAAATTATAATAACAAACTAACAAAAACAGTAAAATGAGGGAAAGTCTACCAGTCATTGTGCTGCTTCTGTCTGTGTGTAGCACCTGATGCTCTGCATTTCCTACTGAAGGATCCAAATGAAGTATTTGCTATTTATATTTTGCTTGCAAAAAGAATTCACAGCTACTTTTGAACAGCCATCAATAGAGAAACTGATTTTTTTTGACAGCATAATGATATAGTTATGTAATCAACAGGCAGGTGCAAAGGAATGGATAGTGAAGAGAAGAGCCCACCCTGATACTGTAACTATTGACAAGACAAGGTGGCTCATCCCCTATAATGCTAAGGCTGATCAATGAACGTGATCACTGGAGATTCTAATTAGCAATTTATTTTACCCTGTCGTGTTAGTGCATGCCTTCACATGTTTCTAGTATTTCTTTACCATGCACTGTGGCCTCAGTGCTTGCTGTAGCGTGATAATAATGTTATAAGTAACTTAAACTAGCGAACCTCTTGGGCACAGAGAAGAGTGTTATGGTGCCCGTCAACCCTAACTCTAGTCTATGATTGTGACACTCAGGTTTCCAGGGGAATGGGCCCTATAGAGCAGCATCCAACAGAGACATGGAGGCTCATTCAGGCCCAGCAGCCTCATACCAGTCTGTTACATCTACTTCCTCTCTCAGACTCAGCATTCAGCAGGCATTTGTCATGGTGGCCCAGCTCCATACAATCAGACAGGAGACGAGCAAAGGAATACAGAGAACACATGTCTTATGACTCACACCATTCATCCTGTCTCCTTTTCTCTTTGCCTCTTCCCTTTCACACAAAGACGAAAAGAAAGAGACGGAAATTTCACTGTGAAAAGTGTCTTGAAAAATGACTGGCCTTGGAACAAAAATTACTCTACCAATTCTTTGGTTTTTTACTCCAGAATTGTTTTAACAGGGGTGCGTTCTCTAAATTTTAAATAATTTTGTCCTGTAATTGCATTCCCCAGGTATGTACGCAAACCTAAAATGTCAGGCATTTGAATGAATGTGTTTTTTTTTTCACCTTTTAGAATGCTTTGAAATAGCTAATGTTCATTCATTTTTGAGATAAAAGAGTTATTTTTGCATACTGTTGAAGAACTGAAAACTTCCTTTGCAGTTAAAAAAGACAATTTATTGAAACAAAGCTGGTAAATTGGCTCGATTCGTGCTACTACAATTTTCCAGTGTGAGACAATTGAATACATACGAACACTTGACCACTCACATATTTATGTCACAGATGCCTATTTGGTATTCAGAGACTTGGCCTGCCTTTATTAAGGAGAAATCAGTATAATTTTCCTAAACACCAGAACTAACAAAAACAGTATAATGTGGGAAAGTCCACTTATCCTTGTGCTGTTCTTGGCTGTGTGTAGCCCTTGCCCCTTTGGATATTCTTCTGAAGGATCCCAACGTTAGAAGTGAGTGGCTGAATTTCAGTCTGACCTTAAGGTTTGCATGGCACATTTTACTGCAGAAAACATTTGTCTCTCGCAAATTAAATTGTGTGTCTTTTGGTAATCTTTGGCCCTGCAGAGCGATATCCTGAAGTCCTAATGCAGTACATGATGGCCTCCTGTCATGGGCAGTACTCACAATGAAGGAATAGGGTTAATAAGTTATCGGAACAGCAGCATCCATAAATTAACCTTAAATGAATGGCTCCTTAAAATGCTTTGGCAACTTGCACACACTCCCACAGACACTGATTCATGCATGTACAGATACACACTCACTACATACACTCATCATCCCCTCCCATCCATGCTGTCCAAGCATCTGACACACCCAGATCCATTTGTTTGTCAATTAAAGGCAGCATTGTGTTTATGAAGTGTCAGAATGATGAACAGGCCTGCGCTGTCAGACCTGCATCAGAGTAAACGTCCACCAGGCGTAGAGGCATCAGTGCTTATGTAGCCCATTAAGTCAGGCAGCCATGCATCTCATAGCAGAACACAGCCATGGGTTGGAGAGTCAGTCAGCATATGAGCTCAGTATATTGGCCTGCTGTCTGCCAAGGCAACAGCAAATTATAGTTTGGCAGCTTTAAATTCCACTCGCTCCGAATCAAATTCTTTTATTTGATTTCTCCTTATGGTGTGGATGCACTGGAGAACTGGGTGGGGAGGATAGCAGACCATAATACTTAGCTCTTTTATTGGATTGGACTGTGCAGTAAACTTACTCTCTAGTGCCTCTGTCACTTCAGCCGGTATAGTAAACTGAGGAATACAGAGAGTATTATTTACCAAATAGTGTTTGTCCCCCATATGGTTGAGAATATTTTGTGGTTATGTAAAATGTGAAATTTAAGCCTATTTGCCATTTCCATATCACATTGTGCATCTCAAAATTTAGAGAAAATAATCTAGAATGAAGAATTGTTTGACATCTGGAAATACTGCTTTAGTTCTTAAAAGACATCCTGGGCAGGAATGCTAACTCAAAAAATAAATAAATTAATACATAAATAACTATTTTTTAAAAATCAGTACTTTAAAAATCAGTATCTTTAAACCAAGATACATTTGTAAAGTAACAGAAAATTAGTTGAGGATTTAACCTTGAATTAACTTAGATTATAGAAAAAAAAGGGGTTGGGGGGTGGTATCTAGCTCAGTTTTCGACCCTATGTTCAATTCATTTTTTATGACACTTTTAATACATCTTTTAATATGTTTGTAGACATAGCCACTCTTTTCATTGGTCACATGACTAGCATCTACTTTTATTAAAAACATAAAAATCAAGAATGTTTTGTTTTATTATAGTCGATTTATTATATCAATCGATTAAAATAATGAATTGTGATTAATCCCATGAGTTCTTGAAGTTAACACAGTTAATCTAAAATTGTAAGGTAAATGTGTTAACTCTATTAAACATTTTCTAAACAATTTTCTAAACAATTTCTCAGTCCTTTATTGTATTATTAAATAATTGTATACTTTGGGTTGTTAAAATAATCAACTGTCTGTGTACAGCACATACACTACAACGTGTCATTTTGGCTCGTGTTTTTATGTGCTAAGGATCAAGCACACATTCTATTCTGTGGCGAATGGCCAAACTAATTCATACAGTGAGAGTCAGCCAAAGTCAAGGACAAGAATTGGTTCTTGAGTCAGGCTTCTTATTGTTAAGCATGCCTAAATTTTCTGTTTAAATTTATCCTATTCACATACTGGTCTGGATGCTTGCTTTTTTATTTTTCCGTCTATTTTCTGTAATCCCTAGCCACCCACCCACCTCTTAACTGGCCTTAAATGACAAGGTAGCCAAGGTAACCAACACTGTTTTATCCGTATTGTTAAGTGATGATGAATTTCTGGATGAAGATTGGCTGTCAGTAAGACAAGAGTGCTTAAGGTCATATTGCAGCCATGTGCAGATTTCACTACATTCCCAGTGAAAGTCAGTTTTATTTGCAAAGAAATTGAATGGAGAAAGTGGAAATTCATTATTGCATATTCATGATGACCTCAAAGCTTCCTCTTTTTCACACAGGAGCCATTTAACATAGCTTAAGCAATAATAATAATATTCAGAGTTGGGTAGAGTTGCCAAAAATTGTACTCAAGTAAAAGTATAATTAGTTTAAAAAATAATTACTCAAGTAGAAGTAAAAGTACTAACATAAATAATTACTTTAATAAGAGTAGGAAAGTATCCAATTAAAAGATTATTCAAGTAGTTACTCGTTACTTTCACAAATGACATAATAGATGTTAACTCCCCTATATTCCATTTCATAATACACATCTAACATGTATTACAGAATTATCATTATTATTAATGGAAATTCTGTTGTCATCCACTGTCATGTTGTTCCAAACCCATATGAATTTCTTTCTTCCATGCAACACAATAAGGAGATATTAGAAATAATGTTTTTTACTTTCAATGAATGTGTTTTTTTTCTTTATATTTTGAAAGTGAATGGTGAACAAGACTGTCAGTCTGTAACATTCTGTCTAACATCTTTTGTGTTCCACATGGGTTTGGAACAACATGAGAGTTGGAAAATTATGACAGAATATTAGATTATGGCTGAGCTATCACTTTAAATGGATAGTTCACCCAAGAATAAATAAAATTATCTCATCATTTAGACACCCTCATGCCTTCGCAGATGTGAATGACTTCCTTTCTTCTGCAGAACACAAATTAAGATTTTTAGAAGAATATTTTAGCTCTCTAAAAGTTCAGTAGTTAAATCCATATCTTCAGAAGTGATAGTTGTGGGTGAGAAACACAGATCAATATTTGTAATTTTTTGCTAGACATGAATCTAGAAGAATTTGAATGTTTCTCTGTTTCTCATCTGCACATTATCATATCACATCGCTTCTGAAGATAATGATTTAACCACTGGAGTCTAATGCATTACTTTTATGCTGACTTATGTGATTTTATTTAGCTTTATAATGTTGGCACCCATTCACTTGCATTGTATGGACCAACAGAGCTGAGAAATTTTTCTAAAAATCTTCATTTGAGTTCAGTAGATGAAAGAAAGTCACACACATCAGTGATGGCATGAGGGTGAGTAAATAATGAGAGAATTTACATTTTAGGGTGAACTATCCCTTTAAGGGCTCTTGTCAGATCTGGATGAATTTGTCAATAAGAAGAGAGTTTTGGAAAACTTTCTTGTAATTATTACGGTAAAAACTTGAAAATGTCCCACAAGGACATTATATATAATGCTGAAATATAAACCAAAGCAAGATCTTGCTTTTTTAATGCCTACTTTAACTATTTCATAGCTTTTAAAGTCCTGCATTAGTTCTGTACAGCAGTACCACTGCTCTCTAAACGCAGAATACACAACCTGTGTAGAGCACCAACCCTAGTTGCGGAACACTCACTGTGTCTGAAACCGCCCGCTATCCACTAAAAAGTGCACTATTTTGGGTGTCCGCCATTTTGTATGAGTGTCTGAATTCTGAGTGAGCCACTCATTCCCTACTTTTGTTAACTCATGCTTACCCACAATGCACTCTAATTTTGAGTGTATATTTAATGTCGACGACGGTTAATTGCCCATAATCCACCGTGGGGAAGCTGGGACTTACAAGCTGGGAGTTTACTGCTTCCTTCACTCCTGCAATGTTTTATTTCATGCTGAATGTATTATATTACTTTTTGACATATCATTTCTTGATTAAAATAACAAAATAGCATATTAAGATGAAAAACATACAGATACATTTTAAAATGCACTCTTTATTTATATTTATACAGAATTTTGCCATTAAGATGAAGAATTCTTTATTTACTAAGTAATCCACTGAGGTGATATTATTTTAACTCAGGAGACTGCACACAGTGGAAATGATAATTCTTTGGATGATTTAAATATTCGGTTATAACATGTAGGTTATGATAATTTGGTCAGATGAGAAATGCTACCCAGCTTGTATTGGAGTTTAAAGACTCTAAAGTATAACAAATAAATACAATATTGTACATTTGATCAATTTTGTTTAATCTTTATAATAACATTTATATTAAAAATGACAAACAGAATGAAGATTTATGTTTTATAGATTTTATTGATGTAGATTTTATTGTATTAATATATAATTTAATAAGAATAACAAGTAAGGCCCAAATATTTTTAAAGTTCATATGTGACGTTGTTTCCGTGACAGCCCCAGAGCTTGGACGCTCTGTGTATTGTGTCCGAATTCACTCACTGCTGAGATATAGTGCACTCACTGCCATTCAATATATAGGAAATAGGGAATGAGTGAATGATTTGAATCACTTTGAAGAATTTGATGCTGCAGCAGTGACGACTTAAGTGACAGTCTGTGACAGCGTGCACAGCTGTGTGAACATTTGTCATAAAAGTTCCGTTCAATAATCTCTCGATAAATTACACTTTAACTAAAGTTAAACCCA
The DNA here is from genome assembly GCA_032164185.1 of Moxostoma hubbsi. Classification (NCBI taxonomy): domain Eukaryota; kingdom Metazoa; phylum Chordata; class Actinopteri; order Cypriniformes; family Catostomidae; genus Moxostoma; species Moxostoma hubbsi. Next base: position 22,874,116 of record JAVLUX010000018.1, read on the forward strand.
ATAATGTAACGACAGGAACACCGCCCATTCTAACGAAGCAAAAGTAAAAGAATTGAATTAAAAATGTACTTGAGTGAGAAATAAAAGTACCAACTTTTAAACCTACTCTAAAAGCAATTTTAAAAGTAAATGTAATGGAGAAAATATAGCGTTTAACTACCCACCTCTGATAATAATAATAATAATATATAAAAAAAAATTATCCCAGCAACCCCCTTTACAACAGCTTCATATTACCAAAGTGTATTTAAAGGGATTGTTCATCCCAAAAAATTATAATCTTTCATTATTTACTCACTTTCAAGCCATTCCAGTTTTATATGAGATTTTTAGAAGAATATCTAAGCTCTGTTGTATTTACAATGCAAGGGAATGGTGGCCAGAATTTTGAAGGTCCTAAAATCACATACAGTAAAAGCAGCAGCATAAAAGTAATCCATACTTCCGTTCTTCCAAGTAATCCAGTGGTTAAGTATACAATATGTCTTCTGTAGCGATGCAATCACTTTGAGTGAGAAACAGATCAATATTGTAATCCTTTTTTTCCCCATAAATATCCACTTTCACTTTCAGAATGTAGAAGTGAAAGTGGAGGTTTTTGGCAAAAAAATACTTAAATATTTATCTGTTTCTCACCAACACATATCATATAGCTTCTGAAGACATAGAATTAACCACTGGAGTCATATGGATTACTTATTTTCTGCCTTAATGGCATTTTCTGAGCTTGAAAGGTCTGGTCACCATTAACTTGCATTGTAAGGACCAACAGAGCTGAGATATTCTTCTAAAAATCGTTTGTGTTCTCCAGCAGAAAGAAAGTCATACACATCTGGGATGGCATGAGGGTGAGTAAGTGATGATAGAATTTTAATTTTTGTATGAACTACCCCTTTATGGTTTACACAGGTGCCAACTTGGTAACTCCCTTGGACAGCTATTTTTCCAGGTATGTAACCAGGACAGCTTCAAATTTTGCCTCTTTAGATCAAACCTGCTCTACTGTTTCTGATATTACTAAGCCTAAACTACTGCAGTGATACAGCTAAAGGACCATTACAGGGCTTGGTTAAGGACAAGAAAAAAAATCAATGAGGTTGTCTGATGACTGTGTTATTTATAATTTCCCCCTTGTTTGTGTGTTATTGGCTTGTAGTGACCCCTTCCACTCTGTAATGAAGTGTTGAGGTGTTTCTTACTGGCATGAGGTTTTACTCATTTGCTTCTCCCTCTCTCTTTCTCGCACTCAAGTGTGCGCTCTCTCTCTCTCTCTCTCTCTCTCTCTCTCTCTCACACTTCCACCATTCTTTCTTCATTCTGACTTTGCCCATATCCAACTGAATAATTTTACTGGCTTTAGGATCTGGAAGGCGATTACTAGGAGTGCCAAAGTACCATTTACAGTTGCAAGGGTTAGTTCATTTTATTAAAGAAATGGCCGTGTAATTTTTATGAAGTTGTAAAAATCAGTGAAGCAGTTATTTCTCAGTGAGATGCAATGTGTGCTGTGAAATTAATATAGTGGGTGCAAGATCAGAGCTACAATACATAAAAGCTAAAATTACTGTTTTCTCAAATACCACAACAAAACGACGCTGAATAAGTTTTATTAAACACATCACATTTGTTCCTCAGTGATGATAATCAACCATATAGATTCAGATTAATTTGTATGTTTGTATTTGTATTTGTATATATATATATATATATATATATATATATATATATATATATATATATATATATATATAATGTTTTTGCTTCTTCATAGTTAATACATTGATTAAATATTTAAGCATTTCACCCCTCTCAAAATACCTGAACACAAGTGCATATCATTGCTGTTTCTTATATGAATGTTTTGCCAAGCACGACACCTATTTTTATTTAGTTTAATGACTCATCCTTCTATTTTATGACCTCTTGCATAGTTTAGGGAATAATATTACGTTTAAATTGCTGCCCACACACTTTTCGAATGGTGAATTACCTGAAAGATGACTTTTAACAATTGAAAATGTTTTAGTATGCTATTTTAGGCTTCATTACACACATTACCAGATACATTTAGATATTTACATTTAAAGGTAACATTCTATCTAATTATACAGTTTAAGAATTTTTTTTAAGTTATTAAGTAGTAGACATCATACAGTATATTTTTATATGATTAGAGATATACAAAATATTCCATTTAGAAACAACTCCAGGGGCAAATGTTCTGACACTAGTCCTGTGCTGCATAATACTGTACTGTTGTATTGAGTCCTGCTCTACGCTGTGTGTCTGCTATTGACTGTGAATTTGAAATTGCCTTTTGATGATTACATACTCTTGAGCTTCAATACAAAGTAAGAAAACATTGCCGTCTTCATAGTATGGTTTTACAGATCCTATTTGCAGTAATTACTGTCTTCTCTGCAACATCAAAACAGGAAAGCTGCAGGATAAATATAACTGCTGTGTGAAAGGAATTTAACCATACATTGCCTAGTTCAGTACACTGATGTAAACTCTATCCTTTTCTCTCATTTTGCTCTCTCACAAACCATAGAGGCCATTCTTCTTTTTTCTTCTGTTGGATAAAAAGGGACTTGATTAAACCACTGAAATATGGATTCTGTTTATGCTGCCTTTATTGGGCTTTTAGAGTTCTGTTCTCCATTCACTTGTATTGTATGGACCTACAGTGCTGAGATATTCTTCTAAAAATATTAGTTTGTGTTCAGCAGAAGAAAGAAAGTCATATTTGGGATGACATGAGGGTGAGTAAATGATGAGAGACTTCATATTTTTGGGTGAACTAACCATTTAAGAATCTAGTATAACAACCTGATCTGAACCTTAAAAATGAACATTGTTGGTGTAACCGAATGAAGCCAGGTTGATTCAGTAATACTAAAATTCTTAAATCAACTTTAATAGTAAGTAAAATGTATTTCTAAAGCACACTCAATCACAGCAAAGCTGACCTGAAGGGCTGAACAGAAACATTTACAATACAGTAAAATAAAACAAATACATTAAAATACATATAAAAAAGACAATCTCAGTTGATACTGCAAAACGCTAGAGAATACAAGTGCGTTTTAAGCTTGCATTTAAAAATAGACAGTGATGAAGCTTGTCTAATGTCAAGTGGTAGCTGATTCCATAGCCTAGGGGCAGCAACTGCAAAGGCTCTATCACACTTGCGTATAAAACTTGACCAGGGAATATGCAATAATAATTTGTCAGACCTAGTAGTTAAGTATGGCTCTATTAAATCCCTAATATATGACAGGGCCTGGTTATTAAGAGCTTTAAAAACAAACAATGTTTTCAATTGTATCCTGAAATAAACAGGAAGCCAGTGCAGAGAGGCCAGGATTGGGATAATATGATCACATTTTTTAGATGATGTCAGAAATCTGGCCGCAGCATTACGAACCATTTGAAGATGAAAAAGAGAGGATTGAGAAAGACCAAAATAAATGAAATGATCCAATCGAGAGATAATAAAAGCATGAATAACAATCTCCAGGTCATGAAAAAATGAATCTGATTTAAATTTAGCAATCATTCGTAACTGATTAAAACAATTTTTTACTACTGAATTAATCTGTCTGAATAAGCCCAAATCAGAATCTATAATGACACCAATATTCCATGATTAAAACAAGTTAATTTAGATGCTTTTGAAGGAGCCTAAATGTTTTGGGTTAGCTGACCTAAAGTGAACTGAAATCTCACATTGATACACTTAGGCCGATATACAGATATTCAATAAAATATTTTCATCTGTAGACACACTTTCCCCTCTTAGTTGCCTTACTTAGAGGAGACCAGGGGCAATTGTAACAGTGATGAGATTTATTTAGCACATGATCAGTAGTCTTTATCTGCCTGAGAAAAAAAGTGTGATCGTATTAAAAGGGTGATTATGAAATAAACATTTTAAAACTTTTGTATTTAAATTTGTATTTAGTTGTTAATGACTTATCAGCTCATCAATATATTTTTCATGGATTTATTTTCAAATGATTTTAATGTTGGTTCCGCTTAGTGTTAGGGCTGGACGCCTTTAACTGTTGCGCCATGTCCCGCTGTTTTTTCAGTGTCTTGCACAGGAACCCTGTGTTTTTGACACAGTGTCAGGTTAAAAATAACTTGGAGACATTTATTGAGACACTGCATTTTTTTTATTCTAATCTTATTACTTATGCGGCGCCTCATGTCTACTCATAAGCGGGGGAAAGAGGCAACGCATTTAGAGCAGGACAGGGCATAAATAATGTTTGTTCAGTGCTAGAGAAAAATATTCAAGAATACATTGCAGAACGATCAGATCTGCTGAACACAGCACTGTTGTTTTGTCACGCTGCTCACTTGAGATGATGAGAGCATGCAACCATCGGCATGAAGTCTTGCAGTCTGGATGCATTCAATCCGGGGTCCTGACCCGGACTGTGGTGACTGGCGTAGCCTAATTGTAAGCGGGGAAGCTAAAATGTTGGCAACTTCATACAGTCTGAGAAAGCCGAACTGCTTGCAATTTTGCGATTTTCACCTGATTGTCTAGATGTAGAACACAGGCTAAATATCGAAAATTACTCAAAAGCTTATAATCAATATTGTACATTTATATATTGCAATAAATTTTGAGATAATTTTATTGCCCAGCCGTTCCCTGCACTCTAAATTCGATCACAGGACCATTTGTGATCAAATCACTAAAAGTTAATCTTAGTACTAAGTGGAAACAGGGCCAAAAAGACAGGAGAGTATTTTTCTGTGGTTCCCAAACTTTTTACTGTTGCGCACCCCTTCAAACATTCAACATCCTTTCGCATACCCCTTCTCTAACGTATAGATACAATTAACACAAGGTAATTTTAAAATATGTCTGTTTAACACAGTTAGCTTTGTAAAACAATGTGGGAGGGCGTGATGGTACACACCCGGTCCCGTATCATCATGACCCGGCCCCGCCCTCCGCCCTGCCACAAACAACTCCCTTAAATTGAACATGTTATATTTTAACATATTTTGTACATGTTATATTAATCATAAACATACTGAATAAATGGCTTAATGATTGATATGGGAATGCTAGATAAGATTTAACTGCATAACTTGAAAACTCCCACTTCATCGTGTCATGGTATACAAGGCCGAATTGGAGCATTGCAGTTAAGTATCTGTGCAATTGCCTGGTCAGCTCAGGGTGCTTTTTTATATCACATTTGGCACTGTTAGCAAGGTTGAGCTCATTTGCTGAAAAACATCATGTAACCATGTAAAAACAGGTCTCTAGCATGTGAGCAAATGTGATTGAAAATTACTGTGTGTGAATGTGGAAAATTATTTGATGGCGCTGAATGTCACTATGCGTCTCTCTATGCATCAAACCTTAAACACAAATTACGTTTTAAACTGCGGAAAAAAAACCAACTAAACTAAAATCGTTGACGACTGACATGTGCGAGTCTGGTAAAACAGTGAAGTATTTTACTTGCTATCACTAAGCTACGTCATCTAGCAGTGTGCTGGGCTGGCGATAAAATAAACTTATGTGACGCACGATGCATGAGTAGATGCATTTTTTTAAACGCAAAAGATAGGGTTATTACATAGCATAATTTTCTGACCTTTATGACACAACCATTTTGGTGTTTCTACACTAGAGGGCACACAAAATATTTTTTGCCAGGGCGAAATACATGAACTGGGTTTGAATGTTATTTTTAGACTGTGATGAAATTAAAAGAAGGTAAATCTCAGAATGTTATTCTCGTACCCCCAACGTACCCCAGTTTGGGAAACACTGCTCTAATAAATGCTTTGAGCAAGTAAGTCAAAGAGACTTGACACACTTATAAGATTATCGAGACACTGCATTTTTTTTTTTATTCTATTCTGCTGAGTCTAGCTTTTTTAGTGCATGGATACGTTGTGATAAGTGTGAACGGCCCCGCAGTCTGCTTTAAAGGGATAATTCATCCCTTTAAAGCGTATTATTTTCTTTATTCAGCAGAAGATTTTTAGAAGAATATCTCAGCTCTGTAGTTCTTCAGAATCCAAGAGTTGATATGACAGGTGTGGGTGAGAAACAAATCAATAAGTCCTTTTTTACTCTAAATCTGCACTTTCACTTTTACATTTGAATGTCACATGTGGTGCCTGTTTAGTTTCACCTTCACATCTGAAAATGAAACAGATCTGAAATATTCCTCAAAAATTTGTGTTCAGAAGAAGAGTGAAAGTCATACCCCTCTGGGATGGAATTTATGAGAGAATTAAAAATTTTGGGTGAACTATCACTTTAATCCATATTGTTCCTGGCAGCTAAAAGAATAAGTACCATTTTAAGGTAAAAAGTATTCAGTTAAAATAATAAGCATTAAAGCAATGATGTTGCTTTGATGAGTGCTCTGATTTGAGATACTGTGAGTTACTTAACAGTGCTTTTTGGCACATGTGTGTGTTTCTTGTACCAAAAGACAATTTTCATAAATTCTCAGCAAGAACGTGTATGTTGTTCAACAGTATACTACCAGTATTTTATGTCAGCCGTACACTATTATATGTGAACTCATAGCAGGATTCTCAGGAGAACAGGATGAGCTGTGGACAATTCCAATTCTTTCCAAAAAGATGGTTTAAATTTGTATTCAAGAGAGCCTGTACTACATCCTGGGTTTTCTTTGAGCTCTGTGTAGGAAAAGTCATGTTCTGTGTTTCAAAGCGTCCAACAAACTGACATTGGCATTTTGCTGAAATGATTTATGGGACTAAAGTTTTTTCTTTTTTAGAGAAGAGAGTTTTCATGGAGGAGATTACATATCTACAGACTCCACATCTTGCAGTCCTTGTCCAGTGCACTTCACTGGCCTTCTCAGGTACAAAACAATTCAAAAACTGAGTGATTTTTTTTTTTATTCATCCTAAAGAGAACTGAAAGGGCTAGCTATTCAGGCACCTCGCCTGCTACTGATATCATACGTGCTCCATATACAGTAAAACAAGCCCCTTGTGTATTTTAAGACAGAGTGGTATGCTGGAAAGCATAGATTTGCTGGAAACATGTTCTAGAATATATAGACTCATTGCATAATGCGGGCAAGTCAGCTACTAGAAATTGTTGACTTATTAAAACTGTATGCATAACACACAACTTCAAGTTCACATCAGAATATGATGGAAACAGATTATGTCTGTAAATGCACTGTTTGTGTAGAGAGGACAGTAAACCATTCACCATGATCATATAAAGAAGCTCGTTCAGGTCCCACAGAGAAGTGCCCAAGTCCACGGCTTAGTACAAAAACTGTAAGGTATATAAACTACTTACCTGCATGCTCAGCCAATGACATATTGCCCAAACATTGATTATTTAAAAAAAAAAAAAAAATTCTTTTTTATTTAAAAAGAAAACAAAACAACAACAACAACAATATAGCTGGTAGCAGCAATTAACGGGTTCAAGCCTTTTAAGAACTTTCAAAGTATACAAAAAAGGAATGTATTTGTATATGTATTTGTTCTTTGTAAGTTACTGAATTTGCAAACTGGTGTTAATAATGACTGATGTCTTGTGTTCAACAATCCTGAAACAGGATAATTGTTATGGTGGTCATTTTTATTAACTTTTTAACTGTTATAAAGCCACAATTCACCCAGTCTCCAAAAAGGTTTTAGAAGTTTGAATATTTATTTTAGGAATTATATTAAATAAATAATATAATAATATAATATAATTAAATAAATAACTAAAGTTCAACTTTTCTTCTTTGATAATTATTGACCTAGGGAGTCCTAGATGTAGTTCACAATAGCAGATAACATTGAATAATTTACATTAATTTACACACCATTTATACAGCCATTTTGCTGAAACATTATTGGCTGCTGGCGGCCATGTTTTTTTATTTGTCTTAGTCATATTGTAGAATATGTACGCATTTGGACCCCCATCATACCAATTTTCAACTTCATTGATAATACTGTTGCAGAGTTATGAGCATTTTTTATTTGTAGCGCCCCCTATAGGCTAATGTTTTTGCAATTTTGTATGCATACTCAAAATGTGTTGTTGTACATGTGTATCAAGTTTCGTAACATGTGGCCTTTCCTTTTGGCAGATATTGGTCAATACGCACGGGTTTCCCTCAAAGTTTCAGCTCTCTACAACTTACAGTTTTGTCTGCACAATCAGTTTTAGGGCAGAATAATAATAATAATAATAAAAATCCTTACAATTACAATAGGTTTCTAGCGCTTCGGGCTTGAACCCTAAATAGCCAGGCCATTCTTAGATGAAACATGCTTAAAAATCCAGTGAAATAAAAATTTATGTTGACAAAATCTACAATTGGTAGATATACTGTATACAATTAAAAAGTACAGCCTTTCTCTCGAACCAGGTTGCACCACACAGATTTTATTGAATTAAATGGTCTCCATGATGAGAATGCCCCTCCCCTTAAATCCACCTTAAATCCACTGGCCAGTTGGAAATCATGGTTCACAGTTCTGACTTAAGTGAAGGCATTAGAGCACAATAGTCTGGTTCCAGAAGTAAAAATCCAATAAATCTTTTTTCAAACCCCATTTTTTGGAGGGGTTTGCTGCCGCCTCGTGCACAAGATTCCACCCTGGGCATCTGCCCATGTTGCTCACGCCTAAATCCACCACTGTGCAGTTGGATATGAATGTTAAAAGATCATCTGTTCATTCTGATGCATAATGACAGCATATAATTGTTTTCATTCAAATTATGGGGGCATAGAAGTCCTTGTTACTGAGGAAAGATATTGATGGGGGGTTCAGGGGTATCCCCTGAGAGAAAATTTTGAAAATGTAAAAATCTGAATGGACCATTTTTATATTTATATAGTGAAAATATTAGGTTACAAACTAGTAATTTTAATGACTTTCCTTGTCATCCATGCCAGAGATGATGACATCTGATTAATTTCACAAAATTAGAACGGAAATTTGTTTATTATTAAAGGCTCGTAACATGCTGATTAATAAATAAATTAATTACAAATAAATTTAGAAGGAGAAAAACGTCATGGTCTAAAGATGCTCTGGAACCACGTTAACTTATGCGGCACCTCATGTCTACTCATATGTGGGGAAAAGAGGCAGACGGGGCATAAAAAAAACTGTGTTCAGTGCTTGTTACGTGTTGCAGCGTATTTCGATTGTGTTTTCTTTTCTCCACACATCTTTACTGTCATGATTTTTAGGTTCAGTGATTGGTTATTCATCTTGTCAATCTTCATTAGTTTACGTGACAACACCCCCCTCAAGGAACCAATCCGGACTCTCCTACTCTCTATAAAACCTGGAAGTGACAACGAGGAGGGAGAGGCTTTTGCTTATCTCTTGTTTGTCTTCGGATTTGTAGTAGCGATCTGATTTGATGTATTAGTGAGACAATCTTTGTAGTTGTATTGTTATTTGGTTTATCTGTGACATTGCATCACTTGAATCGATTATTCAAAATTTACTTCCCGGACTTTGAGAGGAGTGATAGGGTAGCATGTCATGTGATCTACACTGCATTACGTAGGATTTGAGTTTGTCTAAACACACCAGGTAAGGAGCGGGTGCTACCCTCTGTATTTATGATGTTTGTTTAGTTAGTGTAGTTTAAGTATTGTTTTCACCAAAAATGAATCTTAGTACTAAGTGGAAACAGGACTAAAAAGACAGGAGAGTATTTTTCTGTCAGCGAGGCCCTTTAAATGCTCTAATAAATGTTTTGAGCAAGTAAGTCACAGAGACTTGACACATTTATCAGATTAGCACAAAACATACAAATAATAGAAAATAATAGGGCTTAGTTATGACAGAGCTGCATGAACATGTTAAGGAGTAGTAAAAAAAACTGCACTGGATGATCAGAGGCAAGAGATGAAGTCAGCACTGTCTACAAGAACATCAATTGTACAGAGTATTTCCTCTCTCCAATATTAAATTTCCTGTCCAACTAGCACTGGGAAAGAATATAAACAAACACAAAGCCCCTTTATAGTGGAAACAAGCCGGCCCACTCTTTGCCATCCCAAAAGGTACAATCCTCCCAGACTTAAACTTCTCTTCCTTGATATTGATCTCCAAGGGTGGCAGCCATGGATGATACTTTTGTGATCCATGTAACTTGGCTGATAGCAATGATTTTGAAATGTATGTGGTCAACATACCCACATCTGCTTCCTGAAGGAAAACCCTGCCTTGGCTGGTCTGGTGAAAGATATATTGATTTGCTTCAAGTGTGCAATCCATTTAGTCCAACAGCTCATTAGGTCCTCAGAGCAACAACATCAACGAATCACTATTTTAACCCCACGTATGTTTGAGCTGGCTCCACAATGGAATTTTTTTTTTTTTTTGGGGGGGGGGGGAATGGAAATATAGGAAGGATTCCCTCCTGAATTGAGCCCTTCCTCTTTATTGCTTTCTGATGAATGGAGCAAGCTGAGTTCACTCACTTTCCCTGAATAAAAGATACCACGTAAGCTCTCATGGGATGATAAACCGTCTAACCCTCCCAGCACTTCCCTGTCCCTTTCCACTGCAAATGCAGACTCACATTTCAAGTACCTGTATACTCTGGGCTTGAAGTATTAACTAAAGGGAACTGAAAGTAACTGCTGGCGTGCTCCCTCAGCTGGCTCCAGAGAACTGCCAGCTACACGTGATCAAAGAGTAACCAAGTAAAAATGTGTTATACTACCTGTGAATTTTAAATAGATTTCACTTGATTACCCTGCTGAAAAAAAAATACTGATGCAGGTGTCATGCTGGTCTAGTTGGTGTACCAGCATAGCCATTCTGTTCACCAGCAAAACATAGCATGTGAAGCTGTTAAATAGAAAAATATTGAAACAGTGCAAGTAGTCACAAAAATGTGTTTGCTTTGTTCCAATGAAAGTGAATGGTGACTGAGACTAACATTCTATCATAACATCTCAATTTGTATTTCAATGTAGAAAATAAGTCATACCGGTTTTATTATTTAATAACTGGTTTCACACATAAGTGAATGTGTGTGTGAATAATGACAGAATTTTCCTCATTAGTTTCATCCAAGTTAGTTAAGAAACATGATAGAGACACCAGCACTCCAGCATGCCATGATACGGACTAGCACCCAAACCACAACATATACTAGTGGCCAGCCATGCTTGCCTGGTCTTTTCAACAGGGTGCAAAAAGAGTGATGGTTTGAGGACTGCGTTATTGCTTGTGGGCAAGTTGTAAACCCTCATATTACTGAGACTAGATCTCTCCTCTGCTGATATATTTATTTCTTGCTGGATGATTTATGGTTTCACAGTTGAGAGTGAAGACCATAGCTGTGGTGTTGAGAAAGGTCAAAACGTCAGACTATCGTGTAGAGCAGGGGTCAGCAACCTTTTTGACATGCAGTGCAATTTTTTATATTCCTTGTCAATGGCTGTGCACATGTATGTGATTTTCCTAAGTTTGTGTCCACTTGTGAAAAGGTTACTGTTGCATTTTTCTAATTTAATAATTTATTTTTCATTACAAATTATCTTATCAGCATAACAGTTTGAGCAAATAATTTGTGCACAACATGATGATCATGATCCTGCATGTGAATTTTCACAGAGCATCTTGTGGAAGTGCTTTAATGAAAGAAAATTTTTTGCACAAAATTAGTTAACACATTTAATGTCACAAAATTGCTTATTTGATGACTGATCACATAATTATGTGTAATCTTAAATATTTCTTATATTATTATATTATTTAAAAATCACTCTAATCACTACTATGCAAGCAACAGCGAGAAAGGAGCAGGCTATTTTATTTTTATTAAGTTTTTTGCACCTGAATTCTTCATCTTGAGGCAATCCTTCCTCATGGTCATACAGCATATTCATCAGCTGAATGGGAGTTTAAACCGTATTGCAGTGTGATGAAACTTGTTCTGTGCATGCAAGACACTCACGCATCACAAGCCGAACAACTATCCTAAAAATTTATTTCCAGGTTTAATTTGTATTTTGAATACACTCGTATTTTTGAACCCACTATATAGGTTTATGTTTTCTCTTTTAATCGTTTAATGTAATTATGAATATGACTGTGTGTAAAACAGTTCATTCTCGCGGGCAAGGAAGAGGCGAGAAACCGGCTTGACATATAACTTAAAGGTTTAATGAAAAACTCAAAAGACAAACACATAAGACGACGGACATGTCCGTGAACAATCTCTCTCTCCCGCACGTCGTCCGCGAGTGGCCTTTATCCCTCTTGACGGCTTGATCAGCCTAATACGGGACCAGGTGTGCGTAATCACGCCCCGGTCCCACCCTCCACCATGCCACATTCCTCCCCCGTTCTTTCAGGCTGGGGACCCCCGGCCTGACGTACATCCCCGGGGGGGGGGGCGCCTCCCACGCGGTCTGCCGGCGGGTCATCCCCATCAACCTGGACGAGGGAGGGGGCAAGGGGAGGGAAACAACAACAATTAAAAATGGGGGGGAGGTCCTTCCTGCACTGGGCAGTACCTCCCACAAACACCATAATTTAAAAAAGAGGGAAAAGGTGAGAGAGAGAGGAGAGAGAGATTAAAAAAAAAAAAAACTTACTCGCCGGTACTCTGATACACCGCAGCTTGTTCCTCAGCCACTCCTCCACCCTCTACCGAACGGCAGCCGCGCCTCTCCAGGCGGATCCGAGGCAGTCCTCAGCCCCTGGCGGACGGAACGCCCCGCCGCATTCTCGGGGAGCCGAAGGGGACTCCCCTGCCCCTGGCAGCGGTTCTCCCGCTCCAGGCGGTCGGTCGCGATCCCCTCCCTGCTCGCGGACGGCGGTCTTCCCTCGACCCCTCCGCGTTAGAGCGGCTGGTAGGGGCATCCTCCGACCCTGGCAGCAGCCTTGACCGCTCCAGGCGGACGGCTAATGGAGCACCTTCTCCCCTCGCGGTCGGCGGCCATTCCTCCGCGTCCAGGCGGCTGGGCTCCTCGTCCCCCGGCAGATGGCCGCGGCTGCTTCTCTGGGGTAGTGGCGAGAACTCCGCTACGGCGTATCCCTCTTCCTTCCCGGGCTTTCGGCACCAATGTAAAACAGATCATGGTCACGGGCAAGGAAGAGACGAGAAACCGGCTTGACATATAACATATAGGTTTAATGGAAAACTCAAAAGACAAACACATAAGACGACGGAAATGTCCGTGAACGATCTCTCTCTCCTGCACGTCGTCCGCGAGTGGCCTTTATCCCTCTTGACGGCTTGATCAGGCTAATACGGGACCAGGCGTGCGTAATCACGCCCCGGTCCCGCCCTCCACCGTGCCACACTATGATTTAAAGAAGGTGTACCTGTAGGCTGGGTTGGAAATCTCAAGGATAAATAGTGGTGTTTTCCTTATTACAACACATGTTAATGAGCGATTATTATTGCCGGTGCTACCTGTGACTGTGCTGTGCTGGCCAGAGTAAATCCCTGTGATAAATGTTTGTGTTGGGCAGATAAAGGAAGTAGTGGGAACCAGTTTCCACAGTTCACGCGAGACCATTTTATTAACAAATAAACAGAAAGTTATTTTCAGCTTCACTTAAATAAAAGTCTGCTTTTCTGCTTCACACGAACACAAGACTTCTTTTCAGCATCACTCAAACAAAATTCTCTCTCTCTGTGAACAGACACAAGGATCTCTCAAACCTTTCTCTGAGGACTGGGCTGCTTTTATCTCCCCCATCTCTCAATGCGAACATGGAAACCATAATTAGTAGCAGTTAATCTCAGGTGGAACATCTTACTGCTCTCTCTCTCCCCAGACAGGCACTCGACCACGACCTCACCTCCACATACACCCACCGCCTGACTCAGGCCGGGGAACTGTCCGGATCCCCCCCCCCCCTTTCCTGGAAAGGAAGTCTGTGACAGCCATCAGCACCCCCAGTCTGTGGACCAGCTTGAACTTAAATGGCTGGAGTGCCAGAAACCAATGTATGATCCGGGCATTGGCATTCTTCATGTGCTGGAGCCATTAGAGCAGGTCCAAACAGAGGATGAATGCTCATCCCAACAAATAATAGCGAAGAGTAAGGACCGCCAACTTGATGGCCAAACACTCTTTCTCTATAGTTCTGTACTTCGTCTCTCTCATAGAGAGCTTCCGACCAATGTACAGCCCTGGGCAATCCTCCCCCTCCACCACCTGGGACAGTACAGAACCCAGCTCCATGTCCAATGCATCCGTCTGTAAGACAAAAGGGAGTGAGAAATCAGGGGAGTGTAGTTGAATTGTTGAATAGTTTAATTGATTTAATACCCAATAATTTGTACAGCTCGTGTAGTGTACATGACATGAAAATAATCCCTTGATCATTGAGGATTTCTTTTAGAATCCCCTCTTGGAAGATTTTTCTGAAGAGTGCCTCCGCAACACTATGTGCTGAGATGCTGTGAAGAGGCACTGCTTCAGGGTATCGAGTTGCGTATTCCACCCGAACCAACGCAAAGTGATGTCTGCATGCTGACTGTTCTAATGGCCTGCCAATGCTGTCAAAGGGAACCTCGATCAACAGAAGGGGGTGCAACAGCGCATTTGGAATGACCAACCGATTCACCAGATGACATTCGCGGCATATCACACACCAACGACTGACATCCCAGCAAATTCCAAAAACAGTGTTTCCCCTGTCCCAAATGACCTACCACTGGACTTTGATGAGCTGCCTGGAACAATATTTCCCAATGGTCTTTGGTACTAACAACTGGGTTGTATCTTCTTTTGTCTGAGCGTCCTTTGTCACTCAATACATCTGATAATTTATAATTGAACAATACAGATATGTGAGTGTAATTTGCGGCTGAAGGCATTGACCATCAATTATTTTCACTTGGTCAAAGGTGTGCTTAAGAGTCTTGTCTCACGTCTGCTCCAGAGGGAAATCCTCAGTGGGAATTACCCTTAGGGCTGGGGAAGCCAAGGTTTCCCAGTTCCCCACAACTCCCAACAGACCCAAGCAGCAGCTTCCCCCACCTGAGTGGAGAGTGAAACAGGGGTTTAACTAACAGGTGTTAGTTCACCCCGAGGCTTAGTAACCATTTCCAGGGGAACTGGATTGGGTGGAAAGAAGGAGGGGAGGGGGTGGGCCAGAGAGAGAGAGAGCTGGGCTCGCCGGCCCAAGGGTATGTCGCTAAGTGATCCTCCGCCAACGGTACTTCTTTATCCAGCGATGCCAGTCAGTGGTTGGGCTCCTCAGCCAGCACAGAGCTGTTGAGTGAAGGCAAATGGGTGGCCGACTTCGCTAAGTGTCAGGTATCAGAAAGGCTGGCGATGCTCCTCGTGACCATTCCAGAGCTTGGGCCCTGCACTCGAATATCTCTAGAAAGACCTCTGGGTCATCTTGCGACCCCATCTTTGTCTGCTGCCGGGGTTCTCTCACTGCGAACATGGAAACAGTAATTAGTAGCAAATCATCTCAGGTGGAACTCCTTACTGCTCTCTCTTTCCCCAGACGGGCACTCGACCACGCCCTCACCTCCACAATCGCACTGGTAATTCTTCATTAGCAGGCACCCTCTTGCTCTCCATAGTTCCTTGGCTGAAGGCAGGGGTTTCAGTCTCCCAGCCTCATCACTTGCAAATAAATCGACTAAAAGGTTTTCAAAGTGTGATAAAGATATTAAGTGGGAAACCTCTAGAGCGTGCTCATTTTCATTCCACTGGTTTTACAGAAACCATCTTATGATGCTAAACAAGTTTCTGCCTAGCATTTGATTGGTAGTAAAAGATGCAAAAGAGATTGGAGCATATTCTTAAAGCTCCAACATTTTCCAAACATATATAGAAGAACATTGTTAAAACACTGATATTTAAAAGTTTTAACTGTGTCTTTGACCAAACATCATGCAGTCTGGTTACTTTTATTAAACAGAAGTGAGGGATAGAGTTTAAGTAGTGAAACTTGGACCATCTCATCCCCTGAGGAATTAAAGCTGGGCCCACCTGCTGTAACAAAGCTGAAGGTTAAATACATTCTTGTTTGATGAAATTCTAGATTAACCATGTTGCCATCAGATAGAAAAAGTCAAGAGACATCTACTGTACTGTAAGTAACGTCACAGAGGACAGTAATTAATTAATCTTTCTCCTGACATTGTGATGCTTTCAAAACACTGATCTAGTGCTGCATTCAGTTCCACTCAGAAAGTCTAAATTTCCAACTCCCTACTTGAAATAGTATAATTTATAAGTTTGACTACCGACTAGGGCGGCACGGTGGTGCAGTGGTTAGCACTGTCGCCTCACAGCAAGAAGGTCATGGGTTCAAACCCCGGTTGCCCCGGCCTTTCTGTGTGGAGTTTGCATGTTCTCCCCGTGTCTGCGTGGGTTCTCTCCGGGTGCTCCGGCTTCCTCCCACCATCCAAAGACATGCAGGCTAGGTTAATTGGTGTCTCCAAAAAAAATTGCCCTAGGTGTGGATGTGAGTATGAGTGTGTGTCTGTATATGTGTGGCCCTGCGATGGACTGGCGACCTGTCCAGGGTGTACCCCGCCTTTCGCCCAATGTTAGCTGGGATAGGCTCCAGCCCCCCGTGACCCTGTACAGGATAAGCGGTTGAAGATGAATGAATGAATGAATGACTACCGACTTGGAAACGTGCGGAAATCC
This sequence comes from Moxostoma hubbsi, assembly GCA_032164185.1. Lineage (NCBI taxonomy): Eukaryota > Metazoa > Chordata > Actinopteri > Cypriniformes > Catostomidae > Moxostoma > Moxostoma hubbsi. The sequence continues at coordinate 22,890,768 of JAVLUX010000018.1, forward strand.
ACTGCTCCGATTTTGCTGAACTTGAGGTGCTTGACATTGCACAAACATTTTGGCACCTAGGGAGATTTACAGTGTAAATGATAAACATTCATTTTTAAGTAATATGCATCAATATGTCAAGGTTCCAACATTGCATAATAATAAAACTTGTTTAGCAGACGTTTGCAGAGGCAGGTGTGTAAATACCGTAAATGACACATAATTTATTGTTATTATTTTTATTATCGTACACCTTTTGATTATCATACACTGGCTATAGGAGTGTTGCAGTTTTGTTTCCTTATATGTCATCAATGGAATGCCTTCATTGTTCTGCAGTATCAAGTCGAAATATCTCACATCCAACTTAAAATGGAACGCAGCATTGTTTGAGCATCCCAACGCAGCAACACTGGCTCAACCAATTGCAGATTATTGTTAAACCATTTAATTAATTGTCATTAATTTTGCAATTCTGTTTGGTAACACTAGCTGTGCAGTAATTACAAACTTGTGCAGCTTTAAAGATCCATCCATCCATCCATCCATCCATCATCAACCGCTTATCCTGTACAGGGTCGCGGGGGGCTGGAGCCTATCCCAGCTAACATTGGGCGAAAGGCGGGGTACACCCTGGACAGGTCGCCAGTCCATCGCAGGGCCACACATAGACAGACACACACTCGCACTCACATCCACGGCAATTTTTGGAGACACCAATTAACCTAGCCTGCATGTCTTTGGATGGTGGGAGGAAGCCGGAGCACCCGGAGAGAACCCACGCAGACACGGGGAGAACATGCAAACTCCACACAGAAAGGCCGGGGCAACCGGGGTTTGAACCCACGACCTTCTTGCTGTGAGGCGACAGTGCTAACCGCTGCACCACTGTGCCGCCCCGCTTTAAAGATCCTTAAGATCCAATTAATGTTTGATTGTCTTACTTTGAAAACTATTTGTAATGAAAGTCAACCCTACTATAGCTCCACTCTTTTTGAATCATCATAATAATGGTTTATTCACATCCGTGTGACAACGTTATATTAGAGTTGTTGACTCAGGCTGGACCTGATGATGCTTTGATCAATGATGTAATATAGCACCAGTGTTTGGCTGCTCAGTTGTGTTAGAGCTCTGGGTGGAAATGCAGAGGGCAGGGCTATGAAATCACTCTCCATCTCCTTCAAGAGTATGAATCTATATTTCAGAAGCATAGATGCACAAAGGCTCATGAAAATGGAGGTACTGTTTAATATTCATCCATATTTCTGGAGATTGTAAATTAAACATGTATTATTCAGAGCTGGCAGTTTTGGTGCACATTGGGGCAATGCAAAAGAAAGATTAGCTACATAAAATGGCAAATATAAATCAAAGAGAGTGACAAGGGCTGGCTCAATCAGTTTTCCATGTCACAGATTTGTAAATGCTTCCCATCACTCTACATCACTCTACATTAAAGTCTATAATAACATACAAGTCACTCAACAATATAAATGATACATTTGATTTCTGTTATACAACAGGCAGTTGCTCGGGGTATTTTTACTGTTCCCTTTCTGAGTGATGTCTGTTTTAATCTCTTAATTACTGCAGATTTCATCTAGGTATCTTTTATATTTATGTGTGCATCTGCTTGTGATATAGATGAATGGGTTGATAAATCGCTGCTAGTCAGTCAGCTCGAGCTGTGCAAAGAGGAACTGTCAATTTATACACCAGTGTTTAGACATAAAAAACACTTTTTGATAAATGAAAATCAATTTGTACTTGTCTAGCAAGCCAACATTTGCATGCAACCATTGATTTCATGAGGCCATAAATAAATATTCAGCCAGCCCCCCTCAAATTGGCCCTGTGCAGAAAAGAATGCATAATCCATATGATTTAAAAATATATCACAGAATCCTCATCAGGCTAAATGCATGTACATTTTTATTTTTGCATGAGTGTTATTAATGATAAATCTATTAAAATAAACAGCCATACAATTAAAATTAGTTATTCATAGTTTTTGACTTTTTTAATATTTATTCCTATCTTATATATTTACAGCCACATGAAGACATCGATCTACTAAATCATATTCATTGGATATAATCTAATTTTCTTGCTATGAATACTGTAGGGATTAGTATAATTCCCGAAATCGCTGTCTATTATTGTGTCCTGATTACCTATGGGATGTTGGGTCCAATTCACAATTTGCCAGACATTTTAAACAAGCTGTTAAGCTGTCATTAAACACATTTAAACCTGTGTTCGTGTTTTGTGAAAATAGATTCACCTAGATGTCCTACTGCAGTCATGTTCAGCTGGTTTCCACAAATACTTGCATTTAATTGAGAATGGTACAGTAAGCTCGTTATGGTCACATATCCTATAGATTTATTGTCCTGGGGGTGCATGGAAAGGCTTTATATCCCTTGTGACATTGTAAAGATGCCATTTCAGGTTTATAAGTTAATGCTATTTGATAAAACCCTTAGCTTTGAAGCAAAGATTTCCCAGTTGAACAGGCAAGCTGTTCCCAACTGCACTGTAGTCAAGGCTATTTAATATTTCCCCTAGTTTTGTTCTTGCAGGGTTCAAACTCAGGTCTTTTGGAATGAAATATGGAAAAATTAAACCAGTGATTACACGACTGCCTGATACTAATGAACAGTTTTACTAAAAAGACAAACTACACAGAAAAAAATTCCCATAGCAGCTAGCATAATATAATTACAACTGTCACAATAGGTAAATATATGGTGATACTATAGTTTTTAATGTCTTTGTTGATGCCGCTAGCTTCCACAGGATGCTAATTGCCATCTTGTTTCCCAACAGGCTATATTAGCACAGGCGTTCTTGCTGTAGCTGTGGCAGTTCTAGCTAACTAACTCGAGCAATGCTTACTATCCTCTCATCCGTACCTCAGTACATATGTTCAGTCCGAATACAGTAGATTTTATTAACAGTTTAATCGAGTGCCGTAAGTAATGAGGGTGTGGTGACTAATGTCGGTTTGACAGAGGCAATGTTTAAAGTACTGAAGTGAGCGTAATCTTCCCGTTTTTACATCACATGATAATTAAAGTCATCAATCAAACAGCAGGCCCCATCATATTCTTGAAAGGGCTCCAGTTGGAGGGTTAGCTGAATGAGCCACACTTGTCATGAATTTGGCAGATATACACTGGCTGTATTGACATGCAACAGGATTACCTGTAGGCTATTTAGAAAACGATGAGTGGATGTTTACATGTGATCATGTTTGTTTTGTAGTCTGTATTTTTATTTGGTTATTTTTTGGATTGAATAAGTGTCTCTTACATTGTATAAAAAACATTTAGCTGTTTAAATAGAATTGCTGTTCAGGTAGGGTGAGGTCAATAGAGAAGTCAATGGCTAAATCTCTACTGAAATGGTTATCTTTGCTTTAAATAAAGACTAAGAATAACATCAATACTAGACTATCCATATACATTTTGAGCCACCCGGCAAAGTACCACACAAATGCAGAGAGTGCATTTTCAATTATCATTATCCGTAAATCTTTTGGCATTTTTATACATAAATAAAACATTGTAACGCTTTGTATTTCTGTTATGACATTGATTTAAAAAGAACTTCTGTGGAAACCCTTTCAAAAAATCTAGAGTTCTGATAAACTAGCCGCAAACTTATTGAATTATTTTCACCTGCAAATGAGCTTGTGATTTGATACAAATTTTTGCCAAAGGTTTGCATCTCTTCAACTGTAGTGGTGAACCTGAAGCAAACCTTTGGCCACAATGGACAATTTGCTGCAAGTTTTCTGCAAACCTAATTTATATGTGACTATAAATTTTCTGTAAATTTGCCATTAAATCTCGATTTTTGTAAGGAAAGAGCTAGTTTAGTCTTGCAGGTTTTTGGCATTTTTTTTCTGCTCTTGTACAAGAATTAGACGACAGACACTACAATTTTGCAATCTTTGAATTATTCCACTGAACTAAACTTGGAATCTCTCATAATCTCTCCCTAATTGCCCCAAACTCGCATCTCTTTCTCTGTCGTTTTTTGTACTTTATTTTATCCACTTTTCTACACTTGTAATGGAGAAATTAACAGAGGTTCGGGAGGAGTATGTTAATTTTACTATGACAAATCATGGTCCACGAGTAGGAGTATATAAGACACTGCTTACCTGCTTCCAATGACAATTTCCTGACATCCCTCCTCCACCCCATCTGCACTTGTTCTCTAAATTCAACATTTATCTAAATAAGTAATCAGGTAATCAGGACACAAGTCAAGTCTCGAGCTCCGAGCCCTCCGGTATATGGACAGCAAGCCAAATACGTTTACCTCTTCTATACAAGGTTACATTAACATACAATCTACTGAAATCCCTACTAGCGTCCTTTACTGTGGTAATGTTTCTAAAGTAGGGAATCGCAAAAGACAAGATACCTTGTTTTTACCTATCATAATGACAAAGCATTTTTGAAATATCCATCAATGTCTTTAAAATTTGTTAATTGTTAACCAATTTTTTGGTTAACATAACCTCTCCACACATGTTTGTTTATCTATAACGGTGGTGATTCCATTGACTCCTATTGTATTTATACTGAGGTTTTTATATATCTCCTTACCCTATGCTAAAACCTAACCCTCACAGAAAACTTTTTTTCTGTGCCCTACAAATGTAAAAATGCATTTTTACTTGCAGGTCCCCACAAAGCTTGACATTTGACCAAAATACATTTGGTCACAATGCATGCAAAACTTGACAAACACAAATACAGTAGACTGTGGTTTAACTTGAGTCAGCAGCAATAGATCAGCAAAAGCTCTTAGTATACTGGCTGTGGTTAGATATATTGGGACATTTCTGGTCAGTGAGATGCAGAGATGTTGGAATGACGCAGCAAGATTCAAATTTGGGTTGTGGAAATATCCGGCAGTATGATGCTGACGTGCGTCTCCTCTACAAGTCACTTAAGATTATGCATGCTTTGAAATAACCAAGAATGTCTCTAAAAATGTCACCAGTCTTATATTTACAGCTGAGTCACAACGGCTAGTGTGGGGTCATGGAGGAAAGGATGGGACATTCTCCCTGTAGCTACATTATCTTAATGCACAGTCAGAGGTGGTCACCGACCAGGGTTGGAATTCACCGCACAACCTTTTATTGTCTGAGTCAGAAAGCATAATTTCTCTCTTGTCAGGTTTCATTCAGAAAGAGTGGCTTTAAATTCCATTGCAGACATTTTATTTTTCCTTTTTCCTAAATGGATTCCTCATGCCGAGCATTAGATATGTCTGAATGCTCAGCCTCTCGAAAGCACCAGTTTTTTGTTCGATTTTTTTGAATGTCTCAACTTTGTCATAGGATACTTTGAGCCTGGTAGGTACTGTACAGTACTGATATGACTGGAATATGCAGTTGGAGAGTCACACAAAGCCTATTTGTTTTTATTATATGGTTAATTAATTAATGGCTCATTATTTTAGAAGCTAAGTGTTTATCTTCACCATGTCTTTTAAAACAAACACACAGCCTTTTTCAAGGAAAGTTCTGGGTTAAAATTTTGACTCATCCCTCAGTGTTTCGAGCCAGTGCACTGGTGTGTTTAAAAGCATAAATGTGAAGCTTGTATCTTTGATAAAACATTTACATTAGCTATTCTGCAAAAACTGTTTATTGTTTGATCTGTAATGTTGTCTAAATAGTCCTTTTAAGGGACTACTTTACTAGGTGGATGAACTTCAGATTATGTTCTACTGATGTAATGTCTGTGGGTGGAGTTAGCACCATTAACAATTGCTTTACAGATAGTTAAATCACATCCCTTCTCGGCGAAATCATGCACTCATGTTGATAGAGTTTAAGTTGTATTTAAGCCATTATATTCATTTGAACTAATATTAACCGTCCCAAGCATTTCCCAAGCACTGGGAAGCATTCCCATGAGGTTTTTGAGGCAGTGTCGATGATTTACCATTTGAAAAATTCCCTTCTCTCTGTTAGGGCTGGACTATGAGATATTTCAAATCCACATTTATTTATTTTTTAACATCTAGCCACTGGCTAGCCACAAGGTCATAACATCAAAGTAAGTTATTTTTATAGTCACCAGAGGCTGCAGCTAGTTTATTGTAAAAAGGACATGATTGAGACTAGTGCTCTGTTGTTGACTGATTAAACTCTGTTTGCTGGGACATGTGAGAATCATGTAGTGAGCATCTCCTTTCTTTAAGCGGTTAGTGGGAGGCAGAGTGAAAAGTGTCTTGGAAGATGGAACTCAACTGTAATCTGTAGGCTCACATTTTGCAGTTATTGCTATTTCCAAGCATACCACGGGAGAATAACACAGCTATTTGGCACCCATTTAAAGCAGTCTTTAATATCTGTGTTAGCTGCAAGTCACAGATTCCAAGGATCAGTCTGTTTTGATTTTGTTCTACCATTTTTGTGATTCGGCAGGCTGTCCCCCTGCTTTTAATCATATTTAGCATGTTAACATGATTCAAGAGTGTTTAGAAATATGACTAATTTCTTGTGTCCTCTGATGTTAAAATAATCTTAAACTGACAACCCTGCTGAAAAGACTTGTGTTTTAGATGCTAGTCGTCAGCATGGGGCAATAGTGTGCTGGAGTCTCCACTAGACTTCTTAACTAGCTTAACCTGCCATCATCACCAGAAAGACTATGCTGGATGATCACTTTTACACTGAAAAATTATATATATATTTTTGTGTTGCTTTCAAATTTAAATAAACATACACTCACATAACACTTTAGTCCTAATAAACAGTGTTGGGTAACGTTAGAATATTGTGTTACTCCTTAAAAAGTAACTTAATTAAAAAGTATTTTTTATGGAAAGTAAAGCATTACTTTACTTTAGCGTTACTTTGCATTACTTTTTTTTCTCACAGCCACTTTTTCTTCTGCAATGCCATACATTCAATACAAATAAGCCATACATTGCATACAAGAGACATTACAGGTCATGCTAGCTACTGTAGAATGTAGCTACTGTACTCATGTCAATACAACAATGTAAACAAACAGATATTTAGAAAGTAGGTCTTCACGTCATATTTATAATAAAGAATCAATAACATTAATATGCATGATTTGTTTTTCCATCAATATAGCAGCCAATATGAATAATGTAGAATAATCACTGTCTTACCTAAAGCAGCAAGTCCAATACTTGAACCTGCATCATATACGTTACAATATGCTGTGCCCATCGACAATATCAGAGTTAACTTAAGATGTTTTTCAAAAGTCAGAATAAGATTCAGTGGGGAATGCCAGTCTAACATGTTCAAGGAATAAGTCTGATGAATAAATAATTATTTTTCACTCAGTGCACTCTTGTTTTGAGTTGATCCACGGTGCATACAGATGCCACAACTTCAAAGGCGCATTTTGATACAACTTGAGTGGAATTATTTTTAATGCTACCAAAATGTCATAGAAACAGTTTGTTTCCTGAATCAAACTACTTGTTTATTATAAAACAAAAATGTTGAATATTTTTAGAAACTAAGACGTTTTCTCTGCAACACAATCAATGTAGAACGTTGCTCGGAGCCACTGATCCAGAGTCTTTTCCCATCATATTCTCCAAGTTAAGGGGAGCTCTAAAACAGGGCAGTTCAGCTGCATAAGTCAGTGAATTGAGCAAGTATTTCACCCTGTATCATGTCGAGCGTGTTGATTGAGAAATGATGTCTGTATCTTAAAAGTGATTGGCTTTTTACCTGCAAGTCGGGACTTCCTTTCTACATCCATTGACTGTTGGGTGCTAGAGCTTATTGGTTGGGCTTTCCAATTTCTCCAATTCATTTAAATCGAAGTGACTCATCTCTTTCTGCTTAATAGTCTCTGGTCTCACAGGTAGCTGCAATACATCTCCTCCCCGAAGTTTGCACACTTTCACTCCTGATTTCTCGCAATACAGGGACAGTAGAGGTGTACAAAAGCAATACATTACTTTATTTAAAAAGTAACTCAGATATTATGGTCTAAAATAAAATATATTTCATTACTTTACTCGTTACTCGAAAAAGTAGTCTGATTAGGACATTTTATTACATTTTGCTTCTCAAATACTGTAAAAGCATGTTGTTTTAATGATGTTTAGATAAGTTTAGTTGATAACAAGAGACAAATACAGATAAAAGCCCTATTCAGATGGCAGTTATTTTACATGGGGATGTGAGGTAATTTCAGCATTTACAGGGGGGTAGTAAGTGATTTTATTGCCGTCCAAATCAGAAATTGTGTTTTTCTCCCACCTCCCAGCCGAATTACATACATTTTTTTTTACAAACACCAAGATCATGTGGTTATATAATTACTGTCCAAATCCACATCTCTGAGTTTATAATCCAAAAGTCTTTTTGGAAATCCTTTTTGAGTACTACACAGAAACAGCTCTAGCGGTAATGTACAGTTATGAACAATGGAGGATTGTGAGGATACTTTTTGGTTGTGAATAGTTTGTCTAATTGCTTCTGAAAATTTGTATCACCCGAAACTGAAATTAAAGTCAGCGGTTCTTCATGCGTTCAGTGTTGCTTCCTCACGGCCATGTTGTACATGTGACTCAGGCATGTGTCTGACCACGTGAGAAGTGGATTTTCAGGTTGCTAGGATGGAAAAACTCACCCTTTCCCTGTAATTTATGTGTTATTCGAACACATGAGTTTTACCACAGAGGAGCCATGCAAATGTACTTTTACAGACATCACGATGATTTTTTTTTTGCAGTTCACAGATTTTGCTAACCACCATCTAGACCTGTACCAACCATATCCATCCTGGCCAAGCTTGTACATTTACAGTATGGTGAATGGTTAGAAGAGGGTGCTAGAGTTATTTAAATTTGAAGTTTTACAATAAAATCCCATGCTTGCACTCCTTATTTGTCTCACTTGCTCTGACCCTCTCTCCAGCTCTCACACTCACTCTATCTTTGAAATTCAGTCTTTTTTTCCCCAAATTTTGCACACACTTTATCTTTCTCCTACATATGCCTTTACACTACATCACCATATTCTTCCTTCCTTTCTTCTATGCCTCTCCTTCTTACTTGACCCATAGTGAATCACTCTCCCATTCAACATATTGTATCTTGCCACTGAACTTCGGGCATTGCTCTTTAATCTACTGTTTCTATTAGCATCACAAAGGTACAATATAGTTTCCTCAACCAGCCTGACACTTTTGCTTCTCCAGCTCTTGTTATTGAGCTGCACCACATCATAACCCAGAGGTCTGCATGAATACTGATCACACCACGAATTTACACTGTGCAGCATTACACAACAGAAAAAACTCTTAGAATAAGAAACAGCTCGGCATTTGCATTCTGTGCAGATGAGAAAATGGAATTCTATGCAAATATCACACAGTAAATTGTTGTCATTATTTTTATCCCTCCTTTTTTATCACTGTAATGTAAGAAATGTTTACTCTGCCAAGAAGTTGACCTTGAATTAAGATGCAACCATTTTAATTTTAGAATGGATTGACTTTTGGCATATATAAATACTTTTTACAGGTCTCAGTTATCATTTTTGTCTAATGCTATTGTCTTTGACATGTTGAATGTAGAAACATCATGGTTACTGTTGTAACTCCGTTCCCCTATGGAAGGAATGAGACGTTGTGCCGATTGTAGTGACACAAGGGGTCTCTTCTTATCAGAAGAAGAAGAACCTTCTTATGCAAGGTAAGCCTTGCATACCTCTGAACTTGAGAAAATGCCAATGTCAAGTTGGCAGACAAAATTTGCATGCCCCGCCCCCGAATATACGGGTATAAAGGGGAGCGGGCGAGCGAATGTCAGACAGGTTTTCACCGTTCCTATTCTTTCAGGGGGAAAAGGCCCTGCGGAGACCACAACCAGGGGGGAGGTAACTTTTGGCTAATACACACGGGTGTTGTCAAGCCACCCATGGACATGGTGCGGTGGTAGATCCTGCCTGACAAGGGAGGACACGGCGACCGGGTGCAGCGAGGACTACCCAAGGGAGACGCGGGTCCTGCCAGCGGGGGGACCATATCGCAGAAAATACATCACAGGGAGTTGCCTGAAGTGGGAACTATGCTTGTGGAGCCCAAGCCCAATATGGAGTACTCGACTAGGAAGGAAGAGCATCCAGGAAGCGAGCGCTTAGTGACTAACCTGGGAAAGAAGGCACACTGGATCAACTTGGTGAAGGCGCAAGATGCAAGTGGACTACCGGTCGGCTGTTCCATATTACCCAGTTCTACCGACTCAACCCTGAGGTTGTAGAATCTAGCAAAGGTGTTGGGTGTTGCCCAGCCTGCTGCTCTGCAGATGTCATGGGACAGTGCCCACGAGGATGCCACACTTCTCGTAGAGTATGCTCAAACCCGCAAGGGGGGGAGGGCATGGTCTGAGTGTGATAGGCTAGGGGATAGCATCAACAACCCAATGAGCTAAACTCTGTTTGAAGACAGCGTTCCCTTTCCACTGTCCGACAAAGCAGACAAAGAGCTGCTCAGAGCATCTAGAGCCCAGCGTGTGGTCCACATGGATACATAAAGCACGTACCGGACACAGCAATGAAGAGGCTGGGTCTGCCTCTTCCCGGGGCAGCTTCGCTTGCAGGTTCACAACCTAAACCCTGAAGGGGGTCGTAGGAAACCTGGGCACATAGCCCGGTCACAGTCTTAGGATGAGGTGAGCATGTGCCGGACCGAACACCAGGCAAATGTTGCTGACAGAAAACGCTTGCAGGTCCCCAACCCCCTTGATGGAAGCGAGCGCGATCAGGAGGGCCGTCTTCAAGGAGAGGGCATTGAGCTCAACTGAATCAATGGGCTTGAAGGGGGGAATCTGGAGGCCTGTGAGGACCACTGAGAGATCCCGGAAGAGGAACAGGCTTGGCCAGGTAGGGTTCAGCCTCCGGGCGCCTTAAGGAACCTGATAATCAAGTCGTGCTTACCAAGGGACTTGCCGTCCAATGCGTTGTGGTGGACTGCGATAGCAGCAACATACACCTTCAAGGTGTATCCTGGAATGAAAGAACTGACCAAACTGCGCATCTTTGCGGGTCTTCAGATCTGGAAGAGCACCAAGTTGTGAACAGACGCCACTTGAGGGCATAAAGCTGCCTGGGGGAGCTCTGGCTTTGTTGATCATGTCTACGACTGCAGGTGGTAGACCGCTTAAGTCTTCCGCGTCCCATCCAGGGGCCAGACATGGAGGTTCCAGATGTCTGGGCATGGTGCCAGAGGGTGCCCCGTCCCTGAGAAAGGAGGTCCTTTCAGGACAATTTGCCAGGGAGGTGCTGTCACGAGGAGCATGAGATCTGAGAACCAGGTCCGAGTGGGCCAGTAAGGAGCCACTAAGCTGACCTGTTCCTCATCCTCCCTGACCTTGCACAGCACCAGTGCAAGAAAGCTCACTGGGGGAATGCATACTTGTGTAGCCCCCAGGGCCAGCTGTGTGCCAGCACGTCTGTACCTAGAGGGGCCTCCGTTTGGGAATACCAGTGCTGGCAGTGGGAATTGTCTTGTGAGGCAAAGAGATCTATCTGTGCCCTGCCGAAGCAGCCCCAAATCAGCTGGACAACCTGAGGGTGGAGCCTTCACTCTCTGCTGAGGGAGACCTGTCACGACAGAGCGTCTGCCGTCGTGTTGCGGTTGCTCGGATATAAGTGGAAAAGGAGGAGTTGGCGGGCGAGTTGTGACATGTGACGGCAAAAGAGCGATGCCCTGGCCCGAGCCCATCGTCATCCTCGAATCTCCTGCAATGCCAGCTGGGTCGTCCTCAATCTCGTAGGAAGAAGGAATGACATGGGAGGGCGGCTGAAGTGGCTTTCTTTCGTGAGAAAAGAAAGCCACGACCGCAATGTTGCCATGGCTATGTTCTCACACTAGAACATGAACCATTCATAAAACGCTGCCTGCTTGGGTTCGCAGCCCAGGCACACGAGGCAGATTTTATGAGCGTCAGAAGTGGAGAGAAATCGACCGCATCCAGGAACTACACAGAGGCGGAAGGGCATCTTGAAAAAGATATGTCCTTTAAAGGACGTTCAACGCCTGCTGTGTGTTGCTCTTTTATGAGTGGAAACTCAGACTCTTTTAGAGGAAATAAACTCTTTTAGGAGGAGAAACACTCTTTCAGGAAATGAAAGTGCTGTCGAAGCGCCCAGGGGCATGGACTGCACAGCGTACAGAGAGGAGAAAGCCGCTGGAATGCTCCATAGATCCAACAGCAGTGCTTATCGCCAGCAGAGGTGAGTGGAACAGTGGTGAACTCCGCTTCGCTGTTGCACAACTGCTTGGATCTGAGGAAAAATCTGTTTGACATTCGCTAGCCCACTCCCCTTTATACCCGTATGTCCAAGGGCGGGGCATGAAAATTCTGTCTGCCAACTTGACATTGGCCTTTTCTCAAGTTCAGAGATATGGAAGGCTCTCAGATGAGACCCCTTGTGTCACCACAATCGACGCAACATCGAGTGAGTGACAGAAGGGGAGCCTAAGGTTTTGTAGGGCCATTGAGGAGACCAGTCATCGCTCCACACAAGTAACCCAGCTTATATTCAAAATAATGACTTGAAGAAAATGTTAAAATGCACAAAAGTTTGTTTGAAGGTTAGATTAAAGAGATATCCTTGGACTCTTTTTGGTTTTATCAAGATTAAATGTTCAAATGTATATAAATATAAAAGGAAAATTATACACACATATCTTAGGTCCTGGAACTAGTCATATTTTTCTCTCACCATTTTTGCTGACTTTTGTTAATATTAAATGATCCTGCAGTGTGAGAAATGAATTAATGCAGATACTCCATGTAGTCTTTCAGTTAATATGAGGTCATAAAAGTGGCATGCATAATTCCATATGCTGTTTTAAATAGTTTTAGATGAAGTATAACTCGTCTCTCTCAGGATGTTGGCTTTTGCCATCATGTCAGACATTTGCCTATTTGTCTGTATCTTCCTCTGTTTGTGATTTGGTCTGTTCGGGTGGCGTGGCAGCACTTCACACTGATTACATCTCTCCTGCAAGTCACCATCTCATCACCAGCCAGCTCTACTTAAACCCGGAGTTCTCAGTCATTCATTGCCTGCTTGTTCAGTCTACTAGAGTTATGCTAATGCCAACTTAAATATTTAGTTTCTTTGCTACCTTTTTTAGTATTTGTTTTTAGTGCTCTTGTGTTTTCCTGTGCCTCAAACCGCCAACCTGTATTCACCACTTACCTCTTCAATCATCTTCAGATCTGCTCTCCATCAAGCCTGCCTTCCCTATGCTCAGCGGCAGATTAACCATCTATCTACTCATCTTTCATCTCATTCCCATCTTTAAATAAATACTACTTTATCTCTCTGTTTCTTTCTCTCTCTCTGTGTCTCTGTGTTCAGCGTTTTGGTTCAAACCATTGTTTGGGCATAACGGTCTCACCACAGGACATGCAAACTTCCCAAAAGTATTTCATGTCAATCGTAATAAAGTAAATGAACAAAACACTGACTACATTCATATGCTGAATGTGGCCCAAATTAGAATTTTCCACTCAAATGTGACGGATCTGTAAATTGGATGATATTGTGGACAGCTGAAAGCACTTTGAATCTGACATTTTCAGATCTGGTCTGGGCCACTTTCATATATGGAAATAAATCAGATACATTAAGGAATTCCCCTCCCAATGTGCCTTCAGTGTGTAAATTATACAGTAAGTCATAGTTTTTTGTTTATATATATATATATATATATATATATATATATATATATATATATATATATATATATATATATATATATATATATGCATGCTCTGGTAGTGTTATATGCATTCAAGTCAGTTTTGGAGTGTCAGCTAATCAGACCAATATCTGATTTGTGATACATTTAAAATGCCTTGTGAATAACCTTACCAAAAAACAAACAAAAATAAAACAAAATCAGATATGAACAGAAAATCTGATTTTGGGTCACATTCTGATTACTTAATATCTGATTACTATCCTAAAACACTTTGATGCATTAAAAGTTCAAACTGATCTCCATGTGAATTCAGAAACAGTAGTTTCTTCTTTCATCATTTCTTGAGCCTAATTTTGTCTGTGCTAACCGGAATTTAAAGTGGGAATTGTTTTTGAAAGCAAGGACAGTTTACAGGTAAAACAGCCACATAGGGGATAAAAAAGCAAGTTATTTTAGCTTTAAATTATATAATACAGCGAAGAGGAATGCATATTTTTTAAAACCCCAACTCTTAACCTAACCAAAGAAATATAATCTTAGAAGGAAAATGGACTGTACAAATCACACTTGTCACTGATTATGCAAACACATTTATTTCCTGGTTTCAATGCAGAACAAGAACCCGAGTCTCCCACACTGCTGATGCAAACGCAATGGTTGTACAACAGGAGAAGTTAACAAATGTGAACTAATAAAAAATATCAAATGGGACATGTGGCTTGTCAGTAACTTGGCAGAATGGGGCTGATATCGGGGTACTGGAAAAATATGTAGCAATACACCAAATTTACTTTGTGTTCACTTTGTGAAATGCAGGCTGTGCAGATGTCCAGAGGGTGCCCCAGCTATTTCTATCTAAATTTATGTTGAAATGTAACATTTACAGGTGAACCAAGTAAACATCCAATGATGCTCATGTTTTTTAAGTTTGAAGATAGATGTATGTTTCATGTATTATTTGCAGACACAGTTATTTTTAGAGCAATGTAATACGGTTTGGTACTAATCCTTGACCTGGGAAATCTGTATAATCCTTTCAAACGCTGTAAAGCTGACTCATAATTCAACAAAACAAAGCTTCAAATCTTTCTTGAAAGAGGAATATAAAATTATGTGTTCAATGAGCGGTTGTATGACCAAGAAGACATTTTGTGTAATAAAATCCAAATAATTTCCTAACCATATGTGATGCAATATGATTCCTCTAGAACACACGTGCAAATTGACTGGACCATCCTGAAAAATACATTTTATGTGTGTTTGATTTTTTGCTAAAGAATCACAATGATACCATTAATGATACAATTTCTGTTATATTTTATCCAAGATCTGAAATTAACTGGCCGCCATAAACTGACTTGCCAAAAAGGGGAGAGCAATACAACACAATACTGTTAAAGGGATAGTTCAACCAAAAATGAAAATTCTCTCATAATTTTCAGGACTTAAATATTGTTCTATTTCTCACCCACACCTATCATATCACTTTTAAAGATAATGATTTAACCACTGCAGTCATATGGATTACTTTAATGCTGTCTTTATGTGACGTTTGGGGCTTCAAAGTTCTGGCCACCACTTAACATGTATGGCCCTACAGAGCTGAGATATTTTTACAAAAAATCTTTGTTTGTGAAGAAAGAAAGTCATGCACATCTGGGTTGGCATAAACCAGATCAGAGTATATTTTATATTTAATATAGCAGAGCAGGAATTTGGACCAATGAGATTTAACAGTTTGGTGGGGCTTTCAAGGACAACGCCACATAAATAAAAACCAAATGATCGACAAAATTCTGTGTTGCTAGTTGTGGCTCGTTAGGACAAAAACACAAAATAACATCAAAGAGATAGCTGTTGATAAATATCAAATATTGCATTATCTGAATGGGTCTGGCAAAGCACTCATCATACTGTGACTCTAAACCTAACTGTCAGTGGAGTAAAAATTTATTTTAGAACGATAATGCAACCTCCGAATCAAGCTCATCATTGTGAACGCAATTACTTTCTGGTTTCCATCGGACCAGAACCCGTGTCTTAGAGCAGTGTTTCCCAACCACTGTGCCGCAGCACACTGCCATGAAAGGCTGTCAGATGTGCCGTGGAAAATTATAAAATTCCACAAAATAAATAAATGCATGAAAAAAATTATAATAATAATTTCAGGAATCCACACTCCTCACCTTTCAGAGAAATTTGCCGTTTTGAAACTATAATCGGTCACTTATGTGATTGTGAAGAGCAATGATTAATGTGCAAAAGTGACTGATATTTATATGCATTAAGGGTCTTTCTCGTTACTCGCATCAGCGCTGCAGAATACATTGAAGTCTATGATGTGTCTTTACACCAAAGTTTTTTTCACACAAATGTTTTTGCTTTACCAGTAATGTCTTTGAGAGTACAAAGCAACAAGAAATATTTAAAAACTATCCAAATTTGTGGATTGAATAATTTATTTTAGTTAAATATTATCTTATCGTTTACAAATATCAGAGACCCCAGTTACTGAACAAATTTAAATTCAACAAGAAAACGCTTCGACCTAAACATAAACGAATCCTTTTATTACTTTATTTCATCAAAGCAGCTGCAAGCTTTTTTCTCTCTTTCAAAAACTTTCAGTGTTTACTGTGCATACCTTCCACTTTTTACAAGGCAAACTCATAAAATCGTCCCTCTGTGACGCTTTCTTTAACACTTGTCATGTGGAGGGCAATGCCGCTTGATGCTGGGTTCAGCCTCCAGAACCAAATTAAAACTGCCACAAGAAGTCGTCTATCCGAGGCAAAGACACAAAATCGAATGACAATTGCCTCAGCATCAGTCTCCCTTGATGCGTTTGATTCCGCACAGTCGAGCACACAGTTTAAGTCGATGCAGACCAGGAGGAAGGTTTGAGATGTCGACTGAGATCTATTCAGTTCATTTTTTACGTGTTTTGTTCATATTTTAATCGTATTTGTTTTTTTGTAATATTGTGTTATTCGTATGTTGTGTTTTAGTGGCCTCCGCTGTCACTGCGGTGAAAAAACATTAATCTGCTTTGTGTGGTGTCTCTGTTGTTCATCTGTTCTCTTCATAAATAAATAAATGCATAATCTGCTATATGCTTGTCCTGTAAATTCATGATTAAAAATGAAAATGTGAATGAAAATAAAAGCTATTAAATGTCTTATTATCATTAAAATATGAAGCGTTTAAATGACAGGTAATAATAGATTATGACGGAATTTTTACGACCCTGTACGTCAATATGACTTTTCTAATTTCTAGGTCTAATTTTTGAGAAATCCTTGCATAGTCAAATTTTAAACATTACAAGTAAACACGCTACTAAGATGGACAGAAAACATGGACAAGTTTTTGAAAGGAAAAACAATGATGATGGTTAGCCTATGTGGGATAGTGGTGTGCCGCAGAATTTTTTTGTAGTAAAATTTGTGTCGTGGCAGAAAAAAGTTGGGAAACCGAGATCAGTCTCCACATGAAAAGGTGAACATGTTTGAACTGATGTGAAAATGTCTGAGGAGGGATGGCGCTTGTCAGTAATTTGGCAAAATGGGATTTTGGGGTACGTGAACAATCAGAAGCAGCATGTCGATTTCCCTTGTGATCATGTCGTTGGTTAAGACAAGGTTACAGAAGAGAAATAGTATCAGACCAGAACTTGGGCTCCATGTGTACCTGAATGCACTGATTCACTTTTCTTCTTACAAAACTCTCTCCTCTCTGTCTCCACCCCTTTTTCTTAGACACAAACATACACAGTGACCTTTAAACCGCTTGTCAAAAGGGAATATAATGTTGTCAACAACAATAATTAATACACAGATTAATCATCTTGGCTGTATGTGTGTGCGTGCGGAGGGCACCCCTGTAAGGACAATAGCTGTAATTTACTCCTTGTCCTCATTAGTGTGGCCGTGTGATGGGTCTCACCCAGACTGCCCTCTCTCGTGGTAGGCTGGAACAATTAAAATCCATTAGAAGGAGCCACCAGCCCTGGGGTTCTAGTGCTTCAGCAGCTGCTGGTTCTCTTTTCTTTTTGATAATATTCTTATTAAATTCAAGTCAAGTCATTTTTATTTGTATAGTGCTTTTCACTATGCAAATCTGTACAGAAGATCATGTATTAATAGAAAGTGAAACTGTAATATCTATAAAGTATTAGAGTCATCATTGTATAGTTTAATTAAATATGATTGTAAATTTTGTGTAAAAATATATAATTCAATAATAATTATATTTAGAAACCCAGTGAGCAAGCCGAAGGTGACTGTGGCAAGGTACACAAAACTCCATAAGATGTTGAGTAATGGAGAAAAATATCCTTGGGAGAAACCAGACTCACTGTGGGAGCAGTTCACCTCTGGCAAAACTGCATGAATATAATGCCAATATTAGTTATTTGTGTGCAGTGCAAGACATGGTTTAAAATAAGTAATTAAGTAAGTGTTAAGGGCCAGTGAAGCATCTCATGTCTTATGGTTGGAATTCATGTTAGAGAGTTTTCCCTTAAAGTCCATCGTAATAGACTGAAGTGAGGTCTGGCTGGCACCAGCTGCATTAAGTCGTCATCACTCAGACACTTAGCAGTGGAGTCCAACACCAAGCAGGATTGGAGCTGGATCTGGCCGGCTCTGGTAACCTTGGGATATGAATCCTGAGGTTGAGACAAAGAAAAAAATGGAATAATATTAGTATAGATGACATTACATTTTTTGCATTGTTAATGGTTTGCTAATGCAACCATATATACATACATGCAAACATATACATTTAAACATACACTGGCGGCCAAATGTTTGGAATAATGTGCTGGCCTTATAGGAAGAATTGCAAAGAAAAAGCCCCTTTTGAAACAGAAAAACATTTTCTTGAAAAAGTAAAGGTTAGATTGGGCAAAGAAACACTTTTAACCTTTTGGACAACAGATAATTGGAAAAGAGTGTTATGGATCTTAACCCATTGAGCTTTTGTGGGATCAGCTAGACTTTAAGGTGCGTAGGGTGAAATGTCACCTGAGTATCTGGACAAGCTAACAGCTAGAATGCCAAGGATCTGCATAACTGTCATTGCTGAACATGGAGGATTTTTTGATGAGAACTCTTTGAAGTAGTTCAAGAATTTCTGAACATTTTATTAAAATTGTAATAGTAATTTTTTACATAAAAATTAAAAAACAAGATATAACAGATGAAAAAATGAGAAATATACAATAGAGCAATAATGTTGTTCAAATATTTTATATACAGTTATGTGCAGGTGATGTAGTGTAGTGAGGAAGAGGTAGGATATATTAAAGAATATAAATTAAATATGTATATAAGTAGGAACAGATGGATTGAGTATTGCACATGGTTGTACTGAAAAAAGGAAAGCATTTGGGGGCAATTTTAACTGTTCATGAGGTGGATGGAAAAAAGGGGAATAAAATAAAAATTAAAAAAAAATATGAAAAGGATCATCCTCCTTTTGTGGATTTTGATATTCTAGGAACTATTAACAGGCCAGAATTTTGCGATCGTGATGGAATATAGCATGGTAGAAGGTCACTTAAGTACTGTGGAACTAGACCATTCAAAGCTTTGTACATAATTAACAAAATTTTTAAATGAATACAAAATTTAACAGGTAGCCAATGTAACGATGATAAAATGGGGCTAATATGATCATATTTCTTGGTTCTAGTTAGCATTCTGGCTGCTGCATTTTGAACCAATTTAAGCTTATTTATTGAACTTGCTGGACATCCTCCAAGTAATGCATTACAATAATCTAGTCTTGAGGTCATCAATGCATGAATTTGTTTTTCGGCATCAGCAACAGAGAGCATTTGTTGTAACTTCACAATATTTCTGAGGTGGAAGAATGCTGTTCTACAAACATTGGAAATTTGATTTTCAAAGGATAGATTGGTATCAAATATAACACCTAAGTTCTTCGCTGCAAGACAATGTAACAGTACATCCATCAAGATTCAAATTATATTTAAGCAGCTTATTTTGAGAGGTTTTTGGTCTAATAATTAGTACCTCTGTTTTGTCAGATTTGAGTTGAAGAAAATTTCTGGCCATCCAATCTTTGATTTCACTGATACACTGATTTTGTGCAGAATTGTGAAATGTTGTTGGGTTTTGAAGAAATATACATTTAAGTGAAGTGAAAAAAGTGAAGGGTATCGTTGGCATAACAGTTCAAACTTATTCCACATTTCTTGATAATTTCTCCCAGGGGAAGCAGGTATAAGGAGAAAAGCAAAGGCAATAAAACTGATTTCTGTGGCACTACATACTTATGTTTTATTTGACAATTCCTCGTTTACACAGACAAAGTGGTAGCAGTCTAATAAATAGGGCCTAAACCATGCTAATGCAACTCCACAAATGCCAACATAATTATGTAGCCTATTCAAGAGTATGTTGAGATCTATCATGTCGAATGCAGTACTAAGATCTAAAAGCACTAGAAGAGAAATGCAGCCGTGATCAGATGACAAGAGCAAGTCATTTGTTAAGTTCAGTCTCTGTGAAAAAGTGAAAAAGAAGCTTGCATTTAAAGGTATGGATGATATACACAGTAGCTAGGTAAACAAGTGTTTCATGTCATAGCTGTTACTACATTGTGGATTTTAGCACAACAAGGATGCTGTATTGACCAGTCAGCATTCTGGACCAAACTATTCATTTAGCATAATATACATTTCTTGCATGATGGAAGTGTTTGGCTTTAGCTTGGTTAAAAGTGTCAGAGCATTATTAATGATCCTTGGAGTTTGTGTGGAAAGACTGCTGTGCTCCTAGACCTCCCCTTTCCCTCAGCACACACAAACATGCCAAGTGTCAAATTTTTTATCTGTGAGGCAGAAGAGGAGTAAAGGTAGAGTATCAGAGTTGCAGATCTCAGCTGATCTCTTGAGCCTGTAGGGCTGTGGTCTCACTCTCTCCTGCAGTGAATGGCCTGTAGAAATATATTTATTTTGCTGCAGTGATGGCAATAGCAAGAACAAGTGCGACAAGTGCAACTCATTCTATCCCTCAGATAAGTATTCTGGCATTGAGCTTGGCCTTAGTTCAGGGCTTGTACAACATTTCAGCACCCTGTTACATAGTCATTTGCTTTTGCCTGATGATATGTAAACCAGTAGTGACAGTGCAAAGACTAACGATGCCAGTTCTTGCATTGTGAGGGATGCCTATTCTTTGCAGCAGAATTATGTTGAATGTTTCACCCTTTACAAAACTTTAGCATTGTAAAAATAAAGTTATTGTTAATACTGTAAATTCATAATAAATGAATAAGGTATCTCTTTCAAACTTCAATTGATTATTCTTAATAAGCCAAAAATGTGTGTGGTCATGCTAAACTGTTCAGCAATTTGGTCGGTGTATGGTCATAAACGGTTTAAGCATAAACTTATTGGCACACATAGATTTTTGCCAATTTACTCTGATTTTGCATTCTCATCAGCTTGTCCAATGTCTGCTAGTGATGTCCTGCTTGACCCGCTGGCATCGCTGGCATGGGAGGCAGGTACACTATCAAACTCCACACTACACTAACAATCGCCTAGCGCCAGTCGCTAATGCACCTCTTGAGGCTAGGGAAGTGGGGTTTACACACCGCATAGCTTCCTACCAGCTGGCTACCATTGCACTCATCCCCCTAAACTTCACAACCATCTGTGTCACGACTTCAGTGTAACCGGTCCTGCTCTACCCGCTCCGAGCGGGATTCAAACCAGAGTCTCCATGCTAACAAGGAGGCTAAAGGCTACAGACCCTAGTGTTAGTCGCTAGTGCACCTCTTGAGCCCAGGGATGTGAGGTTTACACGATGCACAGCTACTGACCAACTGGCTACTGTTGCACTAGGGCTGTGCACATGTCTGTTTACTATTTGAAATCAAAAGCAGAGGATAATCTGATGATTTCAAATCTCACATAAACACAGTTTTCCTGTGTTGTTTGGAATTTTTAAATTAGCTGATTTTAGAAGTTATCAGTGTATGTGCATATGAACGCACTCATAATCTTTCTGTCATTTTCTTGATTTATTTTAAACAGTAATACCAGTACTGTTACTACCTTTTCCAGAAGTAACAATAACTGCAGTAACTATAATATTTTGGCAGAAGCGGTACTAACCATAGGGGGGCTACTGAATTTTAAAAAAGTAGGGTTAAAATACTTTCTAGGATCCCAGCTTAGTATACAAAGTAGTGCTGTTAGTCAATTAAAATTTTTAATTGTGATTAATCACATAATTGTTGGTAATTAATTGTGACTGATCACAGACTTTAAAACTTTTTGACACTATACAGTATATATAAATTTTCCTGTCAAAATGCATGTATTTCAATGTTAGGAAAGAAAACAAAAAAACTATGTAACAATATGATGCTTTATTAACATTTTCCAAACAAAACCTTCCAGAGTAAAAAGACAGAAGTGCACTTAAATAGCACCAATTCAAGTAACAGTAAACGTTTCCCAAAGTCTAATTGGAAGCTTGACTAATTGATAAAACTAGTCTCCACATGGGTGGCATTTTCATTGCAATGTACATTAAATCTCTTCAACTCTCATCCTCCACAATATTAATCACTCTGTAGACTGTAGCTATCCACTTTGGTATAGCAATCATGAAGCTGCATTCATGATTCACATCAGGGCATCAATGCCAGCTCCAAGTGCTTCTTTGAACTCAATGAAAAACACTTGCTGACAAAAACATCTCATTCTGTTTGGTGATAGTTGAGACTTGATGTCCTTCTGTGGTAATTAAAATTCACCTTACATAGGCTGAAAAATAATTTATTTCTTTCACAAGTCCCATCTGGGCTTTTTTTGTACATCAAATACTGTTAAGAGGTCCTTTCTCCATTGTTTTATCACTGACATGTAAGCATTGTTGTTGTTTTGTGTGTGTGTGTGTGTGTGTGTGTGTGTGTGTGTGTGTGTGTGTATTGTGAAGTGTGAAGTGTGAGTAAGTGTAATGGCTCTGCGTGGACGCGTTATAAAGGTTTTTGCCCCGTTTAAATTTTTTAATTATTCAAATACATTAACATGTTAATTCTGACAGCAGTGATGCAAAGACATCTAAGTAAGACATTCATTGGTTGATTTCCACGAAAGTGTAAACACTGTGTCTCTGTGGCACTATTAAAATGCTGCATTGTTGTTTGAGCATCCCAGCAGAGCAACATAGTGTGAGTTTGGGGCAAGTGTTCAGGAAACGTGTTTGAAAGAAATCATTATTTTTGCAATTCTGTAAGTGTGACGCTAGTTGGACTCAAAGTACACACTTAATTTTCAACTAGGCACTAATAAGCTGTGTTAGATTTTCCTTCCATGTCATTAACATTAACATCTCTATAAATTCTGCAAGGCCAAAGATTTGTGAGAAAATCACATCATCTTAGAAACACTTTCCACGTTTGGCACCCTGTTGCAGTTAACACTGACATAACACCTCTGTATCTGCTTAAAGGGTAATACATCATGTCATCTTGTTGAGAAACTGCATCAGCTGATGGCCATGACTGCATACCGAATGCTCAACACAACACAGAGCCCTGAAATGGATATAATTCCTGCCTAATCTCACATTTTAACACCGCTGCAAAGCCTCATGCACATTAAGCTTGCTAATTGGTCTATGTGGATGGATTTATTTATACATGCATAAACAGCACCTACTGTGGCATGATGGTTGAAAATCCCTGTTGAAAAGACATATGTTGTGTTTTGGATGCTGGTCCCTACCAGGCTTCTTAACTAGCAAGCATCCCTTGGTGAATCAGCTTCATCTGAAAGACCATGCTGGTCTAAGCTGGTCTTTTCAACAGGGATGTTACTGTGCACCCACATATGTCAGCAGATGAGTATGTGGGGCACATTTGAGAAGGGATCAATCACAAGGAATCATAGCTTGAGTTTCTCATCGCCTCTGACATATATTCAGAGTCTAAACGCTAGCCCGAGGCACAGCTCTAAATATACACATTACTGCCAGCTGTCAACATAGACAGGCCTTGTGTTGTATAGGTCGACTGGGTTAGCACTTTCCCTTTGCTGTGGGCCAAGAATTGGTTTCTGTCCGTTTTGGAGGAATCTGTCTATTTTTGGAGGAAGCAAATGCTAAGTTTTCATTTATGATTTATAGGTTAGTATCCCCAGCAAGCACTCATGAAATGCTCTGTGGTCCCAGCTTAGCATCTTGGCTCTGTATGAAATGTTTGAATTGAGAAGGGGAAAGTTTTGCTTCTTTAACAGCCTCAGGGGTCTCAGAGGGTGCAATACCCCTCAGGCCAAAGACTATTGTGCATTGAGTGTAACTGGTGTCAAGACCATTTTGTCTGGCCTAATATTTACAGCGATGCTCAAAAATAATTAAAAAAAGACATTTAGAGGACAACTGAACTTAACTCAACTAATTTTTACATAGCACAACAGCATTAGCCAGAGTTAGCCAAAGTGCTTTACAAAAATAAAACTTAAAACACCAAAATTGTAAAATTACCACAAACATGCATACCACTAATGAAAAAACACAAGAACACTGCAAATATGTTAGAGCATACTATGTCCTCACATTCATTTCTTATACTCAAAAGGCAATGTAAAGAAATTAGGTTGTGGACGTTATTTGATAATTTGGGGCAACTACAGAAAATTCCCTATCACACTTGGATTTTAACCTGGACAGAGGGGCAGCCAACAGCATTTGGTTAGTAGATCTTTAAAGAGATATAGAGGTTTATGAGATCTCCAGTGTAGTGAGGAGACTGATTGTGCTATGCTTTAAAAACAAATAATAAAATATTAAAATCAATTATAAAATAAATTGTTAACCAGTGAAGGGAAGACAAAAAGTTATATTTTCCCTCTTATTTGTGCCAGTCAGTAGCCTTGAGCATTTAAATTAAGTAACTGTCATTCCTTACCAGCCAAACAAACCTCCTTTCTGTATACAATAAATAAGGCTCATTATAGATTGCGCTTAATTCATAAAACTATGTGCTATTTGCCTGTCGCAATTTGCAAAACAGGAATGAGAAAATGAAAATGAAAACAGGAGGTAAAGTGAATTATATTTTACAAAGATGTTCTATCAAAGATGTAATCCATTAAATAATGATCAAATGATAGAGAAGCATCATAACCTGGCAAACATACACATACAAGGTCTAGTCGGGTGCACTTCCAGCATCTTAAAGAGATGATTCAGGATCACTGTAGTGAAGTGACACTGTACAGTCCTGACTGACTGAGCCAGATCTCTGTGGTCTACTGAATCACTTACTATATAACTCTCATAACCAGCACGCAAGATCGGAATTGTGCTGTGCAAATTGCATTCAGCACAGATGTTGTTAGAGCCATTGCATATCCGCTGTTGCTTATCCTATCTGCATATCTATTTTGTGAATAGGTGCTAAACAACCACAGACAACGCATGCAAATATACAGTGCCTTTATTAGGTGCGATACATTCTCAGTAAATTTCCCCTCTGTGTTAAATCAGTTCTCATGATTAGGACAAGTCGTGACTCATTACTTCAATGTTATGTAAATTTTTCGTGCTATTAAAATACCCTTGGAAAAAGACAAAACATGAGGGTTTTAACACAAGTGTTTTGTGAATAGAAAGCCTAGTGGAAAGACATGGTATGAAACATTATTGTTTGTAAAGAGAATTTCCATAATCCTCACAGATATGTCAAGGCCCGCGACAGTGGATCTTGGCAGCTATAGCAATCATCTTTTCTGAGAGTTATAAAGGATGAAGTACTTGAGCTCTTAGAACTAGGTCATGTGTCCATTTGATTTCATTATGAATGTTTGTGATTATAAATATCTATGAGCCAGAGGTGAGTGGCAACAGCTGCACGCTTGTGTAGAGCCTTCTGTGTCTTTCAAGTACTGAAAATAAGCTAGAGGGTGAACATTAACATTGTTAGCGTGTGAAATATACTTAGCACTAAGATAAAGATAGAATACTGTGTGGAAGCTTTGACATTTTGTATTGAATGTGATTATTTCTGATGTGGTTAATGCTATTCTGAATCACTTGTTGTTTGATCAAAAGGGCAGTCTAGATTCATTTTACAAGTATGCATACTTTCTTTAACTTTCATCCTATATATTATCATGTGATGTGCAACACTTTGTATGGCAGTGTGCTTCTTGTTGTAATCGAACAGTCGCTATTTATTTTGATATAAAGAAATGCCCCGTTGTCGGCTGTTCAAGTTCAGCATTTAATGTTGTTCTCAGAAGTGAGTAGCAAGGCCAGTTTCTAAGAGAGTATAGAGAGCACTCTATAAGATGCGATAATAATCTATAATTACTTCTTTGGGGTAAAAAGGAACAAATATTATTCAGCTCTTCCCAATAAAGCGGAGCTTTTAGTGCACATAAGTTCCCCATAATGGTATCACTCTTTTGCAGAGGTTTAAATGTCTGTGTTGTATGTGGGCAGATAAGCAGCAGGTTGATTGGATGTGTAGGCCTCCATTGACCGCAAAGAGTCGCACCTGCAAAGCTTGCTCTTAAATTTCCTTTCAGTTGTAATTCATTCAGTTCCACACTTGCTAAATATGGCAATGAAATTAAGTGAACTGAAGTGAAATGAACTGGCCAGGAAAAAAGGAAAAAAAAAAAAATTTCTCTTTGTAGCTTCATAAGCTTTTAAACTTGTGTCAAATGAGCTACATGAAAAAAAAAAAATATTTCAAAAAGAAGGCCCTGTAATAGACAGAATGCACACACTGACCATATAAGATTAAGCATCTTTAAAGCATGAGATGGCGCCTCCAACAAAAGGGTTGACTTTTTAAAAGCATTTCGTTCTCTTAACACACAGACACAATTCCTCGGAGTTGGCCTACACTCAAATATGGGCAGCTGAAGCAACTGCAATTGTCTAGGGATTCTCTTCAAAATGCTTTGTGCACATGGATGCCTGTGATTTCTGGCCACGCTTCAAACACAGCTCTCCTCCTAATTCTGTGTGCGGTCGTGGTTGGGCTCAAACATCAGATGCTACATATACTGCATTTGAGGGGCCAGCAGCT
Source organism: Moxostoma hubbsi (assembly GCA_032164185.1). Taxonomy (NCBI): domain Eukaryota; kingdom Metazoa; phylum Chordata; class Actinopteri; order Cypriniformes; family Catostomidae; genus Moxostoma; species Moxostoma hubbsi. The sequence goes on from JAVLUX010000018.1 coordinate 22,917,590, forward strand.
GAAAGTAGCTCATTAAAAAACACCCACAGCCATCATAAAAACACCTCAACTACACACTGACTGCAATACTTGGCGGTGGACTAAGGTTATTGGTCCATATCATCAGTAGGAGCCCATATGTTAAGGGACTTTTGGTTCTGTGTGCTAAGGAGACTCAGTGTATCCATTAGATTGAGTTTTTGGTCATGCACTTCCTTATCAGAGCCCATAGGTGTCACTGTCTAATATATCAGTCTGATCTGGCAACGGCAAGGCAGCAGTGATGAATGTGGCAAACATTCATGGCTCTGCACAGTTCAAGCCATTATTATCCATGGCAGAGGCCTGACGGGGTATAAATCCTAATTAACTGTCTATGAAAGAGAGCTGTTCTAGTGCTGCGATCAGTCCTCATCTTGTGTGTCAATCATTACCGCCCTTTTTAAGCCCAAATAAGGGTGAAACAGCATGTCAAGTAGCAGTGCTCTTTAAATGCCTCTGCTCTGCAGCCACAATGCCATGTCATTTCAATATCAGCTTTAATAATACAAAGGTAGATGGCTGCATGGCCTTGTTTTTTCTTTGCCTTTTTTTCCAGACCCAAAGAGCCAATCTGTCCCACATTAATGAATTAGTGTCTGTTGTTATTCATTCATTGGTATGGCTCTTCAGATCAGGGAGTATTTGCAAACATTTAATGGAGGTGGGTAAAGGAGAGGGAAATGGTTTTTGAGATGAAGGTAGTTTAAAGCTAAAATGTGTAGCTTTTTCCATGTTAAAATACACGCTCCAATACCACCTTCAAGAGTCAGCCAAGTAAGCCATTAGTAGGATGTATTTAGTCAAAAACTGTAAACACTGTGTCTCTGTGGCACTTGAAGAAATGAAGAATTGACTCAAAGGGCATGAGTTTGGCGGGACTACCTGTTTTTTCAATCGATGGCAGAAGGTGGCAGTTTTTGCAACGAAAGGTTGAAAACTATCTTTGTTTGCAATTTTGTTTGGTGGCACTATCGGCACAGAAATTACACACTCCAGCTTTAAAGTGGTTATTCTAGTGCAACTTCACTATTAAAAAAAAGTCAAATAATCAAACTATCTTACCAAATGAACTTTCAGCCCACAGACTTACATCATGGTTAAAAGAACGTAAGTTGAAAAACAATTATTTAAATAGAACTTGAGTAAAGTTCATGTTTCTAAATCATCCAATGAGATAGTTAGAATGGACAAGAATGTGTGACATCTAAAAACATATTAAAATGAAAGCCTTGGAGAATAGAAGCCAATAGGATAATAGCACTCCTGACTTGGGTTGTTTTTGTGTTCTGTGAGACCCAGTGAGGAACATACCAAATTAAAGCAATAGGGATGTGCTACGGTGGTCGACTAATCGACTAGATGTCCAACAACTGACGAATAGTCGATTTGTGGGGTCACATTTTTAGTGATGGTGGTTTTAATGGGAGACGCAATTCTGAAATTAATTGAGATGCATCTTCTTAAGAGCATTTTGCATGAATATAGCTTGCTGTGCACAGATCCCCAACCCTCTGCAAGAAGTTTCATGTCTTTAATGCTTTAAGTTTAGTCCATTTATGCACCACTGCTGTTACAGCTATCAAAGCACTACATCAACAATACATTACAAGACGATCGCTGTCGTAGGTTAAATCCTCTTCAGTGAGTAATGTTACCGCGTTTGTGAGGTGCTTTGCAGAGACTGAAGTCTTTTGCTGATTCTGTCTGACATGGCTTAAAAAATTGTTGCAATAAAAAAAGGTTAAACTGCTCGATGTTGTGAACTAGATGTGTACATACATCATTATCTTGCAGTTCTGCACTTTTCAATGCACAGCGAGGATCGCCCTGAGACTCCCGAGATCTCTTTTTACATTGAAGCATGTTATTCTGCATTCAGGATGTGCATAAGCAGTTTTGTGCCGTTCCTTATTAGAGCCTTTATTATTCCTTACTTTTCTCACTTTGATAGTTTTGTGCACTAAGATGTTATAGTTATTTAGCCTATTTATTTGTTGAATATTTATTTGTTACCATGTTGAAGTGCTGTGCTTAGGATCTGTATATCCCTCTGAAACGTGTCTGATCGGGGTCATGGGACCATAACAATGCCTAATTATTAATTGTTTCCTTAACACAGATTAGTTGACTAGTCATTCAAACAACTGAATGACTATTTGATTATGAAAATTGGTAGTTTTGCACATCCCTAGTTTAAACAAAAGTTAATTTGATAATAAGGTTGGGACTCATAAGGCATATTTCGATTGGTCACCCTTTATGTTTCACACACGGTGCCCCTTCCACATCAGCAGGATAATTCACATTCATGAACTGTTTACGGAACCAAAAGTTTACAGAACCAAAATGTTTTTTGGTTCTCGTTTCTCAACTCTTTTTTAAATAAAGAAATGGAAAGACTCTTCATTCAACCCTCAGGGGATAAACCTTTCCAAACAAAGGCCTCCCTCCCAAGGTTAAATTCCACGGTCGAAGATGACGTGGGTGGACGATGAGCGTGAGAATCCAGCAATATATAAAAAATGCTACACTTTATACTGTGAGAGTTCAGTTAAAAAGAAACTCACAGCTGAAATGATATCCATGTCCAGTGCAGCTGTGTACAAAGAACCAACCACACAGAGATCACTGCCTAACCAAGCAACTTCCCATTTGTCAATGTGGTGAAATTCGGCTGTCAAAGTTAAACAAACTTGAACTCCACGAAATCCGCGAGGGAAAATTATTTGCCACTGGAAGTCCATCGCACGCAATCCCATTGAGATGACTGTATTCTGCCTGCAGAATTTTGCAGTGCAAAGGTATGTGTGACCACGCCTTTAGGAACATAAAGGAGACAAAGATTTCTAAAGTCCCTTAAAATGTTTTGCTAGAGGATTGGTCAAGTCACTTTTGTGACAGTAGTTCTCTATCTAGCATTAGTATTGCTCTTCTTCATGTACTTTTACTACCAATACAGTGGTATTAGATGCTGTACTGCCATCTATCGACGTGGATCAGCATGATTGTCTCTGCTGCCTCCCGTCTTTCTGTCTTTAGACCCTTTTCGCTTCTTCGGCATTACAGCTACTGGATCTCTTTTCACATCACCAAACAACAATGCGCTAAGCATAGCCAAGCATATCTACATAGGCAGAAACCAATTAGTGCAAGGATTATCTTCTTTGACGTTTAGTGAAACACCACGGTCATGTCATATCAACATAGCAAAACGCATTGAAGAGGGTGACCCGCACCATATATAACAAAAACACATTTTATAGAAAGATATTATGAGTACAGTCTTCATCTCATGCGAGTATATACTGTACCATTCAGATCACACTTCAAAAAACACAATTCATTAATTAATGCATAAAACTTTTTAAATTAGCCCCTAATTACTGGATGCACCTTTAATTGTGCTGCTGTGTTCAGAGATAATATCACATGATGTTTCTTCAACATATAATTTTTCACAAGGGCATTTTATTATACAATATACTGTATATACCACATTTTAGCTTTACATGTGAAAAAAAAAAATCATTCTTTGTTCACAATATGATTAAAACACAATTGGCAGTTGGTGCTGTGTGTACGAATAACCAGTCAGCTAGAATGAACTCCAAACAAGCATGCAGAGAGAAAGACGGAGTATTTTGTTCTCCAGTAAGCTTATTGTGGGCAGCCTTATGACCCTCGGCAACATTAAAGGGAGAAAAGAGTTCAGCTATCTGAGGAGCCAGTGAAGGAGATCAGTGGGCCAGCACATCTGTGTGATGCGCACTGAGCAGTAATGATGTTTTCTCAGTCTGGAGGCTGCTCTCATCATGTCCGCTCTAATGGGCTACCCATGATTATCAGGATACGGAAACTGAGATGAGTCAGCCTTTGTTAAAAGTCAACTGGAACCAACAATCAGGCCCTGTTTTATCAGATTCATGCTTTTGAACATGCTGTGATGAATTAAGAATGAACAAAGCTCCCTCATAGTGACAGCTCCTTGTCATGATTTACACATCAGGTGTGTTTAAAAGGATAGTTCTTTCAAAAATGAATCTTAGCATCCTCGTGTTGTTCCCAATAAGTATGCCTTTCTTCCGGGGGAGACAAAAGGAGATGTTTGGCAGAATATTAAGTGTTGACCGCTTCAGTCAATATTCACTTTCAATGTCTGGAAAAAAGATGCATTGGAAGTGAATGGTGACTGATGCAATACATCTCTATTATGTTCCTTTGAAGTAAGGTTTGGAACACAATGAGGGTGTCTAAATGATGCTAGACTGAATAATTTTTTGTTTAAATTTTTGTGTGAACTATCCCTTTAAGAAGTAATGAGTAAATGGAGGAATGGTAGGACATATGAAACAGAGAGAGAAAAGATAACAGGGGTATTGATCATCGTCCTCTTTTTGGAGACACAATATGCATACATATTCTGATCACAAGTTGTCTCCGGCATAGAGCATGCATCCTTATGAACACACGCATGCTAGCATGCACGCACGCACGCATCCACCCACACATAGGATGGGGACTACCGCATAGTGATGAACAGCCAGTGTTAGTATGCCAGGGAGAATCTCATGGGAAATATGAATAATTTGAACATAGATTTGGGTCAGATAACCCAAGGAGTGGAAAGTGTCCTGGGATGTGTTGTCAGATACCCCCAATGCATGGGAAAATCTATTCATATGGTTTTGAATGAAGAACACTGTATCTGGAACAAAGATACACAAACCTCTGGTTACGATTCAATGTACCAAGACCTGGGGTCACTTGCCTGCTCGTGTAAAAGTCTCTATAGTCTGAGTTTCTTTTATCTATTTTATTTATTTTTGCTCTGCATTTCTTCTGTGTTCAATGAAAAATATTGTACTGTTGGTCTCCGCATAGTCTGCCGGTCACCAGTATGTTGTTTTTTGGATGATGGTCATAGCATGGCCAAGCTGGTCCTCCAGCTCAAATAGCACCAAACCTGCAGTAACTGACCTAAACCAGCTTGGACCAGTGTGGGAATTCATGCTGGTCTAAGCAAGTATTTCCAGTAGGGTGATGGCTCAAACTGTGAAGTAAGATTCATATTTGTATATGATGTCAGGAAGCTGTTGTGCATGGTTAGTTGTTTACCACTGCTTATTTGGCTTGTTTTTTGCGGTTCTCCTCTGACATTTCTTGGTGTATGTCTGTTTGGTGACACACTCTTTTACCTCATTATTCTTAGAGCACTTTTAAATCCTACTCCCAGAGAACACCATAGTTACCTGCTTCTGCACCCAAATAGCATCCAATTAACTCCAATTCTTTGCGTCTTTTTCCATAGTGACATGAAAGGACTTTTCAAACCTGTATTTCAAACAAGTACTCCACCGCAGTCCTCCTAATGAGGCTGTAACACATGGAAAGAATCCTAGAGATGGGAAAAATCTACAGATGTTTTCCTGAAATAAAAATGTAAAACACTCAACATTACAGGCAGGCTACATGAGTGACTATGTAATATTACAGCAAGCAAATATTCACATGGTCTGAATTTTAAGTGGCCAAGTCTAAAGTGAGCACATTTCACACCAACCATGAGCTGTCATTGACTATGCCACCCATTTTGCCAAATTGAAGATTCAGAATTGTGTATTAGCCAAAACACTGCTGTCTAATGAATTGTGTATTGTGTTCAGTCACGTGCACATGTAGACATATGTAGATTGAGAAAAAAGTCGGATAAATTGTTTACATGGCAATTATTATTTTATTTTCCAATTCATTTTATGTATTATTAGGCTGCATGTAAACATAGATTAAGACTTTTGCATTAACTTACAGGTTTCTGATGGGTCTTTTAAACAGATAAACCCTCTTCAAACCACATCACACTGGTTGGGGAATTCAATAAGAGTTGAAGGAGAATTAACCATGTCCAAAGTGATAGGGCATTTGTCCCCCTCATCCCCCCTGCTGGGGCGATCATGTCAAGTCTTGTACAATGTGACTAATCCTATCGCTGATGGGCACCTGCCGTCTGTAGTGTAGGTTGCAACTTCCCACTGTGCATCTATACCTCTCACAACACAAAAGCAGAAGTTTAAAGCAAAAACAGATTGTAAAAACACAATATAAAGTATTCCATGCGACATGTGAACCAGTCCAAGTCTTCTGAAGCCATGTAATAGCTTTGTGTCAGGAAGAGACCAAAATGTAAGACATTATTCACTCTCAAATCATTTGTGCAAATAATTATGCCACTCTCAAATCAAATATGGCATCTGTGATGCAGGTTTGATGTCATGACTTTTGAAATGCCATCACATTCTGAAAGGTTTATAGTGAAAAACAATATGTTAAATTGTATCGGTTTCTCGCCTAAAGTGACTGCATTGCTTCAGAAGAAATCTATTAAACAACTGGAGTCATATGGATTACTTTTATTCTGCCTTTATTTGATTTTTGGAGTCTACAATGTTTTCATATTCAATGTTCTGGCCTCACTTGCATTGTATAGACCAACAGAGTTGAGGTATTTTTCTCAAGAATATGTGTTTGTGTTCTGCAGAGAAATATATTCACACATCTGGAATGGCATGAGGGTGAGTAAATTATGAGAACATTTTTATTTTTGGGTGAACTTTTCCTTTAGCTTAATTACAGTGATTCAACAAATTATCACCTATTTACAGACTTTGAAACTGAAGCTCACAGAAAGCCAGTTTCTTCATAAATATTTCTACTTTAATGTATTCAATCTATTTGTATTCATACGTTTTACATAAAAAACCGAATTACTGTGCTTTCAAGGTACATTTATACTAGTTTGTTTCCTGATTGTTTCCAGTGTCATGTTCTACCACTTAAACTAAAGAAACAGTAGATCAGTGTTTATGGATACAGATGTTGGTAAAATGAAACAAGACATCCTTTATTTGGTTACTGGGCTTGGTTATTGGAATAATAATGGGGTTATTAAGTTATACATTGCACTTACTCATTCATTCACTTCCCTTGTTCATCTGTGTTGGACATTATTGAGAGTTCAACACACTGGTGACCTGGAGGAAGTTATAAGGAAGATAGTTTTATATGAAGCCAAACCTCCATTTACCATTTTATAATTAACCCTCGACATGTCTTTCTCTCTCACAGTTAATTAACCTTTATTCACTCCTGTTGGGTACTGAATTCCAGCTTTATCTGCTGACATTTAAATGACACACATAAAGTCAATGGGAAATGATGGGGCTGAAGCTACATACACACGACAGCTGCTGATGGCTTAGTCCTGCAATCCTATTGTCAACTCTATTAGAGGTGGGTCTTTAATAACTGATTTTAGGGATAAATCCTTTTAAGGTGTTGTTTAGTGTACAGAATATGGATGTGTTGAATCCACGTATATTACATTAAAATACAAATTGATTTCTATACCACATTTAAAAACATCCAAATTTGACCAAAATGCTTTACGCATAAAGTAGCAAAAAGCATTAATACAAGCAAACATTACACATTCGACATATTAACTCAATTGTCCTCTGCATTAAAAGCCAAGCATAGCAAGGTAGAAAATTAGAAGTCTCAACTGTAGGAGAATATCTGATGTGTAGAGGGGGATTAATGCAGAGTTTTCTATCTTCAGTGGAACATAAAAGGAGATGTTATTCAGAATGTTAACCTCAATCACTATTCTCTTTCAAACTATTAAAAAATATAAAATCAAAGTTAATGGTGACTGCACCTTTCATGCTGCCCACTGTTACATCTCATTTTATTATTCTACAGCCGACAGAAAGTGTTTGGAACAACAAATGTGTTTAGAACAGTTTAGAACAACATTATGACTAAAAATATTTCTTTTTTCTTTTTTTGCCTATGCTATCCCTTTAGGAAGATTTTCACTTAAATGACTCATTAAAGACCAACTTTTCAGTCTTGTAAGGTTATATGTGTGTTGGTCAGCAGTAAATGGCTTGCCTTGTCTTAAGCCTTTAGAGGGAGGAATTGCCAGTTTACTGAACTGAGTCTCAGTAGAGAGCTGAGACACTAAACCAGCCAGCAATGGCATGAATCACTTTACATGCTCTCTAAATGAAAGCAGAGGGGAAAGAAAGCTGGGGAGATATAATATTGGTTATGCAGATGAAGCAGGGGGCATGCTCGTGTGAGTGCCGAAATCATAGCATGTGCCAATGCATTGTGGGGAATAATTTGAAGGAGTTTCTCAGGGATGGTTTTTGTTTATCAGTAGGCAGTGGGAGGAGGTGGAAGTCAGATGAGAACCCTATAGGTAGGAAGGTCTGTTAGGCAGTCAGATATTAGCTTAAACCATGCTTTATATTGCATTAGCACTAGGGTACTCATGTGTGTTTAGGGGTATTGTCCGGGTGACTGATTGGCTTGTGATCGCATGCCTTTACCAGGTCACCAGCTCCCTTCTAGCCACACTGTGAACAGCTCATTGTTCCCTAAGTGTCTGAATTGTTAAGCCAATAAAGCATGAAATCAAAGGGCTATGTCTGATGAGATCACAATATAATGATTGAAGCACAGAATTAAAATATACTCTTGTTTTCATTACTCAACCGTTAGTACACAATGGAAGCAGTGCACTTGCTGTGCTATTACATGAGTTGGAAATATATTATGCAGGTCTAATGTAAGCTTGTATGGCACATATCATACAGGAATAGCGAAGTGAATAGACCCACTAAAGGCCTTTAATTGATTGTCGGTATTGATGGCACTTTTCCAAGATGGTATATACACAAAACAATGAAAATGGAAAGTAGATTGCAGAAACCAACAGGAGTGCTGTGCTGCAAGATGTTTTGCTTTGTGATTTTGTATTTGAATAGCAAATATAAGAGTTATGATTTCAGTGGGTTTAAAATGCAGTATTTTACTATGTTCTATGATTTTATTAAATAGCGTTACAAGCGGTACACACTCAAAAAGCTACTTAAAGGAAATATGAAAAATAAACACAGATTCAAGGAAATTCTCATAGCGGCAGAAGGTGAAAAACAACAGCTATAAAAAGAAAGGAGTTCAATTATTCAGTAAATATATGGCAAGATAGTCACCCAGGATTTTAAAGCCATCAATTTAAGGGGAAATGCATTTATTCATTTGGAAATGCTATATAAAATTTTTGTCTTGCATGGTAGCAAATATTTATAGTGGTTTTGCATTGCTCATCCGGCACTCGTGGGGTGATAAAAGCACCCGTCTGAAATGCGATTGCTAATATTCCAAAGCAAGACAGGAGGTAATCCTCCTTGCTCTTCATTTCAATAGCAAATGAGACTTTTTCATTTCCTCTGTCTGTTTTCCGAGAGTTATTTTTGTTCCATGGCTCCACAGAGATCCATTAATGCACAATACAGGTTCTCCATCAAATGCTCCACAATCCTGCCTGACAAGTCAATGGCCCCTCATTGGTAGCTTCTTTTCTCTATTTGCCTTGTAATCCTCAACTCCTCATTTCTTCGACCTGCATTTGTTTTATTCCTATTACCTCCCTCTCTTCATTTTATCATCTACCATCGCATTTAGCTGATTACTTTTAACATTTAATCTGTATATCAGAACTATTTCTTTCAGATGTTTTGGTCAGTGTGTAGTCAACAACAGTTTTCAGTTCTATTTTCAGCTGTTCTTGATAGAACTTGTAGAGACATCAGTATGATGTGCCCGCATGGTCTAATAAGAGAACATTTTTCTGTTATTCTTAACATTTGTTGGGTTTTTATATGTTTGAAAAGATCCATTGTCATGTAGGCAAAACATTATGACATCATCATATATTTATATGGAAGACATAGAGAGATTATTCAAATGAGATGACAATATTAGCAGTCAAAGTGAGCCCCACAGTGCTGAACAATTCTTCATTGTTTCTTTATCTGTAGGATTGTTTATATCCAAATAAAATGTAACATTTTTGTCTGAGACTGTTCATGCATGGTTAGTATGTGAATATGCAACTGAAGTACTGTATATGGCGCATTATATGGGGAACTCAAATATAAGCTGTATTTAGAAGGATAATCATCCTTATTATGGATAATGGAGTTTTTCATGTTATGTTTATCACATGGTGATATAGATATTACTCTACAAGGCCAAACGCATGTGGACACCCAATGTTATTTAACTAAAAACGTTTGGGATGAATTTGAATGCAGACTGCAAGCCAGACCGCATCGCCTAACATCAGTGCCTGACCTTACTGATGCTCTTGTTTCTGAAGAGGAGAAAATCCCTGCAGCTATGTTTCAACTTCGAGTTGAAAGCCTTCCCAGAAAAGTGTATGCTATAGCTATAGTTTAAGCAGCAATGGGAGAACCAACACCCTAATGCTTTAAAGAATATCATGCCCTAATGCCCTCAGTAAGCAAGCCAAAGGCGACTGTGCAAGAAAACAAACTCTTTTATAAGTTGGGCTTGAACTTGTACTTGTGTCCTTTTGATTTTTGCTCAAAACACATGTTCGGTCCGGTCCAGTCCAGCCTAGCTTCAACAGGTACAATTAGAGGCATACAGTCTTCTATTGGGTTGAATCCCAAGAAAAGGCCTGTACCTCTAATGGATAGTAGTGTTTGTCAGAGAACACTGGGCTTCAGGAATGATGACTGCTTAGAAAACAATAATGCAACCACATTGCCCTGAGCCTTTTTGTGAAGTGTCTAATGGTGATGGATTGTATTCATAGTGTAATGAACCTTTCATTGAAGAAACAATGGGCACTTCATATTGTCTCAGGCTAACTATATTCAAAGTGCAGGCCAGTCAAGGTCTTCCACACCAGACTGTGATGACCAGATCGATGACTGTGCCATGTTAAATGTAACTGAGATCTTTGGTGCAGTTCATTTTACTGAAAATGTTTGTAAAATATTACATGGTTATTTGCTTTCTTTTATGCATCTGACAGTAAAATGTGTAGCTGAAATATCCCAAATATTGTTAATTAGAAGGGGGTGTCCACACACACATTTTACCATGGTATTTATATGGTACTCCAAGATATTTCAAAGAATATCATTATATATATATATATATATATATATATATATATATATATATATATATATATATATATATATATATATATATATATATATATATATATACACACACACACTTTGTACCCAATTATTAGGCAAATTGTATTCCTCAGGATTCATTGTATTGTTGAACAAACACAATGCTCTCAGTCAATCCAAAATGTTATTGAACCTCAAACCTCAATTTTAAAAAAAAATATATTTTTGTCTTTCTCAGGGGAATATTTAAGTGTGCACAATTATTAGGCACCCATTAGTGTGCACAATTATTAGGCAACTAAATTACAAAAATATTTTTTGTAGGTGCAACATATAAGTAACACAAAATGACAATTAAATAAAATTTTGGCCTATCAAAAATATTCAGTGACCAATATAGCCACCCTTCTATTCAATAACTGCTATGAGCCTTCCACCCATGGAGTCTGTCAGTTTCTTGATCTGTTCACAATCAACTTTCACTGAAGCAGCCTCCCAAATGCTGTTCACTTCATATTGTCTCAGGCTAACTATATTCAAAGGGGCTATCTAGATGTAGGCTAGCCATCACCTAAACAGAGATGACTCAATTTACATGCACACAGCAGCAACAGAGGGATGTAGTTAGTGCTCTGTTGCTGCAGTGAAGAAATGGGTACTAATTCTGCCTGACTTAACCAGGATAATTAAACAGCAGTTATTTTGAGATTAGATTTGCAGAAGATTAGGGTTTTATCCGGAACCTTACTTGATAATACTCCTGTCCTAATTTGAGATGTCTTGTAAAGTCATTAGCATCTAAATTCATTGAATTAACGCTGTCATGTGTGGCATGTCATATTCATAAGGAGTGCTTTAATAGTGAAAAATTACTTGTGATTGTTTTATGTCTCGTATCTGTCCATAATATCATGCATGGCAATAAATGGTGAAAAATATATTCATTCTATTCTATTTGGGAATGAAAAACAGTCAAGAATGTTTCCAATATGCTTTCCATTGATAGCATGTATTACAAATGGCTTTAATAACCTCTCTGAGACTTTCAAGCTGTTTTTCATTGGTGGGCACCGCAGTGACTGCAGCTTCTCATATGTTGCCACACATTTATGTGCAATTAATGGGCTTGCACTCCTGTGCAGCAGGGGGCCAGCATTACTCATACTGCCTAATAGCTACAGTACATGGTACTGTACGTGAGTTTGAACATTACTGAGAAAAATGACACCATTATGTGAAATATTCACAACACTTAAATGGTCCCAGACCACCAACCAACATCGGCAGGGAAACAGATAAATTAGCTTCTACTCCCCTAATGATTATCATTTCTTAGATATTATATATTCATAAAAGTGTTTGTCTTTGCCTTACAAAAAGTACTATAATTGTACCATGGAAGAGTGAGGGTAGTAGATGGTGATACCAAGGTACTTTAAATAATACTACATGGCCAAAAGGATATGAACACTTGAACAGCACATCCATATGTGGTTATTGAATATTTAAATGCAAAATCATGGGGATTAATAGGGAGTTATTTCTACATTTGCTGTCATGACAGCTTCCACTCTTTTGCAAAATTTTTCCACTAGATGTTGGAACTTGGAATTTGCTCCCATTCAGATACATGAGTGATTCACCCACTCAATTATGTTGGGTGATGGGAATGCAGGCCAGTCAAGTTCTTCCACACCAGGCCGAGTGAACCACTGAACCATTCGATGACTGTGCCATGTTAAATGTAACTCAGATCTTTGGTGCAGTTCATTGTACTGAAAATGTTTGTAAAAGATTACATGGTTGTTTGCTTGCTTTTATGCATCTGACAGTAAAATGTGTAGCTGAAATATCCCAAATAGTGTTAATTAGAAGTCCACACACACATTTTACCATGGTATTTATACAATACTCCAAGATATTTCAAAGAATATCATTATATATATATATATATATATATATATATATATATATATATATATATACACACACACACACACACACACACACTCACTCACTGTGTGCCCAATTATTAGGCAAATTGTATTCCTCAGGATTAATTTTACTGTTGAACAAACACAATGCTCTGTCAATCCAAAATGTTATTGAAACTCAAACCTGAATTTTTAACAAATACATTTTTGTCTTTCTCAGGGGAATATTTAAGTGTGCACAATTATTAGGCAACTAAATTACAAAAAAATATTTTATTTGTGTAACAAATAAGTAACACAAAATGACAATTAAATAAAACGTTTGGCTTGTCAAAAATATTCAGTTACCAATATAGCCACCCTTCTATTCAATAACTGCCATGAGCCTTCCACCAATGGAGTCTGTCAGTTTCTTGATCTGTTCACAATCAACTTTCGCTAAAGCAGCCTCCCAAATGCTGTTCAAAGAGGTGTATTGTCTTCCCTCTCTGCATATCTAACATTTGAGAAGGGCCCACAAGGTCTCAGTAGGATTTAAGTGAGGTGAGGAAGGGGACCAAGTCATTATTTGGGCATCTTTGAGGCCCTTGCTGGCTAGCAAAGCAGTGGAGTACTTGGATGCGTGTGATGGAGCATTGTCCTTCAAACAGATCATGGGACTTCTTGAATGCTGAGAAATTCTTCCTGTACCACTGCTTGAAGAAGGTACTTTCCAGAAACTGGCAGTAAGTTTGAGAGTTGAGTTTCAGTCCATCTTCAACTTGAAAAGGTCCAACTACCTCATGCTTAATGATAAGCAGCCCATACCAGTGGTGCCCTGTGTCCATTAGTGATCCAGCCACGGGCCCATCCATCTGGTCCATCAAGAGTCACTCTCATTTCATCTGTCTATAAAACCTTGGAAAAATCTGTCTTCATGTATTTCAAGCCTAATCTTGACGCTTCAACTTGTTTCAGCCTTTTTGACTTTGGCCTTGTCTCTGAGCACTTGGCACATTGTACTTCTTGACACTCCAGGTAGGTTGCAGTTCTGGAATATGGTGGAACTGGAGGATAATGGGTTCCTCGTAGCTTCAAGTTTAATTATTGTCAAGTCTTTTGGCAGATAATTTGCACTTTTTCTTCTCCATGCATTTTTTGCGCCCCAGTTTACTATTCGCAACAAAACGTTTGATTGTCCAGTGGTCACGCCACAATAGTTTCGTTATTTCAAGAGTGTTGCATCCGTCTGAAAGGCATTTTACAATATTTGACTTTACAGTGTCAGTTAAATCTCTTTTTTGGCCCAGTAAAGTTTCGCTATTTCAAGAGTGTTGCATCTGACTGAAAGGCATTTTACAATATTTGACTTTTCAGTGTCAGTTAACTCTCTTTTTGGCCCAATTTACCTGAGGTAATAGTTATGCACACCTTGATATAACTTTCACCACACCCTCCCTCATTGCACAAATACATACCACCTAGAAATAGTTTAATCCAATAAGCATTTAAGTTTATATGTTTTGGAGTTTGAAAATGTGCATGGAAATTATGATAAGGTCAGAATACTCACTTGCCTAATAATTGGACATATACAGTATATATACACTACCAGTCAAATGTTTATGGTCACTCACTCATTCTTTATTATTATTTTTTCACATAACAGTAAAGTCATCAAAACTATGGAAGAACAGTAATGGAACTATGGGAATTGTGTTGTTTCTAAAAAAAAACAAAAATCAAAAATGAGTCTAAGCTACGTAATATTTTAGCATATTCAAATTCATCCATATACCATCTTCTTGAGGTATCACCTTGGGATGCTTTTTAAACAGTATTGAATGAGTTCCCATCAATACTGGGCAATTATTAGCTGCTTTTCTTAATAATTTGGTCCAAGTCATCCATTTAAAAAAAATAAAAAAATTTAATATAATTTTATTTTGTAATGAAATAAATGAATATGTTGGGACAATTATATTTTTGTCTACAAAATGAATTTCAAACATTTAAGCATACACCTTCAGATCAAAAGGTATTTAAGATCATGAGAAACATTAAAGCCAAGTGACCACAAATTTCTGAACAGCAGTGTATATATACATATATATTAATTAAAAAACATGGCATTACATTGGTACCATCACCATGCCAAAACGTGTTAATATTGTTGTACCATGTTAACATCATGGAAGAGTCCACAATGTATCAATCTTGACATGTACATGCAGCACATATTTTCCATTTGTTTTGACTATTTTTTCTTAATATAGTAATGGCAAAGCTACATACAGGGCACTTACTACAGGGGCAACCTGGAGTTAAGTGCCTTGCTCAAGGACACTATGGTGATGGCTGTGGGGATCAAACAAGCAATATTCTGCTTACCAATTCTATGATTTTGCCCTCTATGCCACCACCGTAGTATATTCCTCTCATACACTTTTACAAATAGAATACAAACCACTTGTCCCAACAGTGTTTTGAACCGACACCTCTCTTATTGTCTGTTCCGATCCCATGTCTTGCAATCAACCTCCCAGTGGACTCTTTTTCAATCTGTATCATAGCACTTCTTCACTCAGCTGGTTCCTGTTTGGTTCCCCATAGAGGTTCATGTCAGGTTATGTGTGCTTCGCCGTGTAACTGTAATGCAGTGGAAAAGGAAAAACAAGGCCCAATCACACTCAATCTCCCCCAGCTTGGTCTACTGAGGCCTGATTGGAAATTGGAGCTCTCCATGGTGCTGAAATAGAAATGTGCTGTACTCCATGCCTCGGGTTAGAGCAGAGAATGGCTTATTTTTAGGTTTTAGCAGTGGCAATGCATCTGCCAGCTACCTCCCCTTTCCCTTAATTTTTTTTTTAGCAGGGTTCTTTTTTGTTTCCTTGTACCAGGGGTTCAGTTACAATATAAATTAATAATTGTGTACATGGAAAATTAATAGCTAATTAAGTCACTGTCAGATTGATGATCTCACACAGAGAATGGCTCACTGGTAGGGGGAGTTGCAGAGAATAGATGCCTCCATTGAGTTGAGTGGAGGTGGAGGTTGGAGGCAGGCATCTCTCTCTTACATGGAGAGGAGAATAGAAGCAGGAAATAAGAGGGTAAAGGCAGAGGGTTTAAGGTATGGCCCCTAGGTAGTACATTAATAAACTAAATAATTAATATGGAACTGCATGCATCAGACCGTGACATTTACTTGTTGTCTAGTGCACATTGTAATTATTGTTAATTTAAATCTTATTAAGAAAAATCAATAATGTACCCTGGAAGTACATTAATAGTCAATAGAAAGGTGAGCAGTTGATTGGGGTAGACCCGGTGTGTGTAAATAGATCTGTTTCAAAACCAAGTGAGCTGCCTGTCTTTCGGCATCTGCCTTCAGCATCCCAAAAGAGATTGAAATTTATACAGTAAGTGAATGATTTGTAATATTCTACAAAGGCAGCAACTCACTGCACAACAAAATAGCTCTCTGCACATGAATTAGGGCTGGGCGATATGGTTAAAAATATTATCACATTTTTTTTTTCATATCGTTCGATATCGATATTTAACACGCTATACATTCAAGTAAACCCCAGAGGGTAAGCTACCTTTAAAGTATAATCAGTTTAGAATGTAATCCTACAAAAGGTGTGTGTGACCTCTTTTCGGTGAAATTTTTCCAATTTCATCATCTTCAGCTGACATTTAACTCCACTGAAAGACTTTCTCCACACTCCAGCTTAGTAGGTGGTGGTAATAAGCTGCATTGCCAAACACCAATAAAAATGACAAGAAGAAGAAACACTTTCTTGCCTGTGACAACGCCATGGATCATGAAAAACTGTTTAACTAAATAGTACATGCATGTTGCTAAACTTATTTATAGAAAATTACTCAAAAGTTTATTATCGATTTCGAAAATAATGGCGCTCCACTTACACATTAAAATGCTGCCTCATTAGGTTTTGGAACAGAGCTCATGAGAGTAAATGGAAGGGTAAGAATGTGTGTTTTCCCCTCATTGTAGTGTGGCATTCCCAAATGGAGGGAAACGTGAATCAAAATGAAGTTAAACCCGACAATGCCACCATGGGGGAGAGCCAGGGAAATACTCACAATAAGGGCACACAGGTAGGTTTTACCAATTGAAGGCAAAGAAATAAGAGAATGCTGAAGCATTGACACTTCAGCATTACTAAAAGCTTATAAATATAGAGTCTCTCTCCCATGAAGCACAATACAATTTGTAAAACTAAAAATTCTCCAGGGCCAGGCTTAGCAGGAACAAGGCAGGCCAGCTACAACTAGGGAGGTCATCCAAACCCATCTTAATTCACACCAAGCCAAAAAGCACAACACCAAATCAAGGCAGCTAGCCTTCCCTGCTCCCCACCGAGACCTCACTGGCTCCTGGAGAAAAGAGAAACACAAATTAGCCTGTGATTACACAGAAAAAACACTTTACAATAGAAACACTGACACAGCAACAACATACACCACATCAATATTAAGGTGACAGGGTGGAAAAAACTAACCTGAAATAACAGGTTTGAGGCCGAGAAATGCACTAATTTAACAAACAGCCTCTCACACTACACGTGGTCTCAAAACAAATATAATAAACCTAAAAATCAAAAAACAAAATGGAAAGCTACAAAATAAATTGACACTGTAGCAACAAGAAACCAAACTACACAAATTAAATGAAGCACAGCAAACACAACGCTCGTAAACAGACAGCCCAAGAGAGTCGCAAAGCAAGACAGCAGAAACAAATGCCCGTAAGCAAGACAGCAGAAACTAATGCCCGTAAGCAAAACAGCAGCAGCGTCACATATAGCGTCTTTGGCTAGGGATTTGTCTTAGAAGGTTTCGATGTTCAACTCCCCATGCTTACCTTAACAAAAAGACCAGAGTTAAATTACATCTACTGAGCCCCAATGTGAAAAAAAGGGAGAGGCATACTTACGATTGGGTTGAGCAACCACCAGATGCAAAGTTGTATGATTACTCACAACAGGTACCGCAGCTCAGTATACTGGCCATCGTTCAACCACCTGCTAATGTTGCTGTTACTGTGAACATAATACAATAAATACCCCAACAACATGCGATCTAGAGAGTTAAGAAATATAAGACATACCTGAAAGTGACCTTCGCCGCTAACTCGCCACAACGCACAAGCCACCAGCTCCACTCTAGTCAAATTGTACATAAGCATATAGCCTTGAGATGTTCACATTATTACTCCATGAGCAAAGCCTTAACATACCTAAATGGGAACGAAAACAGAAATGTCAGGATGCGAGGAACCCAGAATCACCAGGACATGTATACCCCCTTCAAAATAAGGATCCTTAAATAGTATGGTAGATCCCACCTCATTGGTCTGCCAAAACCATACCCCAACCAGGCCAATAGGATGTGAAATCACTTATCCTGCCACAGTAGCATTAACCCTTCTGACCTTATTCATTACAATCTTGAGATTCACATGAGAATTATCTGTCATGCTCCAACCCTGTCAGCTACTCGTTACCCATCTTTGCTGTCTTACCAGACAGTGAGTTGTAACCCCAGGCAACTCATGTTCCAGGCCTAAACTTCCAACTCCAGCCACTGACTGCTTCATTATTCAGCATATTTTTTCTAAACTTGTTATTCACCACAGAGGCTTCTGCCACTATTTTGATGTAACTGTGACAGAAAAATCGATAGGGTTGTGAAAGGGGGAATGGTAGTAAATGGAATACATGCACATATACATGGCAACATACACACAGATACACACTCCCGCACACACTGCCCAGAAGAACACTTTGTTTGCCCTTAAGCTTTGAACTTATAACAGTGAAATTGTCTCATACCACATAAAATTCAAAGTTTCCATTTTTGAGGACCTTTGGGCATGGTTGGGAATTGAAGCCTTTGGCACTGTCACTTCAAATTAATGTTGAAGCTATTGACCACACAATTTTCTTGCCACTACATATCCATGAGCATCAGTCACAGGTTGCTTAATTTGTTGATAGCAGGGATTTTAAAGTAGTTGACACCAAGAATGTTACTTTTTATGCTTTGAACTGTCAGTTTTCTTGGATGCTTTGAAAATCGTTCTGTCATAACCGTTTCCTCTCTATGGGAAACCTACCTTTTTTTTTCTTTTTTTATTCATATGCCATTTGCTTTTCATTCAAGAAAGATGTACGAAATGGTGTTTGAGAGAGGGGTAACTGGATCGGGACATGGTAAGTGTTGGCGTAATGTGTGACATAATCAGATTATCTATTAAGACTAAAGTGTTACCTCTTGAAATTAAACAACTGAATCTTCAAATAAGTAACAATTAGGAATTTAGAGGGTCAAACAATTAACCGGCATTAACATTTGGCATTTGATTGGTTTAACATGTAGGTCATGTAAACCACTGTCAATATGAATGACAAGGAATGAAGCGTGCGTTGTGGGATCATTTCTTCCGTAAAAGTTTTGTAGTAGCACGAGTACAATGCGGTTCAGTCTGATCAGTCATTCATGTGGCAGCAGTGCAGTGCATAAAATCATGCAGATACGGGCCAGGAGCTTCAGTTAACGTTCACGTCAACCATCAGAATGGGGAAAAATGTGGTCTCAGTGATTTCGACTGTGGTGTGATGGTTGGAGCCAGACAGGCTGTTTTGAGTATTTCTGTAACTGCTGATCTCCTGTGATTTTTACACACAACCATCTCTAGAGTTTACTCAGAATGGTCCCACAAACAAAAAAATATCCAGTGAGCGGCACTTCTGCGGATGGAAAGGCCTTGTTGATGAGAGTGGTCAATGGAATGACCAGACTGGATTGAGCTGACAGAAAGGCTATGGTAACACATCTCTTGCACTCTCAGTTCAAGCTTTTTCCCCTTGTAAGGTGCCTTACAAATCAATATAAATTTACCTTTGTGCCTGTGGCTAATCGACTATATAATGGGTGATATCGAAGTAAAGGGGTTAATTGAAAGGAGGAGACGAGAACTGGCTTGACGATATAAATAATAGTTTAATATAAATCTGAACCAAAAAGACTCTCTCTCTGTCGCACTGCAGTCTCCAGTTGGCCATTATCTCTCTTGGAGACTTGATTAGCCTGATTAGGGGCCGGGTGTGCAGAGTCACGACCAGGCCCTGCCCTCCACCCTGCCACATTGGTTAATGCTGATGGTTAATTGGTTATACAAAATTTGCTAAAATGTACATCCCTTGTAATAATCGTTACACATTCTATTTATTTATTTAATTTAATACTCTCCCTTCTACAAAATATAGTAATATGCGGAGGCTTTTGCAGTGT
This sequence comes from Moxostoma hubbsi, assembly GCA_032164185.1. Classification (NCBI taxonomy): domain Eukaryota; kingdom Metazoa; phylum Chordata; class Actinopteri; order Cypriniformes; family Catostomidae; genus Moxostoma; species Moxostoma hubbsi. The sequence goes on from JAVLUX010000018.1 coordinate 22,937,874, forward strand.
GTATGATGTGACAAACTAGATTACACACATTATAATCAATGAAACTGTCTGTGTTGTAAATGCCATTATGTCTTTACAGAGGTATACCCCTTTGAATAATAATAATAATAATAAAAACACAAGCCGATAATAGTACTTCTGTTCTTGAAGGGAGAAGGCCTCAGCCAAATGACATGAAAAAAAGTGACACATAAGTATTTCTATAGAAACTAAGAATGCACATAATTAGTTATTTTTTGAAGTGTTACACAATAATGTAATACATTACTTTTAAAAGTAATTCTTCAATTTTCATTTTTTTCATTTGGGCTGAAAAAGTCTCCTCTTCCTTTTTTAATAAAAGTAGCCTATTTGTTATGTTTCTTTTAATGCATGTATTTTATAAAAAAAAAATATCTCACTCAATCATTCACAACAACTTTTTTTTTTTTTTTTTTTTTTTGAAAGCTGTATTTTACAAAACCATTATAATGCTTCTTTAGGCACAAAAACGGCTCACAGATTTGTTTACCAGCTCATGTAATTACCAATTTCAGTATGCGCTTTCACAAAAGAGACTAGACGTTATTCTTTATGAGTGAGTAAGGACATATGGCAGCAGACTAATCTCATCAGATCTGAGGCAGCATATAGTTTTCAATATTTCTGAAATATTATATTTTTTCTTCTTAAGCATACAATGGTAGGGATGTGAGTTCGTCTTTGAAGACCTAGACATGCAGGTGCATTTCTTTGAATGTAAATAAAATCTCTTTACTTCTGAGATTTATGCACATAAATTAAAATATTTAAAGGTGATATGTATATATATATATTGTATTAAAATACTGTATATTCTCTTGTCCCAGCACTTATAGTTCCTATGTAAAGACAACTATTAATTCTTCTTTGGTAGGTTGATTTCCCACAAAATTTTAGAGACTGATGCTCTGTGGTGCTATCAAATCATTGTTCTGTTTTTTCCCCGACCAGCTGACACAACAACATTTGCTTAGATTTTGAGGCTGGAATATTTTCTGACTTCTTGCACACTAATTACACACTTCACCTTTAAATAAACAAATCACACAAAAATTTAAATTATGTGTCAGTGAGTTTAGTGGACAGTCTAATTTGTGAATGAATGATTTAGTATTTTTTTGTAAAATTACTCAAATGAAAAGATCCACCTTAAAAGAATTAATCATGCCTGAATGAGACATCACAACTTCTCTCTTGACCTCTCATGAGCACACCAAGGAGACCTAGGGAGGATGTCAAGATTGTCAAAGAATAGCAACTAATGAACAACTAACTTCACACACGTGAAACGTAATAGGTAGTTGCGTAGGACACAAGCTGCAGCAGTCAATAAAAAAGAATAAATCTGGTACACTATCTTAGCTTTCAAAGAGTATTACAAAATGTATTGTAGCTACACATAGTAGTTCGGTCACATGACTGGTAAATGCCTGACTAAGGTCATGTGACCGAAACATTACCAAAATACATTTTGTAATACACTTTGCAAGATAAGATAGTGTGCAGGATTTAAAATTTTTTCATAGAATAACAACTAAAATTGCAGTCTGTGACACACAACCACCCGTTGTATGGCCTCAGAAGGCTTAATAAAGCTCTTGATATAATAATATTTTAGATTAATTTAAATATGGACTACTTTTGTGATGCATTTATGATACTGTTATGGGGCTTTTGTTTCCTTTTTGAAGCTTAAAAAAACAATGTCCCAATTAATTGTAACTGCATGGAGAATAACGACCTGTAATTTATTTGTAATATCTCCTTTTGTGTTTCACAGAAGAAAGAAAGTTATATGAGTTTGGAATGACATTAGGGTAATTGACCAATTGATTACCAAATACAAATTTTTTTTGCGTGAAATATTTTTTTTAAGGTATAAAGCAGAGCACGTAAAGGTAAAGCTTTTAATTTTCTCCAACTTTTTTTTCACTGTCCCTCTATGCTCACTTTAATTCGCCATGCCTCTCTCTATTTTTCCAAGCTCCCCTTATGCTATATTCATAGCAGTCTTAGCATATGAATAATTTATTATTTTGTAGCATTCATCCTGTTAAACAGCAGACCTGCAATTGCCTCGCACGACCTTCTTTATCATCTTCCACGCCAGAGACAGCCTGGAAGATGGTTGGCCTGTGGATGCATAAAGGCCTGAGGATGCATAAATGAAGAATGGAACACAGCCTCTTAAGACATTACACCACAGATAGCTATATGCTCTTAATGGAGCAACATAATTCAAGGCAGCCAACTTGAGTGTCCTGCAACATGCAATGGGGAGTGTAATGCATTGCCGTGGGTGTAATGTACTGTGTAGCTTATAAACAAACATGTCAGTCTCTGATTAAAAAGAAAGCTCAGAATGAGCTTTCTGCCTCTTTTTTTCCCCATTCTCATCTCACTTAGTGCTCACGCCCGAGTATAATTATTTATGAGAGATCAAAGGAGTTATGGATGGAAACTTGAGTGAATTCATCCTGTTTAATGTGACCTGATGGGTTCAGTGTTTGCTGTCTGCTAGAAGGTGAGGTCATCAGATGGCAATCTGATGTAGTTGTTTAGAAATATGATTATGTAGGCACATAGCCATGGATTACTGAAAGAATATTGCATTAAATGTGATGTAGTGTCTATAATACGTCAAGTGGAATTGTGGAGCTACTTTCAATGCACTGTGCGTGCTGTGCTTCACATGCGCGGTCTTACATGTGTACTTTTCATGTGATTCTGGTTGCACTGGTGTCTTTGTAAATATCTTAGCTGAATCTGACATAGAAAACAAATAATGTCACAAACAGGCATATGCATCTCCAGGCAAAATTTAAAACCCAATAAATAAAACAGCAACCGGAGCATGCTGAAATCTCTTTGCAATCTTTTTACAGAAATCTCTGTACTGTTTGACACAAAGGCTAACTCCTCATCTGAGCATTTGTTTCCTTGTAACATGAATCAGTTATAATACTGTTGATATGTAATGATATATAGGCTATAGGGGAGGTGTGTATGTTTTCTTTATTTAAATACTTTCTTTTATCCCAGATTTACATGTTAATACATTTTATATGTTGCTTTTCCCAAATGTAAATACTGAGGCTCTGTTTCACTATCAACACATTGCTCTGTTTGTTTGAGCATCATGACTAGCCAAACACTGCAACATTGGCTCAACCAATGCTGTGAGTTTGGGGCTGAGCTTTCTGTTTGTTGACCATGTTTGAAAACAGTCATTATTTTTGCTCTTCCGTTTAGTTTCGCTAGAGGCATAACAATGACACACAACACCTTTATAGTTTACAGTAGAAATGCTTAAAGGCAAAGGTTTTAATTTTGTTCACTGTGTATGTTAGGGATGTGCCCGAAGCTGGATACCTTATTCAGAAAGGCACGAATAATGACTTCAAAACGATTAACGGATTCATCCAAATAATACAAAAAAGATTTATATGACTGATTATCCAATACAAGGATAAAGTGGAATATTTTCAATAAACATATACAAATTTACAAATCATTTTTTAAGCTGTGCAGCCAGTATTTCTAATGTGTAAACTTAATGAATGAAAATGTGCACGGTGTGATTTCAAAATGGATGGGTGCGGTCTCGACTGTTTTCGGTCTCTGTTAATTGTGCGCGTCTGGACCTTATCAAGCGTAACATTAAGATACAACAACATATAGACTTTCCACTTCTTGAAATGTCTTTGTTAATGTATCACTCGTTTCACAAGTGATTCCCATGTATTCATTTATAGCCTAAACCTGAGTGCGATGTTAAATTCCTGACCTGAAGTGATGATTTCCCTTCTATCCATCTTTTAAAGTTGACCACATTTATGTCCACATCAGCGATTAAGGAAATTATCTGTTTAAGACTTTTTCCAAAAAAAATCAAAGTTTAAATGCTCCATAAATGTTTAAATGCTCCATAGAGTATTCATCTATTAGGAATATTATGTAAAAAGTAGAAACATGCTTCGTCTTTTTTTCTTTTTCTTTAAACTTTACTACCTCTGGTAAGGCACTATATAAATGTAACATTATTATTATTGTTATTATTATTATTTAACTAAATAATGATGTTCTATCGTGAAAATTACTTATAAATTATGAGACTTTCAGCTGTTTGTAGGCTATATTTATTTAATTTAATTTTTATTTATTATTCACTGCAAAATGTGTGCTTGACACTTCATATTTTGCTTGACACCTCCTGCCTCCAGAATAGTTCAGACAAACGAAATTCTGTTTCATGCATATATTAATATCAGAAATATCAGGAGAAACCACAACATATTACACAGTTAATGTAGTCTACAAATTTAGCTTCATCTGGTAAACATGGATAAAATATATGGATAAAATTATCTATTTTTTAAAATACTAGTTGTATTAAAATAATAATAATTATTATTATTATATGTTTTATTATTACTAGGCTATTATTATGAAAGTCAAATACAAGACATATTTTAATCATATAAACTATAACTGTAAGAGTACATTTAAAAATGGGCATTTCATTTAGTTTTGATGCATTCCAGTTTAAGACCCGCCCCCACACCCGGTTCTATCCGAATACAGATAAATATTGAACAGATACAGATACAAATACAGATAATAGCTTTGCTGCACACCCCTAGTGTACGTAATGATAAGTTAGACATTTATAGGTTGATTCCCTTCAAAACATAGCAACACAGCATTGACACACTAACATTCCCCATTCGACTTGTTTGAAAACATTAATTATTTCACAATTCTGTTTGGTGATACTAGTGGTGCAGAAATTACACACTTCACCTTTAACTCTGTATTTTATATGCTGTTGAAAACAGCTTAGCAAGTTTATCTCAAAGGACTGTAATTGTTGGTTATAGGCTGGGCATATAGATTTTAAAGGATTAACTTCACTGCAAAGAAGGGACAGATAAGCATGAGGTTATAGGTAATCCCTCACAGAAAGCTGTGTAAACCATTTGTGCCAAGGGACATCACAATTCTAGAAAGCTTTCAACTTCCTTAAAGGGTATTTTTCCCTTTCGCTACTATCGTTTCATCAATTCCTCCCCACTGAAATCCTCAACTCAGGGAGATGCAACATTGTTTGGACTGGAGATAGAAAAGAAGTTTGCTGCTTCTCTCCAGAGTGTTGTGAGAGTAATTTGTGTGGCTACCAAGTCTCTTTCTATCTCTACCTCTGTATATCACCCAGATTCTCACTCTGTGCTGAGTTGTGGCCAAGAAGATTGACCTTACATCACAGTAGGAACCAAAGATAGAATCACTCTTATCAGTCTGATCTGATCTAATTTGGTTCTCTTGTCTCTTAGGAAAACACTTGAAACTGGTTGTTCTAAATGCCCGTTTAATTGTAAATTAAGTGGCGGCCTCCTGATCGGTATTGTTTACATTTAACAGTTATGTAAATGAAATTGTACTAATGACGCACATATCCATTCAGTGGTCTAAACTCCAAATGATTGATCGCTTGCAGGCTTCAGTGAACAACATCCAATATAGTATTTAATCCGAAAGTGGGCATATTTAGAAAAATATTGATGGATTCTAATTTTTTATTTAAGAAATAAATAAATAGAAAGAAAGAATTGACTCTCATATTATGTAAGTTACATGCATCCAGAAAGGGAAGGCCTCTGTTATAATTTGTCAGGCCAAACATAGACACTAGAAGAATAATTTATTACTTCATGCATACCTCACAGGCCACATAAGAGATTTCCGCATAACATAAAAATTCACAACAACATTATCCTGATAAATTTTGCAAGCATAAAATATTGTTTTGAATGCTTGAACATGAACTAAATTTAAATGATTACAGCCATATATGGTTTGCCTATGTTTTCCGGTATCTTATATTTTTTGGTTTATTATGTACATTATAGTAAAGACAAAGCTGTCACTGGCACTGCAGCTGTCATTTGCTCCACGCTGCATATTCTTTAAATAATATCCTTCCTGCCTCATTCACTCATCCACATTGGAAGCAATAGATAATGTGTAATTTGTCATTTTAATTCATGATGCTAAAGCTATACATGCTCACAATATGCACCTGTTACACTCTTTTGTATTTTGTGAGAAATTCTGTGAAAAGTATCTGCATTAAGATCTTATACAATATAAACTATTCTCTCTCTCTCTCTGTGTCTCTCTCTCTCCTTCTCTCTCTTGGGCTGATTCTATACATAATGCTTAAACAGTCACGTAAGAAAGTATTTTTACACACAAATGCATATTAACAGTGACGGGCCATGCGTTTAAAGTCTAGGTCTTCAGTGTGATTCATGCCATTAAGAAATCACAGTTTCACAATGAATAAGACACCCAATTCCTTTGGGCATCATACATTATGTTGCAGCTATCTAGTAATACCAATTGACATTTTAAAAACACATCCACGCCCGAAAGCCAGAACTTGAAATGACACTTAATGCTCAAGCAAGCCTAATTTCAACTGCAGCATGACTGCTTTGTGAAATGAACATCTCCCGAACAGACATTCAGAAATCATATTTTTTCATGTGAATCTAACAAGGAGGTCTATAATACCTGGAAAATATATGTAATAATATTTGTGATTTAAATGTTGCTTGCAATACATTTTGTTTCATCAGGGTATACGAGTTGGATGTGGGTTCAAGTTGGATGTGGGATATTCCTACTTGATATCTCCGACCATAAATGCTTATGATATTCGGTACTGTAATGCTCCTGTTAGCTTAGCAGGTGTTTGACTCTCATTAGAGATGTCTCCTAGCAACCCAACTGATAAACAATGCTGCAGCGCTAGAATTTGTGCTTCAGGTGTACAATTATCAAAAGAGATACACCTGTTTCTGCAGGCGTTTATTAAACAAGTTTTAATGTGGAAACAAACTAATTTATCGATATATCTTAATAAAGTGAATGTTTATCAGTTACTTTGTATATCTCCCTGAGTGTCAACATGTTTGTGTGACATCATGCCCCTGCATCTCGCCGAAATCGGTGTTGAGAATTTCTGCACGAGCCCACAAGTTGTAATTCTGACTTGAATATGCATTCCATTGCACTTTTGCTTGTAGGAAGTTGTAAAATCGACTTTCCGAGTTGAATGGAACGCAGCGCTACTTTTCAAAATTTGATCCGACACTGAATACTCAAGCAGTCTAATTTACACTTAGAAAACTCCTGATGTTGCTATTACAGTCAAAAAGCACTTCTTATCAATTTACTTGAAGTGAAAATCAGTCCTTCTTTCCTGATTAATAAATTAAGCAATCACACAGTCTTGCAGAACATCTCGTGTTTTTAAATCAATAAGGATCTCTTTCTGAGTGGTGATATGGCAGCCGACTCATCAGCAAGATCTGGCGCTCTTCGCGTTCAAATTATGTACGTCACTTAAAGCATGATTGCGTCACTCAAGGCCAGCTAGAGGACCTCGACCGGGACATATCCTAAAGATCACACCCACCAAGAACAAATAAATCAATCTGATTGGCTGATGAATCAGAAAATCTGACTTTAGTTGCTCATTCATTTGCACTGTTGTGAATCTGTAGAAATTCTGAAGGCCTGACGGGGTGGAGCTCAAACTCACGCTGTTTTGAGCATGCGATTTGTGAAACAGTTGTCACACTTTGCTTGTAAGCATCAAGGAATAAATTCTGACTGGATAAACTTTTCGTTTTTCTCTATTTGTTTGTAGATTAATTAAGAGTGGAAAGCATTTAAAAATACATAGGCAAAAAGGTGAATGAGAATGAAAGGTGAAAACTATGTGTTTATTTGGCATGTTTCGGCACTGTGTATTAAGGACAAAAACCTGAAAATGTGTTATGTTTTAACTGTAGTATATTCTAATGTTTTAAAGTCACTGGAAATTACCTAAAACAATAGTCATTGCAATATCTTACCTTCCGTTCTCTTCTTTTTAAAGATTTTTCCTTAAACTGTTCAGGAAGCTGACGAAAACTTGCATTACCTTCAGTGGCCTAGGTTTCATGCGAACACTGAAAAGGACAGGACAACCCATTGCTAAACTCCAAAAGATAATATCTGCATGTTTTCACAGTGGAGAGAGAGCTTGCGAACTCATGGTTGCCAGATTGCAGAAATAAAGCATGACGCTATCAGAGTATTTCCAAAATACACAGATGTAAAGATCTGATTGGAGGATGTGTGTCTTGATATCTGACAACCCCAAACATGTCTAAAACCAATGCGGCTCTGCTAATAGCTGTTATTTAATGGCTGTTATTTATTATTTACATAGAGAGTTAAAATATTTTACTTGCATTTTGCAAGTAATACATGACACAACTAATCTAAAGGGATGGTCAGGGGGATGGTTGTTTTACCAGGGGGTATGCTTTTTGCCGTTTATTTCAACAAGGAGGATGGCATCCCCCTGAATTACCCCTCAACTGTCCAACTAACCTTATATCCAAGCAACTCTATAATACCTGGAGAAAGCTATCCATTAGAATTCTCATTCATTAAAATGACAGTTGCTTTGCAGGCACAGACCTCACCAGAAATACACACATGTGACTCTCCTGTGAGCTGTGACATGACAAATTAGCAAATAGGGAAATTATAAGCCCATTTCTTTAAGAGGATCCACATTTGGACACACTAGTAAACCATCTATAATTGAATTAATTATTTGCAACTTGTATGTTGCTTGCAAGATATTTTGTGGGAATACAGAATTTCTTTTGATTTGCAGTCAATGGAGAAAGATGCTTTTGGGGTGCAGATCATATAGTTATGGCATCCAGGGGCTATCTAGGCCATGCTAACCAGTTAAACTTTTAAGTCCCTGTGAAGTGCTTTGACGTGCGCAATTCGTTTTGGTGTTTTGACGTAATGGGTGTGGGATATGTCAAAAGACTCATCCCATTTTTAGACACGCACACACACACACACACACACACACACCCCCACCTTTCCACCGTGCTGCTCATGTCAGAGCTAGGGCTGTTATGGTTGCAAAATGTTACAACTGTGGTGGTTAGGGGTGTCTCATCAGTGCACGCAAATAACATGTTTATTGTGCATCATAATTTAATAAGTGCATCATTGAAAAAAAATAGATAAAAAATTAAAGCCTTTGTAAAATATCAAATAATACCCCAAATAACATATACAAAACTGTTTGCATTGTTTTAACATTTCTGTCAGTTATTGGACTATTCAGACGATTTTATAGGCATTAGTCAGAAGAAAATATTGTTTTCCAGAGGTTTTTGTGAAACTCCAATATTCAACACAATTAAATATCACTAAACAGTTAGACAATAATTCAATAGTTCAGTCCTACCTTTGCTGGATGCTTTTCAATAGTCAGATACCTTTAATTTTTTGCAAGTTATCATGTTTCCAGCTGCACTGAATACACGTCCTGAATGCAGTGTTAATCTCGTCTATGTAATTACACACAAATGTTTGAGGTGTTATTTGATTCCGTTAACAAAAACTGGATTAAGAGGATAATGTTAAAAATTTTAATTCAAACATTGCTGAAATAAATATGGCATATGAGAAATAGGCCTAAACAACAATGAAAGATATTACCAATGCATTGACAATGATCTGAAAGAAGAAAAAACCTTGTTGAATAAAACCTTGTTTATTCAAATGATCCACTTCTAGAATTGTATGGATTTTATAATTTTTTTTTGCATCTAAAATGCGTATCATATAAATACATGAGATAAACAAGCCATCAGCAGCATAAATATAATATTGCAACAAGCATCTGCAATGAAACAAACACACAACAGAACTTCAACAGCTGAACTCGTAGAGAGAGTATTGTGAGGATCCCCCATGCATGATCCCCAGTGAACTGAAGCACTTATAATCACCTATTCTGAACCTATATAAAGGCATGAATAATGACTTCAAAACGAATAACGGATTCATCCAAATAATATAAAAAAAATATTAGCTGCTTTTCTTTATTATTTGGTCAAAGTAATCAATTTCAAAAACTTTAAGAAACTTTTAGTTTTATAATGAAATAAATTAATATGGTGGAACAATTATATTTTTGTCTACAAAAAAGAAGGCATATTCCTTTAGATCAAAACATTTTTAAGATCATGAGAAGTGTTTCAAAACATTTGACCGGTTGTGTATAGACAACATTATTTTCAAAATCAACAAAAGACAGTGCCTCTATTTTGCCTGCAGCAATAATATAACATTGAATGTAAATCATGAATCAATGTCAATACTCAGCATTACTCATTTGTTTTAAAACTGTACTCTCAACATTTTCAGAATAGATTTTCAGTCTTTGTTTAGTCAGGGGGCCAGTTGCCTTTTAGACATTGCATGCATTGAAAACAGCACAAAATCAGCTTGCATAAAAAGCTATAATATGTCATCAGCTGGACTGGAGGCAGCCATTGTGCATTCCATCATCTTTGCGCAAAGCACAGATAGAACACATTAGCAATGAAAAAATGTTTTTTTTCAATCACTTGCATTTGGGGGAAAAAAACAGCTTTGTTCTTTTGGGTGGGCTGATTGAACCAGCATCTGTGCCCTTGGCCGTGTCTCATCTCAGTATTTGAATGATATTTGTACACTGTCAGTTGCCATACCTTAGTGCTGCGGTCTGTTTGTTAAGGAGTACATATGATTTTTTTTTTTTTTCCGCCAAACAAGCCTTATCCACAAACTGTTTGAGCCTCAACTTGACAGAAGGACTGAAACCACTACTGATGTTCTAATCCTGTGTGACTAACATTACTGATGAGCTGTCTGAATGGAAAGCTTCCATGCCTGCAGATGTAGTGTTACCATGGGGATGAAACTGCCAAGCTTAGACTTGGCTAAAGCAGCTGTTTTTTTGTTTGTTTGTTTTTGTTTTTTTGCCGTTTTAAAATGCAAGTGCATGCAGAGATTTGATGGTGATGAACGCTTCTCAGAACAAACACATCTGTACAGATCTGGTAAACGTCAGAACAAATTTTTTGTTCCCTATTTCTATTACTTGTACTACTAACATGTTTTTTACACTGCCAATTTATAATGATATCAGAAGCTGATATCAGAAGCTTTCTGGCCATTCAAACTGAAGGGGCATTTTTGAGTCTGGTAGATTTAGAATGAAACTTACAAAAACTAACAAACAAAGTAAACGTCTAAAACAATGTGGGAGAAATTATACATTCACAAGTCATTTGGTCCATCCAATCGAGTCCGACTATCCACAGATCATTTGCTTTAAACTGAAAATGATAATTAATCTACCCACATACATGTTGCTCAAAACTTCTTGATTTTCTCAGTGGAAGACAAAAAGGGCGTATTGTCCAAATGTTAAAGTTGTTTTTTTTTAATACAGCAAAAATTATGGTGATCACTGGCTGTCAAGTTGATTTGCAATTTTGCTTGATGTATTTAAAAAATATAGCTTATAGAGTATACATTGAAGATATAAACCCAAACCCCCTCACACACCAAACAAACTCAGATGAGCACATCTAACATGTTCATAAAACAAACATTTTTGGTATTTATGTATTTATTGAATTTGTACCTTCTTATCTTGCATAGGGCACCAAGTCAGGACCAAGTCCCCCCCCCCCTGCATTAATTAAAATAATTAATTAAACGAACGAACGAAAGAAAGAAGAGGTGGATGACGTCATAGAATGAGATTGCAAATATTACTATCGAGACACTATCACACCAATTGATTCAGTATAGAAATAGTGTATTTTGTTGTAGACAAGGACTACCTGTTGCTATATTTTGAAATGTCTGCAGAGAGGCACATCTACAGTTATTGATTTTGTGATTGGTCAAACCATTTTGTTTGAGTGATGAACGACATACCACTGACACGTGACTTAACAAATCCATCTAGAGGTGAGAAAATGGCACATAAAATATGTCATTTACCTGGCAACTAAATGGTAGATATATTTGCACCTGCAATGCATGTTTTATTGGGAGAAGTATGTTTTTGTAAAATAGGATTGACAGAGTTATTGATTTATTTGACTATGAAAAAGCTTTTCAAGGAAATACATTTTTTTTGGACTTATGTGATGCACTGCTATGTTTTACTTGATTGGGTTATGTTGGACATCTCTGCAATAAACATTAACATTTAGATTTTTCCTTAACATTTATATAGTCCTTTACATAATTCAAGAAAAGGCTTTTTTTTCATTAGAATCATGCATACCGCTATTTAAAATGATTTTCAATATGAAACTCTCTATTCATAACATTAACGTCCTAATTTTTAAAACAAGAGGGAAAAAAATGCTCAGAGATTTTAATTCGAAATTATTTATTGTCATACCCAGTAAAACATACTTAAAACAGTGTACCATTCATGACCCCTCTTATAAGCCATTTCAGAGGGATTGAGTCAGCACAAGGACACAGGAGCAGCTGAAGCTCTTTGAACATCCATTAATTTTGCACAAATACGCATTTTCCCCAGTGAGCCTACTTGCACGGGTGCTGTGCAAGGTCAGGGAGGACGAGGAACAAGTCACCCTATTGGCCCACATGGACTTGGTTCTCAGATCTCACGCTCCTTGTGACAGCTCCTCCCTGGCGAATTCCCCTGAGGAAGGACCTTCTTTCTCAGGGATGGGGCACCCTCTGGCATCCGCGCCCAGACCTATGGAACTCCACGTCTGGCCCCTGGATGGAATCCGTAAGATCTAAGTGGCCTACCACCTGCTGTCATAGACACGATCAACCAACCAGAGCTCCCTCTACCAGGCAACTTTATGCCCTGAAGTGGCGCTTGTTCGTGAATTGGTGTTCTTCCCAATCTGAAGACACGCAGAAATGCACAGTCAGGTCAGTGTTCTCATTTCTGCAGGAGAGGCTGGAGGTGAGACTGTCCCCCTCCAACTTGAAGGTTTATGTAGCCACCATATCAACTACGACGCAGTGGATGGTAAGTCCCTAGGAAAGCACGATCTGATTATCAGGTTCCTTAGAGGTGCCCGGTGGCTGAAACCTTCTAGACCATGCCTGTTCCCCTCATGGGATCTCTGTCCGTGGTCCTTTCAGGCCTTCAGAGTCCCCTTCAAGCCACTAGAATCAGTCGAGCACAAAGCCCTCTCCTTGAAGACGGCCCTCCTGATCGCGCTCGCTTCCATCAAGAGGGTTGGGGACCTGCAAGAGTTCTCTGTCAGCAACACTTGCCTGGAGTTCAGTCCGGCAGACACCCATGTCATCCTAAGACCGCGACCGGGCTACGTGCCCAAGGTTCCTACAACCCCCTTCAGGGACCAGGTAGTGAAGATGAAAGCACTGCTCCGGGAGGAGGCTGTGTCCGGTGCATGCTTTGCATACTTATGTGAACTGCATGCAGAGCTTTAGATGTTCTGAGCAGCTCTTTGTCTGCTTTGGTGGACAGCGGAAAGGGAACGCTGTCTCCAAAACAGAGGCTTTCCCACTGGGTCATTGACGCCATCGCCTTGGCCTATCACACCCAGGCCATGCCCGCTCCCTTGCGGGTTCAAGCACACTCAACGAGAAATGTGGCATCCTCGTGGCACTGTCCAACGGCACCTCCCTGGCAGACATTTGCCGGACTGGGCAACACCCAATACCTTTTTGAGATTTTACAATCTTAGGTTTGTCCCATGTTCTCTCAGGTCCGAGCACGTAGAACTCTGGAATGTGTAACGTCTGACCGGGTGTTCCGCTTACACATAGCGCCTTTCCCCTCCACTGAGGTGATCATGTGCACTCGTTTTCCCCTGGAGAGACCACTAGATTAACGCTCCCTGGATGTTCTTCCTTCCTAGCCCTCTGGTCCACGAATTCAGCGGAGGATTTCCCTGACCAGACCCACTACGGGTGCTATAATTACTCTGTACTGGAATAGGTGCTCCTTAGGATGGGCCTTTGTGGATCAGGGTTAATTTCGTCAGACGAGACGAGACTAAATATGTTCGTCAACGACATTTTTTTCCATGACTAAGACGAGACGATGACGAGACTGCACCAATGTCCAAAAACGCTGACTAAGACTAAATTAACATGCATTATTGTTGACGAAAAAAGACGAGACTAAAATGTTTTGCATAAAATAAAAACTAAGATAAAATCTCTCTTCATTTTCGTATACAATCGTCTCTACTTTTTCATCATGAGATAGAGTATTCTTACGCCTTCAAAATATTCCGAATGAGTTCGCGCTGTTGCTCTAGTAACGGTTACAACAGGTCTCATACTCCTGTGGCTGCAACACGAAAATACATGGAACAAGAACACAACAATCATAGACAGTGGCAAACACGCGACGAGCACCGACGACATGCTAGGTAGAAGGAAGAGGCTCGATATTTGGTCGCATTTTAGGTACAATGATATTGACAATAGGTCATAATGTGTCATTATAACTGACGTGAAGCACTGCGGACAAAAAATATCGGGGAAAAACACCACCAACCTTAAGCGACATCTAAAGGCTAACCACCCACACATTCAGGGAAGTTAACTTAAAGTAACGTCTCATAAGCTAATGCTGATTTTAGGCATCTACGCTGTAAATTAACCAGTTAGCTATGGTGTTGTGGCACATACATTATGCAGGTTATATATATTTTATGTAACTTATTTGCTTAATAAAATACTCTTCAGAACAAGTTCATCATTTGTGAATGTGTCTCTTAAATCAGAAAACCAGACACGTTTAACAAAGTGAATTCAACATATCATTCAACAAGTGTATTTTGTCAGGAAATTATGACATTTAACCAATATTTGAGATGTGTGAAACATTATTTGACTGAAATGGTTATCTCAGAAATAATTTATTTAAAAAAAGACTAAAATGTTTTGAAACTTGACTAAGATATATTGAGTTTTCTTTTGACTAAAACTAGACTAAAATGACGAGACTTTTAGTCGACTAAAACTTGACTAACAAACAAAAATATGTGAATGACTAAATATGACTAAAACTAACAAGGACATTTGGCACAAGACTAAGACTAAATTAAAAATAGGTGACAAAATTAACACTATTGTGGATTAATCCCCCTGTGTGTATAATCCGCAGTACAGTCCACCTGATGGCTGACCCGCATCTCCCTTGGGCAGTCCCCGCTGCCCCCCGGTCGCCATGTTTGTAGCAACTCCTCCCTTGCAGCAGGTAGGATCTACCATCGCGCCATTTCCATGTGTCGCCTGAAAACCCATGTGACATATTTCACCACTCTTTACCTTCTCCCAGCCTTGGCAGGTGGTGGTCTCCACAGGGTCTTTTCCCCCTGAAAGAATATGAGTTGGAAAAGAAAACCTTCCCCGATGCGTGTGATAGTGTTAAGATGGCCCCAGATGCTTTTACTCTATGCGAGAAACTTAGATATAGAAAAGGTGCTGCTGGCGCGGCCTGCTCCCATGCTTGGCACATCGCTTTGTTCCCTACCTCCAGGATGCCGGGAACCTAAGAAGTTCATGATGGTTTTTTATGGGGTGTTGGGGAAGGTTACCTGCACCTGCCTGCCTGCACCTGCGTCAGCAGCGCACATACGCAGTTCAGCGCATGGCCTGATTGAATAGGAACACCTAGTGTCGCTTCAGTCAACACAACGTCAATGTGAGCGACAGACGGGGAACGTCTAGATTACTGTTGTAACCTCCATTCCCTGATGGAGGGAACGAGATGTTGTGTCCCCCCGGCCACGATGCTGAACCGAGCTACTGTAATGGCCGAACTTTACCTCGGCTCCTCAGTGCAAAACCTGTATGAACAGATGCACAATTCCCTCCCTTTATACCTGTATGTCCGGGGGAGGGACATGCAAATTCTGTCTGGCAAATTCTCATTGGCCTTTTCTCAAGTTCAGAGGTAACCGAGGCCTTTAAGAAAGTCCTCAAATGTTGCTTCACTCTACACAACGTCTCGTTCCCTCCATCAGGGAATGGAGGTTACAACAGTAACCTAGACGTGCTGTGTGAATGGCCCCTAACACGTTTAATTAATTGACTGGCTTTAGTATTCTGCCTGTAGGTTTATTTAGATTTAGCTAATTTGTAAAGAGCTCTGTTTGTCAATAAGGATCGTTATTCAACCTTGTTCCAAATCTTGAAATCATCCTGACTGTGTCTCTTATGCACCTTGAGACTTTATCTTGGTAGGGCTCTGTTGAGGCAGTGTTGAGCTGAATAAAGTATTTTAAGTATTTTGGACTTTTATATTTACATGAGATAATATAGTTGTATATTTGTTTGTTTTTTGGTTTATTGGTATAGGTTTGGCGGAAACTGTTTTTAAATGTGTAAATATATACTGTGTTTGTTTACTCAGGCTTTCTGGTTTTCTGGTAGTTTTATGTGTGCAGTGCTCTTGGTGTGCAGTGTGTACATCTGAGAAAGAAAAGCAGGACAGATATTCTCTTTATTCAGTTTTTCTGTAAATATTGTTTAGCTGTAAAATTAAACTTTAGAATAGTTGTATTATATTTCCCAAAATAGGCTGTATTTTCTGCTCCCAGAGGGATCCATACACTTGTTATTCTTTTCTTATTATGTTTAACCCTTTCTTACTGATTCCTAAGAATACCCATCCATCCATTGCCACTTGTACTACATAGGGTCACAGGGCGTGCTGGAGCCTATCCTGAAAGCAGGGAAACACCTTGGACAGGTGACCAGTCCATCACAGGGCTAACACACACAGACAAACTCATTTATACTATCACTCACACATACAGGGAATTTAGAGTTCCCCGTCTGTCGCTCACTTCGACGTCGTGTCGAAGAAGCGACACTAGGGGTCTCTCTTGAGCGCCGAAAGATACCTCTGATCTATGAAAAAAGGCCAATGAGAGTTGGCGAACAGTATTTGCATACTCCGCCTCCGGATACGGATATAAAGGCGAGAGAAATACGCTCGTTCATTCAGTAATTTTCTTCGGAGCCGATGGTCGTGTGTATGCAGTCAGCTGCGAGTAACACAACTGATCCTGCTTCTGATCCTCTGACGCTCTGCTTGCTGTTGGATTTACGGCGCACTACAGTGGCTTTTCTCTTCACTGCCGGCGTGCAGTTTGCCCCTGGGCACTTCGACAGCGCAGAGTTAAAAGAGTTGAAAGAGTGATTATCTCCATAAAAGAGTTTATTTCTCTGAAAGAGCATTACACAGCGGCGTTGAACGTCCTTTTCAGGACGCGTCTTTATAAAGATGTAATTTCCGCCCCTGTGTAGTTTCTGGATGCGGTGTTTTCTCCCCACCTCTCTCGGTCATAAAACATTGTCTTGCATGCCTGGGCTGCGATCACATGCAAGCAGTGTTTTATGAATGGTTTATGTTCTCAGTGCGAGAACATAGCCATGGCAACATTGCGGTCGTGTGGCTTTCTTTTGTAGTGAGAGAAAGCCGTTTCAGCCGCCCCCCGCGCCTCGCCTCCTTCCTACGGGATTGACGCAGGCGCCGCGGGCGATGAACACGATTTGGGGACAATGACGGGCTCTGTTCGCCGGGTAAATCCCCTCGAACTTCCCGCCTCCCCGGCACGCTTGTTTGCTAGCATTGCGGTCGTGTGGCTTTCTTTTGTAATGAGAGAAAGCCGTTTCAGCCGCCCCCCGCGCCTCGCCTCCTTCCTACGGGATTGACGCAGGCGCCGCGGGCGATGAACACGATTTGGGGACAATGACGGGCTCTGTTCGCCGGGTAAACCCCCTCGAACCGCCCGCCTCCCCGGCACGCTTGCTTGCCTCAGAATTGGATGACATCACCGCTGCATCGGAGAGCATTACAGCGGCATCGGATGCTGATCGTTCGCCTGGGCCGCCACCTTCGGGTCTGCCGCCCAGCCTGAGCCTGACGCACGGAGATCCGCTATGCTTTCCCGGGCTACTTGATCGGTTCCGCGGGCAGGTGCGCCGCTCACAGCCACGCCCCCCCCCGTTCCCTTCTTCCCGGACGTGCACGACGAGTTGAGCTAAGCCAAGGCTTTTTCGCTCCTCCGCTCTCACTACCCTCGCGGTGGAACGGTCCCAGACCGCTTCCACTCTGCACGCCACGGCCCTTCCTGCAACCAATGCCAGGCCAAGGCACTTCAAAACTTGCACCTTGGGTAGTCCTGTTCTTGATGTGCTGCAGGAACTGCGCTGGATGACCAACCGCGCCCCCGGGCCACGGAGGTCAGAAGCGCTGGCACTCGAACAGGCGATGGCCACCCCTTGTGGTCCAGAAACACACCTGTGGACTGGACCTGGTCGAAATGCGGGAGGCAGACAAGGCACACCTTTCTCTCACACCCCCGTCTCCCAGCTCCGTCCATTCGGCGCCACCGTTGATGACTCTGCCCAGCAGTCCTCAGCGGTGAGGCAGACGGAGGCCACTGCACATCCTGCCCCGCCGCAAGCTTGCCGCCATGGGCCATGCCCCGTCTGCTCGCCGACGGGCATCCTCCTGCGGCTATGAAACACCCTGCTCCGCCTCAACCCGGGCCCAGCTCTCAGCCCCAGCGTCGAGCACGCTGCAGGAAACGGACGCCCCCGTCTCACGGACCCCCTCGAGGACCCGGAAGGCTCCCAGGCTGTCCATAGACGTTCAACCCAGGGACCAAGATGTTAGCTCCGGAGGCTGGTAAGACCGCTCCGTCCCCGGTGGAGGGCCGGGAGGAGAATCTTTTCTTGTTGAATTAATTTTCACATTCTCATATTCTCTGTAATGAGCTATTTCCTTTTGTCTCTGGGTCACCTGGCCCGCAAATGCCGTTCTCACGGCACTTTGCCCCCAGATATCAACAGTCCTGGCTTCCTGGACACGGACCACCCGTCTTCAGCCCCACGACTGTCCCCCGGCCGGCCGGTTCCGACGAGTCTAGAGGACGCCTACCCAGGACCTCCTCCTCAGTCGCTAACCTGCCCCCTGCCGGGTGTGCGGAGCCAGGTAAGTGCTTTGAGTCTTTTCTCAGCACCTCAGCTGCGGGTCGCCCCGTCGCCGCCCAACGCTGCCCTACCTGCTCCGCCCCGCTGCGAAGCCCCGCCGGGTACGTCAAATTAATCGTCCCTTTGGTGCCCCTAGCGCAGAGGTTGGACGCGTGGCTTTCACTTCCCAACCCGTCTCGCTGGCTGGCCCGGACCATCCAACTCGGTTACGCAATTCAGTTTGCCAGGCCCCCCGCCCCCCTTCATGGGCATCCGCTTTTCCGCAGTACACGGTGAACACGCCCACTCCCTGCGCGCGGAAATCGCGACTCTTCTGGCCAAAGACGCGATAGAGCCTGTCCCTCCAACCGAGATGAAGATGGGTTTCTACAGCCCTTACTTCATCGTACCCAAGAAAAGCGGCGGCTTACGACCAATCTTGGACCTGCGAGTTCTCAACCGAGCGTTGCACAAACTCCCGTTCAAAATGCTCACGCTTAACCTGCGTCCGGCATCTAGATTGGTTCGCAGCGGTAGACCTGAAGGACACGTACTTCATGTCTCCACCCTGCCCCAACACCGCCCCTACCTGCGGTTTGCGTTCGGGGGCCAGGTGTATCAGTACAAGTCCTCCCCCTCGGCCTGTCTCTGTCCTCTCACGAGAGTTACTATGCAAAACCCACAGAGATCAGGTGCTCAGGCACCTCAGCCGTCTGGGGCTTCAGGTCAACTGGGAAAAGAGCCAGCTCACTCCAGTTCAGAGCATCTCTTTTCTCAGGATGGAGTTAGACTCGGTCTCAATGTCGGCACGTCTCACCAACGAGCGTGCCCAGTCAGTGTTGAACTGCCTCGCCGCCTTCAGGCCAGGCACAGCGGTCCCCTTAAAACTTTTCCAGAGGCTCCTGGGGCATATGGCGTCCTCCGCGGCGGTCGCACCGCTGGGGTTGATGCATATGAGACCGCTCCAACACTGGCTCCAGACCCGAGTCCCGAGACGAGCATGGCGCCACGGCGCCGTATGCAACGGGCACGCAGCCTCAGGCCGTTGGAAAGGGGCCCAGATGCGTTGGCACATCAACTGCCTCGAGTTGTTGACCGTCCTTTTGGCCCTGCGGAAGTTTCTCCCGTTAATTCGGGACGAACATATCCTAGTCAGGTCGGACAGCACCACTGCGGTCGCGTACATAAATCGCCAAGGCGGCGTACGCTCCCGTCACATGTCACAACTCGCCCGTCGTCTCCTCCTTTGGAGCCAGCACCGACTCAAGTCGCTGCGTGCCACTCACATCCCCGGCAACCTCAATGTGATAGCGGACATGCTGTCATGACAATGCTTGTCTGGCGGAGAGTGGAGGCTTCACCCCCACTCGGTGCAGCTGATTTGGGAACGGTTCGGCAAGGCCCAGGTAGACCCCTCTGCCTCCCGAGAGACCTCCCACTGCCCGCTCTGGTACGCCCGTTAAGAGGCTCCCCTCGGGGCAGATGCACTGGCACACAGCTGGCCGGTGGGGCTGCGCAAGTACGCATTCCCCCCAGTGAGCCTTCTTGCACAGGTGCTGTGCAAGGTCAGGGAGGACGAGGAGCAAGTCACTCTCGTGGCTCCTTACTGGCCCACCCGGGCCTGGTTCTCGGACCTCATACTCCTCGCGACAGCCCCTCCCTGGCGAATTCCCCTGAGGAAGGACCTTCTTTCTCAGGGACGGGGCACGCTCTGGCATCCGCACCCAGACCTCTGGAACCTCCACGTCTGGTCCCTGATGCGGAAGATCTAGCTGGTCTACCACCCACGGTCGTAGCCACGTTCAACCAAGCCAGAGCCCCTTCTACCAGGCAACTCTACGCCCTGAAATGGCGTCTGTTCGTGAATTGGTGTTCTTCCCGGGCAGAAGACCCACAGAGGTGCGCAGTTAGGTCTGTGCTCCTGTTCCTACAGGAGAGGTTGGGGGGGAGGCTGTCCCCATCCACCTCGAAGGTGTATGTTGCCACTATTGCAGCTCACCACAACCCAGTAGACAGCAACTCTCTGGGTAAGCACGACTTAATCATCAGGTTCCCAAGAGGTGCCCGGAGGTTAAAAACCCCTCCTGGCCAAACCTGTTCCCCTCCTGGGGATCTCTCGGTGGTCCTCGCCGGTCTTCAGAGATCCCCCCCGAGTCGCTAGAATCAGTTGGCTCAGGGCCCTCTCCTGAAAAGACGGCCCTGCTGATCGCGCTCACTTCCATCAAGAGGGTCGGGGACCTGCAAGCGTCCCCTACTAACGACACATGCCTGGAGCTTGGTCCGGCAGATACTCATGTGATCCTAAGACCTCGACTGGGCTATGTGCCCATGGTTCCTACCATGCCCTCTGGAGATCAGGTAGTGAACCTACAAGCGCTGCCCCGGGAGGAGGCAGACCCAGCCCCTCTCACTGTCGTGTCCGGTACGTGCCTTGTGTGCCTACCTGGACCGCCCCCAGAGCTTCAGGCGCTCTCAGCAGCTCTTTGTCTACTTTGGAGGACCAGCAGAAAGGGAACGCTGTCTCCAAACAGAGGTGTCTCACTGGGTGATGGATGCCATTCAGTTGGCCTATCACACCCAGGCCATGCCCCCCACTTACGGGTTCGAGCCCACTCCACTAGGAGCGTGACATCCTCATGGGCACTGGCGAGGGGCACCTCCCTAGCAGACATTCGCAGAGCTGCGGGCTGGGCAGCACCTAACACCTTTATGATCTCAGGGTTGAGTCAGTCTCGTCCCGTGTTCTCTCAGGTCCGAGCCCGTAGAACTCGGTACACGTCGACGATCTGACCGGGTGAACAGCTTGTTCCAGCGCCGTTTCCCTCTGCCGAGGCAAAACAGTGCGCTTTTGCCCCAGAGGACCCAGGTCCCTGGTTGATTCCTCCCTAGCACTTCGGACCCGCAGCAGTTCATCGGAGGAACGTGCTGGTCCAGTCCACTACGGGTACCTCCGGCTACCCCTACTGGAATAAGTGCTCCACAGATCAGGCCTCCTACGGGACTCCTCCTGTGTGTATTTCCGCGGCACGGTCACCTTACGAGCTGACCCGCGTCTCCCTTAGGCAGCCCTTCGCTGCCCTCCGGTCGCCGTGTTGTAGCAACTCCCCCCTCCTTGAGGTTGGATCTACCACCGTGCCATTTCCTTCCACATGCCTAAGTGGCCATGTGATGTATTTTGCCACCTTTACCTCCCCTGTTGGGCGGGTGTGGCCTCCGCAGGGTCTTTTCCCCCTAAGAATAGGAATTCGGAATAAGACCCCCTTCCCTCGATGCGGTAAGGGCCCCGGCTGCTCTTGCTCTATGCCGAGAAAACATAGAGAGAAAAGAGGCCCAGCCAGGCTTGGCCCGTTCCCTAGTTGGGAGCGTCACCTTGTTCCCCCCTAGGGTAACCAAAAGGATGCTGACACTTTTTCGGGGCATTGGGGAAGAGTACGTGCAGCCTGAACACAGTTGGTCGCTTGTGGACGTGCAAAATACCTGCCCGCTTCTGTGTCAGCAGTACACGTACACGGCTCAGCGCATGGCGAGTTTTGAAGTGGACCCCTAGTGTCGCTTCTTCGACACGACGTCGAAGTGAGCGACAGACGGGGAACGTCTCGGTTACGTATGTAACCTCCGTTCCCTGATGGAGGGAACGAGACGTCGTGTCTTCCCGGCCACGTCGCTGAGCCGAGCCGCTGAGATGCCTGGAACACTCCCGGCTCCTCAGAAAAATCCTGAATGAACGAGCGTATTTCTCTCGCCTTTATATCCGTATCCGGAGGCGGAGTATGCAAATACTGTTCGCCAACTCTCATTGGCCTTTTTTCATAGATCAGAGGTATCTTTCGGCGCTCAAGAGAGACCCCTAGTGTCGCTTCTTCGACACGACGTCTCGTTCCCTCCATCAGGGAACGGAGGTTACATACGTAACCGAGACGTTTCCAATTCACTTAACCTGCATGTTGAAAACAGTAGCCAGAGCACCCAGAGAAAACCCATACGAACACAGTGAGAACATACAAACTCCACACAGAAAGGCCCTGGGTGACCCAGGACTCAAACCAGGGACCTTCTTGCTGTGAGGCAACATTTTTGCCCATGTAAGATTCCACAAAAATGTTGTTAGCCAGCTAGATAACATTACCTTGGTGGCAAGTTTAAATTAGCAGGATTTGCAACAACAATGTTCAGTACATCACTGAAAAAAAGAAGAATATAAAAGGTATATTTTAAGGCATAAAAATGTATTAACAAATGTAAGATTGTGACAAAGCTGCACTGGCCCTATAAGCATGTGACAGCCCTGTCAACATATTTCTAGCCGCATTTTCCATTCTAAAATTCATGAAAGGCTTTGGGTTATTTTCCCTTTTTATGAATAAGTCATAATTTAGCACAGGACCTCACAATGTCAGGTTAAAAACTTCTGTCATTTTCGTTTCACAGTTAATTTATCATGGATAGAAGCTTGGCATTGGGCTACTTTGACCAGGTCATAGCTCATAAGTCAACATTGTCAAAATTCAGTCAAGGCATAAGCAGGTACCTCCCTATTAGGATGGCAGCTCCTCTGAATATAAAAATGAGGTGCTGTGGCAGTGTCCATAAATAAAACTGGTACTGACTGTGCAAATCATTTTGACTGAGTTGTCAAATGTGATTTTGCTGCATAGTTCTGCATCTGTCCAGTAGAAGACGAGAAAAGTTGGGAATGTTGGTCAAATTTGAATTAAATACATAATGGGTTGCAAATTCACTATACAGTTGTGCCACTTTTGCGCATAGTATTTCAGCGTAAAAACCTAAATCTTATTCACTAACTACCCATACTCTAGTTTAAAGAGATAGTTCACCCACTCATCATTTACTCATGCCATCCTAGATGTGTATGACTTTGTTTTTCAGCAGAACAAAAATTAAGATTTTTTTAATTATATCTCAGTTTTGTAGGTCCATAAAGAGCAAGTGGATGGTGATCAACCCTTTATAGCTCCAAAAAGTACAGACAATCATTGTAAAAGTAATCCATATGACTCCAGTGTTTAAATTAGTGTCTTCTAATGCAATACGATCGCTTTGGTTGAGAAACAGATCAATATTTTAGTCAATATTTAATTTCACTATAATTGTTTACTTCTGGTTTCTCTCAGATGCGTGTCCATGAGTTTCTAAACCAAAGTTATCGTTTCACTTGCATGGATTACTTTTACAGCTTTTTGGAGCTTTAAACTCTTGATCACCATTTTATGGACCTAAAGAGCTGAGATATTCTTAAAAAAATGTTTTTTTTAAAGTAAATTATGAGAGAATTAAACATTTTGGGTCAACTAACCATTTAAGCAGGCACAAACAGGGATGCAATAGCCCTGCACCTTGAATATTTAAATTAAGTAATTGTCATTATTATTTTCCATACATATATGCCTCCTTTCTATGTAAAATTAATCTCATTATAAGATTGTGCTTCATTCACAAAACTCTGTGCCATTTGCTCAGCATAATTAACATTGTGCTATTACTGCCTGAGGAAAGCAGACAGAACACTGAATTTTATTTTAAACTGATGTTTGTGAACATTTTCTATAGTAATTCATCAAATAATGATCAAATACTGAAGAACGTAATTATAACCTTGCACACTTCAGATGTGCAGTGTAGTCAAGCACACTTTCAGCATGTTTAAGAGATGATTCAGGTGTCTGGATCACAGTAGTGGGGTGGTGCTGTACAGTCCCAGTAGAGTGTGCCATGGTTGTGGTGGTCAGAATTCTGCAAAATCGTAACTTCGAAATGCAAATTGGTTTCTGCACAGATTTTGTCGCCATGTTTGCATCGTTGCCTGATCTGCATAATTACTTCAGAATCTGCCACTAATCCAGTGTGGATAGCGAATGAAAACAAACAACACTTTTACCAGGCGCAATTCATTCAATGGCATATTAGACCCCCACACAGGCTTTATATTTTCCCCAGGCTACATAATGTATTTTCATGTTGAAGTTGACTTCACCTACGTATAGGCTCAATATCCAGAAATATATGGATACATGACCATAGAAATATGTGTGTGGTCCATGAAGTTTTATATTTTTTCCCTTTTAGGCATCATTGAAACTTACATCATTGAGGTGCTTACCACAGTTAGCCTAATTATATAACGTTGGCTCACTCCACGTAATAACAGCAAATTGTGTATAATTATCTCGCAACAATCATGCAACCTCACAGCCTACAGTGGTTTATAAACAGGCTGTGACTCATTAGACCCATCTCAAGTGAATTTAATGGTGCTTTTTGGAGTCCTAGGACATCAAATATTTTTAAAAGATGTTTCATATTGAGAATAAATTGATGTGACACAAGAATAACATAGTTTCTCTCTAGCATGATGGAATTTGTTCTCTTCCCAAGATAATTCCAGTATTGTGTGCAATCTGGGCCAGAGTTTTCCCTTACCAATAAAAGGATTATCTATCCCTCATCACATCTCAACTTTCCTAATACCCACAGATTTCTTTTGACACATGGACAATATCACCACTGAAATAGAACCAAATTGAGGGTCAATGCCCCCACCTAACCCCCAATCTCTGTCTGGATATTAGACTTAGTCTATGTGGGAAGTTTCTATCAGATGAGTTGCCAGAAGGCATGTAAGCATCCACTTCCACATTAAACATGCATTTAGCTCAGGTCAGAAGCATTTCACGAAGACCTGGCAGTAGTACGGCTGAATCGGTTCACTGAAAGCCCAGAGCAAAGCCAAAGTTCTAAACAATTTTCTTTATCTCTGTCTGGGTTTCTTCACTTACTGTGTTTATCAGAGCAGGACCAAATATTTTTTATCAGATAATGTTGTTTTGAAAATGACAAACGCAACCAGCCTTGAAAATTGTTTTATGTGGCGTAACATAATTGTGGATGAAAACAATAGTTTTCTTGGCCATTTAGGATGTACAAAAGTCCCTGTGGGAGGATGGAATGATAATGATGATTTTTTTTTTCGTGCTATATGTGATACTTTTAGCAGGGAAAGTGCTCTAAGGCTGACACGCTTAACC
Organism: Moxostoma hubbsi; assembly: GCA_032164185.1. Taxonomy (NCBI): domain Eukaryota; kingdom Metazoa; phylum Chordata; class Actinopteri; order Cypriniformes; family Catostomidae; genus Moxostoma; species Moxostoma hubbsi. The sequence goes on from JAVLUX010000018.1 coordinate 22,963,829, forward strand.
ACGCAACTTCACACAAGAAGACATGCCATGAAAAACTGAGGGGAAAGACTGTCTGTAATGCATATATATTTTGGCTGTGGCATGCAGGGCTGGCTGTAGCATTGTGGATGCCCTAAGCAGATTTTCAAAAAGGGGCACACCTATATAAACACACTTAACATCAACATCTAAACAAGTTTTAATTGTGCAAATATAAAAGTCTATTCATCCAAAAGCATAAAGTTTAAAAATGCATAACTATTAACTGTAGTTTATCTGCACAGGTATATCTACTTCAGAGGTATTAAAAAGAAAGAACTTCTTTTTTTTTAAACCAAACACACATATCGCAAATTAATAAATATATTTAATGAAATTCTGTGCAAATCAATAAGAATAATTAACTTACCCTACTGTGCAAATCAATAATAAAGAAATAACTTACTAAATTAAGGTGTGGTACAGCAGATGATATTTACACATATTGTAAATAGTGGCATATGCTATTTGTGCCCTGGTGTATGATAAAACAGTATATAATCTAACAACATACTGAGTGTATGTAGTATAAGTATTGTGACTGTGATATATTTTGAATGTGTTGAAACTTGAAACTGTGAGACGCACCCTGAAAACTGCACCATTAGATCGAAGCTTCCATAATTATTTAGTTAATATGTAGGGTTGTGTCCTACCTAAGTTTAATGTTGCAACGCTCAAATATTTAGAAGTGCGTAAATTGCGACTCAGTGCCCATTTAAGCCACAAATAGGCTAATTTGTAACTTACGTATAGCTGGTGCATCCGGCCCCTGATGTGTCACGTAATGGTACCTCGTCACTGCTGTCTTTAAATGCAAACCTTCACTTTCAATTTGAGTGCGAGCTGCTGGGGAAAGCTGACAACCACGCGTCCCAGACCGCATGTGTGCACCCATCCGCCTCCCTTCTCTGCACTGCCCAACGTTTAGTGAGCCTTCCGATCACAACGAGAACACCACATTTCAGTGATATAACACTCCCCTTATACACTTTATTTACACCATTTGTGTTAATAGTGAAATTGGCAAAAGAGGACTTGAACCTAACTCACACAACTGTACATCTGTCTTAACAATGTCACTACTTCAAATCTCAGAATGAGGATGGTCAAATTCACATTCTTATCTCTCCCAAGTCTTTTGTAAATACATAGTCTTGTATGTATTTAATGTTAGTACATAGTAGTTAAGGTCACCTAATATAAAGTGTGACCGGCAGGGCTGACTCTGGTGACATGCACACCATTAGTTTTGTGGAATGGCTCCCTTTTGGGCATGTGTGCTACACTGAGCGAGGTGACACATTTTGTTCATGTTCTCCTTAGTGTCACAAAACCTACCATCTGGATCTACAACAGAAATCTCTTGATTAAAAAGCAAAACTGGATTTTTACATTTTCTAAAGAAAATGTGAGTGGTTCTTAACTGTTCAAAACTCACCGCCATGATGCTAAGTTGTTGTGAGAGGTTACCAGGGCATTGCTTGGATGTTCTGGGTGGTTGTTAAGTGCAGCCTGATCACATGAAATTAACATGATCATGACAAAATATTTGCAAACCAAAATTGCGTGATGTATTACACGTTTGGCTGCAGTTTCCAGGTGAAATGTCCACTGGGGTTGCAAAAAACAAGTGAAATATTTTGTAATCAGACAAGGTTTGTAGAATTTGTGAATTTTAGATGGACATTTTATTGAGTAAAACACACTTGCCTAACCTAAAACTTTTGTCTAAACCTAACCAATAGTGTCCTAAAAGATAAATGAGAGGTAAACAAAAGATAAATCCTTACCCTTAACCATTGCCTATACCTAACCAATAGTGTTTTAAAAAATAAATTCAATTCTAAAGAAATCACATCATTTTGTATCCCTTCTATGACACTTTCATTTTACGTTCACATTCGAACGTCCTTGGCTAGTCCTGAACTGCAGTCTTCCGAGTTCAAAGTCCAACACTCTGTCAGTTGAGCTATACTGCAGAAGTTAATCACATTGGAATACAGTACGTGTGTAAATGTTGGTGGTTCTGTAATTCAAGCATTAAAATATAAAATGTACCTCTCCTCAGCAAGCCACATGAGTTGTTGGTATCATTCATGTTCGTAGCACAAAAGCATCTAAATATGAATAATAGTAAAAGTGACTCTTACTAAAGAAATCACCACTAATTAGTTTATATTAAAACAACAAAGAAGTAATAATCATTTATTGTGTACTTTTTTATATCATGACTTTTAAATGTGTAGTTTGATGGCAATTAAAACGAGCATAAGTTTTGAAACATCCAATTAACAACTACTGTAACAAATCAGTGCATATTGAATTGCTTTTAATGTGCTTAACACTAATGATGCATCTGATCGCAATTGAGCTGATTTGGTTTCACACTGGTGATCGTTACGCAATGTTAAAAGGTCTTTTTTATGTCACATGACATTTTTATGATTCACATAACATGTTCAGTACATGATGCATTTTGTGATGCAGATATTTGGATGACTCTCCTTGCCAATTTCCAGCATTACCTTTCTGATTAGTTGCAGTCATGTCATTACTTAGTGCATTAGGCCATGATATAAAAGCTCACTCCGAATTTAATGCTTCTATTAGTATCATTAAAATGTATTTCACCCTTCCCATTTTAATTCATTATTCCTGAGGTGGGATTCCACTGTTCTACCGCAATGCATGAATTTCCTATATACACAGAGTCCATACTTCATTGACTGCTGATGACTTTATAATAGAACCATGTTAGAGACGACATTATGAAAAGACAGGTCATGAATGTGGACTAAAAATGGATTTTCCAAAGTGTACCACCTGCCACTTAATGTACAAACAGAGAGTGAGAAATAGCCCGGGTAGTTTTCTTTGATGTGCTCTCTTTAAACGTACAGCCCATATCTTAGACTTAAGGGCAGAAAAACCCTTAGTGTGGTGCTGGTACCATGGTATTAATGCAGTCGCACATGCAGTAACCCAAGCCACTACAAAGGAAGTAAGTGAAAGTGCCACTAAAACTGCTTTTGTTTTTAGCACATAGCCACACAGCCTTTATTATTCAGGACAAATCCATATCATGTACATGTACTGTATATAAGTAGCCATTCCTTCCATAAATTAAAAAAAAGTTCAAATTTAAAGAGAATAAATTATGCTGTGGCATTAAAGCTGAAATGTGTAATTTATGCACCATTAGCATCACCAAATGGAAATTACAAAATTTTTTAAGAATTTTAAACAGATTGCAGAAAACGTCCCTCGTGTTGCATTGGTTGTACAAACAGAATGCCCTGCCCCAAACACATAATACTGGTTGATTCAATGTTGCTATGTCAGTTAAACCAACAGAGGTTTAAAATGGTGCCACAGAGCCAAAGCTTTAATGATGTCACATATGCAACAACACAAGCTTCTACAAGGAAAGTGAGTGAAAGTGCCACTAAAACCAAGTAGATATAGCTGCAGGCCGTAGACCTCCAAATGGGGGTGGAATCTCCAAAAGAGGGAGGAGTTACTCCAAAAAGAGGCGTCACTTCCACTTATGGTTAAGGTAAAGGGCTCCCTATATCTTTAATGAGGGTTTGGAGCTCCCGCACCTTTTTGGATTTGGACCTGGATTTACCACACAGCCATTGTTAATTAAAACAAATGCAAAACATGTACATGTATGTAAATAATAAGCCTTTTTTTATTTCATTATGAAACCTGAAACCTCAAAGAGCCATGGGATTTATTAACTTTCAAAAAGGCCCCAAAAAAGCATGTTGCCCTTCCCATAATGAACACTTAAGAGTGGCTGACAGCAAACATAGGAATGGTCATAGTCAGTGATAGAACATGTGCTGTTTGCGCTGTTGTCCTTGCTTTGGGGGGGGGGGGGGGGGGGGGGGGCATGCTTGTTCGCTACTGGGATGATGGGAAACCTGTGATGTCTAAAGATGAGTCAATCTCATATGCTTCAATGGTACATATGCTCTGGAGGTTTGATATTGGAGTGCTTCACTTCACCTTCAAACTCGTTGCCTTTCTCTGCAAGAAAATACAAAAATAAATAGATTATTTATATATATATATGTATACACACACACACACACGTGTATATAAAGAATAACTGAATTAAATGGTTAAATGAAACAACAGCATAAATATGTCCTGACTTTGATGGCATCCCACACTCACATATCTTGTTCTGGTTTACATATCCCTTAGAAAAGGCATGGAGAGATTTAATTTGGATTAAAGGAGGGTGTTGAATGCCTGCAGATGCAATTTGGGCTGCTTATGCATGCAAAATTAGAACCTGGTTGCGTTGTCGATTGAAGATACAAAAACATAGTTGCCTGCTTGCTATCACAGTATTGACGGGCAGATAAGATATTCCTTGTGTGGCATTTTCACTTATCTGATTGTGAGCAGAAAGGCATTCATTTAGAACTTAAATGTGAAGTGTGTAGTTTTTTTATTTTTTTGGTGGGGGGGATTTCTTTTTCTTATTTCAGATTCATATTCACAAACTACTATAAGCCAATTGACCTTTTGCTAATACCCGGAGTTTCAGACCAATCCTAGCTTAGCAACTGTTGTCGTGCGCAATTTCTCTGATGAGCGTCAGTGGGAGTAATTCGTGTTTTATCAGTTTTAAGTGGAATTTTATATAAATTATATATATATATATATATATATAAAAAAGCTTTCTTGCTGGGCCACTTGTAATAGTGACAAGTGGTACCTAAGGAGTGTTAATTTTTTCACCGTTTTAGTCACAGATTTAGTCTTTTGACAAAAAAGTGTCATTTTTTTGTCAAAGACAAAAAATGTCTTTTAAAAGTAGTCAATATTTAGACATATTCATTAATTATAGTCAGTTATATTCTGTCGAAAATTACATAATTTTAGTCAATGAAAATAATATCTTTTAGTTGATGATAATGTCTTAAATGGACAAAACATTTTTGCCAAACTTAAGTCAAATATTCAAACATTTAGAAAGAAAAATTCTAATGTAAACATGTATCAGACATATAACTGTACATGCTGTCCTTGTTGTGAAACAATCTGAGCTCTTAAAATAATAATAATTAGGCTGAAGTATTAGCTACTTTTTAGAAGTTAGCCTACAGCACTCTGAATTCTTCATGCTTTAGAGACTTATACATTTTCTGTGAAAAGATATTACTTTCCGTGTAATGTGTTTTTTTAAGGAAACAGTGTATTCACAATGCAATTACTCAATGCAAATCACACAAATCCTGACTAGCGCATAATTTATTTCAAGTTCATGTGTTCATTTGCTTCGTAGTGCAGATATACGTTGTTATATTACATATATGTTGTGGATATAGTGATTCTACTGTCATCCCATTGGGTTTTTATCCCATTTTAAAGAGGTTAGGTTATGGTGGCCAAAACTTTAAAGCTCCAAAAAGCACATAAATGCAGCATAAAAGTGGTTTAATTCACGTCTTCTGGAGTTGTCCCATCGCTTTCCGGTGAGATCAGACCAAAATATAACACCTTTTTCACAATCAATTTCCTTGGTCATCATGATTTCAAACTCAATTACACTTTCTTGCACCATCTAGCACTCTGCGCATACATCAAGCAATAGAAAGTGTAACCGAGCTTGAAATTACGATTTTACCTAGAGACTGCAATGCAAGATGTACGGTGAAACGTGTTACATTTTGGTTTATTCTCATGCAAAACCGATTACATCATTTCAGAAAACATGCATTAAACCACTGAAATCATACAGATTACTTTTATGCTGCTTATGTGCTTTTTGGAAATTAAAAAATGTGGTCCCCATTCATTTGCATCATGCATTGTATGGGCCTACAGAGCAGAAAAATTCCTTAATTTGTGTTCTGCAGAAGAAATAAAGTTATACATATCTGGAATGGCATGAGGGTCAGTTAATGATGGTAGAACTATTCCTATATGTTCAACATTTAATAAGGATGATCCAAGTAAATTATGCAGAATAATTCTGTGTCATCCAGTGATGTTTGTGGTGAAACTGAAGACATCAAAAGTTATATATATATATATATATATATATATATTTGTATTTGTTTTTAATTATGTTAATATTAAATTATGCACATTTAATTCAAGGTTGAAGTACTTCACATTATTTCCGATTAAGCCTGTTTGATTTACTTTTTTAATGTTGATAAATGCATTAACTTTCAAACATGCACTAACATGTAATTAAGGTGACCGTTATTAATGCAAGAATTCATATGAGTCATTTTGTAGTTAATGTTAGCTCTTCATTAGTTCCTGATTAGTCCATTCCTTAACAGGTATTAATTAATGATTATTCATGTACTGTTATTCTAAAATGTTGCCGCAACATTTGCTCCAGGGTAAATAAAAGCTAATACTGTAACTTAACATTAATTAATTTACGTATCGATTCAGGTCTTTATAAAGGTGATCAGGTGTTTTTCTATTTTCAAATGACTGTGATAATCTTTTGTCTCAATTCTGATTCACAGTCTTCACAGCTTTCAATCAAATGACTGTATAATTTAGCCATTTCTTTTACAAAAAATGGCAAATAAAAATGCATTACAATATCACTCTTCATTTCAGCACAATTAAGAATATTATACATTTAATTCATGAGAAACTTTTATGCCTAAATCCATGCCATTCACGGCAATCTTCCATTCATTCCTATGGGAAGTTCTGTAAAACGTGTCAGAGTGAACAGCGATAACCAAGGGGGGTGGAGCTTAGTGAAGGGTCATCTGAAGGTTGAACTTCCCAAAGGATTGTAAATACATGGTACTATCAAAACATTGTTCTGTTTTATTGAGCAATCTGACGTCAACTTCTATAGCTTCAATCGCTTGAGTCTGAGGTTGGACTACCTGTTTGTCCAAGCAATGGTAGACACTGAAGGGGCGATAGTGTTAGGGAAGCATACATTTTGCATTTGCTTTAGCTGCCACAATTCACCATTTAAGGGCCGATCTTCTGTTGTGTCTTCTAAATTTGACCTTCAAATCCTTATTAAACTTTCAGCATTTAAGTTGTTTTGTAGGAACACTTTTAGATTCTGTCAACTAGAATATTTCCAGAAATGAATAAAGGTGTGAAGAAGAGAAGGAAATAGATAGAGAGTGAGTTAAGAGTTCAGCAACACTTTCCTTGTCCTACATGTCTATGTTAATGGGATATGAAACCCAAAAATGAAAATTCTGTCATACATTTTTCAACGTTATGACGTTCGAAACAAATGTGACTTTCCATCTTTCCAGTGTCTTGAGAATGTCTAAGCTGCTCTTGTCCATGCAAATTAATGTCTTAAATCATATGGAAAAAGCAGCTTGACATTCTCTTTACTTCTGTTGTGTTCCATGAAAGGAGGAAAGTCACGTGGGTTTGGAACGACATGACGGTGAGAAAATGTCTCAGATGTTCACAGAGACCTTTCCTTCTCCTCCTCATTTTTAATACATAACATCAAAATGTCAATTTTAGCTCTCATCAGGCTTCATTATTTCAACACTTGTTTTTGATAGAGTCTACTGCAGGTTTTTCAATTTTCTTGTTTCATGGTTGCAGGCAACATTTAGCTAATCAATTAGACGTTTTTGCTTTGCCAGGAACAAAATAGGTTTACCTCAAATGTTACTGGCTGTTTGGCAACCAGCCATCCCCTATTGTCTAAGTGACAGTCCAGAGATTGATTACAGCACAGCCAGTTCTCATTATTTGAATGACACCTGCTAAGTTAACCTTTTATTAATCTCTGTCATGTAAATACATTCCATTTACAGCGATTGCCTTCTTGCTGACACTGTTTAATTTTTTTGCTTGTTTGTTTGTTTTTCCTATAGTAAATGTGTCACTGTCTGGCCAAAGTGAGAAAGCCTACTGTTTATCACACTAGCTCATTATACTCACAATCATACAGTTTACATCCAAAAAATGTTTATTTTTCATCTAGTTTATCCTCTATATGTGTTTACACGATAGCAAATTGGTTCTCTTGCACTGCTTGATTCGTTTTAGAAATCTGTCACCCTCGTTCTTTCCCTTTTTTCTCCTTTTCGCAATCCATTTAGGAGCATAAGTTATGAGTGTATAATGTAAAAGTTCCTTTGAAGCTAGTCAGTTGACTCGGTAGCCACGTTGGTAACAGCCCTGAGCAACTTTTTGCTATGTAGGTAATTGGCACAAAAGTACAGCTCCTACTGTAGCTACTTGAATGCGCAAAGACTAAAATCTCAAAAACAGCAAGATTTTCAATAATATTTTTTCAATAATATGTTTCAATAAGATTTTGTTTATTTACCTATCTCTAGGCTATTGGCGGTTACCAAGCAATGTAGCAACTTTGTGCATGAATATAAAATATGCAATCACAGGTATGCCTTTGTAGTAATTCAGTAACAGCTTAGAATGCGGCTAATCCAATTCAGAGTCCAAACTAACTGTTTTAGAATATGTTATATATTTTTTCCATTCGTGTTCCTACAGCATGAGTAGCCCCCCCCCCCCTTCACTCACACACCATAGGATGGTGGTATCCTGTGTCTATCGCTGAGGTATGAGCTGAAACTTTATTGCATCTGTCGTTTAACATAGAAAGATCTGGGGTAGCTGTAATTACCCTCAAGAAGATTGATTCCCTCAAGCTTATCTCACACTCACAGATAGCTGGCCAAGTTGGCCATCTTTTAATGAAGTGAGAGACAGTGTGTCAAATATGGTTCAACAAATATATGATTCTTCTGACAGTTTCTAAATGCTCCACTTACAGGCAACTTACTGCTGAATAAAATATGTGGTGGTTATTACTGTGACAATAGCTTATTGGCATTTATGCACTAGAAAAGAAGATTAAAATTGCAATCGCTAGTTTCTTTGAGACTATTGCACTTTCTACAACCTCTGAATATCCTATTCAGAAAGCAAGACAATTAATCTGACACACCATTCTACATTGGAGCTCATGTCCTTTATTATCTTCACCTACCAAGAGCTTTTAATTTGAAGGGGATCCCCAATCTAAGCACGAAAACTGATTGGTTAACATGTTTTACTTATTTGAACGAGATTTAGCTGTGTTCAATTACCCAATGTAATTAAATAAATGTCAATGAATGTAATGTCTGTAATACCATAGAAATTTACCATGCAGCACTGCAGCAAAAGTAAGAGATGGTTATGTATTTAATTCACTATAAAACTAATTTAAAGTAAACTATTTTATTTGACACAGCCTGGTGCAGTTCTTTGACTGCGTAGAAAGAAGTATGGCATTAATCCACACAACGGTATGACACACTGTACAGTTCAAGGTTTAGCATTTTCGTCTAGACTGAACACAGTGTTATTGTTTTTTTTTGTATGTAAATCAGTGGTGGAAAGAGTACTGATTTTGTATTTTTTTACTTAAGTAAAAGTACTGCTACTGAAGCAAGTAGAAATACAGAGAAATATAACTCAAGTAAGAGTAAATAAGTAATTTGCCAAATAACTACTCAAGTAATTAAAAGTTAATTTATAAAAATTATATATAGTATATACGCCCATTTTTATTTTTTTCTTGCAAAAAATAAAATAAAAATGCTTTTCACCAAGGATGCATTAAATTGATCAAAAACACTGCCAAAATCATTAATTGCAAATTATTATTACAGTTTGAAATAATTGTTTTATGTGCTATTTTTTTTTTTCATTACCCATGATGGCAAACATATACTGTGTCACCTATCCCTTACAAAAGCATTCTAAATTGGTAATTTGGTATAATAATACAATTTTCTTGTTATTAGAACAATTGAAAATTATTACGCTTCCATGCGGAATTCACAATACAATGTGATTTTTCCTCATTTGCTGAGGTATTGAGTTCTTACAAGTTGCTTTACACTTGTAAGTCAAATTTTGGTTTTAGAAATAAGTAAAAATAAACACATTTCACCTGAAATTCTATTTTCTCCTAAATTCTATTGTTTTAGAGAGATGAAGGCTATTTTATGCATTACTAGGGATGCACGTTCATGATTTTTCATGGCCGATTCCGATTGCACATTTTTTACAAGCAAATGGGCCGATTCCGATTACTGATTTTTTTCTTTATACAACAGACAAGAAAGAACAAAGAGTTGTTTATTGCTCTTTTATAGGCTGAATTTGCCTTAACATATCTGTAGCTATGGGAAATTAGAGACAACAACAGCATATTAAGCACCGATCAGGAAATTTTAGGCCGATACGATCTCCGAAGTTTTTAACACTAAGATCGGCCGATACAGATTTTTGAAAAGTGCCCTTTGCCACGCTTTTACAAGTTATATGCTGCAGTTATGTTTATGCCCCACACAGTAAAATGTATGTAACACTTTACAAAAATTATCAATTTGTTAATATTATTTAACAGCATTACTGAAGTTAACACAAACTTATTAACTTAAATGTTAGTTACAACATATACATTTTTTAAATCAAAAGTTGTATTAGTAACATTAGTGCACTGTGAACAAACATGAACTACCAATGAACAATTGTATTTTTATTAACTAACATTATGATTAATAAATGCTGTAAAAATATATTGTTCAAAGTTTTTTCATTATTCCTAATGCATTAACTAATGTTAAAGAAATGAAACCTTTTCATAAAGTTTTACCAAAATTACATTAATTGTTAATTGCATTAATTTATTTGTATTGAAAACAGTTATGAAAAGTTCTGTTGTCAATATGAAAAGGTCATTGTGACATTCAAAGAACACCACAGGGATACTTTCAAAAATAAGAAAAATATATCCTTTACAAGCTTTAAAACTGCTCAAGTGAGAAAACATAAATATCTATGATATGTTTACTGTCTTTGGTGTTTTGCTGTAACACAAATTACAAATTATAAAATTTAAATGAGAAGTGGTAATGTGACCAATGTTAATCAGATTTAAATTGGGATCCTCATATAATAGCTCTGGGATGAGTGACTGATGAGATAGTGAGAGCATCTGGAGAGTGCGTGTTTGATTGACACCGAGAGCGCTCATGTTAAAAAGAGTAAAGCTAAAAGTGCTCATGATTGCTTATACAGTCTCTATAGCTCAACACAGCGTCTGATTGTCACGACTCATGTCATGTATCATTTATTTGTTGTTTAATTCATTTTTACACCCATTAACAGCCTTCCTGCTCACTATGCAATGAGTCAGAATTACTACCGTAATGATTCTAGAAAGTGGGAAATATTAATACACTTGAAATTCTTATACATTTTTAAAAACAAACTGGCACATTCAAATGAATAACATCATATCTGAAAGTTTAAATTTGTGAATGATTAGAAATGCCAACGTCTCACCCTCCAGAGGCCATTCTGTCATGCATAAAGGGCTGAGCAAGCGCTCATTCATTAGAGGAGCAGTGTATGTGTGATTCACTACGTGCTTCAAAAAAGATCAGCCCTAAATTTAGACACGATCGGCCAATCACCAAGATTTAAGATGAACATCAGCCAATTTCAATCGATGGCTGATCGATCGTGTGCTTTACTGTTTTGAAAAAAGAATCTCTAACCAGGATAGAGAGGGTTTTTCTATTTTCAATTTTTTCTAAAAAAGTTTTTTTTTAAATAGAAAAAGCTATTTGTAACATTCTGTGTCTCTAAATATTCACTAAACTTCATAATGTGCATTGTGACTGAAACACATTCCTATTTCAGGATTAATCTCATTAATGGATGTCCAAGTTGGCTATTATGTTAACATTCTGTACGTAACTAATATAATGCAATATCACAGAGGATGAAAATTATCATCTATGATATTGCAGCAATTATCCAGATATGGAATGAGATTATTAAGCAAACTGGTATCAACTCCTACATGCCAACTGAATAAAATAAGGCAAAAATAAACATTTCACACAGTGTTTAGTGAGAGATATGATTGATTCAAACACAAAAATGTGTTATTCTGTATATGTATTATTGTATTACAGTTGTAATAATAAAGTCTTATTTTGCATCATCGTTATTTAACATTTTGAGATATTATTAAGTAAATTGCAGCATTTGGTTAAATTATGTTTTATGATTTCTCATACCTTCTTTATATAACATCCATCCCTTGCACAAGTTTTGGCTCTGGCGGGTGAGGTTTTTCAAACAAATAAACAGCAGCACAGGGAAGTACAGTACAGCACCGTGAGCAAGAGTGTTACTCACTAGGACAGTTTATTTTGAACAAGAAGGGTGAAAATTTACAGAATTTAACGCTGGAATACAATACTGAACTAATGTGGATAGAAGAGGATAGCCTGTCTGTGCACACGATTGCGTGAGGAACTGGACAGCGGGGGAAAAATAAGATCGCAATGTATGTAATTGTAACTATATCAGATTTTATTAATAAAACACGGGAACTCATTGCCTGGGCATTTTTTGCCTCATATTTTGAATTTTGGGGATATTTTTGTCAATTTCAGTGGCATTTTTGCCCTGATTCCCCATTATTTTCCGCCACTATTGGCATTGCATCTTTCTGTGGTATTTAAAAGTTTGTTTTAGAAATATAGTAGCAAGTAAACAAGATATCCCCACATTTATGTCAAACTACTTTGTGTTCATGTTTGACAGAGTTAAAACATTGCCTACCTTAAAAACAAGTGAAGTTTGATCAGTGGTTAAACATGTTCAGATGGTTCCCTCATACCTGAATGTCTTCTTTCCAGACTAAAATTAAATATGCATAAAATTACAGTATTACAGTTCTTGTGTAGTGACAGGGCAGGAAGTCTTGGAGAAGCTAGAGAAGAGAAGACACCGTTGGCAGTTTTTGCAAGCTGCTGTGCTCATGAAGCTTTGCCCTGCGAGTTTACGTTGTGCCACCCACAGCATGTTTTAGTTTATAAACAGATTTAGTGCTTATAACTTTCTACTTCCCAAAAATTCATAAATGGTATGTATTTTTTTGTACTTTGTAATTGTGGTGAATAAAATGTAGCAAAGTTGAATACTTAATTTTGTATTTACTCACGTAGAAGTTAATTATTATGTACTATTAGTACTATTATGTATTTATACTTAGTAGTAGAAACATTTACTGAAGTACAGTAACGAGAGTACAGTACAGTACTAGTAATGTGTTACTTTCCACCTCTGTATAAACGAAAAACAAAATTCATGCATCCCTTTTCTCTGCTTCGTGAGAAATCTACACAGACAAATGTATTTCATGCAGCATTCCATTGGGAATTGCAAATTATGGAAATAATCTAAGTTGTGCATTTTATTCGCTCCTCCAAATGGGAAAATCATCATACTGTGACATTTTCCTCAAAACAGTACTTAGATAATAGATAAAAAAATCTCTGTAGTGTATCATGTGCAAACAAGGTACTTTTGGGGGGTGCGGGGCAGGACAGATACAGCTAGACTGAGCAACAGGGCTGTAGAAGAGCATGAATATGAATTTTACTCTAAACAAAGACTGACTGGAATGTTTTTGATTAGTCATTTAGAAACACCTGCAAGGACACACCTCCCTTTTATTTAGTCAATCATCACACACAGTCTTTGAAGAAGACACACCTTTTCATTGAAGGACTGTCAAGAAAATGCTTTGCAATTGGGCTGTTTTGTTTGAAGTGCCGTCTTCCTGTAAAGTCAGTCCTTATCTGACACTTCCACATGATGTGGCTCTATAAAGTGCCAGCTTTATAGATGAGTGTTTTGAAAACAAAAACCAGCTCATCTGACCTATTCAGACTACATTCAAAAGTGCTGTCATCAAGTTTAATTTTAATAAACAACTATTAATAAAATACTGTAAAAAATATATTGTTCATTGTTAGTTCATGATACCTAATGCATTATATAATGTTAACAGATGGAACCTTATTGTAAAGTGTTTCTGTCTCTAGTCAGACACATTTAACACTGTGATAGTACATGAGATGCAAATCCATTGCATCTATGTTGTGGAGATGGGACAAATTCATCAAATTGGCTGGGTTATTCTCGGGAGGTTTCTGTGTGATCCCATTTACTGGGTTCTACTCAGGAAGTATATCCCACTTGCTTTGTTCCTCTCAGGAGGTCCCAGCAAGATCTCCTTCATGTTTAGTCATTACATTTGTCATCAGGTATAAAGGTCTGTCTCACAGGCAGTATCTTGTGTTAAGGATTTCGGGGGATAAGAGACATATTCTGCAGTGCCTCGTAGTGCAACTTGCGTAGTTTTCCATTCAATTTCCATTAAAAGACCTTAATCTTTATCAAAGGACAAATATGATTTACTCTAGCCATCACTGGATGACATATTGTGTATATTCATCTTTCATTTAGCCCACACAATGTGTTTGCAGTTACAATGTCATTTTGTGGTTTGACAGCTGGAATAAAAGATCTTTTCAAGGCTACATAAAGAGAAAATGCATAATAAATGTCGCCATTTCTAATCAGTCAATTTAACCAGTTACACCAGTTTCATACACAGACCTGCAGTTTCATCAATGTCACTGTTCATTCTTGAAGAAGTACAAAAATCAGCTCATCCTATGTGTGTGTGTGTGTGTGAGTGAGAGAGAGATACTTGTGTCTTTCTTGAACGCCACCGGCTTCAGCAAATGTTGTATCACCCCCTTGTGGTCTCCCAATGCTATTACGGCAGACTGTTAAACAGAGGCCAACTGAGTGAATTGGAAAGCATGAAATTAGGCTTTTAATTTCAATGTCTGCTAATTTTTATATTTTAATATATCAATGCCTCAAAATATATTGATAACGTTAAATTAATAACGTGCCGATTAGTAATATATTTTATGACATCCCTAGTGTTAATGATTAGTTAAAGCTAATTTTCGGCGTGGTTTGGCTGTGACATTCTATATTTACAATCACACATGTCAGCTAATGAGATTATAGCTATCTAGGTTACTATATTAATGTTAAAAATGTATAACTTTGAAGCCTACATTTTCAAGGTTGTTCAAAATGTAATGAAAAATAAAGGTTGCAGAGAGTTAGCAACCTTCTGTGATGCCATTTGTAGTTTAAAAGCAGGCTTTGTTTGCCTATGGTGCTTCAGTTCATTCAGTTCAAAAGTTAAGTCTCTTCCATTGTATAAAGTAGGCTTTAGAAGACATCTAATACATTGGTGAGCCACACATCAACTGAGCAATCTAATACTACAAGATCTCACAAGCTTTTGACTTTATCTTTTACGTTATTGTGTAAACTAGTTGTGACATCCCAGGCTAGGCTGTGCCTGTGTGTGTGTGTGTGTGTGTGTGTGTGTGTGTGTGTGTGTGCGTGTGTTTGATGCGGGGGCATGGCTGACACATTTGATGCTTGTTGGGTCCTTTGTGTCATCTGTAACTTGTACTGACACCTATTGGCTTGGATGTAGTATAATTTCAAATCAATAGTTTTCAGTTTCAGATGTCATTGTAGAAATGTAGTATTCACAGTCAGTCATGATTACTTTAATCACTGAGTGAAATGTAAAATAACAGGATCGTTACTGAGATTAAGTTAGTAGTATTTGGCTGGTTTTGTGATTCTAACGTGGCATCCCCCATGTGCGGACCATCTCCATGTAGAATAAAACAGCCAGTTATGTTACAAACTGCCAGATTAAAATCGGCTATTGCGTCGACATTGGCTGTGTTGGTCAACCGTCTGTTATTTATATTTGCTCAAACAGTTACTCATACAGTCTTTTAAACCACAGAATAAGTTTATTTTATATTAATACATCCAACTCATCACCAAAGTACCACAATAAGAAATTTACAGCTCTTATATGCTCAGTCAATAAATCAAACGTGATGTTCTCCCGATGAGTGCTGAAATGTTTGTTGTCATTCCTCAAACAAACAGCTAATCAAAGAGTCTTTTCAAGCACATAATATGTTTATTTTATGTAACAGACAGCCAAACTATCACAAAAGCACCACAATAACAGTTTAAAACTTGTATACTCACAGATGCTGATCAATCACAATTATCCATGCATGCAGTCAAGTCTGTTTACATTAGCGCTTGACACACACAACAACAACAACAACAACGCCATTCGTCACTAAGTGGCGGTGATGTCACCACAACGCTTGTGCCAGGCTATGTGCACGTTGAGGCCACGCGAAGTGTCGAATGCCCGCTGGCAGGAGGTCATGGGACAGATCCAACAGGTGACATCTGTCGACTGACTGAGATGACTGGTTGATGCAACACCTGTGCCCCCTGTTGTGCCAAACCCGGTGTTCTGCTCTTTGTTGTGAGCATCGCTCCTCTGCCCTCCATTGTTGTTGGAGGGCGACTGCCTCCAACTGGCCAGTAGTGTCCTTCATGAGCCTCCTTCTAAGAGGCCGATCTTTACATGGCTTGTACCACATCGGCAAGTCCACTTAGCTCCACATCCTCCTGTACCACATCACTCCATCTCCTCTCCAGCCTGTGCCGCGCCCGCTTAGCCCCTCTATCTGGCCGAACAAAAGCTGTTTAGGCATGCGGTGGCCGGGCATGAGGGCTACATGTCCAGGCATTGCGTTGGCTGGGTCATGTAGCACACACACACACACACACACACACACACACACACACACACACACACACGTTGACATTCGAAATGTCCTCATAAACAACATTTATAACATAACACCCTTGTAATTACCAGTTTGTAATCTAAAAAATATCCTCGTAAACCACCCAAACCTGTATACACACACACACACACACACACACAAACACACACACACACACACACAAAATGTCTGAGATGTCAAACAGTGCATAGGCAAACCGGACTGCTGTTTTTATTTGTTCATACTTTTTTTTCAGCTATACTAACTAAATAGATAAAACACAAACAGTACAGCAGACATAACCCATTTGTTCACATGTTTACTATGTTATATACTGTATTTTTTAATGACAAGAAATCAAACATTTAAATAAAATAATTACAAAAATACTCGTCTACACTCAGCCCCCCTCTACCAGCTGTGCAGTGTCACTTGCAAAAATAACTCACTCAGACCCTACTCATGAAAAGGTTAATGAGGAAAAAATTACTGAATGCACCTTTATAGGAATATTCTGGGTTCAATATAAATTAAGCTCAGCCGCCCGCATTTGTGGCCAACAAACACTAAAACGACTGTAAAATGACTAATTCAGTTTTTTTACAGCTCAAATAATCCATAGGTTTTAACAAAAGAATTAATGAAATGCTTTAAAAATATATATATTTTCTACCTTTAAACTCTCTATAAATTGGCCCCATTCACTTTCATTGCAGGTGTCTCAATGTAAATTCAAAATTTGTTGCTTCTTTTTTTTTAAGAAAAAGAGGGATGAGTCAATTATTTTTGTGGTAATCAACTTTATGCCACAAATGCTATGGATTGGATAACTTGTATTGAACATGGAGTTTTACTTTAAATACAGCTGGATGTGTTTAGGAGCCATCATTGTTGGTAGCGGTGGCGTCCTCACAGGGCATGGAGCGGCCTCGTGAAACTGATCTGAGACCTCTGGTCTAGTGCACAGTTTTGATTTGTTGTACTTTATATATTTATTAGTTTGTACACATTCAGACATGCACACTACATCTTTCACATGCACTTGCAAACATGAGTTACTAATATTTAAACTGTCATACATTGCATTTAATGGTTTGTATGCTTATATTAATGTATATGTGCAGCGGAATTATATCTTATATTTTATTTAGAATTTTTTAAGTTTTAACCCTAACTCTTTCTTTCTCTTTCTCTCTCTCACACTTATGCTCTCTCAATCTGATGTTGCTGTGCTGCCAACTTCTGAAAACTCAGGTAAGAAACCAATTTACTTGCTTGCTGTTCATCCCACACCCAGTTTAGATTAAATCTGTTCTATGTATCACAGAATAGCAACCTACTTGATGATGTTTAAGCAGTTTTCTTCTGTATGCCAGAGGAAAAGTAACAGATCCCGTCAGTGTGTTCTGGAGAGACGCAGACTGCTGATTCATTCTGGGCACCAAAATTTGCCACATCAGCTTGCCGAGCTATACAACAGCCATAAGATTTGCGCATTTAATTTATGTCAGTGAAATGGTGGGGGAACTTTATAGGCTACTGCTATTTTGGCCATTGGCACCACAGGAGCACCCCTGTAAAAACACTCACGAGGTTAACTTGCCAATGCTGCCAGACGCAATATTTTCCACCGAATGTAAGTGGAAGTGAAAAACTCCTGCCGCGTTCAGTGGAGCATTCTGCTCTGCCATATTAGTCGGCGTCTGGTGTTATGCAGTCATAGAGTGAAAGCAGATGGATAAATACAGGATATGGGGGTGGGTGAGTCATCAGCTGGGTGAGAGGAAGGGGGTCTCATCAACCGAGAGTGTGGAGAAAGGACTTGACAACTTTTTCGGCTTTACATCAGTCATTCCTGGTGGCCTTGACTCTCAGATCCCCTTGCAGTTCAGAGAGCTCAGTATTATGCATCATAACTGTAGTCATTCCTCTGCTTTGTGGTGTAAAGGCTGTCATTCAAAGTGGTTTCTCTAGCCAAATGGAATTAATTTGACTGGAGATGCTTGAGGTTTTTTTTCCAAAGGAATATCTTTCAGATTTCGTTCTTGGCAGAAGATAACTCTACAGTAGTAATGTCAGGGTTTTCAGGGTTCCCACTGTTGTGGAAATCCTGGATATTTTAGGGAGTTGTTCAATAATGAATAGGGTGAAAGTTTCAGTTGGTAATACATTGGTACTTTAATATTTAACATACATTACCATATTGATGTATGGTAATGTCATTAATGTAATGATATTTGCCATGGTACATATTCAACAAAGTCTCCATGGTTTTTCCATACTATGTCCAGAAAAAAAAAAAAAAAAAGATATGCCAATTCCACTGAACACGAAACTTATTTTATATTTTTGTTTACAAAATAAAACTGTAACTATAGAAATGACTGTTTGTCAACTTGTGTTAAAACTTATGTTTGAATCACAAAACTACACCTGGTAAAGCTGTCCATTTTCACACACAAAATCTTTTTTTTTTTCTTTAATTCAGGTGTCCTTGTAAGACTAACCTAAGACAGCATCAAGACACCACCAATCCTGTGTTTGAAATAAAGTGTTGTTGTTTTTTCCTGTGATCTGCATAATCACTGACTACTTTGTGCCCCCATGGCTTTAGCTCTTGCAAACTCCAACAATACTAATTCTTTAGCAGCTCCTCTCAGTTGGATGCCTAATGTTGAATTCTAAAGAACTAGCATAGTGTGTCCCAAGGATATTGTAAGAATGAACAATGCACACTTTGAATACCCACATTTTTCCCATCATTTGTTTCCCTCATCAAAACGTTTTGTCCCCAAGACTCCTTTGTGATTAAATGCTTATGAAGTTTTGAGCACCAAGAATGGTACTGCTAATAAGAAGTATAGTCTCAAGTATAAGTCCCACAACACTGAGCTCACAGCCTAAAACATAGTGAGAGAACGAAAGACAATGAACAAAATGCAGTTTATATATATATATATATATATATATATATAGAGAGAGAGAGAGAGAGAGAGAGAGAGAGAGAGAGAGAGAGAGAGAGAGAGATGCATTTGAGTACAAGCAGTTCACTTGAGAGAAGCCAATATAGACCTCAGTGTGTTAAATCCTGTCAAGTCCACCTTACTCAGTACAGATAAAAGCTACAGGCATATAGACCATGGCAACGATCCTGGGGTACTGCTCCCTTGAGTCCTTGATAGCTGTCAATCAAAAAATGTATATATTTTTTAACTGTATGCATTCTCAGTGAAGATTTTGAGCTGGAATAACATGTTGCTATACTATAAGTCAGTCAAAACAATATAGTATAGTATTTCTTTTTTTTTTATTTTTTATTTTTAGACAAAATATAAGATACATTTACTTAAGAAGCAAAATTGTTTACTATAATACGAATTGGGTTTCAATGGAAATATATTCAAATAAGCTTATTTTTCTTAGCCCACAGACAAATTGTTTTGTTAGATTTATGCTTAAAATAAGAAAGCACAATTTGCCAACAGAGGAACAAAATTCGGTATATACATTATACTTTGAAAACAATCCTTTATCTTATCTAATGCAATTTTGTCTGTAAAGTATCTTGTTTGAAAGAGGTTTAGATTTATTTATTTACTTTTTATAAAAAAATTAACTGGAACAAATACAGAAAACAAACAGTGTGACTTTTCCATAAATTCTGGTGAAGACTAATCTTAAAGAAATAGTTCACCCAAAAAATTAAATTCTCTCATTTACACACTCTCTTTTCTTTTTTCAGTAGAATACAAATGAAGTGTGCAAGTGCAAGTGAATGGATGCCAAAATGTTGAATCTCCAAAAGCACATAAATTACATAGTCCATACCACTACAGTGGTTAAATCCATGTCTTCAGAAGCAATATGATAAGTGTAGGTGAGAAGCAGATTAATATTTAAGTCCTACTCCAGAGCTACTCCAGCCAATTTATTTTCCTGTCCTTATAAAATAAATTGCATTTACGTAGCAAATATCTTATGTTCTAATCTTTTTGCCATGAATTTTGTTTGTTACATATTTAAATAACGTATTCATGCCAGATTAAAGCAAGCTTGTGATGTTTCTGGTCTGCTATTTAAATAATCTTTTGTTTCTAACCACATCTATTTGCTATTGTAGCAACAATAACATAAAAAAAATATATATATATAATAAGTAAATGTTTATATTAGATTTCCACTGAAAATTAAGTAGGATACTGGATGTTTTCCCACTTAACCGTTGCTGAAGTTTACCTGAGCTCACAGCTGATTGGTCTGTGCCACCTGCACAACATTTAGAATGTTGAGACACAGACACATCCAGCGTAGACAGCCATTGTGTGCCATAGTAACTAACAAATAGCATTCTAGATATTAGGGGTGGTCATGCTATACTTTGCACACCATTCACTCCCATTGAAACACATTGTAACGTGGGGGACTGGAAACACAAGCTCATGCGAATAAATTTTACATTCGGCTGCTGACAAAAGGTCAAGTTTGTTGAACTCTAATGCATTATTTACTTACAATAGAAGCCCTCCTATCCTGGTCCGTTGCATTGTCAGATTGTGTGCTCAAATCCTGGTGTGATCATCCCTGTGGGATGCAGACTAGCTGTCCCCAGCTCTACCGCTGCTTGTCAGGTGCATCCAGATGTGTTGTGGCTATGTGTGCCAATTCCCCAGCTGGGTGCCATGCAGTCTGAAAGATGTGGTTTCCTGGCAACAATCATCCAAGAGCATTCTGCAGCCCGCAGTGAGAGACAGTGAGAGTGAGGGGCCTTTACAGTGCTCTCATGTGGTGTTAATGGAGCAAGCTATCTAAGCTGAGGACAGGGCTCTCTGCCACAGTGCATTTAGCCTGGCTCAACCTTGTGTGGATTGAGTTCGTCCCTGTCTGGCACTTTCCAGGAAGATGCCCCTGGACTGGCCTCAGACTTGGTGGAAAGTACTCAAAATGTGTCTCTCCCTGTTCTGCATGTGAGGGAGATGAAAGGTAATGGGGCAAGCATGAAATGTATGGAAAGGAACACGAGCAGAGCGTTTTACATGACCGCAGATTGCGTGGTGAACTGGCTAATGTGATCATTTTAAATACAGACCAGAGATGAGTTCCCTTGCAGCACACTGAATGGCAGCAGTCATGTGAGCCAGCTTTGAAATAAGAAAAGGCAGTGAGAGGGATGTTTGGTGTCCCTGTATGTTAGTTAGATAGAGCTTCAATTGATTTGACGTCAACAAGAAAGCAAAATGAAACCTGTTTAAATCCACATTCCTGGTCCAACTGGGCACATTTCATCAATGCATGTTATTCTAGGTAAATTGTTTACACATATACAATAAGGTTCTATACATTAACATTAATAGACTAGGTATCAGGAACTAACAATGAATAATATTTTTTGCAACAACATTCATCAGTCTTGGTTAATGTTAGTTTATAGATATGTTATTGTTCCATTTAAGTTAATGTAAGTTCATAATGCATCAAGTAATGTTATTGTATACAAATTTAAAGTAAAACAAATTATAAATGTTTTGTATATATACTCTCACTGAGCACTTTATTAGGAACACCTGTACACTTATTCATGCGATTATCTAATTAGCCAATCGTGTGGCAGCAGTGCAGTGTATAAAATCATTCATATGCGGGTCAGGAGCTTCACCTGATGAGTTTCAGCAGAAGAAGACCACGTTGGGCACTTTATATATGTTCCTAATAATGTGCTCATTGAGTGTAGAACTTAACATTAACCCTGATTAATATGTGCTGTAAAGTATACAACCTTATTGTAAAGTATTGTAACCATACTTTACATTTTCATAATCTTTTATTAAAATGTAAATCGGATCATTTGACTGGAAAATTGGATCAAGCCAGACTAGAACCCACATTGCCTTCATGTGCACCATGACATAATGCATCAGGGCATGTGAAGTAACTGCTAATCTTAGGCTCCAACAACATTACAGTCTTTAGTTTAACATTTTCTCTGGTCCTAGATGTTCTTAATGCAAAAGACAGATCTTACAAATTCCGATCTCTTGTGTCTGCTGACATGAATAGAGAGAGAGCTCCACTCATTGAGCTTTGACTAGATGAGCAGAGGAATTACATTTGCTCTTCAAGCAGCACTGATGCAAGAATAAATGGTGAAGAAGAATATTCTGCACTTATAACCTGCACGTATGGGTAGGCCTGCCCCGGATTTTGACCCCACAGAATTCCTCAAACATTTGCTGGTTTTCTCTGAATTCCAGTGCCATTCACAAAGATACATAAATATCCACCACACTCTTTGCATGTTTGTGTATTAAATATTTTAATAAATATATTTCAATAAATTATTAATAAAGCTAATATGATAATCCTTTCATCTACAAACAAGAGTACAGTACTCTCAGCTCCATTTAACAAATTTGACCTTATTTAAAACCTAATGAAATTATTGTGATGTGCATGTACTGCATGAAAATAAAAGTGAGACATTAAGGCTAAACTGATGACATAGACCCCATTTACACCTAGTATTAAGATGCATTTCAGGTGATCCAATCACATGTGGTCAGGTGATTCTATTATTTTAGTGGAATACCTGTATTATAGGAGTTTCATGTGTTCTTGATTTTCATAAGTCACGTGTGTTTTACACCACATTTGAATGTGTTTTTTGTGATCTGATCACTTAGACCCCTTTAGACTTGTATTTAGCACTGATCACTTGTGATCAGATCACCCTCTGTTTCAGGCTGGCCAGATGCTCATACAAGCAAATGTTTTGATCGAGCCAAAATGATCAACAGTATACAGCTTTGATGCCTACAATGACCATAGGCTCTGATGTTGGCAGAGTGTAATCACACCACTGGTGAGAGACTAAGATTGAGAGTTAGAGAAAGACACTTGCCCACACCTGCCAAGGGACTTGAGGGGCAGAGGCTGGCAAAGAGCCCTGTGCTTCTGTCAGGGCCAATCAGCGTGGGTGAAAAGCCTGCATCTGTTATTTAGTACTGATGAGCACAGAGAGGAGGGGGCCCACAGTGCCAGCCCATAAGAGCCCTCAACTTGCTTGATAAATCACCATTGACAACAGTCAGGACGGATGATATGGAGCAAGAGAGGCAGAGAGAGGCCAAAAGTTATCCACATGGTAGATTGAAACTCCTGTTTGGACCATGATGTAAACAGATGATATCAAAAAGATTGTTGATTTATACAAGAAAACATGAAAAGCACCTTAATGAATGCATTGTACAGCACCACTCTGTTCTCAATACATAATGTAACTGTACTTGTTAAACTGTCCATCGTCAATATAGACCCCATGAAATCATTTGTTGATTTTTGTTCCTGTGCTGGTTAATGCAGGACCTATAAAAATAAATAATTAATAACCAATGACTTTTAGTTTATGTCACAGCTAAACAATCTTTACACTGCAAAGGTCGCACAGAAGCTGCATTTGAAGAGGCATATATACCAAGTAAATGTGCATTTACCAAGACTTTTTAATGTTGCTCAGAGGTAGCATAAATGCATTACCACAGCAATAACAATTACATAAATAATGTTATGAGATCAATGTTTTAAATATAAAATTATGAATATAGAAATATGAAATGAGTGAACATATGAAATTATACTTTTAATTATGGAGCTATAAATTATTAAATATATGACACCAACAAAGATTAACTCTTGTAGGCATTATGACCAAAACTGAACAAGTGCTTTGAAATTTTCAGACAAATCAGAAGTGTTCTGTTTTGATCATTTATTAAACTGAATCAGGAAATCTTTAAAAACACCCTCAGAGCTTAAAGGGTTAAGGCTGCTGTGATTCTGCATTGATTACACAGAATCAAAATCAGTATTAAAATTGCTTTTAAAACCAGGGGCTCAGCTGGGTCAGAGCAGGCATAATTTTGTTTGGCTTTTATGCAGAATTGTGTCTTTACACAGCATTTTGAGGAGGCACAGAGTAGACTTAACTCAACTATGTAAAGACACCTCTTGTCAGAAGCAGGTGATACTTGAGGGAGGAAACATTCTCATTCTAGAGAGCATATAATTGGACTGAAATTGCAAATGCAAGATGAGTCATCAGTATAACTGATCCATTTTCCTGGAAGAGAAAGACTGCAAATTGTAAATGCCTTTATCTGCTAAAAGTTAATTGTGTCAAATTTTAGGAGAACACTTGCATATGACCTCAAAACCAGGTACATATACCCCCCCCCCCCCCCCCCTAATCTTGGTCTACCAAGATTACGCATGTAAAAAATGTATTTGCAATGATTTTTTTCACTGACTGTTCTGGATCTCACTGTTTTCCCAGCATTGGGTTCAACTATGTGTGAGAGAGTGTGTATCGAGCAGTCTGATTCCAGTCTGCTTGCTCACGTAAGGGCTCAGATTTTGGCATCAATCCTATTTGGGTCCTGGAATCGACCATCAGTGTCTGCATTTAATTTATTTATTTTATGTACTCCCCACTACACTTTTACTCAGCGCAATATCAACAGCTGTTTCTGCAGATCCTCCAGATTTTAAAAGAGCTTACATACATAATTAATTGACCATGAAATTATTAATAAGACAATTTTCTTCTGCATTTGATTATGGACGGGCTGGAAACTCGGAAGAGAGGAGCCAGTGGGGCAGACCGTTCACTCATTTATGCACATTTACACAGACATACATGCAGTGCTGGGTAGATTACATCTGAATTGAATCTGGTACTGATTAAAAAGTACATGACTAAAATTGTAGTCAGTAATGTAATCTTTTGGATTCCATCTTAAAGTAATCCATTCTGATTGCTTTTGGACTTCTTCTGGATTACTTGTTTATTTGATGTCACATGCTTTTGCATAGGATAAGCTTGTATCACTTTGGCATACTGTTGCTTAAATGCATTAAAGGGGTCATGAAATGCTCTTTTTTTTATAGTTTTATTATCTTCCCCGAGGTCCACTGATAATAATAGTAACATTTTTTTTAACACCAAAACAGTCACAATTTAGTAATATATGATAATTTTTCACCCTGTCACTGGCCCTCTGTCTGAACCGCTCGGTTTTGGCCAAAGCACCTCCTTAAATCTTCAACGTAAACACCCACTGTTCTGATTGGCTAACATCATGCAGCCCCTCGAATAGAGCCAACTCAATTAGATGAAAATTAACAAGCACCAAAACATAAATCTAAATGTCAGGGTTTACACATAATGCACATACAACACATTGAATCCGTATATATTTAACTGTTCATCTCAAGCACAGCTGTTAACAAAGTCTAAGTCTAAGGAGGAAGTTTTCAGTTCTGAAACCTATAGTATGTTTGTATTATATGTCTCTTATATGTCAAAATATCTGATTCCTCATGACCCCTTTAAAGAAAACATTCTTCATTGGTCACAAAATGAGAATTGATATGATTTGTGTGTGTGTGTGTGTGTGTGTGTGTGTGTGTGTGTTTGTTTGTTTTACTCACTATCTGTCTGTTTCTAAGTGAAATTAAAAAGGGCACATAAATTGTTCTTACTCTGACAATATTGGCAACACAAACTCCACCCATATGTGGTAACAGATCAGACCAGTTATATTTGTGAATCAACATCACAAAAACCTCAAAAGTTGTCGCAAAAGTGTATTCATGTAAATTTTGAAGCTGAGTGAGAGAGGAGAGGCGCAATTTAATATGCCTTGTTTGCCAGTGGATGATGAGGGGCACCTGATATGAATAGAGCCTTACATGCTGCCATTAAAACATTGATTGTGCCTCTCCTCGAGAGGCTGACCTCTATTTCCAAGTGCATGCACACTGACGTCCCCACAGTTCCAGGTATAGAACCGCTAGTGTTCCGGCTGAGTAAGATATTACATAAACTTGATTTTTGTGATCTGATAAGGTAATCCAGATTGCATGTATCTATTACTAGCCAGTATTGCATACATGCATGCTAACTCAAAAGTATTATTTTGAAATCAACATGCTCACATATTGAGCTCCTTATCCACAATTGCCCCAGCATCTCTGCACATGTACATCTGCAAATTACATGCATTGAACATGAGATTGACATGAGTGCTCTCATCTGCACCTGCAACATATGGGTATCATTTTCTTCACACAAGCCCACTCTCTCCTCTTTTCACATGGATTATCCACATGAACACACCTGGCCTCACAGTGTTCTCACTGTAAATCATCTGTGTATTTCAAGACAGATTAGGGAGTGCTGCTATAAGGGAGAGTGGGGTAAGATGTGTCAGTTGGTAAGCTGTGATGCCCACTTTTCTAGGAAGCTGCACAATTTTTGTTGTGTCGCCACTGATATGCTGTGTGTGTATATATATATATATATATATATATATATATATATATATATATATATATATATATATATAACTGGATCGGTGATGCAATGTTAAACTGCCAGCAGGAGGTGAAAACACATTGTATGTCCCTCCCCCTGAACATCAAGATTATAATTTGTTTTGTTTATATATATATAATCGCAAAGATTTGGAACAAGAAAATTCTGTGGTTTTTCCAAGAAAGCCTTCCTTTACTCCTCGCCTTGCATAACACAAGATTTTTATCGGATGATCTCATAAATTTGTCCAGAATTGATCGGGGCCTGTCTCCCAGATCTGTGAGCCGGGACTATGTGAGATTTCCATCTTATTGCCTGTTATGTCGAACAGGCACGGGAAGCGCTCTAGGAATTTCACCATATCTTGACCTTCCTCATACTCAGGAATTCCAACCATCTGGACATTGTTTCACTGATTACAATTCTCCAAATCCTTGGTCGCTAATGGATTAGCAGCTAATTCCCTTTCCAATTACTCCAGATAATCGATCCGTCTCTCGATGTCCCCGATTCTTGTAACCAATACAGAGAATTTCACCTCCATAGCAGTAATTGATAGATATTACAGCAAGATTCTCCAGGTCCACTACGACTTTCATCAGCATTACAGACATGCTCACCAGTTGCAGCTGGCTCCCGCCAAAACCGAGTTCCTGGACTGTCTGAGGTATCAGTTTGAGCATGTAATTGTCTTTTAATATCTCTGACATGAATTCTTTGACATGTTTAGTACTTAGAACAATTTTGTAGCAGGGTACATCGAATCTCATCGGTTTATGATACAAAAAGAATTAAAAACTAGCAAAGTGCGCAGAGCTTGCTGTTCATTGTCCGACCCTCACATGGCGCCACGCATTTAAAGAATCTGAGGGAGCGCAGACAAAGATAAACTCACCATTTAAAGATAATGATCAAGAAGAACTTTTTCTCAATGTTTTAATTTATAGAAACTACCATAGTGTTGCAGATCTTCCTGTCTTTCCCTGCTTTCATACTCCACGCTCCCTCTCCACTGATCACTAATCACCTGCACCTGTCATTTGTTTCAGCTCCACTCCTTAAATGCTCTGTTCACCCCTCACTCTTTGTCTGGTCTCGTTAGTGTATACAGACTCACTCCATTGTTACTCTAACCTTGATCTCCACGCTCCTTCGTCGATCTTCCTATCTCCACACTCCTACGCTCCTGTTTCGATCTCCCTATCTCCACGCTCCTGTGTCAATCTTCCTATCTACTGAAGCTCAACGATCTCCGAAGCTCAACGATCTCCGATGCTCCACGCTCATCCAAGCTCTGCGCTCATTCACTAACTCCACGCTCATTCACTCCAGTGATGTCAACCCAAGCTCCACGCTCGTCCAAGCTCTGCGTTCATTCTCCAGCTCCACGCTCATTTACTCCAGTGACGTCAGCTCAAGCTCCACGCTCGTCCAAGCTCCGCGCTCATTCACTAACTCCACGCTCATTCACTCCAGTGACGTCAACCCAAGCTCCACACTCGTCCAAGCTCTGCGTTCATTCTCCAGCTCCACGCTCATTTACTCCAGTGATATCAGTCCAAGCTCCACGCTCGTCCAAGCTCCGCGCTCAATCGCTAGCTCCACGCTCATTCACTCCAGTGACGTCAGCCCAAGCTCCACGCTCGTCCAAGCTCTGCGCTCATTCACTCCAGTGACGTCAGCCCAAGCTCCACGCTCGTCCAAGCTCTGCGCTCATTCACTAGCTCCACGCTCATTCACTCCAGTGACGTCAGCCCAAGCTCCGCGCACGTCCGAGCTCAGCGCTCATTCACTCCAGGGGCGATAACCCAAGCACTGCTCTCCATTGTAGATGTTCCTGGTCCCAAAGTCATCGCCTCACTGACTGCATCTCATTCCCTAAGTCACTCTAATTGAATAAACACAACCTCCGGGTTTAACACTACCCTTGTGTCTGAGTATCTGTTACACATAGCTTCATAAAGTTGGGGAAACAGCTTACCCTACTTAACAACGGAGTGAAGTGTCTTGACAAAGATTGCAGTCTCCCAGTGCTGATCTTGTTGGAAAAGTAGGGTTTAAACAGAGTACTTTGACTGGAATCAATGTACTGTAACATTAATGTTCTGGAGTTCTACAGCCCTCTACTGGCATGCTTCCACTCACACTTATGCATCATATGCATACGCAAACACTCAATTTAGCATCTCCCATCATGCACTTGAGCAAACATACAGGCATAGACAAGCACTGCAACTACTACTTAGTCTCCCTGGAGCGAATGTCAATCCATGTTGTACGCTCTAGGTAGTCTCTGGGTTGACAGTGACTGATACAGATGTCTTTGTCAGTGTCTACATCTGTGCATCTGTGCATTGTCTTGGGAGTGGCATGGCCTCCTTGAAGCCAAGTGCACAGTACAATATTGAAGCTTGTCATCCTATGATGTTTTAAGTCTGCAACTAGTCTGTGACAAAAATTGTAGATAATAGCCAACTATCACAGATACTTCAACAGATTTCATCTGATCTCAAACTGGTTTGAAATATGGCCAACCAGTCATCAATGTGTCCTGAAAAATGAGAGAAACAGTAAATCAATTAGCAGCAGCCAATACATTGGCAATGTAGTGAAAAAGAAGGGTGAGATACTAAGAAGCAGGAGCCAAAAAAAATTATAAAATGTAAAATTGCTACTCACGTCTCCCCGTCCACTCTCATCCATACGTATTGGCTATTTTTCTTATTTTTCCATTTAGTGTCAAATATATTAAACAATTTGTAAAGAATAAAATAGAAAATTCACAAGCCATTCCTCTATGTTGTTTGTTGATTTGTAGTCTGTAATCAACTCTTACATTGCTATGGGCTGGATTTTGGATGCTGGTATGCTGATTATCTTCTTTTTACCATTGGGCTAAAGGTGTCCTCATTGCTGAACTGCTCAGATTCATGGCAGTTGGAATGGGTGTGATTTCTTTTTCCACTGCAGTGATGCAAAATCATTATTAAAGGGTATGTAAACATTGGAGCGAGTGCGCTCTGAAGGATGATACCATATTCCAGTTTTTGAGGACTGTTTTCCTCCCCTGGTTTTTCCTCTGCTAAAGCACAGGAAAGACACAGCCCATGTCACAAAAAGGAAAGCAAATTAAAGGCGAGGTTTAATGTAATTTGCTAATTAATGTAGTTTGCAACCTATCAAGGTTGTTTATGCCACTGGACACAAACATATAGAAAGGTAAAAGTTCCAGCATTAGCTAAAAAATTATTGCCATTCCACCAGCATGGTTAAGCACATTTATTCTGCCAGATGGTGGAAAGGCACTTCTGGTGTACTTATTCTAAATCTTAACTAGATTAAGCTTATAACACCTTGCTGGTTGACCAACATTTTTTGCTGATGAACAGCATGGCTATGCTTGTCCACCAGCGAGGTCCACACTAATCAGCCAACTAATGCTTGGAGCAGCATGAAAATTTTAAGCTGGTCTTTTCAGCTGGGTTTTCCAGCTCTCTGGGTTGATATCCAATGATCTCTTTTGATGCTTTCCATAGTTCTTCAATTTAACGGGAGATCTTTGGCTATGAACCAGTCCTCTATCATGTGGACATTGCCCATCCATTGCACCCTGTCTTGTCCTAGCGATGTGTACATGACTTAAGGGTTAGCATGTGAGCAAACCCTGTCTTCCCAGAAGATCTCCATGATGTGATGGAAACAGGGATGAAAGCACTTGTGGTTAGAGAGACTGGAGTGAATATAGCTGGTCATATGCGTTTGTTGATTACAACAGATATAAAGATCTGGTGAACAGCCCATGGCATATACACACTATCTTAGTGCTTAAGGGTTCTGAAAGCAATTTTAGCTGTTCTGAAATTTACAAAACACTGAGCTGTTAAATGAGACACGCCCTCTGTTTCAAAAACACAGCATTCAAAAGATACCCTTAAGACCATCAAAGAACAGTAAATCTTCTCATTGGTGTCAAACACAACAGTAGCAAAATAGTGCACTCAGCTGACAACTGTTTGGAATTTGAATGTCAAATGAAACCCTTAATGCTCTGTTTTAATCCTACACTTGGAGAATGTGTAAAATGATTGACATGCAGAAAGCACATCAAAGTCTTCTGATTGTCTGATCACACTGCAAAAAATTATTTTCAAGACAAGAGTTTTCCCTTTGAATTAAGTGTATTTTGCTTAACCCCATTGGCAGATTTGTTTTCTTGTTTTAAGTATAAAGTTCACTTAATTTAATTAGATTTCTCTCAAAACAAGACTTAAAATCATATGCCAGTTTGCTTGTCAAGTAAATAAATCACATTTTAAGAATGTTTAGATATTAAAAATTCTTGTCTTGAAAATAATTTTTTGCAGTGCAAAGAATGTGTCCTTGGCCCATGGTTACATTTTTGTTAGCTGTTTACACAATGCTGTCACAGACCGGTGAGGTATCTAAGAACATTTATTTCAGTGATCTTTTTCAGGGGGGAGGATTTCTTTTTTTTTTTTTACATATAATACCATTAAAACAAATTGCTTACAGCAACTTTAAAATATTCTTAAAGGATCTATTTGCAAGCCAATCCATGGAATTCAATGCCTGGAACATGATTTATTATGGTCACTCTGTGTGGTCTGGCTATTATGAGCATATTCTACCTGTGTTCATAGAGTACAAATGGAAACAGGTTGAAAAACAGCCCTGTGTGGTCCGAGTCTATATATAAGCAATGAAGAAACCACAGGGAGTTTAGCACAAGGCTTTATTGCCTGAAGCGATGGCACACAGTTATATGCAGGTGTATCTAGCACTCAGCTCTCACACTCAGCTCACCCAACTGTTTTTATGCTTGGTGAAATATGATTTAATGGTAGAAAGTATAATAAAATCTCCATTATATTAATTGCAATTAGGTTGATTTAAAATGTACTGTGTTAGTGCAAAAGCTACCAGAGCTGAGAAAAAGTAGCTGAATGTAATTGGTCATGGGTAGTTGTGGCTTTACTGTAGGACATAAGAAACAGACATAAATTTGTTTATACACACCCTTTTGACTGACTGTAGGCCTTAGTAGAAAGAGCTAGAAAGAGAATGTGTTAGATGACGAACATTCATCCAAATTAAAAAAAATGTGTCTGTGTGCAAATGTGAGTGTGTTTGTGTGTGTGTGTGTGTGTGTGTGTGTGTGTGTGTGTGTGTGTGTGTGCGCACATACATTCTCAGGAAGAGTCCAGAATAGATGTGCAGTAGGTACTGAGAGACTACTGCTGTACTGCTCGCCCAACTGTGGCTTTTATCATATTTCATTATTCATATTATTTATATGATGCATTAGTGCGTATCCCTATGTATTATAGCCACATTCACCAGTCATCCCCATTTCTGCATCTCTCAGTGGCTCTGGGTGCAAGGTTATAAAAGCCTGCAGCATTTTCAAGTGTGATTTTAAACAATGCCCTAGGTCAGGAAGATGGAGAAAATCAAAACATAAAAGACAAAAATGTAAAGTGTTCACTGATGAAATGCTGAGCTGTTATGTTCCCCGTGTTTTCTGATTCTGTTTGGTGTTTGACTTTGGTTTATTTTATTCCTCTATTTAGTAACTTAATGATTCTGCTGTGGACACTTATGAAGCCCAGAGCAATTCACTGTTTTTTGTTTAGTAATAGTATTCCATGTTGATAATTTTTTTGTTCCAAATGTAAAAGGATAATTATTGGCAAGCATCATCTTATCAAGTAAAATCAGAAATGTTTACTTGATAATAATACGTTTTCTTGAGAAGCAAACATGGACACAGTGCTACATGGTCACATGGGGAATCGGCATGTTCTAAATGTTTTGGAAATCATATTTGGACCCTATGTAATTAACTTCAGACAAACAAACAAGCAGAAAAAACACTATAAAAAATGGATAAATATGATGTTGCGTGGCACCATGCAAGGGTTGGAAGTGTGAATGGCAAGCTCTGCACACGTAAGATATGATACACACTGACTCTTAACTGTTCTAGGAAGACAATATGTCAAAGAGCTCAAAATCCTCAGGCACTGGAGACATTAAAAGATACTTACGTGCTCAAGCTTAAGCCCCTGAACAACAGGCCAAAAGCTCGGGACTCATTGTGGACAGTGCGGTGAAAGAGATTCAGCATCAACTGTTGAACATGACGACGATGTTGATGAAGGTTGTTGCTGACTTGGAGGAGCTTGTCTAAATTCACTGAGATGGTTAGAAGAGTGTTGGATGTTGAGAAGCAGATCAATTATCCAGAGTCATCAGAAAGGAAACTAGTGACTGGCAAAACAACATCCGAATTGTTGGAATACCTGAATACGAAGAAGGCAGAGATGTGGTGAAATTCCTAGATGGGCTCTTCCCAAGTCTGCTTGATATAACATGCCATAAGCTGGAAATCGAGCGAGCTCACAGGGTTCTGGCTCAGAGATCAGGCCCCGATCAACTTTGGACAAATTTCTTGGACATCCAATAAGATCTCGTGTTACTCGAGGCGAGGAGTAAAGAAAGGCATTCTTGGAAGTACCACAACATTTTCTTGTTCCCAGACTTTGCAAATTCAAAAAGAGAGAAACAAGATCGATTCAAGGAATGCAAGAACATCTTAAATCAACGGAAGATCACTTTTGCACTGATGTTCCCGGCCAAGTTGAGAATAGATACTAAGGATGGCAACTAAATATTTACATGCCCAAAGCATGTCCTACATAAAGTCAATGGAATGAGTAAGTCATTGTATGATACTATCTATGCAGCCGAATGGGCCTGACTCACTCAACATTCACTTGACTATCTGAGGAAACTGAGTACCATCTTTGTTTCTTTTTGTGCTGGTTCTGCCTAGCGGCTGGAGTATGTTTTGTGGAGTAGCACTACTTTGGGACAGTTTGTGGATGAATCTGCACATTCTTTTTGCTTATATCTCCTATTGGTGGGAGTTATTTCTTT
The DNA here is from genome assembly GCA_032164185.1 of Moxostoma hubbsi. Lineage (NCBI taxonomy): Eukaryota > Metazoa > Chordata > Actinopteri > Cypriniformes > Catostomidae > Moxostoma > Moxostoma hubbsi. The sequence goes on from JAVLUX010000018.1 coordinate 22,997,756, forward strand.
AGACTATTTCTTGCAAAACATTGGAGTAATTAGGGCATTTTTTGCACTCATGTAACACCCGTGTGGGCCTTACTCACTGAACATTCACTTGACTGTCCAAGGGAAATAGGCGTCTTTTTTGTTTCTTTTTGTGCTGGTTCTACCTAGCAGCTGGAGTATGTTTTGTGGAGGAACACATCTTCAGAACAGTTATGTGGATGAATCTACACATCGTTGTGTTTATCCCGGCTATTGGCTGAAGTTTGTATTATAGATTATTTTCTGTTGTGTAATTCCATCGCACAAAATTTTTATAGATTCAACAGACTTCAGCAATCTGATGGCAAAGTTGTCACGGGGGCTCTTATAGGCGTACATGGACTGTTTGAGTTTAGAGGGATGGATGCCGTTTGGCGCTGTCGTGTGTGGGGTTAATGCGCACTATTTTTATCTGTTTGTTTGGTTCGGGGGAATTTCTGGGTTTGATTGTTGCACTAATAATGGAAGGTGGTCTTTATAATTTTATTTTTGACACAATCTATTTTTTATGGACTGTTTGAGTTTAGAGGGATGGACGCCGTTTGGCGCTCTCATGCGTGGGGTTAATGTGCATGTTTTTTTTCTGTTTGTTTGGTTCGGGGGAATTTCTGGGTTTGATTGTTGCTCTAATAATGAAAGGTGGTCTTTATAATATTATTTTTGACACAAACTATTTTTCTAATATGTTACTTTGTCAAATGTTAATATGCATGGATTATGTTAATATGCCCCATAAAAAGAATATGAAAAATTTGGGAAGATATGGGGTGTACATGTTTTCTTTAGTTCTGGCTCAAGTAAGAGCAGGGAAGTCATTACATTGATAAGTAAACATCTACAATTCAAATGTCTCAAACAGATTAATGATAAATTATGAAGAGTCATTATTGTTTTAGCAGAAATTCAGGGACAAATGTTGAATTTGGCTAATATTTACGCATCTAATGCTGATGATCAGGGCTTCTTTATAGATCTTGAAGGGATTTTGGAAGTCACTGGCACCCCTCATGATATAATATTGGGAGGAGACATTCATCTTTTTGTCATTGATCATAGTGAAGCAAAGTGTGCAAGCCCCCTAGAGCAACATTGACGCTTCACAGAATGTGCAAAAATTTTGCTCTATTTGGAGACTTTTGAACCCATCTGGTGGGGACTATACAATTCTTTCATCAGTTCATAAGATGTATTCTAAAATATATATATATATAAGTCCCTGATTTCATCTGTTGTTGATTTCTCAATTTGAAACATCTTAGACTCAGATCATGCCCTGGTGAGTTTAGAGGTGTTACCACATATGGAGAGAAAGAAAAAATTTAGCTGATGCTTTAATGTATCCCTTTTGCAAAATCCTGAATTTCAACAAATGGTAAAGGCTGAAATCAATGTTTATATGGAGACCAACTGGTCCTTAGTATCTTCTGTGTGTGTGGCTTGGGAGGCACTTAAGGCAGTTCTTAGGGGTCAGATCATACAGCATGCCACATTCACCAAAAAATCCAAAGCACAATCATTTGTGGAACTTGAAGGGAATATTAAAGATGCCGAGGCAGAGCTGAAGCGCCCAATGCTGTCTGTTGGCCTCAGAGAATTTACCCGATTGAAATACAGATATAATACTATTGCTGCTGTATTTTTTAGATCTTATTCTACAGAACTGGCACCACTTTTGTTAGAAGTTTAAATGGAAGCATTAAAGAATGTAAAGTTTCCACCAACCATTACACAAGCCTTTATTGGTCTGATTCTTAAAAAGGACAACGATCCAAGTGAGTGTAAGAGTTACCGTCCAATTTCCCAGTCGCTGCCATCTCACTTGTCGCTGAAAAGGCGTTTGATATGGTAGAATGGGATTATCTTGTTAAGATTTTGGAAATATACGGGTTCGGGAAAAAAATTTTTTTTGATGGATTAAGTTACTTTATAGACACCCGGTAGCAGCTGTACATACAAATTGATTCATTTCAAATTATTTTACTCTGAACAGGGGCACCCGGCAGCATTGCCCTCTTTCCCCATTGTTGTTCTGTCCTTCCCTGGAACCATTAGCAGCCACAATAAGAAAGGAAGATGATTTTCCAGGGGTGGTGGCGAGAGGTATGGTGCATAAGCTTTTGCTTTACGCAGATGATTATTATTAATATATATTATTATTATTCGTCTCTGACCCCACTAGATCTATGCCTTGCCTCCACAGAATTTGTCATTCCGTATCTAAGTTTTCAGGATACAGAGTCATTTGGTCTAAATACGAAGCTTTGGCTCTGACAGCATACTACCAATAACAGCTTTTCAGGTGGGCACCTTCCAGTGGCCTAAACAGGGCATTAAGTATTTGGGTATTTTATTCCCAGCAAATTTGTTTGATTTATTTAGAGTCATTTTGACCCTTTAATAAAAAGTTTTTGGAGTGATGTGGGCAGGTAGGCCTCATTACATTTATCTATGATTGGGAAGGTTAATGTTATTAAAATTAATTGTATTCCAAAATTCAACTACTTGCTACAGTCTCTCCCTGTAGATGTTCCCCTCTCTTATTTCAAGCAATGTGATAGCATAGCGAAGTCCTTCATTCGGAATGGTAAGCATCACAATTTACACTTCAATAAGTAACATAGACCGATCGACAAAGGTGGGCAAGGCCTACCCAAGATTTTTTTTAAATGTTGCCTTGAGCATATGGATAAACCCAAAATTACGTATTAATAAGTCCCCTTTCTGCTGGTCAGAGTGGATAGTGAGGGAGGTTAATATGCTCTGCGACCTATATGAGAGTGGAGTGTTGACATTATTTTAAAATATGATTGAACATTTTAGGATTCCCAGATCTCAGTTCTTTAGGTATTTACAGCTGCTGTGTACTATTTTGGGGGGTAGCATACACCACCCTAAAGTGACAGATACTCTGGAAGTGGTGATTACCCCCTGTGGAAAAGGTCATGAGGCATCAGTGTATTATTCCCTGTTAATTCAGAGTCTGTGGACAGAGCTTCAACTTTTCTCAAGAGATTATGGGAGAAAGATTTAAATTTGGTATTGGAGGAGGGAGTGTGGGCTAGGATTCAAATCTACATCTAGAGATGCAAGGTTTTAAGGTTTTTCATCAGAAGACGGGGACACAACCCATGTTTTTTTGTGTTGTGTTAAGATCCAAGAATTTTGGTTGAGGGTTCAGAATGTATTGGGTATTCAAATTTCATTTTGCCCCAGACTCTGTATTCTAGGCGATGAGATGGTTATTAATATAGGGGGTGGGTTCATAAAGAATTTGGTCCTGGCTGGTGTCAAGACCGGAAGACAGGTCATCCTTAGGGGATGTAAATCAGATGGAGAGCCCTCGTTTCGGAATGGTGCATGAAGTTGAGCAGGGTGGTGGCATGTGAGGGGATGATATGTAGAAGGCTGGGCAACATTTATTGGGTTTAATGGGTTTATTTAATAAAAAATGGGGTAGTTATTTGGAGTAATCTTGGAGTTATTTGGAGGGCTATATATATATATATATATATATATATATATATATATAATATACACATCCATTTTATTGATTACAGTGACAGATTAAATGACCGAAAATATGGAATCAAATTATATGAATTTTAACACCCCCCCCCCCCACCCGCACCCCCAATACCAGAAATATAATACAAACGAAGAATAAAAAAGGATCCTCCCAAGAGCCCTCCAAAAACTCAAAATAACTACCCCATGTTATATATATTTCAAGGCAATTAGAAAACAATTAAATAAAATACAGCTGTGGTCAAAAATATTGGCACCCTTGGTAAATGTGAGCAAAGGAGGCTATGAAAAATATGTCTTTATTGTTTATCATTTTGATCTTTCATTCCAAATTTTCACACAAATCTATCCTCCAATGAATATCAAACGATTGCAAGTCTTATTAAAAATAAAAATAATAATAAAAAAATATGTTTGGTCAAATTTATGTGTGGCACAATTATTTGTACCCTTTTATTCAATACTTTGTGCAACCTCCTTTTGCCAAAATAACAGCTATGAGTCTTCTCTTATTATGCCTAATGAGGTTGGAGAACACATGGCAAGTGATCTGAGACCATTTTACAAACAGAATCCCTCCAGTTCTCCAATTCTGAGGTCTGAGGTCTGGTGAAATCTTCTCTTCAGTTCACCTCACAGTTTTTATAGGTTCAGATCAGGGGACTGAGATGGCCATGGCAGAACCTTTATTTTATGGTCAGTGAAACATTTTTTGTGCTGATTTTGATCTTTGTTATGGATCATTGTCTTGTTGGAAGATCCAACCACGGCCACACAGCTTTCTGGCAGAGGCAATCAGGTAATAATTTTTTTATCTGTTGGTATTTGATACGCCATGTATCTGAACAAGATGACCAGGACTTCTGTCATAAAAACAGACCTACAACTGTAAAAATACACCACCATATTTATCCATGGGCATGGGGTACATTTCCATATAGCTACCTCTCTGTGTGCACCAAACTCATCTCTGGTGTTTGCTGCCTTTGCCACTCGAACCATGCTCCTTACCATACGTTGAGACAATATAGACACACGTCCTCTTACAGGCCGATTTGTAAAATCTCCAGTTGATTGAAACTTAGTTATTGCCCTGATGATGGAAATTAATTTTTCAATGCTTTATCTATTATCTTATAGCCACGTCCCATTTTGTTAAGCTAAACAGCATTTTGCCGCACATCATAACAATATTCTTTGGTCTTACCCATTGTGATGGATGACTAAGAGAATTTGGCTTGTGTGTTTCCTCATATTTACACAAATGTGAAAAAGGATGTCATGGTTGAACAATTTCATGTTCCTAGTTACCCAGGTGTACAATTTTATGAATGGGAATATACTTCAGATACATTTTACTCATAAGAATTTCAAGTGGTGCCAAAAATTGTGGCAAAGTGTTTTGGAGAATTTTTTTTATTTAATTATGAGATTTCACGGCTCAGGTTCGGTAAAAAAATGTATACAAAAAATACTGGCACAGTACAAATATGTTAAAATGGCCAATGAACAAAGCGGTGTCCAAAGGAAGAACTTTCCATGGTTCAGTGAATCTTCATAGATGGTGTGCCGGGACATCGTCCTGCAGTTAGTGGAGAAACCACTCCGGACACAATGGCAGTTACAGTCGGTGAGCTGTCAACACTAACTTACTTTGCTGTTTACATTCGATATAAACTCGATATTCTAGATAACATGATTCCTCAGGTGATCTTCCCTCTTGCTTGTGAAATGTGTGTAATGTTGGCACTGCAGCGCCGTAGGGCGGATTTTTGGGCAACGCTGCAGAGTTATTGGCCTGATTGTGGGAACACAGATCGATTTTGGTCTCGCGGCTGGAGCTCCAAGTCTATTGCTCCGGCTGGCCAGTTGATAGCTCTGGCTCAAACTGGCCCGATAGTGGAAAAGCAGCTAATGTGATTTTGATGAGACTAACTGTATGTGTCGACTGCCAAGTTTTGAAAAGAGTTGAGCTGCCATTTTCAATTCATTCCTATGGTAGTCGAGCGCCACACTCGCGAGTTGTATGGGGGATTGAAAGTGGTGAGGAAAAAGCATTGATAGCAGTGAGCGAGTCAAAAAGTTGAGAAATGCTCGACATAATGCAAATGAGAAGTGGAAAACACCAGGCGGCAGACAATCACTGTAAGCTGAAAGCAGTGACGTCTCTCATAAGCACTTCAAAATCTGACTATAATGCTGAAGTTTCTGCAGGATTCAGTACTTCAATCACATTATTATGTTTATTTCTGACTTCAAACAGACTTCAAATGATAATTGCACACATTTATTGTGGCAATAACATGGCTGGGTAAGTAAAAGTGTAATAAATCAACACACTTTATATACTTTAGGCATTCAGAAATTAAGGTGGCATCTTTCCAACTGTAATCACACATTTGTAAGCTTGTAAGCATTATTGCTTGTGTACTGAAAATAATGATAGACAATACACTCACTTTACATATTACATGCCCCAAAGTGGCAGCTTTTGTGAGTGTCATTGAGCTGATTTTTGTAACAAAGTTGGACACGTACCATTGCTCTAGAGGCTAAAAGTGCTCAAGGAAGCCTTCAACCCTTGTAAATATTTTTGTTTAAATGGTTTGTTTGTTTGATCATTAGTGACTGTTAAGCAGTCTGGCATTGAAAAGCTATAAATAGAGGATTGAAGAAATGTAAAAGTTTGTTTTTCACTGTCAAAAGTAGCTCAAATTTTTTCATAATCTTTTCTGTCGTTACTTAAATCCTGTTTTGCATGTGTTGTGGCCAGGGGCCGACTAATGGTGGTGTGATGAAGCAGAGAGTGAGGTGCTCGTTAAGGAGCCCGCAGGGTGGTCTATGTGCATCTGCTTGTGTGCGTGTCTGTGTGAGCTAAGACCCCCTGGGCGATGTATAATCATTCCCATTATTAATGACATGGAATGCTAGGCCAGAGGGTGGAGACTGGGGCGAGAGGGTGATGTAGCTTTATTCTGCTTGTGCGCATTCACTGTGAAGCTAAATTTGCATTCAAGAAAATGTGGTATCAGGCGAACTGGTCAAAAACTAAAGGACGAACACAACTGAGGCAAAAATAAATGGATCCTTAAAGCAATAGTTCACCCAAAATTTTAAATTATGTCAAATTATGAGTAAAATCAAACAAGACTGACAGCCTCAGTCACCATTCACTGTCATTGTATGTTATTGTGCTCCACTGAAGAAGAAAATCGTATGGGTTTGGAATGAAATGAGGGTGGGTAAATGATGACAGAATTTCCCCTTTAAAGAAATAGTCACCTATAAATGAACATTATTTCATCAACCACCCCAACCCTGTATTAATTTATTTCTTCTTTGCAGAATGAGATGTTAGGCACAATGTCTGAGCTGCAGTTTTCTATTCAAAGAAAGTGGATGGTGATTTATATGCCAAAAAATTTTCTGAAGCCATAAAATAGGTTTATGTGAGGAACAGACCAAAATGTAAACTGTTATTCAGTTATTATCTTTCCCTCTGCCAGAACTCGTAAATCTCATTCACTCTTGTGTAAACTTAAAAAAAATGCCATATTTGGATGTGTTGCAGCAGGATTGATGTCGTTGACACCAAACGCTTTTGAAAATTAGATTTGAGAGCTACGACAGAGAGGAAGATTATAAGCTAACTTAAATTAGGTCAGTTCCTCACACAAAGCAATCGTATGGACTTTTATAATAATTTTGTTGCTTTTTTTAAATCCACTTACCTTTTATGGGCAGGTCGAACATTCTGACTAACATCTTCTTTTGTGTTTTATGAAAGAAACGAGGTTGGAATGACAGTGGTGAGTAAATAATGACAAACTTTTCATTGTGGGATGATCTGTTCCTTTGACAGGATGAAAAACACACAACGTCTCCAACTGATACTGCTTTGTTCCCTAAAGGATTATTTAGTCTGCTGCAAATTATATGTGCATATAAACTGTTTGAGAAATTATACTGTTTTCTGTGTAGTTTTGAAATGATACCTCGGACTTAATCCTTAGTAAAATATTTTGACAGTGTTTTGTGCTGTTGCCACAACAGGTAGACATCAAAGACCACTTAATGGACTCAATTTAAATCCCCTGTATTATTTACATTTATTCATTTAGCAGACACTTTTATCCAAAGTGACTTATAAATGAGGAAAACAGCTAAATTGATTTGTCATAAAGAGGCACTAACATGGGAAGTGCTGCAATTCAAAGTTTTAAGTTGCTCAGAGAAATACAAGTAGGGAGGAAGGTGAGAGACAGTCATGAAAGAATGGAGTGAGTTTTTTTTATTATTTTTATAATTTTATTTATTTTGTATTTTTTTGTAAGAAACAAGACGTTAGTAGGATTGGGTCAAGCGCTTATGAAAGAGATGCGTCTTTAGATGTTTCTTGAAAGTGGTTAGATAACCAGCGAGGAATGGTGGCACATAAACTTGAAGTAGTGAGTGTAGATAGGGAGGCATGGAACAAGTGACTGTTTTGTAATCGAGTACCAATGCCTGAAACATGAACAAACCTTTGGCAGCCATGCTATATTTTCTCTTTGGTTTTTTGAAAACCAAATGTGCCGCCATGTTCTGGATCAATTGCAGAGGTTTGACCGTAAATGTAGGAAGTCCTGCCAGAAGAGCATTGCAGTAGTCCAGTCTAGATATGGCAAGAGCTTGAAAAATAAGTTATGTAGCATGCTCAGATTTGAAAGGTCTGCTCTTCCTAATGTTATACAGTGCAAATCTGCATGATCAGGCTGTCTTTGCGATGTGTTCCATGAAGTTCAATTTATCTTCAAACTTGACCCCAAGATATCTGGCTGTCCTGTATGGTGTAATCGTTGATGAGTTTGGCTGAATGGTGAAGTTATAGTATGTTGCAGTGGGGATTTCTTTAAGACTGCAAGGGAAGCTCGGCTTATATAATGTAAAAAAATAATGGTCAAATATGTACTATTGTGTAAACAATTTATTGACTAAAAATTGCGTTAGAACATGTTCATCTCGAAAACGAGTTCGTTCAGAATCAGCTACATATAGCAGGTCGGCTGACTCGATTTCATTCTCATACATTCCCGTAGCGTCACAGTGCATTTCCCTGTTGAAGCCGAGCGTCCATTGACTTCAATGGGGCTGCTTTGAACAGTTTTTTTCAGTGCTCCACAACTAGACGGTTACTGGATAAATGCTGCGATTATGTCCCGCCCACGGACGCTCAGCGTCTCTGGGGGTGAATGAGGAGTGGGCTGGCCCGGACTCCGGGCTTCCGCGTAATGATTGGAGGATCTGTCGAAAGTCTGCATCTCCTTTTGCCTGACAGCGAATCAGTACTATAAGAAGTCCCTGAAGCTATTCGCGCTCAGTCCCATCACGGATTTCTCAAGTGTAGTCGAAAGACAAACTGCTGCAACCTATTGCTTGATATCATTGCAATAATTTTCTCGAAAAGGAACGTAGGGCAGAATTTACTTTTAAATAAATGGACAAGTTTATAATGTAGGCCGAAAATGAGCTTCCCCTCTTTGAAAGACCAGCAGCCACCACTGGTATGTTGTATAGCTGGGCTTGCTGCAATCCACCTTTGCATGCACCATGCATAATCCAGCACAAGATGTTTACCAGGAAGTCTGAGATCTGTGCAGCCACCTTAGGATTGTCCGGCTGGAATGAGAGGGAGAGTTGTGTTATCGGCATAGCAATGATAGGAAAAGCCATGTGCCTGAATGACAGATCCCAGTGATGTCATGTATATGGAGAAGAGGAGGGGCCCAATCACTGATCCTGCTTTATGGAAATCTGAATCCAATAAACATGTGATTCTGACTGCTATAGCATATTTCAATAAATATGTAAATATTCACATCAGATGGCAGTTGTCATTAAGTATGGTATTCTCTTTGTGTCTGTGATGTTACAGTAAAGCTTAGATCCTTTCTCCATCAAGACAGCAAATGGGGATTAGTCACAGTTCGAGTAAATTGAACCCAAAGCGAAATGCCTGCTTCACAAAGACGTGTAATAATAAATGAATTCAACAATATTGTGCACAAATTATTTCTTGCCTGTCTTTTGTTTTGGCACACGCATGATCGTTCACAGCGCAAAGCATCTTTCTGATGAATCCCATTCTTTTTTGTCTTTCTAATGCTCAGAGTGGTCCATAGAGATTAACTATAGTAGTGGGAAATGTCTATTGATGGTGCTGAGATGACACTCTGTTGAAGCTCTTTCACTTCTCGCCAAATCATTAGTTTAATTAAGTAATTAACAAGTGAGGTGTTGTGTAGCTGGCGAATTCTCAAAGGGCTTATTGTTGTGTTATTCCATCTCTTGGGCCTGGCATAGGCGTTATGAAGCCAGTTACCAGATCTGGCGGATAAAGAGAGGCATTGCACTGAAACCAAATTTATTCATACCTAAAACAGATCTTCCTCGAGCCAGGTTCTTCTGTGAATGAGACAGTCTTTTATTAGTGCCTTGGCAACTGTATGAGTTATTCCTAATTTAGCAACTCGTTGCGAGACCTAGTATGATGCTTCTAGACACCTGTTAGAAACTGATGTGTGTTTGCTGATGTTGCATTTCTGCTGTGCAAGTCAAGATAACTTTAATTTTAAAAAATATAAGGGTTTGTCTTTGACTGTTGGGTGTTTGGTTTCTAAATGTCGCTTCAAATTGCATGGCTTCATGCTATCATTTGCCAGCAAATCTGCACATATGACTCACTGGGGCAGCGGTTCAGCATCTGTCCCAGCCACCGTAAAGCCAAATTGAAGATAGCTAATGTCATACTTTCGTGTTTTACACTTCTTAGGGGATGGTGCTGACGTCGTCACAACTCCTTTTTGCACGTGTGATGAAGTTATCCATAAACTTCTTACAAATATGAAATCCGTCCGAGTCTGACTGAAACGTGTCTGCACTGACAGCTAGATAAAAGGCTAGATAAATGGTAAGCTCTGCCTCTCCCCATCAAAAAGAAAATGCAGAGGGAGAGGGAACACTTTTTTTGTATTTTTTATTTTTTTTATGCAGAGTGGGGTTTTTTTTTGTTGTTGTTTGTTTGTTTTGTATTTATGTACATTCTACTTGAAAATCAATAAAATACACTAAGTAACCAAATTATGCCCTGTCTCAAAATTATTTGCGCCCCCCTTCCGATCTCTCCACGCACCCTGTGTTGAGAACCACTGCCGTAGATAAGAAAATGTATATGGTATAATAAGCCATTAGCATACCTTGGTATACTGTGAAACCTGCAACCCTAGTTTGGAGTCGAAGTCAAGTCTTTTGACAAGTCTAATTCAAGTCTCAAGTCTTTTGACAAGCCCAATTCAAGTCTCAAATCTTTTGACAAGCCCAATTCAAGTCTCAAGTATTTTGACAATCCCAATTCAAGTCTCAAGTCTTTTGACAAGAAACAATTCAAGCCTCAAGTCTTTTGACAAATCCATGTCAAGTCTCAATTATTTTGTCATGAGTCCAAGTCAAGTCTAAAGTCTTTTGTCACATGTCCAATTAAAGTCTCAAGTCTTAAGTCACAAGTCCAAGTCCAAGTCCAGTCTCAAGAAATTTCTTATGAGTCCAAGTCAAGTCTCTAGTCTTTTAACATGAGTCCAAGTTAAGTCTTTTGACGCATCTCCTAGTCAAGTCTGAACCTTGTGACACAAGTCCAAGTCCAGTCTCAAGTCAGGATTTTTGTGACCAGGGCTGTAATTTTAGCCTCTTTTACCATTTACTTTCTTTGCATTTTTTGTTTTCCATACAAGAAGAAAGTCATATGGGTTTGGGAAAACATGTGGCTGAATAAATGGTGACACAATTTTCATTTTTGGGTGAACTATCCCTTTAAGTGCAATTTATGTTTTTGTTTTAAACTCCAGTTTCCATCTTACCATTACTTGTATAGATTCAGATGGTGCCCATTCTAAGTCAATATGAATGTCATAGTGGGCAATATAAAGTAGGTGCTTAAAGATACATTTAATGCGGCTAACACCATTAAGGCTTTTCATAGGAAAATTCAAAGTATGACATTACTGTGGCGAAAAAGAAGGGAGGAGATAGAGAGAGACCGAATGCAATAGAGAGAAAACCAGATGGGTGATAAACGATGTAGGAGTGTGAGCAGTGTGCCTAAGCTTAGAATGGTAATGATGACAGCCATAAGAAGAAGAAGAAAAGTGCAGTTTCATGTCACTGCACTGATTTATGAATCCTACAGCACAGGAGGAAGCAGAAAAATAACCTGCTTGTTTCATAGACACACACACACACGTTGGTGCGGCTATCCTTATGAGGAGTCTCCATAGATAATGATTTTTTTTGCCTTGCAGTTACCAGTTTGTAACCTGAAAAAAAGTCCTTGTAAACCACGCAAACCTGCCCACACATTCACATTTAAATTCATTGCCTATGAGCAATCAGCCCCTAGCAGTTCTTCCAATAATCATTTCCAATAATTAGAATATTAAACTCAACCTGCCATAAGTTCCCCGTCTGTTGTGTTGAAGAAGCGACACTAGGGGTCTCTCTTGAGCGCCTTTCCCATCTTTGATCTATGAGAAGAGGCCAATGAGAAATTGGCAGACAGAATTTGCATGTCCCGCCCCCGGACATACGGGTATAAAGGGAGGGAAATGCATCTGTTTCATTCAGAAATTTTCTACGGAGTCGATCGGTTGTGTATGCAGCGAGCTACAAGTCACAGTCTGTTTCCTCCCATACCTGAGCGATTGTTGTTGGATCTACGGTGCATATCAGCGGCTTTCTCTTTCCCTGCACAGCACTGCAGCTTGCCCTTGGGCACTACGACAGCGCAGTTAAAAGCGTGATTTTCTCTAAAAGAGTTATTTTGTCTAAAAAGAGCAATACACAGCGGCGTTGAACGTCCTTTTCAGGACGCGTCTTTATAAAGACGCCTTTCCGCACCTGTGTAGTTCCTGGATGCGGAAGAGTGCTCTCCACTCCTTTCGGCCACAGGCGCTGCCTCGTGTGTCTGGGGAGCGATCACACCGAGGCAGTGTTTGTGGATGGCTCATGTTCTCAATGTGAGAATATGACCATGGCAACGTTGCGGTCACGGCTTTCCTTCCTCAAAAGGAACGCCACTCCAGCCACCCCCATATCGCTCCTTCTTCCCACGGGATTGAGGACATCCCGGCTGGCGATGGAGGCGATTTGGGGATTGCAGCGGGCTCGGTTTCATCCAGGTACGCCCCCGCGAGCCACCAGCCCTCCAGCATGCTTGTTGACTTCCATCCCGGCTCGAGGCAACTGCGGCTCACCTCAAAGCCAGCCTGCCTATCCTCTTGAGCCCCCCGAGCTGGATGAGCTCGCCGCTGCATCGGAGAGTGGTCCGGCGTCTGACACGGATCACTCGACTGGGCTGCCACCTTCTGGCCAGCACGGCCAGTCTGAGGCCAATGCCCAGATGTCCGACATGCTTGCCCGGGCCTCCGTCCTCCCCACAGCCTTCGTGGCTGGACGATTGGTTCCTCAGGTCTGCGCACCGCTCACAGCCGCACTCCCCCGGTTAATTTCTTCCCGGGAGTACATGATGAGCTGACGAGTTCATGAAGCACACCCTTCTCCACCCATCACCGTGCCTCTCGCTCATCCGCTCTCTCTACCCTCAACGGCAGAGGGGCAGTCCCCCAGGTGGATAGAGCGGTTGTGATCCATCTATGCCCTTGTGAACGCCGCCACCTGGTAGTGTCGCCCTGTGCTCCCCTCTAAGGCCTGTAGGATGACGTCTTCACTGACCTCCAAAGCCTACAGTGCCACCAAACAGGCCTCTTCCGCCCTGCATGCCATGGCCCTCCTGCAAGTCCACCAGGCCTAGGCACTTAAAGATCTGCACTTGGGTAGTCCTGATCCCGACGTGCTGCAGGAACTGCGTTCAGCGACCAACCTCGCCCTCAGGGCCACGAAGGTCACAGCCCAGTCACTCGGGCAGGCGATGACCACTCTTGTGGGTCAAGAATGTCATCTGCAGCTGAACTTGGTCAAGATGCGCGAAGTGGACAAAACACGCTTCCTTGACGCACCTGTCTCCCAGTTCGGCCTTTTCGGCTACACTGTCGAGGACTTCGCCCAGCAGTTCTCAGCAGTGAAGAAGCAGACGGAGGCCATATCTCACATTATGCCCCGCCTCAAAGCTGCCAGCACAGGACACGCTCTGTCTGCTCGCCGAGGGCATCCTCCTGCGGCTTCCAGAAAACATGCAGCTCCGCCTCAACCCGGGCCCATCTCTCAGCCCCTGCATCGAGCGCCCTGCAGGAAGCGCACGCCCCCTGTCTCACGAACCCCTTCGAGGACCCGGAAGGCTCCCAAGCTGTCCTGAGAAGGACGACTCAGAGACCAAGACATTCGCTCCGGAGCTGGTAAGAAGACCACTCCGTCCCCCGGTGGAGGGACAGGAGGAGAATCCTCTGTTGAATTTATTTAATTTGCCCACATTCTCAATAAAAGAGCTTTTTCCTTTGTCTCTGGGTCACCTGGCCCGCAAATGCCATTCTCACGGCACTCTGCCGCAACACCTCAACAGTCATGGCACGTTGGACGCAGACCTCTCGCCTCCAGCCCCACGACTGTTCCCCGGCCGGCCGGTTCTGACGAGTCCAGAGGACGCCTCCATGGGACCTCCTCCTCAGTCACTAACCCGCCCCCTGCCGGGTGTGTGGAGCAAGGTAAGTGCTTCGAGTCTTCTCTCAGCACCAGAGCCTCGGGATGTGCTTTTGCCTCCAGATGCCGCATTACCTGCACCGCCCCGCCAGGTACATCAAAATTAATCGTCCCCTTAGTACCCCTAGCATGGAGCTTGGATGCGTGGCTTTCACTTCCCAATCCATCATGCTGGCTGGCCAGGACCATTCGACTCGGTTATGCAATTAAATTTGCCAGAGGCTCCTCCCCCATCTCAGGTCCGAGCCGGGAGAAATCGGTAACACGCTGACAACTGACCGAGTGGACCGCTTACACCTAGCACCCTTTCTCTCTGCTGAGGTAAAACCGTGCACTCTTATCCCAGGAGATCCCACTAACTCAGCTCCCTGGATCACTCCTCCCGAACCCTCTGGTCCGCGAATTCAGCGGAGGATTTTGCCGACCAAAAACCAATGCGGGTACTCAATCTACCCTGTACTGGAATAGGTGCTCCACAGGTAGGGCTCCTACATGGAATTCCCCCTCTGTGTATTTTCCATAGTACGGTCCCCTTGCGTGCGGACTAGCATCTCCCTTGGGCAGTTCCCACTGCCCCCTGGTCGCCGTGTCTGTAGCAACTCCTCCCTCCCAATGAGGCAGGATCTACACCGTGCCACTTTCCACATGTGACCTAAAAGCCCATGTGATGTATCTCACCACTCTTTACCTCCCCCAGTCTGGGCAGGTGTGGTATCCGTAGGGTCTTTTCCCCCTGAAAGAATAGGAATTGGGAAGGACCTTCCCCGATGCATATGATAGCGTTAAGATGGCCCCAGCCACTTTAACTCTATGAGAGAGTAAAGGCGGGGCTGGCACGGTCTGCTCCCATGATTGGCACGTCGCCTTGTTCCCCCCTATTGCAGGTAAAGAACAAGAAGGTTTTGACGATTTTATGGGGCGTTGGGGAAGGGTACATGCAGTCTGACACAGCCGGTCGTTTTGGCATGTAAAATACCTGCCCGCTCCTTTGTCAGCAGCCCAAGTACGCGGTTCAGCGCATGGCGTGACTTAAATTGGAACCCTAGTGTTGCTTCTTCGACACAACGTCAAAGTGAGCGACAGACGGGGAATGTCTAGGTTACTGTTGTAACCTCCGTTCCCTGATGGAGGGAACGAGATGTTGTGTCCTCCCGGCCACGTCGCTGAACCAAGCCACTGTTGTGGCCGAACCTCATTTTCGGCTCCTCATAAAAATCCTGAATGAAACAGATGCATTTTCCTCCCTTTATACCCATATGTCCGGGGGCGGGACATGAAAATTCTGTCTGCCAATTTCTCATTGGCCTTTTCTCATAGATCAGAGATGCGAAAGTTGCTCAAAATAGACCCCTAGTGTCGCTTCTTTGACACAACGTCTTGTTCCCTCCATCATGGAACGGAGGTTAAAACAGTAACCTAGATGTTATTTTCATAATGCCAGATCTTTGTTTTATGAGTCAAATATGCATGATAATATATAAGTGATGTCCTACGAACCGTTCAGAAGCCCATTATGAGAATCTTACTGTAGCAATAATAACTGCAGTGATTCACTCGATTTTACTGCAAGCCAGGGCTCAGTCTTTTGCATTTATAGGACACAACCCTTTTGAATCAATCCTTTTTGAATACCCTCATATTCTGTTTGGGGTCTGAGAGACCATCTTTTAATATTATTCAATATATTTGTAATATATTACCATACTTAGTATTGAATTTAATTTTTAATGGTATGTATCAAGTTGATACTTTTAACTTTTTCAAGTTGATATATTATTTTTCCTAATCTTTTGAGAAATGATTATAAACAAACATGATTGCGTAAATCAAACATCCTCTGTTAAAATTGTTACATTACTTATGTTTGAGACCCTAGATTAAAATGTGAATAAACACATTGCAAGATTATCTGATTGGTTTGCAAGATGTAGCAAGTTATTTCTGCCAGTTGTCTATATGGATTTGTTTTATTTTTCTTTATTTGTTTGTTGACAAGTTTTTTTTTTTTTTTTTTCTCTGAAAAGTGCATGCAAACTTAGTGATACAACAGAGGATTAAAACTTCATTATCTGTTAAATTGGTTTTGGTCAAAGGAATATTTGAAGAATATGAAGGCAAATTAAAAGGATAATTTTGTAAATACTATTATTATTTTATACATCCATAAGGATGCGTACATAATGATAGTAACATCACTTTAGTAAAGACACAAGGGATAGCCTACTAACCCATAAATGAAAATTTGGTCATCATTTACTTGCCCTTATTTTGTTCCAAATATCACTTTCTTTCTTCCGTAAAGCAAAAAAGATGTTCAGCAGAATGTTAGCCTCACTCACCATTCACTTTCATTGTAGGCAGAAGCACCGCACAACTTTTATTTTTGTGCTCCTTATTACAACCCGTACAACATTTTTTGTTTTCATTGAAATCTACCATTATCAATAAACCCAATAAACATAACCATGATTGCACGCTAAAATGAAATTTGAGTTTGAGCACTACAAGAGCATTAGAATAGAAGATTTTATATAGGTGAAAAACAGAAACTTGGCCCATATTTCAAAGAGGTCCAGGCATTAAAGCCCTTCATTTTATTTTTTGTCATTTGTAAAAATTACCACAGGTTTTACTGTGGATGGCTAATCATTGAGTAGGTCTATGTAACTATATAATCTATACAAAACAAACAATAGCATTTTGTAAAAATTGTTAGCCAAAACATTTAAAATCAAACATTAAAACTGCTTAGTTATAATAAAAACTAAGTAGACTTCTCCTTCCTTTTTATAATTGTAATATAAATCTCTAACATTTCTTTCAAATCATACCTGTTACTAAGTTGGTGATGCTACAGTAATGGCACACAATGGCTTTCCTCTCTTTTCCTCGTCAGTGCTGTTTAGAATGTCAGGTCTGTCTGGCCTTATGAGATGTTTGACATTCTCCATAGTGTTTTAAAGTAAAAAAAAAAATTTAATTCAGGTTTTGTGGTCTATACTGCACTGTTTAGCACTCTGCAAGATCCAGTCAAGCATTTTTTTCATGTGTCCATGTGTTGTTCAGTGCTGTTCAAATCAGCAGCACATTTAGCACTTAAAAAGTTTTTTTGGGATAAACCACTGAACATCTTAAGGGGGATCCCACACACTAGATCATTTTGTATTATCAAGTATAAGCAGGGTCTTCATTTTAGCAAACAGTGTGAGGTGTCCATTTATCAGAAAATCATACAGGAAAAGACTTGGGGGTTCTGCTATGCCCCCTGTTTGTCCAGCATCACTGATTGTAGGGAAGAATGATGCAATGAAAGTGTATGGTAACTGAGGCTTTCTGTCCCTGACATTCTGCCGAACAGAAGAAAGTCAAACAGGTTTGGAACAACATAAATGCAAATAATGGCAATTTTAATTTTTTGGTAATCTTACCCTTTAACAGAACGTAAGGGTTAAAAATACACTTAGAATTCCTCTTAAAGGACAAATTCTGTACCACAGACAGATAAAACATCTGCAAAATACAATTTTAGCATGTTTTAGGAGTTCACCTCAGAATATAGAAGGCAATTGTGATTTTAATGTTATTTTCTCCTGAGTAGAAAAGTAGTCAAGTCGTACTGCTAATACCAGAGTGTTGCACGCTTTTGTCTAGGTGTCAAGACAACAGAATATTCCCTGTTGTATTTTTTTCTGCATTTTACCTCCTCCAGCACCCCTGTAAATCCCAGTTATTGACAGGAAACCCATGAAAGTCACTGATCCACATGCCATTTGACTGCATCATCAAATCAAACTACGCAGTCCTCACTTTTGTCCGAGAATCCTCAAGGTATCACCGTCCTCTACTTCAGCTGTTACTTTATTAGCAGAAAGGATTCAGTTCTACCTCTCAGTACACATCCTTTGTTCTCTTATAACAATACTTCTTCCCATATGGCCATTTTCTCGCCAGCTGGGGAAGATCAGCTGTAATATGGGGGTATTGCAGGCCACCAACGTTGAGAAAGCTCAGTATAATTATATTGATGAACATAATTATGACTTATTGTTACATGCAAAAATACCTACACATATACACATAAAAATACATATGTTCCCCCCATTTTCTGGTGAATAATCTAACCAGGAATATTTTGTCCTTTTAAGAAGACAGTCATTTATTTCATATATTGTATATAGTAAAAGTCTACAGTATATCTGTAGGTCTACAGGTTGGATGGTCAAGTATGCCCCTGCTGGTAGATGCTGTAACTACAACATCAGGGTATAAAAAAAGCATCTCTCTCCATTGACCTTGACAGCCATTTAGAAGAAGCTGTGTGTATTCTGACTCAATAATATTTTTGAGCAACTGCCATTGCCATCCAGGTACAGTAGACCTCCTTAGTCTATATTTTAGAAAAAATTAAATATAGTTTATACTGTATGTAAAATCTATTTTAGGTTTGGTAAAAGAAAGAAGTTTAATAAATGTGTACTCTGCAATAGTAAAAAGGAAAAAGATTAACAATTCCATCTTTATCACGTCATTTAATAACTTAAATGATATAACTGATATAATTTCAAAGCAAACCATTAGCACCCCAGGCAAACTGCAATAATTAATACATTTAGCCTCTTAATTATCATTTAGCAAAGGTCAGTGTAAGTGAATTCCAATTAGAAGGTGATCTTCAAAGTCCAATATGGATCTAACAGTTGTAAATAATAAGATAATGATAAATCAATAATACTGATGTATATCTGACTCAGGGGTGCAGTTGTTTTCCAGTAGACCGGAAAGCCATTTAAATCCCTCAGAAGAATAAAGAAGCAATACCTTGTCCTTTCCTATAGTCTTCAACACATTTTTTATTATTTATTTATTTTATTTTATTTTTGTCAGGGAATGTCTACTATAGCATCTGTCAAATGTTGTTTAGATACAAAGGCTTATTTGGTTTTGTCTGATCATGTGTCTCACCTCCGATTTCTCGCACACCTTCTGATGTGCTGGCCATGTCTACACTGCTGGATATGTAATTAGTCAGCTGCAGGTAGCAAGGCTCATGGTCATGAAAGTATGTCTGAGCAAATTTGAACTCGCTGAAAGCACCTGGTCTGCCAGCATTGCCAGCTGTTGTAACAATCCTCATTTTTCCCACCACGACATGACTGTACACATTATTTCGATGTGCTTGGCTCTGTATATGAACTGGCAATGGTGTTCGCTATTGTGCGCACTGTGCAGACACCTTTGATGAAGCTTATTCTCAGTTGGCATCTGTTAGATGTTTGTAAATGTAAGAACATGATTCCAAGCAACAGGATTTTCCACACTGTAATGAAGAGCACCCTGCCGAACTTCCTGCCTTCGCCATCTGTTTGCAGTTTGTTTTGCACTGTTTAATCTGTGAAAATCTCTCTAATCTATACACTGTGTTTTCAAAGAAGATGCTTTTATACAATTAGTATTCGCTAAAACCGTGTGGTGGCTATTTTCCAGTATTTTTTCAATGGACTGTATATAATGTGTAGTGTTTTATTGAATTAAACTAACTGTATGTTTAACTGTTACTGCCCTTTCTAATTTGTGTAATTATCCGACACATGCAGTAACTGTTTTATATTTGTGACTTTCATTTAATCCCAAACACCATTTCAATTTAAGCCAACTGCACAGTACAAGACTGAAGCTTGTTTGCCTTTGATGTTTTAAATCTGTGTCTAGTCTGCAACTAAAAGCAGCAGATAGTTACCAAATTGCAGCATGCACTCTTCTAGTGTGCACACTTATGAGACACATTGTGACTAGTCACAGACTATATGAAAAAAAAAAAAAAAAATTATATGTGCTTGAAATCTAGTCAAGCAGTCTTAAGGTGTGCACACAAGCGAGAGAGCGGTGATGAGCAAAAGCCAATGAAGCTGCAAGACCAGGGTAAGCCAAAACAATAAAATAGATAAATAAATCTCCAACCTGCTTCCCATGTCTCTCCAATCACTGTCTTTTCCATATTTGTCAGCTCTTTTTTTCAGTTCAGTTCAGTTATGTGCAAATCAATGCAAAGAAAAAAAAAAACACAAGCCCTTCCTTCATGTTGTTTATCTTAGCTACAGTCCTGAATTTTTTCTTCCATCGAACACAAAAGAATAAGTTGGGCAGAATGTTTAGTCTCAGTCACTATTCATTTTCATTGTATGAAAAAAGAAGCAATGTACACTACCGTTCAAAATTTTTGGGTCACTTGCCTGAAATGTTTCTCATGATCTTAAAAATCTTTTGATATGAAGGCGAATGTTTAAATGTTTGAAAATAGTTTTGTAGACAAAAATATAATTGTGCCAACATATTAATATATTTAATTACAAAACAAAACAAACAAAAAAAGAATGTTTTTGAAATGGTTGGCTTGGATCAAATAATTAAGAAAAGCAGCCACTAAGTGACCAGCATATTTTGGAACGCCTTCAATACTGTTTAAAAGCATCCCCGGGTGATAACTCAAGAAACTGGTTGAGAAAATGCCAAGAGTACATTTTTGCAAAATCTAGGCAAAGTGTGGCCACTTTGAAGATGCTAAAATATAACATAGTTTTTATTTATTTTGGATTTTTTTTTTTTTTTGTCACAACATATTCCCATATTTCTATTTCTATTATTCCATAGTTATGATTCTAAAATGTGAAGAAAAAATAAAGAATGAGTGACTCTGAACTTTTGAACGGTAGTGTAATTGCATGGTGACTGAGGCTAACATTTGCTTTGTGTATTCCACGCAAGAAAGTCAAATGGTTTGAAGCAATATTAGGGTGAGTAAACGGTGTCAGGATTTTCATTTTTGGGTGAATTATTCCTTTTAATTGCATGCAGGATGATGAGCTTCTGTCTTGTAGTGTGCACTTGGCATTACTTGACCTTTGGTGGTGCTAATGCTTAATTTCATAACCCACAGTGACATTTTTCAACTCAAGTTTTTTTTTTTTGTGTGTGTGTGTGTGTGTGTCATAGAGCTTTATGCCATCTTTGCTGAGATTTATTTTCACACCTTTTTATGTGTTGTTATTCTTGTTGTTTTCTTGATCAAATTATCCTGAAGAATGTGTCAAGACTACAATTAATACTGATGCATTCAAATGTATATTCTAAATAAATGAAAAGCTCTTGAGCTTAATGAGAGAAGAGTTCTGTGGAAAGTGCTATACACAAGAGGAAAGAAGGTTAGTTGTTGTCTGACACATCACTTGAAATAACCTGTTCCCTTTGGACAATCTGGCCTGAAACATCCTCATAATAATCAAAGAGATGCTCCTCTGAGGTAACTGCTGGCAAGGTTTAAAATGAAGCTGATATTATGATTGATGGCTGTTTATTTTTCCATCCTCATTCTAGAAAGCAATCCAATGTTTTATTCATCTTTAAATTTCTAGTATTTATATTTGTAGCTGTACCTTTCAGTGCTCCCCTCTTGATAAATATCTATCTTGACATTTGTTGACACCCTTTATAAATCTGTTTGCTTACAAACATGCCAACCTAGGAGTTAGTCCAAACAACTCAAGGTACTGCTCCCAAATGACACAAGGAGCTCATTGAATTTGTAATTGAAGAGTAATTTGGCTCATGTTCAAATAAGATCAGATGTAATTAGAGATGTGTTTGTTTAAGTGATTATATTGTGGTGATGAAATCCATTAGGGTTGTGTGTATCATCTGGAGTATGTATTGGCCTGCTTTACATTAGCCCTATATTGCTTATCATCCTGACCCTGCATATTGATTGGTTTAAGTAGCTGCAAATGCTCTTCTAATGACTTTGAGCAAGGAACTAATCTGGCAGAAGGTGGCCTACGCTCTGATTGGCCTGGTTACAGATTTCAATGTGTACAAACTTCGGACTATTCCTCTTTTTGACTATTTGACTCACAAACAGGGCAGCCCATACTACAGGCGAAACAGATGGCCACCCAGGGCCCTAATCTGCTTGGGGGGGTCCTGCGCTGGCATGAACACATGCAAAGTAAATGATCAAGTCATAATATTAAAAAACACTGATGACATTTAATTTGAAATTCTCGCAGTCCAATGGCTTCTATTGTGCACACACAGAGGAGAGCATGCATCTCCTGGTGGACATGATCATTTAACATCAAATCACAATGATGGTGAAAACTATAAACAACATATTAAGTATAAAATTACCTCTAAATAGTCACAAAATGACAAATAACTGAAAGTTACAACAAAGAATATAACAGCAGTATATCTAAAATCGGTTATCGATAATGTAAAGCATTACTGGGAACTGAGCATGTCTACTTTTTACAGTATTATTAGACACAGATCACACATCTTGCTGAATAATGTGGATGCCTGACAGAAACATAGGAAACAAGTTATGAAAAAGTTATGAGTCTTTGAGGCTTATTTTGTGTAAATAGCAGAATCAGCGCTTGACAAATCATTAGAGCTTTTCACATTTTCTCAAGAATAATCTGCTGGGGAAGTAATTCTGATCTTTATACACCATGTTCCAAATTATTATGCACATGTCATAATATGTCATATTATGCACATGTTTGTTTTTCCGAAACAGTCAGTATGATTAAGGATTTTACTTTATCCTCAACAATTATTTTACAATCTGGATGTTATTACTTGTGAAAGAACTGATAATGTCAACAGCTTAATTGATATTTTGAAAAAAAAAAGTTTTTTATATATATATATATATATATATATAGTGCCGATGCACTTTGAGGCCATTCAGGTGCGGACTGGCCATCGGGAGAACCTAGCGGGCCGGTGGGTCAGCCGCAAAACGGTTGACTGGGCCGCGAAAAGCTAAAATGAGCCGCTGAGTTATGCAAAATGGACCACAAAACGACACTGCAATGTGCAGAAAAGGACAACTTTTGGGCCAGTTGCTATGTAAAATCCCGGGCTGATTACTCTTCCCAGTCCAGCCCTGATGGCAGGAGAAGACTCAGGTGGTCCTCCGGTGGAAAAAGACTACATGTAAATTTAACAACGAGAGAATTGAATTTCATATCTCGAAGCCATATCGACAATGCCCGCACCTTTTGCAAAGTGTTTCACACTGATTTTAATATCGGACACAGTGGGAAAAATGACATTACTCAGCACATTAATCACAACGGCACAATTTGTATGTTTTTAGCTTGCCTCTGCCATCCAGAATATAATAAAGATGAGAAATAAAACAAAGAAACATTTTCTTTGAAAAACTAACACCTGAATGTTTATTTTAACGAAATCCTACTGATATGTTACTTGCATAATAATTTGGAACATGGTGTAAAAATGGAAAAAAATCTCACATGTGAGCAATTAACCTGGAAAGTAACCAAACAATCCTATCTTCAAAGATATTTGCTCACTAAGAGGTATGTGTTAATTCTTTACACTTGTTTACAAATATATAATTTGAGGTGTTGTTCTATAGGCCCTATTTAAAATATGTAATTTATTTATACATAATCCCCATCCCCCTAACTATATAAAACTATTTCAAGCCCTTCCTTGAAATGTGGCTGTGTTCATTACCCTATCTACCACAACAGACTGCTCTCTGCTTTATCTCTCTGATGCAGTGTCTTTGGACGTCCTCCAAGGGATCTTCCCCCACACTGAGATGCTATTGCCTTTACAGTACCTGTAAAATCTGAGCAGGTTTTCACACCAAGCATGTGCTTTTTTTATGTGACCATATTGAGGTTTTATATAATGGCTCTTCCCAGTGTAAAAAGGCAGGATCCGTCGGAGCTTTAGGTGTTACATGCTCCACCTTCCGACAGGGGCATTCTGATAATCTCCGGACTCAGCGTCTATGCTGCTGCCATTCATTCAACTGTAAGAAGATCTTATCGATGTTTTTTTTTTTTATCTCAAAAACCATGATAACTACAACACTGATGAAGCAGCGACCCCCCTGGCATGAGAGGAATAGGCAAGCTGGATTCAGTCAAACGTGGATGTCTTTTAGCCATCGATTTTCTGCTGCTCTGCTCTCTGGCTCTCTCTGGAGGGATTAAAACATGGCCCTGTGACCAGGTTCTAACTGAAGCTTTCACTCTCTGCTTCTTTTTATGCCTCTCTTGCTCTGAAAGTCTTATGCGTCAGCAATTGGTTATGATTAAAGACAAAAATTGTTTGTTGTTGCAACATACAGTACACTGGAGAAGCTTGTAAGGCTAAAAAAATGACAATTCTGCCATAATTCTGTACAACTTCTGTGATATATTCCAAGTCTTCTGAATCTACATGATATACATAAATTGAAGTCGATAATCTTCTCCTCCACTGGCCTAAAGCTCTAACATTGTTTGTACATGCATGTTTAGATTCGAAAATACCAAAGTGGCATTCATTTTTTATTGTATCATAGCCAAATGCAGACATTTGTGTTGCTGAATCTGCGGAATGGATGATGAATTTTAAGAGGTCAGGCGGATATAATATTTACAAGAAGTAACAACCTAAATTTTGACCTGTTCCTCACACAAAGCTATTGTGTGGTAAATGGTCTGCACTTATATAGCACCTTTTTAACCTTATCGGTATTCAAAGCACTTTACACTGTTGACTCATTCACCCATTCACACACCAATGGTGGCAGAGCTGCCATGCAAAGCACTAGCCTGCCATCAGGAGCAACTTGAGGTTCAGTGTCTTGCCCAAGGACACTTCGGCACGTAGAGTCATATGGGCTGGGATTCAAACCACCAACCCTATGATTGGTTGGAGACCCACTCTACCAACTGAGTCATAGCCACCCACAGTATAGTATAGTATAGTATAGTTGCAACACAGCACATTCATCGACTACTTTTTGTTACTTTATTGTTATTTTGTTTTGTTTTTTGGAGAAAAGTGCTGTTTGGAGATTCTTCAAATTTTTTTGCCTGATCTCATGATTTTTTTTTATTTTTTTATTTTGCTAAATTATATTACGTGGACCGTTATATCGCTGTAGTTCTGAGATTATATTTTAAATTGATATTTAATCCAAAAACAGATGAGGTTTTAAGATTAATGCTATATCGAGTTATAAAGGGATCATCAAAAACCCACAAATCATTATACTAACCCTCATGCTGTCCCAGATTTGTATGACTTCATTTCTTCTGCTGAACACAAACAAAGATTTTTAGAAGAATATCTCAGCTCTGTTGGCCCTTACAATGCAAATGAATGGCGGCCAGAACTTTGTAGCTCCAAAAATCACAAAAAGGAAACAATACATGAATTCATATGACTCCAGTGGTTTAATATATATATATATATATATATATATATCTTCAGAAGCAATATGATAGGTGTTGGTGAGAAACAAAGTCCTTTTTTTTACTTGATATATCCACATGCAGCCCTGCGATGGACTGTTGACCTGTCTCGCTCTCTAACACCCTGCATGACACTTGCACAATGGAAGGGAAACTACAGCTTTGGTACTCATACTCAAGGTTAATGATCCTCTATATGCCCAGGTCCCTGCAGCTTCTCAATTTAGTACTATTTGTGGAATTTCATGTAATTCATACAGTTGATTTTTTTTTTTTTTAACCAGCACTTGTTAATTGACAATTCCATCTTTGGTGGTGGCAAAAAAATAAGAGGATTTATATGTTTATTTTTGTAAATATGAGTGATATTATATGAGTGATATTATTGTCAAGTCATTGTGATTTTGGTTACAGACAATTTAGGATAACAAATGTGTTGCCATTCTGCATAGAGGCAGAACATTTAAAGACAAAAATTCAGGAAAGTCATGGACTAATCTACAGTATGAAAATTACTGTTTGCAGACAAATGAGAGTAGTAATTACCCACAGGCATGTGATTAGTATTTGCCAACAGATGATCCAATAATTAAGAAATCAGATGCACTGGTGGCTAAAGCTTTCAGCAGGGTCCAAAATTAACATTTTGCCACTTGTCAAACAATGGCAGGTGAGTTGACAAAAGTTTTGCCAAGAGATATGTTGTATTAATTAGTATTTTTTATCAGTTTTATTCAGAACATATATATTTATGTCCCTTTGACAATAGAATTATTCCTTAATATATTAGTTACATTGGTGACAAACAGTGCAGGTCATTATGTAACTTGCAGCATGTGGCACGGTGGAGGGTGGGGCCGGTTCGTGACTCAACGCGCCCGGTCCCGTATTAGGCTAATCAAGCCTCCGAGAGGGTTAAAGGCCGACTGCGGAGGACGTACGTGAGAGAGAGATCGTTCATGGACATATCCGTTGTCCTATGTGTTTGTCCTTTGAGTTTTCCATTAAAACTATAATTTATACGTTAAGCCGGTTTCTCGCCTCTTCCTTGCCCGTGAGCATGAACTTCTTTACACAGCATCAAATACAAGCTAGTCTACATCTCCCTGTGATACTGCACTAATATGATGAAAATATTTGGTCTACAATTATGTTTAGATTGGTGGCACGTGTGAAAATTATGTCCACATGATTGGCCAGACCCATGGTTTCCCAGCTGAACATTACCCAGAGCATCACTCTCTCTCCACTGGCTTGTCATCTTCCCACAGTGCATCATGGTGCTATTACATCCCCAGGGAAACGGCACACATAAGGACGGCCATGTGATGTAAAAGAAAACGGGACTCGCATGCCTATTGTAGGTGCTTTTGACGGTGGACAGGGGTCATCATTGTCTCTCTGAACGGTCTGCAGCTATGCAGCTCCAAACGCAGCAGGGTGCGATGCACTGTGTGTTGTGTATTCCTCCCATAACCATTATTCAATTTACTTCTTCTGTTGGTTCGGACCAGACGGGATAGCCTCAATAACCTGTCACGGTTTTGTTGTTTGTCCCTCCTCGGACCACTGTAGGTAGGTCACCACTACTGATTGGGAGCACACCACAAGCCTTGCTGTTTCAGAGATGCTCTGACATCTGTCATCTGGCCATAACAATTTGGCCATAACAAAGAATTTCTCTTGTGAAAGACAAAAGGAGAAATTTTGAAGAATTTACTAGTCGCTCTTTTCCATGCAATTACTGTACAATTAATTTCTATTACTGTGGCAGGGCGGAGGGCGGGGCCAGGTCGTTATCCTACACACCTGGTCCTGTATCAGGCTAATCAAGCCTCGGAGAGGGATAAAGGCCGATGGCAGATGGTGGTGCAGGAGAGAGAGTTCATTTATGGACATGTCCGTCATGTGTGTGTTTTGTCTTTTAAGTTTATCATTAAAATATTATTGATATTGTCAAGCCGGTTCTCGCCTCCTCCTTTCCCTTGAACTATGTTACAATTACTTTATTTAATCCTTAAATATTGAGCATCTTACTCAACAAAATGTCTCTCTGCACTGGCAGTCTGTAGGAGACAGAAAAATGAGAATCTGTCTTGGTCGCCACATCGCTTTAGCACCTGCAATTTCTTTAAAGCACTATGCGAGGCCCTGACGTTTGTGAATGAGTATAAATAGAACCCACTTGATTTGCTTGTCAAATCGAACACAATATGGGATTAAATCTCTGAGAGGGTGTCTCAAAGTCCACTGTGGGAGGCACCTGAGAGGGGAGATGAGACTCGTGCTGTCAGCTGCTCTGTATGATGTGGCCTGAAACAGAGAGTTTTATATGGCTGGAGACCATTAAGCCTGCTAAGAGAGCACTGCAATATCTTTACCGTGACACTACTCAGCATTCAACAACAGACAAAGTATCAAATGCATCCAGAGACATTTCACATGACAATGGATTCTGATATTCCAGAGAAAACAGTTAAAGAGATACTGTAGTTAACCTTTACTCAATCTCATGTTCTTCCTAACCTGTTTTTCTTCTGTGCATCACAAAAGGATATGTATGACAGAAATGTATCCCCCCATTGGCCCTTCTCAATCATGGCCCCCTAATCCCCATTCATAAATTGGCTCTATATCTCTACTCTCTCCTCACCACCAATAGCTAGTGTGTGGTGAGCATACTGGCGCACTATAGCTGCCGAGTGTAGTGTCTGAAAAAGTGCTTTATAAATGCAACATTCTTTAATTCGGTCATTTCATTTGTCACCATTCACTTTCATTGTATGGAAATGAAAGATAAGTAAATGGTGACTGAGGCTAACATTCTGCCAATTTTCTTGTGTGTGCGTGTGTGTGTGTGTGTGTGTGTGTGTGTTGTGTGTGTGTGTGTGTGTGTGAACTATCCCTTTCAGTGAAGTCTCATTAGATTTACCTTGTTTATTTTCACTAGTATCCATGGTGTTTGTTGTTTATCTTGTAGCTGAATCAACTTGCAGTACATTTTTTCCTGAAAGGACACTTCCCCTGAAGCAACCTCGTATTAAGTGCCATACTCAAGAGTGTACCTAGAATTGAAGCCACAACCTTTACGCACAGGCTCTAAAAGGTGAATTGTGTTTTCAATTCTAAAAGAATAGTTCACTCTAAAAATATGCATTCTATCAGCATTTACTCATCCACATAATGTTCTAAACACATATGATTTTATTTCTTGTGTTGAACCCAAAATAAGATGTTTTGAAGAATGTTAATGCTGCATTGACACAACAAAACCATAGTGACCACAAGCTGTCAATCTCCAAAAAGGACCAAAAAGTTCCATCCATCCATCCATCCATCCATCGTCAACCGCTTATCCTGTGTACAGGGTCGCGGGGGGCTGGAGCCTATCCCAGCTATCATTGGGCGAAAGGCGGGGTACACCCTGGACAGGTCGCCAGTTCATCGCAGGGCCACACATAGACAGACACACACTCACACTCACATCCACGGCAATTTTTGGAGACACCAATTAACCTAGCCTGCATGTCTTTGGATGGTGGGAGGAAGCCGGAGCACCCGGAGAGAACCCACGCAGACACGGGGAGAACATGCAAACTCCACACAGAAAGGCCAGGGCAACCGGGGTTTGAACCCACGACCTTCTTGCTGTGAGGCGACAGTGCTAACCGCTGCGCCACCGTGCCCAAAAAGTTCCAGTCATATGGAAAACCATAAAAGTATTCCATATGACTGGTGCACTATTTTCCAAGTCTTCTGAAGCCAAACGATAGCTTTGTCTGATGTTATGGATAACAAACATTGTATTCACTGAAAAAATTCCCCTTTGCTTTCAAATCTCATTCTTACCTGCGCATGCCAAGACATGCGCTACACACTGCACATAAATTATACCGACATCCCCTTTGATCTCTACACAACCACCTCTACATTTGTGATCAACATTTTTACAGTAAAATACTTAACCTTTGAAATTATAAAAATAATCAAGACATGAAATAGGAACAAGGAACACTTACTTTCACATGCTATAACTCATTACAGTCTATCTACATTCAGTTATGTTCAAGCGTTTATAAACTCACTCTTTCTCCTTCATTCATCTTGTTTTAAAGTGTTGATGCAATTAGAGGGCATCCTGTTTCTGTCTCTCAGAACTGTGGTGTACAAAGCAAGAAAGTGACAATTATGAATATGCAGTTCCAGAGTGCAATCTATTCTCAATCAATAATACTTATATGGCAATAGGAATAAAGTGGCAGGCTACTGTACTAGTAGTTTGCTGGTTTTGTTCCAAACAAGTTAACATTTACATTTATGCATTTGGCAGACGCTTTTATCCAAAGTGACTTACAGTGCACTTATTACAGGGACAATCCCCTGGAGCAACCTGTATGTGCATGTTTATTTTGTGATGTTTCCATGTTCAGAATCAGCAAAGTTTATGGATCAATGGCACCAGTGAATTCTAATTTGAGCATCCTTGAAGGACCATGAAACTTGACAATTTTTCATTTCTGTAACAAATAAATAATGTGATGTGATGTCAGAGATATTAAAGTTGCTGTAAGCTGTTTCCAGACTTTGCCACTGAATTAGACTGCTCTCCAAAATGCCAACCTCCGAAGACATGTCAGCACACCCAACTTGAACATTCAAAATGACTGACAATCAAAGAACATATTAAAGTCTTCTAATTGGCTAAAAAATAGCATCCCGTGGTGAGGCTGTCACAGAGACAGGTATGATATCTCAGGACACCCATTTCAATGAACGTCCTATCAGTGTGGCACTGTGGTACACAGTAAAATTATTTTGTCAGGTAACCTACAAAAAGTGCTTCTTGTGGTAACATCTAAAATAACTGGATTTATTCAAGTCAAATATATTGTTTTTATGACAGAATCAAACTGGATACATATTTAAGTTATTTTTAAGGGTATGAAATATTAACATTTATTTAAGCTTGTAATTGATCGTTGCAACTTTTCATACTGTAGAAAGAACATTTTCTGTATGCATTACCATAAAAATAAAAATAAATAGCTTGTAAACTTCTACAGATTTGTTCCTGAACTGTAGATCCAATCAAAATAGCTGGGGGAGAATTACAATGTCTTAGATATGAATTACATCATTAGATATTGCTATAATTAGAGATGAAAGTAATTGTAGGGTGGTTATTCCACTTGCGTCAGTATTATTGACTTAGTGGTGATGTTCTTTTAATGCCCTACAAATGATTATATATTTTTTTTCTGCCATTGAGCTCTAATGTCTATGAATAAGTCCCCTTCTGTCACTCACTCGACATTGTGTCGATATAGTGACACTAGGGGTCTCTCTTGAGAGCCTCGGTTACCTCTTATCTTTGAGAAAAGGCCAATGAGAATTGGAGAACAGAATTTGCATGCCCCTCCCCCGGACATACAACCACAACAATATGAAAATATGCTTTTGAAAAAAAAAAAACAAGAAAAAAAAAACAGCATGACACCAACAGATCAGCCAAGCCAGAGAGATCAAATGGGCTATAATTTTCCTATCCGTTATGCAAAATAATATTGTTTTATGTCAGTGGAGGCCTCGACTGGCACTTTTTTTCTTTTTTATTTCTTCAGCATTCTTTAATTTTATCCTTCAATATCTTTATATCTGTCCCCATCCTCATCTTCCTGATCTTCTGACTCGGAGTCCTAACTGGTACGCTGCTATTTAATGGTTTAGGAGACCGTCTTTCACCACTGGCCCTGTAAAAATGCCAACCATCCCAGCAACTGTCTACTGCACTCTTGCGCCTTATTCAAAACATTAAAACAGACTGATCTTGCTTGATTATGACTCACTGAAACCCTCCATTTGAATTAGTAGAAAAACAAAAACATTGATATGAGCTGAATATATGCAGTTTTGTTAAAAGGTTTTCAATGAGGCTACATGCAATGTTGTTAAGAATAGGGTTGTGTGCAGGGGTGAGAAATCAGCCTGGGATATTACATAGAAACTGGCCCAAAAGTTGTTGAGGGGGGAGTGATCACTGTCCTTTTCTGGATATCGCTGCCCCCTTTGGTATATTGCGGCGCCATTTTGTGTCCGTTCTTCATAACGCGACAGCTCATTTCAGCTTTGCCCCAGTTCTCCCAATGGCCAGTCCACACCTGATTGGCCACAAAGTTTGTCGGCCCACTGGAAAAATGCCCGGTATGCCAGATTACCAATCCATCCCAGGTTGTGTGTTATTCAGAATTACTTTAAATTAACTTTTAAATTAAATTTCCGAATTTGTATTGAATTTAAGGTATTTAAATTTAAGTATTATTAAAATTTAAGAAATCCATACAACTGCTGTAAGTGTAGTATTTAATATAAACCTTTAAAACCTTTATTTTTTTTCAGTATAAATTATCCAAAAACATAATTTTACACACAACATATGGGGTATTTACAGAAATAGTCGATGGTATTATTAATAATTGATGTTTGAAATCAAAAAAGATCTTTTCTCATCAAAAAGGCGTTTCATTGAACTGCTGCTCACTGGATGTTTTTTTTGTTTTGTTTTTGGCACCATTCTGAGTAAACTCTAGAGACTCTTATGCATGAAAATCCCAGGAGATCAGTAGTTACAGAATTACTGAAACCAGCCCGTCAAGCACCAACAATCATGCCACAGTCAAAATCACTGAGATAAAAATGTTCCCCATTCTGATGGTTGACGTGAACATTAACTGAAGCTTAACTGAATTATCCTTAGATAATCACATGAATAAGTATCAGTACAGGTGTTCATAATAAAGTGTTCAGTGAGTGTATATTATATCTATGTAATAAATTAACTTTTGTTTTATTTTGGTTGAACACTTCATTTCCCAGTTGTCAAAATAGAGCCAAGCCGCATGAAGCAGGCCTACAAGATGGCAACCTTAAAGAGATCAGTATAAAAAGTTATCTATTCTTGCCCATTTTGTGAAGCAAACAAAATATTTGACATTTGTTTAAGTCATATTCTAGTTAATTATTCTTCATGTTCTTCCAAATTAAATTCCAGTTCAACAATCTGTGGTGCAGAGTGTGTTGATGAATGGGACTTCCAGAGCATTACTGCTTGAAAACAAAGTCTATACATTTGAGATGAACAAGAGTACTTCTCAATTTTATATTCATATCAAGTATGTGTTGTTCGATTTCCTCAGACATCATTAATATTAGTGACCAATGATTTAGGGTATTGACCATGCATGTTCTATTAATTATCCCATTAATCTTGTTTATGTGAAAATGATAATCATTTAATTGTCTTGTCTTTCTCCCCCTCCCTCCCTCTCTCTCTCTCTCTCTCTCTCTCTCTCTCTCTCTCTCTCTCTCTCTCTCTCTCCCTCTCTCTCTCTCTCTCTCTCTCTCAATTAATTTCAATTTCAATTTAACGAGCTTTATTGGCATGACAAAGACATTTTGTATTGCCAAAGCAATTACATAGAAAAACAGAACAGGAACTAAAATAGGACATGACAACAATAATAACTATAAAGAAATAACAGTCAGCATTATATAGGGTCAGTAACAGGGGTAGGGGATTGGGGTCAGGGGTCATCGATACATCATGTGTTGTTATTGATTTGAGTTCTGGTTGTCCCGCAGGTTTCTACAGGATACTACAAATCTTGCAGCTATATTTGCACATTCCTCTTTTTCCCCCAGAATAAAACACATTTTTTTTGTCGGGGTACAGTCATTGAAATCTGGACATATGTTGTTAATTTTGGGGTAATATTTGTTTCTAATTGGTTGGTATTTTGGGCATTCTGTGAGGAAGTGCAGTTCTGTCTCAATCACTCCCAGGATGCATTGGGAGCACAGTCTGTCCTCGCGGGGCAGCCATGTCTGTCTGCGGCGGCCCGTCTCTACGGCCAGACTGTGCTCGCTGAGTCTGTACATCGTCAGTGCTTTTCTTAATTTTCTGTCAGTCACTGTGGTCAGATAGTTTGCCACCGTGTACTCTCGATTTAATGCCGAATAACATTCCAGTTTGTGTTGAGTTTTAATGGTGTTTGTCCAATGTAATTCTCCTTTTCTTTGTGTATAATTTGGTTAGGCCGAATGTTTATGAGTGTGCCGTTATCCTGAGACTGGCCGATCTCCTCAGGTGTGACTTCAGTCAGTCTCAGGACAAGCTGGCATAGGGGACTCTTCACTGAGCTCAGCTCTTGGTGTTTTAGGGCTTTATAATGGTATGTGTTGGGGTCACTTGTCTTTAGATGCTTCCAGAATTTGATGGCTCTTTTCTGAATGTTCAAAAGGAGAGGGTATTGGCCTAATTCTGCCCTGCATCCATTATTTGGGGCTTTTCTTTGGACATAAATTATTCTTTTACAGAATTCCAGATGCAGAGTTTCAATGCAGTTTTTCCCAATTTAAATAGTCAAATTTTACAGGTGGACCCCACACTTCACTGCCATATAATGCAATTGGTTCGATGACTGATTTGAATATTTTGAGCCAGATCCTGATCAGAATATCAATTTTAATGGATTTTTTAATGGCATAAAACACCCTTTGTGCTTTCTCTTTGAGTTCATTCACAGCCAAAGCAAAATTACCTGTAGAACTGATTTTTAGGCCGAGGTAATTGTATGTCTTTGTGATTTCAATGTTTCTGTTTGATAATGTAAAAATGTTTGTTAGTCCCTGAAATCTGGATCGCTTTTGGAAGATCATGACTTTGGTTTTTTGGTGGTTGACTGTCAGGGCCCAGGTCTGACAGTAACTCTCCAGTAATGCCAGGCTCTGCTGTAGCCCCTCTTTAGTGGGCGACAGGAGAACCAGGTCATCTGCGTAGAGGAGACACTTTATTTCTGTGTCATGTAAAGTGAGACCTCGAACGGGAGATTGTTCAATAGTTTGTGCCAACTGATTGATATACATGTTGAAGAGGGTGGGGCTTAAACTGCAGCCCTGTCTCACTCCTCGCCGTTGAAGGAAAAATTTGGTTCTTTTGTTTCCAATTTTAACAGCACATTGACTGGCTGTGTACATTGATTTGATCACATCATAAGATTTTCCCCCTACACCGCTGTCAATAAGTTTAAAGTATAATCCTTCATACCAGATTGAATCAAATGCTTTCTTAAAATCTACAAAACAGGCAAAAATTTGGCTTTTATTTATTTATTTATTTTTATTTTTACTCTCTCTCTCTCTCCCTCTCCCTCCCTCTCTCCCTCACTTTCTCTCTCTCTCACCACCTCCCACACTACAACTCTACTTAATCTTGTTTATGTGAAAATTATAATAATTTAATTCTCTCTCTCTCTCTCTCTCTCTCTCTCTCTCACCACCCCCCACACTACAACTCTACTTACATTTTCAAAGTACACAAAAAAAGAAAAAATCTATTGTTTTTCTGTGTGTGCAGACAAAGTGTGCTCCAGATTGCTTTGCAGATGGCTAAGAAAAACACCCATTTTGTTTAGATAGGAGAGTTGTGGAGAGGTACATCTGAAATTATTGAGTGTAAAATGTAGCTCTTCAAAACCCTCTCTGTAGTCCATCCAGATTACAGGGTGAAAATGTTGCACACGAGTGCCTTACAACACAACATTCTGAGCCATTTGCACCTGTAATAATCAAGCAACACTAAACTGCTCCACTGTGTTCATCTGACCCTGCCCCTAGTCTGATCTTTGTAAATTTTGCCATGGCAAGCAGTGGTCACATTTGCATGAAATTGACTTGTTTAAATTGCCATAAAGCATTAGTTCCAAAAAAAAAACTAACTTTTTTGTCTCTGTACCATCACTCTTGCATTTGTCTTTGAAGTTCATTAAAAATATAACATTATTCCTTCTGTGGGTGCGTTCAGCGTGGCAGTGGTTGCAGATAATCTGAGGGTTGAATATAAATCACTGAGAAATAAAGCCGGACAGAGATGATGTGTTTAGTGAATAAATTCCACTGTCCGTTTGCTGCATTTCACACTCTTGTCATCTCTGGAAACTTTTCTTTTTGACAATAACTATATATGTATATATCTCAATATGTATGTCTTTGCCCTGAAATGACTTAATTTTTTTATCACAAACCATCATTTCAACCATAAAGCCATTGTTGGGCAAATTGGCTATTTTTTTTTTTGGACATTTCAGTTGAAGCAAATAATTTTGGGTTGTGAGTGCCCACGAAGGATACACCTCATGCATCCTCTGAATTCCCATGAAAGATGGTCGCATTTGAAGGCTGCATTCGAAGTGTCCTAATCAATTTAGCCTCAATGACGTATACGGCTGAGAAATGCGAACTCCGCTGGACGCAGCCTTCCAAATGAGACACAGCCGAAAAATTCTTGGACCCCAAAATTTTGCCATCTGTTATGCCTGTTCAAAAATGCATCGTATTATCACAATATTCTAATTGTTCTAGCTAAGCAAAATTGTAATCCATTAGCCTCTCTTTTTATCTGTTCCCCGTCTGTCGCTCATTTCGACATTGTGTCAAAGAAGCGACACCAGGGGTCTCTCCTGAGTGCCGAATACATCTCTGATCTATAAAAAAAGGCCAATGTTGGCAGACAGAATTTGCATGTCCTGCCCCCGGACATACGGGTATAAAGGCGAGGAAATATGTCTATTTCATTCAGAAATTTTCTTCGGAGCAGATAGTCATGTATGCAGCGAGCTGCGAGTCACACACCAACACATTCTCACACCCAACTCGTCACATATGGACGCTTTGCCAGGACCCCTTGGCGTCACTTTTTAACACACTGGGTATACCTTTGGCATTATTTTTCAACGTGCAGGGTAGTCCGATAGACTTCTATAGAGGATATTAAAAATAAAAATAAAAAAAACTTTGATTA
Source organism: Moxostoma hubbsi (assembly GCA_032164185.1). NCBI lineage: Eukaryota > Metazoa > Chordata > Actinopteri > Cypriniformes > Catostomidae > Moxostoma > Moxostoma hubbsi. The sequence continues at coordinate 23,034,122 of JAVLUX010000018.1, forward strand.
ATTGAACACAATCGTAGCATATTATATATATTTATTAACATCAACAAACCTCCGATAAAAATACGTTATCCAGCATGCTCTAGTTAAAGCAGTGTACCTATGTATACCAGTACCTAAGAAAACGCTTAAACTGCATACTTGCACACGCCGTGGAGCGTTGTTAATCTCACCTTTGAATGCCGTTTTACCTGCAGTTTAGTGTTGTTTTGGTTAAGACTACCCTGCACGTTGAAAATGACGCCAAAGGTATACCCAGTGCGTTAAAAAGTGACACCAAGGGGTCCTGGCAAAGCGTCCATATGTGACGAGTTGGGTGTGAGAATGTGTTGCACACACCTGTTCCTCTTCCTCTGAGCGATCTGCTGTTGTATCTACGGCGCACTTCAGTGGCTTTCTCCTTCTCTGCATGGCAGTGCAGTTTCCCCCTGGGCTCTTCCCCTCCAAGACCTGTAGGATGACATCTTCACTGACCTCCAAAGCCTACAGCGCCACCGGACAGGCCGCTTCCGCCCTGCATGCCATGGCCCTCCTGCAAGTCCACCAGGCCAAGGCACTTAAAGATCTGCACTTGGGTAGTCCTGATCCCGATGTGCTGCAGGATCTGCGCTCAGCGACTGACTTCGCTGTCAGGGCCACGAAAGTCACAGCGCAGTCACTCAGGCAGGCGATGGCAACACTTTCACAGGAATGTCATCTGTGGCTGAACTTGGTCGAGATGCGCGAGACAGACAAGACACGTTTCCACGACACCCCTGTCTCCCAGTTTGGCCTCTTCAGCAACACCGTCGAGGAAAAGGCAGACGGAGGCCATCTCACACATCCTGCCTCTCCGCAAACCTGCCACCACGGGCCATGCCCTGTCTGCTAGCCGAGGGCGTCCTCCTGCGGCCAAGAAACGTGCAGCTCCACTTCAACCCGGGCCCAGCTCTCAGCCCCTGCGTCGAGCGCCCCGCAGAAAGCGCACGTCCCAGAGACAAAAACGTTCGCTCCGGAGCTGGTAAGCAGACCAATCCGTCCCCCGGTGGAGGGCCGGGAGGAGAATCCTTGTTTGAATTTATTTCATTTGCCGCACCCCTTCGGGCTGCTGTACCCACATTCTCAATAATAGAGCTATTTCCTTTGTCTCTGGGTCACCTGGCCTGCAAATTCCGTTTTCACGCCACTATGCCGCCAGATCTCAACAGTCCTGGCATGCTGGGCATGGACCCCCGCCTCCAGCCCCATGACTGTCGTCCCCCGGCCGGCCGGTTCCGACGAGTCTAGAGGACGCCTCCACCAGACCTCCTCCTCAGTCGCTAACCCGCCCCCTGCCGGGTGTGCAGAGCAAGGTAAGTGCATCTTTAGGTAAGTGCAAGTCTTTTCCCAGCACCAGAGCCTCAGGACGCACCTTTGCCTCCCGACGGTGTACTACCTGCTCCGCCCCGCTGCGAAGCCCCGCCGGCTACGTCAAAAATAATCATCCCGTTAGTGCCCCTAGCACGGAGCTTGGATGTGTGGCTTTCACTTCCCAACCCATCACAGGACCATCCGACTCGGTTACGCAATTCAGTTTGCCAGCACACACCCCCCCCCCACCCCCCCCCCCCCCCCACCCCCCCGAACATGCCAATTCCCTGCGCGTGGAAATCGCAACCCTCTTACTCAAAGACGCAATAGAGCCTGTCCCTCCAACCGAGATGAAGAAGGGTCTCTACAGCCCTTACTTCATTGTACCCAAGAATGGCGGCGGTACGACCGATCTTGGACTTGCGAGTTTTCAACCGCGCTTTGCACAAACTTCCGTTCAAAATGCTCACGCAAAAACACATTCTAACTTGTGTCCGTCATCTAGATTGGTTCGCAGCGGTAGACCTGAAGGACGCGTACTTCCACGTGTCAATATTGCCTCGATATTGTCCCTTACTATGATTCGCGTTCGATGGCCAGGCGTATCAGTACAAGGTCCTCCCCTTCGGCATGTCCCTGTCCCCTCGCTTCTTTACGAAGGTTGCAGAGGTATCCCTTGCCCTGCTCCAAGAAGCCGGCATCCGCATACTCAACTACCTCGACGACTGGCTCATCCAGAGTTACTATGAGCCCACAGGGACCAGGTGCTCAGGCACCTCAGCCGTTTAGGGCTTCAGGTCAACTGGGTGTGTGTAAGGGCCACAGCCGTTGACTCTATGTGAGAAACATAGAGAGAAAAGAGGCCCGGCTAGGCTCGGCCCATTCCCAGGTTGGCTAGCGTCGCCTTGTTCCCCTGTCTAGGGTAACTATAAGGATTACGCCGAATTTGTGGGGCATCGGGGAAGGGTACATGCAGTCTGATCCAGCTGGTCGTTTTGGCACGTCAAGTACCTGCCCGCTCCTGTGTCAGCAGTACACGTACACGTCTCAGCGCATGCCATGATTTAAATTGGACCCATAGTGAAAGTTTCTTCGACACAACGTTAAAGTGAGCGACAGATGGGGAACATCTAGGTTACAGATGTAACCTCCATTCCCCGATGGATGGAACGAGACGTTGTGTCCTCCCGGCCACGTCGCTGAGCCGTGCCACTGTTGTGGCCAGCTCCTCAGAAAAATCCTGAATGAAATAGACGTATTTCCCCACCTTTATACCCGTATGTCTGGGGGCGGGACATGCAAATTCTGTCTGCCAACTTCTCATTGGCCTTTTTTCATAGATCAGAGGTGTATTCGGCTCCCAAAAGAGACCCCTAGTGTCGCTTCTTCGACACAACATCTCGTTTTTTAGTTATTTTAGCTGGGAACAATTATTGCTGTGTGGTCCAAGGTGGATAGGATTGTGTGGAGGGATAGAACATAGCACAAAACCAGCAAGACAATAATGAAATCCCTGGTGTATTACAAGCTTTTTTTAAACTAAGTATCACACTCTGCTTTTGTCTGACAGAAGGAGGGCAAAGTTTGTTCTGCCTTAAAAAAAAGAATCTCTTTAAAGAAGGAAAGAGAAGCAAGAATCAAGGTCTGCAAATCTGATCTGAGTGTGACATTGAAGTCAAACAAAGGTAGTTTTTGAGAGGGTGCAGAAATGTGTCAAGCCACACCAAGATGTGTTTGAGGTATAATTCAACTTCCAGGATCAGAGAGGGGTGAGAGATGATGCACAATGCTCTGGGAAGGGCTTACATAATGTATTGCACAAATACAATATAATATTGTACATAGGATCTCATTCACTATTTGTGCATAAATCCTATGTTTGAAAGTTTTCACAAAGAAAAAAAATAAATCATCAATAAATTAAAGGATAAAATTGGGATAGAATATTAAGATACAACCAACCACATTTACACAAAATACACAGGCTCCCAATCACTTTAGAAACATGGAATTTGTTAAGCTGAAATATCAATGCTAATGTTTTTGAAGTAAGGGAAATTAAAATGAAGCTAGGAAATTTAACATGTTAATTTCTGCGATTAATAGTGTATTGTTTAGGATGTTAAAAAGTGCAATTAAAACAGTATACCTTTTTTTCCTTCCTGAAACTTCACTAATATTTTTTCCCCACATTCTGTGGATAAAATTAGTGTGAATAAGGTGCACGCTCGACTCAACTGCACATCCTAGCACAGAAACATAATTAACAGCTAATTTAATTCATGTAAAATAAGTGTTGAGCCAAGTGTTGGAGAGATACGGGGAAGCTGTATCTCTTTGCATCACACAAAAAAGTTCACCCACTTCTCTAAACTGGTGTCAAAAACTAAACTGCATGAGAGAGAACCAGCGTGTGTGCGATAGAGACTGAGAAGGACCTGGCCATTCAGTTAGCAGCCAGGTATACTTGTAGAGACTGAATGACAGCCAGAAATAAATGTAGTTTTAAGATTTTAAACTTTAGAAAATAAAACTCAGTTTGTTTTATATCTGCACGTATAGTGTCTAATAATGCATTGGCAATGTACACTTATGTTTATCTTGCCAATAAAGCTTGATATGAATTAAATTTGCCCATTTGATCCTATTATTAAAATCCATTGTAAAACACCAGAAGGTTTTGCTCAACTTTTAATTGCAGCATGCCCACTGATTTTATGGAATGTATACATATACCTGTAAAAATGTGTGTAATTAACTCTGTACACACCTGTTGTGAATCTGGCAGAAATATTGTCTTAGAACCTTTGTCTGTGCACATAAGTAGGCTACTTGCACATAATTATACGAGAACAAGACCCATTGTATGTTCAATCCAGTGTTCTGCAAAAGTAGAATAAGATTTCATCATGTGCCGCATTACCATGTGTAAGCCTTTGTTAGTGCACAATGTTTGTGTAATAATGGGAGTATGATGGAACATCTGTCAAAGGCCTTAATTATAATGTTTTCCAAATGGCTAGAGGCAGCTATATATACAGAGGATAAACATATATAGAGTATACATCATCAGATCACATTAGCCTCTGACAAACTCTGTCCATCACTCCTTTGAGAATAAAGAAAACTTCTGTGCACTTGCCATCTGAATCTCATATTTTATCCTCTGAATGTAGAAATTCATAGAAGTGTTATCAAGACTTAAGGACAAACCTAATTATGGACTTTAAAAAGTCACATTAGCAAAATTGGTTGTATTGTCACAATTCCTTTTTCTATGTTAAAATTAAAGCATTATTTTGCTAGTTCCTATCTGTCACTCACTCGACGTTGAGTCGATGTAGTGACATTAGGGATCGCACTTGGGAGCCCCAGACACCTCTGATATTTGAGAACAGGCCAATGTTAATTGGCGAGTGGAATTTGCATGCCACTCTGGGTATAAAAGGAGAGCAGCCAGCTTTTACCATCAGCAGCTGTGCCTTAATCAATGAGGAATAGAAGCTTAGGCTACTTGAAGTAGAAAATGGTCCCTGTCCCATTGCATTCATATTTGTTCTTTGGAGCCGAGCAGTGTTGAAGAAATCCACCAGCGTTCCATTCACCTCTGAAAGCGAAAGTGTAAAAACAGCTGTTGGATATACGGCACATTACAGTGGGTTCTCCCTTTCTCGCAGAGATAAGTGCAGAGAACGCCCCTGGGTGCTTCAGCAGCCACACTTGAAGAGAAATAAAAGAGTATATTTTCTCTAAAAGAGTGAGCACTGACGGATAGCATCTGTTTAAAGTTTTTGTGCAGTCCCTGGGAATATTTCCGCCGGATATATCCCCACGGACCTCCATTTCCCCTGCACGCTCCTTTCTACCGGTTGAGTTCATGATTGGGTCAGGCGGCTCGCCCTAGGGCTGGCTTAATGTCTCATTCTGGGCTCAGGATTAAGAGCTCTCGATCGCAGCATCAGAGAGTGGGCTGCTACAGTCGGACTTGGAGGACTCGCCGTGCGTCCCAACTTCGGATGTGGTAGCCCAGCCTGAGGCTAACACGGAGCAGGCAGCCATGCTTGTCCGAGTTGCCACAAGCATTGGGCTCCATCCACTCTGACCTGAGCCCTCATGGCTTGATGACTGGTTCTTGGGCTCAGAGCGCCACTCACAGCAGCAGAGGTGCATGAGAATCTCATGAAGTCTTGGCAGGCACCTCGACAGTGGGGCGGCCAGGGGGTACATGGAGTAGGCGATTAAACACAGCTAACTGGCGGAATCACCCTGGGATCCCATCCAAGGCCTGTAAGTCCACATCGTCCATGACTGCCAAGGCTTACAGTGCCGCTGGACAAGCCGCTTCCACCCTGCACTACTGCAAGTTCAGCACACCAAAGCACTAAAAGAGCTGAACGAATGCAGTTCTGACCGGGGAGTGGTGCAGGAGCTGTGCTTGGAAACTGACCTAGGTCATGGCACGGGCTCTCGGGAAGACTATGTCCACTATGATGGTCCAGGAGCACCACTTGTGGAGATGGATGACGCCGCCTTTTTGACGCCCCATCAATCAAGGTGGTCAGTTCGGTGACATGGCCGAGGACTTTGCCACAGCAATCCTTCCCCGGCATGATTCCTCCACCGCCTACAGGCAGTCGAGATCCAGGACCCCATCTGCTCAGTCCCCAGTCTACTCATCACCAAGGGTGTCCACCTGTGGTGGCACAGGCTCTGCCACAGCCTGAACGACAGCTCAGCCACAGTGTAGAGCCTCCCACAGGAAGTTGATACCCTCTGTCCACCAACCCACGCTCAGGTGGTTGTGATGAACCACGAGGATGCACAGCCCTTGGGATGGCAGGCTCCTCAATGTGGAAGTTCCTGCTCCGCCCCACCACGAGGCCCTGTCCGCAGGTATGTCAAACGCGATTTTCCCCTTGGTGCCCCTCGCTCTGAGGTTGGAGGCGTGGCTAGCACTCTCCAACCCATCGTGTTGGCACATCAGGACTATCCGACTTGGCTATGCAATTCAGTTTTCCAGGCACCCGTCCAGGTTCAATGGCGTCCGTTTCACCTCAGCAGGAGGTGAAGATGCCACTGTCCTGCATGAGGACATCACAGTCCTTTTACAGAAGGACGCAATAATGCATAAGAAATGCATCCTGTCGTATGTCCGACATCAAGATTGGTTAGCAACGGTAGACCTTAAGGACACGTAATTCTGTGTCTCGGATTTTCCTCGGCATAGACCACTTCTCGGTTCGACTTTGAGGGCTGGGCATATCAGTGCACGGTCCTCCTCTTCGGTCAGTCCCTGTCGCCTCGCGTCTTTACGAAAGTCGCAGAGGCAGACTTTTTCCCACTAAGGGAAGTGGGCATATGCATCCTCAACTATCTTTACAACTGGCTGATTTCAGCTCACTCTAGAGATCTATTGGGTGCGCACAGGGACCTGGTACTCAGACACCTCAGCTGACTGAGGCTTCAGGTCAACTGGGAAAATATCAAGCTCTCTCTGGCGTGGAGCATCTCTTTTCTCGTGATGGAGTTGGAGTCAGTTGCTATGATAACATGCCTCACTAACGAGTGCGCCCAGTCGGTGCTGAACTGAACTTTACAGCGGTCCCACTGAAGCAATTTCAGAGGCTCCTGGGGCATATGGCGTCCTCTGCGGGGGTTACACTGCCCGGGTTGATGCATATAAGACCGCTTCAGCACTGGCTTCAGGTACTTTGTGTCCGAGGCCTCCCTCGGCACAGACGTGCTGGCACACAGCTGGCCCTGGGCCTGTGCAAATATGCGTTTCCCCATTGAGCCTGCTTTCACAGACTTTGTGCAAGGTCAGGGAGGATGAAGAACAGGTCATGTTGGTGGCACCATACTGGCCCACCCAGACTTGGTTCTTGTAGCTCATTCTACTCATGACAGCCCTTCCCTGGCGAGTTCCTCTGAGGAAGGACCTCCTTTCTCAGGGATCGGGCATGATTTGGCACCCATGCCCAGAACTCTGAAATCTCCACGTCTGGCCGCTTGCACACAGCGCCTCTACAAACACGGTGACCAGGGGCAGAGGGGCCTTTGCCCAAGGAAGACATGGGTGTACCTATGGGCACGTCTTCACCTCGGGGAGGGGAAGCTGCTCTGCAGATGCCTGCTAAAGAGTCACCATTGGTCAGGGACCAGGAGGCCACCACACTTTTGCTGTTTATTTTTAGATTTAAACTTGTTTGCTCTTTATTATCACACAGTCAGTAACATATTGACATAATGATTGATGTACAGTATGCATCCATGAAATCAGAGACTCTCTTCTCAAAATCAGAACACAATTGGTCACAGCACATAGCCTATTAACAGGTACAGTATGGTGATGGTGGCTGTCCACTTGTGATCGGATTGCCCAAAATTAATCTTTAATACCAGGCAATAAATGGGGCACACACATAGCAGTAGAGTTAGAGAGAATGAAGTCAAAACTGATGCACTAGGTCAGCTGTCACCAAATAGCAGACTGTGGTCCAGGTCCGAACCTCGGCTTGGTTCCATCCGGACCGCAAGACATCTTGACATTTGCTGCCCCATTTCACCATTTCTATACTTCAAGTTGTCAGTGCGACAAAACAACAGAGCTGTGTACAGCGCAAGCGCTCAGGCACAGGTAGCACTGATCTTTCAGCGCTGTATCCTCAAATACTTTTCTCTTTTACAGAACACGCTTAATTTATAACCTTTCGTACGCTGTGTGCAGAGTTTCAGACACAGATATTTTAACAAAAGTAGATCACAGCGGAGAAATACAGTCAGCAGCAATATAGATGGATACTGGCATCTCATAAAATAGCTGGAGAGTTGTGGCGTAGTGGGTTCTCTGGTTCGATCCTCATAGCCACCACCATTGTGTCCTTGAGCAAGGCACTTAAATCCAGGTTGCTCCTGGGGGATTGTCCCTGTAATAAGTGCACTGTAAGTCACTTTGGATAAAAGTGTCTGCCAAATGCATAAATGTAAATGTAAATAAAATACACTGCAGAAAACGAAAATGAAGTGAAGTGAATGCAACTTCATGTGTCTGAAATGAATCCGACCATTCAGCTAAACCAGGTTTGTGACAGGACAGTGTGCTTCCAGAGTGCCATTAAAATATAAATAATATTTTTTTTAATTTTTCATCTAAAATTAGCTTTATTAATCAGCATGTTTGAGCCTTTCAAAATCAGTTTATCAGAAAATCATTGTGGCAGGGAGGAGGGCGGGGCCGGGTCGTGATTATACACACCCGGTCCCTTATCAGGCTAATTAAGCCTCTGAGAGGGATAAAGGCCGATGGCAGACAGTGGTGCGACAAGAGAGATCGTTTACGGACATGTGTGTTTGTCTTTTAAGTTTCTCATTAAAATATTATTTACATCATCAAGCCGGTTCTCGCCTCCTCCTTTCCATTGAATCCCTTTACAGTGGTGCCGAAATCCGGGAAGGAGAGTGATATGCCGTAGTAGAGTTCTCACCACTACCGTCCACCCCAACGGGGCAGCCGCGGCTGTCTGCTGGGGGACGAGGAGCCCAGACGCCTGGAAGCGGAGGAATGGCCGCCGACAGCGAGGGGAGAAGGGGCTCCTAAGGCCGTCAGGCCGCTGCCAGGGGCGGGAGAGACCCCTTCTGTTCTCCGAGAATGCGGCGGGGTGTTCCGTCCACCAGGGGCTGGAGGACTGCCTCCGATCCGCCCAGGGAGTCACGGCTGTCGTCTGTTAGAAGGTGGAGGAGTGGCCAAGGAACAAGCTACGGCGTATGGCCTTTTCCCTCTCTTTTAAATTTGACAGTGTTTTTTGGGGGGGGTACTACACTGTTACAGGAAGTACCCCCCTATTTTAATTATTTCTGTTTCCCTCCCCTCGTCCCCTCCCTCATCCAGGTAGATGGGGATGACCTGCCAGCAGACGGGGCTAAGGGCACGCCCTCCCCCGGGGGGGGGGGGGGGGTGTACGTCATGCTGGGGGCTCCCCAGCCTGAAAGAACGAGGGAGGAATGTGGCAGGGCGGAGGGCGTGGCCGGATTGTGATTATACACACCTGGTCCCTTATCAGGCTAATTAAACCTCAGAGAGGTATAAAGGCCGATGGCAGATGGTGGTGCGACGAGACAGAGATCGTTTATGGACATGTCCATAGTGTGTGTTTGTCATTAAAATATTATTTACATCGTCAAGCTGGTTCTCGCCTCCTCCTTTCCACTGAATCCCTTTACACTCATCTCTTACATAAATGGCTAGGAAAAACAACCAAAATTTTTATTTAACTAGTAGCATAGTGGAGTTATTCCATTATTTGATAGTCTGGCCATTTATAGGTCTACTTAACTTTAACTAACAGTATTTTTAAGCTTTACTATTGTGCTGTGTATTTTTTGTTGTTGGTAGATTTTCATTTTAAGGAAAATATAAAAATGGTTTATTTAGACTTTTAACTTCTTAAAAATTTCTCTCAGAGGAAACCCCTGAACCCCCAAACAATATATTTCCTTAATAGTCACAAGGTCTCCTGTTCCGCTTGAGTATCTAAACATATTCAAACAAAAAAACTGGACTGTTTTCATTCAGCTTAAATATAATCAGTTAATTGTATCTTTTAATATTTATAACAGTTCTCTCAATTGATGAACTCATTAAAATATATTTTAATCTTTTGGTAGACGATCCCCCAAACCCCACTACTTTGGTTTTGTCTTTGGAGCCCTAATGTCCTAATCCTTGCCCAGTTTTAAAGAGAATGTTTTGACTTTGGTGATCCTTCTTTTGCAAAGGACTATTACTGCCAACTTGGAAATTTACAATTAGGCCTACTATTTAACATTCCTTATTGTCATTTCATAGCTATGCTGTCTACCATCAGCATGAAAGTTGTTGTCCGGACCTTTGGTGGAAAGGAAATCTAGAGACCGGACCTCTTGGAACTTTAATTTAATACCCCTGCACTAGGTTTAAATGGATTTCTTTTTTCTTTTCTTTTTATCTGTCAAAATGACAGATAGTATTTAGAATTATCCGTCTATGCCTAGAAATGTATTTAATCTACATACAGGTACATGCATACCTACAGAATGTGCTTCATCAACAGTGGAGAAGTACGTTTTTCATGGAATTTAGTAAATACTATTAAAATACATTAAATTTGCACTCAGCCTCTTTCTATAGAGCCACCAGTTGAAAGCCATTACTGAGAAGGTTTTACCAAGATCTACTGCTTTAACACAAATAATTGCAAGCGAGAGAGGGAGAGAAAATCACACATGGTATAATACTGGGGAAAAGAAAGTTAGGGACAAGAAGGGTCACTTGTGAAAGTGGACAAAACCTCACAGTTCTTATTTCTACGTGACGTTTTGGTTGTTAGAGGGAAAGTGTGGCAAAGTCATGGTGTCCTTTGAAAAACACTGAATTGAAGCAGTTGAACCACTTCCTCTGCATGCAGGCAAAGTTCACCTGTGGAGTTTTCCATGCCGCATCCTCTCAGCTGAAATGAATGATAGGTGCACAGTCAGATGCTGGCGGATGTGGGGAAGAGGGAAGGATTTATCAGTTTGATTGTGGAGAGTGATGGAGAGTTTGCGCTGTTGCAATCCTTAACTGCACAATTACTCAAGCGGATTTGCCATCACTAGCCTTATCTTCAAACAAGCAGCTTTGATCGATCATCTTACAGATAGAAATGAGAAAAAATAAATATTTCCCCCAGCGGGCGGAGAAAGCACCATTTGTAAATCGGTCTGACACAGGTTAGGTGAGGTGACATAATACACAGCTGCAGTGTGAGATATCAGCATTCATACATATACGCATGCAGAATGACTTACAACCTGCTTATATCCTTGTATGTATATATATAGGCACATACAGTTTTTCACAAACACATTTGTCTTAAAGGAATGTTCCAGGTTAAATACAAGTTAAGCTCAATTGAAAGCATTTGTGGCATAATTTTGATTACCATAAAAATTTATTTAGACTAAAAAGCAGAAATCGAGGTTCCAGTGAGGCACTCACAATGTAAGTGAATGGGGGCCAATTTTTTTAAAGTTAAATACTCACTTTTTCAAAAGTATATTCACAAGACATAAAGTATATGTGTGTAAACATGATTTGAATGTGATCAAATCACTTACAAAACTTTTCTGTGTAAAGTTATAGCCAACTTTGTTACCATGACGATGTAATGTTAACAAACCCTATAACCCTAAAACGACTGTAAAAATTATGATTTAAACCAATTTACAGCTCAAATAATACACAAGTTTTAACATAAGAATTAATGTAAGTGCAAAAATTGACTAACTGTAACCTTTTTTTTTTAAAGAAAAGGTGGAACGAGGCAAAATAAATTTTTGTTGTAATCAACATTGTGCCATAAATGCTGTCAATTTAACTGAACTTTATTGAACCCGGAACATTCCCTTTTATCTTCAGCTTTAGTGTGCCAATAGGAAATATACATTTTAGACTCCCAAACAGTCCTTTTGCAAATAAAATTGAATAGAAAATAAGAAAAGGGAGCCCTACAACAGATGGCATGGCCCCTACAGAGCCTCCCACTGAACATCAAGTCATGAAGAGACAGAAGCAATTGAGACTTGGAACATCCTCTCTGCCAACAACCAATAAAATCCCAAGGTGTCCAAGTGTACCTAGGACAACAAGTGCTGTTTTGACAGCAAATGCGGTCATACCAAATATTGATTTAGCTTTTTTTTTTTTTTTGGTGCTGTCAGTCAATTAATTTTTTTTATCGTAATTTGTCAATTTTTTTTTGTAGTAAATTAAGATTAATCACAGATTTTGAGTGTTTCAATTTTACACTATATACTTTATACATTTTTTCCTGTCAATTTCTTTTTTTTATTTCTATTTTAGGAAAGGCAACAAAATGTTTTACAATATAATGCTTTATTAACATTTTTCAAACAAAGCCTTCCATAGTATAAAGATGCAGTAATATAGCACCAATTCAAGTAACATTCCCCAAAGTCAAAATGGGAGGTTTACTAATTGAAAGAACTAGTCCACACATTTGTTGCATTTTCATTGCAATGGGCAAAATATCCTAAACTCAAGTCCTCTACAATATTAATCTGCTGGTAGACTGTGGCTATCCACTTTCGTACAGCCATCGTGATGCCGCGTTCATGATTTACGTCAGGGCATCAACACCAGGGGCTCCACATGAAGAGTGCTTGCTGACAAAAATGTTGCTCATTCTGCGTTTTGGTAATAGTTAAGACTTGACATGCTTAATAATGAATTAAAATGTGCCTTACGTCACTGAAAAATATTTCATTTCTATCACAAGTCCCATCCTAGCTTGTTTTGTACATCAAATAGCATTAAGAGGTCCATTCTCCATCTTTTTAACACAGATGCACTGTTGTGTGAGTGTGCAGAAATAATTTTATACAGTACCGTCCATAGAATTTCTATCAGACTGCTGCGTTAGGCTATTTTATGCTAAGCTTGTAGGCTTTTTTTTATTATTAATCGCATGCGTTAACGCATTAATTATTATATATAATGTTAACTGGACTTTGTATGATGTAAATTGATAAATGAATACTATGTATGCCATTATTTTTGAAGAAATCCTCAAATGCAAAATATTTTTCACAAGTGAAATGCTTGCATGAAATGCAATTGTCAGATGTAGTTTTGTGAAAGTGTACATGGATCACACAAATTTGACATGAAATGTAAATAAAGAATAGCTAAACAAGCAAGGTTTTTGACAACAGAGCTAGTTTAGCAAGTTGAGAAAACCATTTTATTTAATTTGACAAATTAGCTCTTTACCGTTACATGAAACATTTCCAACCACCTTCTTCCCTCATGTACCCACTATTGATTCAAAGTCTTTTAGGACTGTAATTAGTTTTGGATTCCAGTGTTGAACTTGTGGCAACATGTCTCTGCTGCACACATGTCCTCCTGTAACCCATCATTGGTTGCATTTCCTGCCACATGGCTTTCCCAAGATAGGAAATTTACAGTCATCATTTCCTATTTGCTTTCATTAGCACTTCAGTGTGCAGAGTACCATTTAAACAGTTTCTAAATAAATGAATACATGGACAGTAAGTGCTAATAGAAAGCTGTGGCCCTCTCTCTAGCTCTCTCCTAATCCAATACATTCACTTACACCAGCCTGCCTCCCTTCTCTTCCTCAGCCATTGAGAGGAGATTTTTATTTTCAACCAGTTGAATAAAAGGATCAAGGTCAATGTTTCATTGTAATAGAGAATTTCCACACACCTCGCAAAACAGCCTAGAGGGCATCTGTTGATGGCGGCATGTGTTCGTCTTGGAGAAGTAATATTGCTGGCCAATTGATGTTCTCTGCTTTTAGAAATGGCCAGTGAGCTGGAGGATCGTTCTGCTCTTGAGATTAGTGATTAGACAGAGAAATGGTCCTTTCTGCTTATTGACTCCCAAATGTAATGCACACACAATTAGTTATTGCATTCTATTGCCATTCTCAAAGAGCTATTTTCGTATTAAATCTAGGTTGCTTTTGTGAGGGTGATGAGTTTAGTGTAATTATGATTCAGAGTGTGTGCTTGGAATGTGAAACACAAGGCAGCGTCTTGTCTGAAAATCTAGTCGACGAATCAACCTTAACGTCATGTAACCTCCGTTCCCTGAGGGAGGGAGCGTTGAAGTGTCTCGTCATCATGACAACATAGTTGTAATATTGGAAAAAACTTTACACAAATAAGATTAGTAAGCAATTTTATCATACTAAATTATGTTAACACATATAATGTTTTCGTGTTGTGGCTATACCTTTGAAGCATTCAGTATTTTAATGGTTATGGACTGACACCATTCACTTCCGTTGTAAGTGCTTTACTGTAACCGTGATTTTTGCCTTTTTTTTAAACAAACAAGGGATGAAGTCAAAATATTTTTTTTGTGCTATCCAACATTATGCCACAAATGCTGTGGATTTTGCTTAACTTGTATTGAACCCGGAATATTCATTTACGGGTGAGATGTACGCAATTTCTGTGCCTATAGTACAGGGGTGGTACATGGGCCGCATCTGGCTTTAAGGAATAGACGGGGGGCCACATTGTATTACTTTTTAGATCAAATGTTCCGCATTGATTGGTTCTTGCATATTTTAGGCCCCGAAATAGTTGTGTCAAATAGAAAATAGAATATTCTAATAATAAGAATTAAAAAAGCATATTCCTCTTTTGCTTGCTTTTGCTCACATTTCAATAATTACATCTCCACATCAATTATGCCTAGATCTATGTTTGGATTTAATAAACGTTCATCGCTGAGAAGATTTGCTCACAGACTTAGTAACACCAAACAGCACAGGCAGCCTCATAAATGGATACGGATTAGCTGGATCACATTTTTACTTGATCAGAATATTGCACTAAAGAACACTAAGCTTTTTTGAAGTGGAGATAAAGAGAGATAGACAGAGAGAGAGAGAGAGAGAGTGCGAGAGAGAGGGAGAGAGAGAGAGAGAACTTGCATACATGGTTGCCAGATTGGCCAAATTAATTTAATAATTGGAAGGAATATTTCACATTTTTTAAATTTCCGATTATAAAATTTGGCTGACTATTATTTGTCAAAAAAAATAATTTTGATTATGAAGATTAATTGTCTGTTTTAGGGCTTTCACGATTAATTGTCATATAAATTGTAATATTTCTTAAGGTACATGTGTGCTTCATTCACCTTAAGAAGTCATTTTTACATATTTAACTTCAAATATATAAAACAAATCATAAAACGTATTTATGATTTCCTTTTAAGGCTTTAAAAACATTTTCAATATCAAAACATTTAAAAATATTTAAAATATATCTCTCTTTTTGGTCAACTTTAGTTTTGGTCAATTTTACATTTACACTGCTGTTTTTGGAACTAATGAAAAAAAATTCCATTGTCTTTCATTTGTCGAGAAAACATATAGGCCTGCTCCAAACTTAGTAAATTTTGCTGTGTTTGGCTGGTTGGGATGCTCAAACAAACAGAGAAATATTTTAATTGCACTACATGGCCACAGTGTTTAGCCTTTTGAAGTTATCAACCGACAAATGGCTTACTTATA
The DNA here is from genome assembly GCA_032164185.1 of Moxostoma hubbsi. Classification (NCBI taxonomy): domain Eukaryota; kingdom Metazoa; phylum Chordata; class Actinopteri; order Cypriniformes; family Catostomidae; genus Moxostoma; species Moxostoma hubbsi. The sequence continues at coordinate 23,049,541 of JAVLUX010000018.1, forward strand.
GTTGTCCTTGAACATTAAAGTGGCATTAAAATATTTTAACATTAAAAAAACTAAATTCACAATAAGGAAGCCCTGTATAATTAGACTAATTTCGGGTACACCTGACCCTGATCATGTACGTTTCTTAGGGAGTAGCTACGTAAGACCTTTTCTTAGATAAACTTTCTTATGTGAAGAAAAAAATACAGCTGAACACGGAGAGTAATGGAACTCATAAGATGCATTTGTAGCAATTCGACTAACTTTAACTTGACACGCCATCTTAAATATGCAACACTTATGGTGCAAGACACTCAAAATATTGTGTGAGACAAATTATCCCAAGACAGCTGTCTGCGTTGCGGTTGTGTTGGCTGGCTGTAGATGAAGTGCTTTAAAGGGGATGAATTCAAAGACCCTGTGAGTCTGTCAGCACACTATTTAAAGCACCACTGCCAAAAACACCAAAACTAAAATAAATGGATAAAGAAGAGTAGTCAAGATAAACTAGTGGACATCACTAATGAGCTTGTCAGTTGTTAGTTTATCACTGCGACTTATCTCTAATGTGTGTAAACTTTAGAAATACCCTTTTCCCACCTGACCTTTTATGTTGCAACAGATCGAGTTATAATTGGTCAATGAGACCTTTCGAGGGGCCCTTCTTAGTATCAAGGGACCACTCAACAGTCTAGCCACAACCTAGACACTTCAGAGGAAGCAGAAATTCTCACATTCAAAGCAAAAAGAGAGAGAGAGAGAGAGAGAGAGAGAGAGAGAGAGAGCAGTGTCACCATCAACTATATCTGCATGAGATCTCAGTAACTCCCTGTTCTTCTGGCTCTCTCCGTATCTCTCTACCTCTTTCTCTTTTTCTCTACAGGTCTCTCAGCAACTGTCTTTGTGCTTCACTCATTACATCCCATTTACTCCTCTCTTTCTCTCCACTCTGCCTTTGATGTCTATTATTTCTCATTTACCTTGTCTTAATATTTGCCTCCACAGAGAACAGATGGTTTTTTGTTCCAGATGAAAAGACAGGAGAGACTCGCTGCTCATATTTCCATTGGCTTGATGCAACGATCCGTCAGAGAGGAAAATAGGGAGAGTAAAATGGAGGAAGAAAAAGAGAGATAGTTCGATTTTAGTTTTACCTCCGTCTTTCTGAGGTTGGCATGGTTATGGCAGAAGTAGTGTCCATACTATTTAGGAAAAACTACATAGAGAAAACCAGGGCTAGTTCTCACAATTTTACTGCAGTGAATATTTCTCAGGGTAGGTTTATATTTACAGGCCTGCTGTCACAAAAGACCCTGCCTATTATATAACCTTTTTAAAGCTTTTTAACTAAACTTATGATTATGAACTTAAAAGTATGAAACAAAACAATTCCTGAAACAGCAAAAATGTAAAAGCCATCGTTTAACTGTATCTAACCTTTGTTTGGCAAACAAATTAATAAATTGTACAAATGTATAACATATAATACACTTAATAATAATCTTATGATGATCTTTTCCCATAATTATAATTTAGAATATGCTGATTACACACATAAATAACACACACACATGGCCAAAGAGGTTTGGTATTTTCCTGCAAGCATGCCCTAAGTCTAGGCATAAGTGGGTTGGCAAAATAAAGACAGCACACCAATAAGAAGCAGATAGCTTGTCTAAATGGGCTTTAAAGTTTAAAGTTTTTATGGCTGGTAAGAAGAGGAGTCAGACTGAAATTAAAAGATTACTTCTATCAGATTACTTACTGCAACTGCCGTTTTTAGTAAACATGAAGAAAGGAGAGAGTAAACATGCAAGATGGGAATGAATAGCAACTGATCAAACACAAAGCATAGACATAATGTATATTATACTATAGAAAAACGTACTGACAGTCCCACTGAAATCAGAAACAGTAACTTTGTCATTGAATGTCAGGTATAGGCCTACTATGACATGCTCTTTACACGCATGGTAAAGTTGGTTAAATTTTATATAGACTTTGTTAAATTATAAAGAATGTAAGATCATATTAAGATAAATATGATATACACTCACTGAGCACTTTATTAGAAACGCTATGGTCCTAAAATGTGCCATATCTTCATAAAAAGTGTCAGATCTTCTCCATGCTAAACCAATGTGTGTGAATGACAGACCTCCACCTGAAGAGAGTAAGACCTCTGCAAAACAATCAGTAGATGTAGCATTCTCTGCTTTTTTACCAGCTAATGAGATGCTGGCTTCAATATACTGTTATGAGATTTCGCTTGAACACCATTTTAACTAAATATTACAATAGATTTCAGTTAGTTCCTCACCAAACCTAATTGTATACCTTCTGAACAAGGCATGTGATGCATACAATAATTTATAAGACTTCTGAATTACACTTTTGCATCCTTTTTAAGCTTGAAGAGGTGGTCACCATAAACAGCCATTGAATGACATCACTTGGCATAAAAATATTTCACAATTTCTCCCTTTGTGTTAAGAAAATGAAATAAAATCATATGGGGTATGAAAAACACAGGGGCGAGTAAATAATGACTGAATTTTAAACATTGGGTGAACTATCATTTTAAAGGTATAGTTGACCCAAAAATTTACATTTGCTGATAATTTACTCAGGCCATCCAAGATGTATCTGAATTTCTTTATTCATCAAAACAGAATTTAACATTTTTAGGATTTCATTTCAGGCCTCCTCCTTTAAACAATGCAAGTGAATGTTCTCCATTTTTTGACGGTCCAAAATGCATATTTAGGGTGCATCAAAATAATCCACACAACTCCAGTAGACAAATAAAGTTCCTCTGACCCCAAACGATTGATTATTTCTAGAAACAAAACAATACTTATATAATTTTTAACTATAGATGTTCACTTCTGTACATCTTTGTGATGCACACTCATGAGAGGAATGACCTAAGCTCGTTTGTAAGGTCATGCGTCACATGGAGGATGAGGCAGGAAGCGTGTCATTGTTTACAAGAGAAACTTCCACAGACCAAGTGCCTTTCACAAACCAAAACAGTCCAAAACAATTTCAAAACAATATAAAATAAATAAAAAAAAATAATTTCCAAATAATAATAAAAAAAACATTACTGCAGTAAATAACCATCCTTTATTTCGGATTCAATGCCATTGCATTATCAACTTGTGCTTTTTCTTTTACAGAAATATATAGGCTATATGACTGTCAGGATTTCAAGCCACACAAGTTGTAGTTAATGAAACCAAGTGCGAAAGTGTTTACTGAGATTCACAGGATTTACACAGTGAGACAGTGAAGTTGCATGAAAATTATTTATTTATGCAGGCAGTGATGAGTGAGTGAATTGAGTGCAGGTTCAGGTAGAAATCGGGTGATGAGGTGCAGAGCCCGAGGGAGGCGTTTTCACACATACCTGTGCACAAGTACAGACGAAGAATTCTGATATCGACCCTTTGTTTCTTTCGATGGTCTAAAATCCTCAGAGGTCAAATATTCACGGTACACCCTCCAATATTTGAGAGAATGTAGGGGTGTACTGATATCCAGGTTTAGCACGATAAGCCAATCGCTCATGATCATGTATAGGCAATCGAGACCAGCATCCAATATACACACACCAAACGACCATTTTGAACAGTACCCATATACAAATACAAATCTACTTGCTATTTTATTGGGAATGTGGGTACCACAGCCCGAAGGGGGTGCGGTAAAGAAAATAAACTCAACTGAGGATTCTCCTCCCAGCCTTCCACCGGGGGATGGAGTTGTCTGCTTACCAGCTCCTGAGCAAATGTCTTGGTCTCTGGGTCTTCCGTCTCAGGAATGCTTGGGAGCCTTCCGGCTCCTAGAGGGGGTTATTGAGACGGGCCTGCGCTTCCTGTGTGGTGCTCGACACTGGGGCTGAGAGCTGGGCCCAGGCTGAGGCGGAGCTGCACAATTGTTGGAAGCCGCAGGAGGACATCCTCGGTGGGCAGACAGGGCATGGCCAGCGCTGGAATTGCGAAGGGTGCATGATGTGGGAGATGGCCTCTGTCTGCTTCTTCGCCGCTGAGAACTGTTGGGTGTAGTTCTCGATGGTGTCGCCGAAAAGGCAGAACTGGGAGACATCCGCGTTGAGAAAGCGTGCTTTGTCTGTTTTGTACATCTTGACCAGGTTCAGCCACAGATGATGTTCCTGGACCACAAGGGTGGCTATCGCCTGCCCGAGTGACGGCACTTTGACCATCGTGGCCCTGAGGGCGAGGTCGGTCGCTGAGCGCAGTTCCTGCAGCACGTCGGGGTCAGGACTACCCAAATGCAGATCTTTAAGTGCCTTGGCCTGGTGGACTTGCTGGAGGGCCATGGCGTGCAAGGCGGAAGCAGCCTGTCCGGTGGTGCTGTAGGCTTTGAAGGTCAGTGAAGACGTCATCCTACAGGCCCTGGAGGGGAGCACCGGGCAATCCCGCCAAGTGGTGGTGTTTTTGGGACACAGGTGGATCGCAACCGCTTTGTCCACCTGGGGGACCGTCGTGTACCTGTGGACCGCTCCGTCATCAAGGGTAGTGAGAGCAGACGAGCGAGAGGATCGATTACGGGCAGTGAAAGGTGCCCTCCATGAGATCATGCACTTCCGGGAAGAAAGGAACCGGAGGGGGGCATGGCTGTGAGCGGCGCGCAGACCCGAGGAACCAATCATCCAGCCACGAAGGCTGCAGGGATGACGGAGGATACCAGTCCAGCCCCACGCTGACAGTGGCCCGGGCAAGCATGTCGGCCATCTGGCGTCAGCCTCTGACTGGGCGTGCTGACCCGAAGGTGGCAGCCCAATAGAGTCTTCCGCGTCATATGCCGGAACACTCTCCGATGCAGCGGCAAGCTCATCATCCAGCTCAGGGGCCTCAAGAGGATAGGCAGGCTGGCCGTGAGGCGAGCCGCTTTCACCCCGAGCCCGGGCGGAAGTCAACAAGCATGCCGGGGGCGGGTGGTTCATGCGGACGTACCCGGCAAAACCGAGCCCGCTGCCATCCCCAAATCGCCTACATCGCCAGCCGGGTCGTCCTCAATCCCATGGAAAGAAGGAGCGACGTGGGGGGCGGCTGGCGTTGCGTTCCTTTTGAGGAAGGAATGCCACGACCGCAACGTTGCCATTGTAAGATTCTCTCAGTGAGAATGCTGCCTCGGTGTGATCGCGGCCCAGAAACACGAGGCAGCACCTGTGACCATCAGGAGGGGAGAGAACTCGACTACATCCAGGAACTACACAGGGGCGGAAAGGCATCTTTATAAAGACACGTCCTGAAAAGGACGTTCAACGACACTGTGTATTGCTCTTTTAGAGAAAATACACTTTTAGTGGAAAAATGTATCTTTTAACAGCGCTGTCAAAGCACCCAGGGGCAAAGATGCACTGCCGTGCAGAGAAGGAGAAAGCCGCTGATATGCGCCGTAGATCCAACAGCATACGCTGATGCCAGAGATGAGAGGAAACTGATTGGAACTCGCAGCTCGCTGCTCACACAACCGGTCGGCTCCGAAGAAAATTTCTGAATGAACAGGCGCATTTCCTTCCTTTCATACACATATGTCCGGGGGCGGGACATGCAAATTCCTTCTGCCAATTTCTCATTGACCCTTTCTCAAAGAGAGACCCCTAGTGTCGCTTCTTCGACACAATGTTGAAGTGAGCGACAGACGGGGAAGTACAGTTACAGCACTTAAAATATACTCAAGTAAAAGTATAAAAAATTTAACTAATTAAAAAAGTACATTTCTTGCAAAAGAAAAGTTAATTACAGTAACGTGAGTATTTGTAATTTGTTACTTTATACCCCTGCGTGTGACCATACCAACGAGCTTATGTCAGCCCTCTCATGAGCGTGCATCACAGAGATGTACAGAAGTGAACATTTGTAGTTAAAAAGTATATAAGTATTGTTTTGTTTCTAGAAATAATCAATCGTTTGGGTTCAGAAGAACTTTATTTGTCGACTGGAGTCATGTGGATTATTTTGAAGCACCCTTAATATGCATTTTGGACCATAAAAAAATGGAGTACATTCACTTGCATTGTTTAAAAGTGCTTTTTGTTGAACAAAAAGAGGGTCCAAATAAATATGTGGTAAAAGGAGAAGGGACAATGGAAATAATTTACACTGGAGAAAGAAGACCATAAAGGAGGGAGAAAGAGAGAGTGTGGTTGCCATGGGAATGTTAATTCAATTCCAAGGCTAGAGGTTGGAAAAGAAGACAACTCATTATCACTATGACTTCTCTCTTTCTCACAGGCACAAAACAAATGGGTTGATGCTGCTGTGCTGATGGGCATCTCTTCTAAATGTTCTTGACTCTGATGTTACCTCCTTTTTCTTGTGCTGCTCATTTATTTAAACATCAGTTGTAATATTTGCTCATAAAAGAGCAGACAAATTGGAGTCCTCAATATGCAGAGAAGAGTAATTAAGAAGTGCCTTAACTGGTTCACTAAATAGGCTGAAACTTGCTGAAAAAATACTATTTCAATTCTAATTCTTTAAGGAATACTTCACCCAAAAATTTTAATTTTGGGGGTTTGGAGAGATAGGTTAATATGTTGTAGGACATCCACTGAAGGGTAATGAGTTGAAGGGCATGAGTGCTGCTCTTACGCAGACAGAATTAGGCTGCCATTTGCCACCACTAAGAGCAAAGGGTGACATTCTTAATGACGTGAAAAAAGGCATATACATTCCCTTTGACCACTATATAGTGGGGTAGCCTGCAAGCAGAGTCCAGAATTATATATTTTCTGTGCTGCCTTGAGGCCGTGTCATATAGTTCTGACCATTTTATTATTGAAAAAACAGCCAAATTAAAACAGCATCTGGTTCACATTTTCCCAAGTCCTGAAAATGCCCAATATGTTTTGATTATTCATAACACCACATATTGTCATAAATTTGTATTCACATACTGTTGTTAAAAGAGTATAATCTGTAGCAACTGCACACTAGTTAAATGTACTGTACGCTGCAATGTTTGATTTATTTTGATGCAAACAAGATCCTTTTTAGTGTTGCTGTTCGGTTAAATTATTTCTAGAAGAAAAAGTCTCACTTCTCTTCCATCTCTCTTCTTTGGACAAGCATGTAAATAAGCCCTAGCTGTGAGTTTCATCAGAATATTGTGAGGGAGCAATCTGCTGTTCATTTCAGCAATAATGTAAGCGCCTCTCAGAGCTGCCCAAACGGGTGCAGTTGATGCAGAGAAGATGGGACAGACAGGGACAGATTTTACTGGCAGAAATTTCACCTCACAGTGCCAAAAATAAGCAAATAAGCAACAATGACACACTTTTTCCATTCTTGATTACCACCCAATCACTGAGGTTACTGTAGTATTTTCAGGGAAATGATTTTGAGTCACTTTAGCATAATGCACAAGGCAGCTCGCATAAATCCACAGAAATGTGTCCAGGCTTTGTTTTGCTGTCTGTTATGATTGCATTGTTGTTTTCCTGTTTGTCATTGTAGAGATTCCATTTTGGTAACAGTGGGACATCCATTTTCTCATCAATAATTCAGTCTTTTCCCATTAAATCGACGTTGTCTCTTGTTTCAGCGGTCAAACAGCCTTTTTCAAAAGGAAACACTCAATTTGACACCAGAAAGCTGGTTCGGCTTGGATGCTTGAATTTCAGAGCTACAAAAGCCAGACATCTTGCTTCAATTTTATGACTATATTCCTTAAAGACTCCATGAAATCCTTTGACGAGTGCAGTTTTTTTTTCCTGTTCTATGAAACAGGAAGTTTGGGTGGGACCAAGGCCCTCATTTATATTTGATCCTAAATTACATGGAAATCTGAAAAGTCATGTGTGCGAAAGTTTTTTAGTTTTTTTTGTTTTTGTGCTTATGCTCCGGTGTGTCAGTTTTTATTTTTTGTAATGCAAATATTTATGGAAAAAGAATATTCCTATATGAGTAATAATGTTGTCTTATTTAGATTATATATACATCATGTAAATGTTTTATTTTGGAAATCTGCTGTAACTGTTATTTAGCCCTATCTGACTCCACGTTTCCAAAATAAATTCATTTTGAGACCTACGAGATATAATATGTTGATATTATGTACAATTTTGGAATATGTCAAGCACAATTTTGGAATTAGGAGGAGAGATTATAGTTAAAGTTACTGTATTACTGTATTTTTTTACAAAAAACACTGCATACAAACTCTTCACCCTCCTGCCGTCTGGCAAGAGGTTCTGAAGCATTCGGGCCCTCACAGCCAGACTGTGTAACAGCTTCTTCAGCCAAGCCATCAGACTCCTCAATACTCAGAGACTGGTTTAACACACACATATGTCCTGAGTTGCACTTTAATTGTTGTCACTCTATAACTGGCTGCTACCTCAATAACTGCTATGTGCATAGAACACTATCTCATAATATGTTATGTTTACATTTGTCATTTTTAGAAACTGTCATCTTTTTGCACTACTGTGTACTGGTCGGCGCTGCACTGTCTCTCACTTATTGTCCTGTTCATTGTTAGTAATTTATTGTACTGTCCCATACTTTTTGCACACGTTTGCACGTGCACTTTATATAGGTATTTTATTTAGTCTGTATAGTCTCATGTGGTTCTGGGTTTGTCCTATGTTATTTTATGTAGCACCATGGAGGAACGTTGTCTAGTTTCGCTGTGTACTGTACTAACTGTATATGGTTGAAACGACAATAAAAACCACTTGACTTGACTTGATCAATATATAGATTGATAAAAAGCGCCGCAACAGTCTCGTATTTAAAACTCACCTATATTTTTGTCTGCTGTTCATAAGGACATACATTTGTAATTAAGGTTTAACAAGAATATGAACATTGGTTGTAGAATGGTGTGGATTTACAATAAATGCGGTAAATTATTTATTACTGATAACAAAAATGATTACCTGATATTGAGTTATATATACCTCATCATATGGGCACACACCAGTAGCTGGACCCACTTTTTAGAAAATCTTGTCAACCGCACAAGAATATTCCATATGAATTATGGAATGAACAAATTCATAACTTAAGCATGCGTTTTTATTGTATTCTCTCTAACCATATTAGGATATTTGTGGGAATTCAGTTGGTGTCCATGCACTCGTTCACGTGCGTGTTTTTAAGATGAATTGCGATTTATAAAGTGGGATGCATTTAGGAAAACATATTGACGGTTTATAAATTATAGGAACATTTAGTAAATTGTTGTACGTTCACATTCAAGATAATTGTAGGAACGTCTTTATAAATGAGGGCCCAGGGATTGTGTTAAATGAAAATTCTCTGTCACTTACAGATTTCTTTTTATACATTGACGGATTATTATAGAAAACCATGCACTGCTTGTGATCAGAGTGAAGGTTCTCTAAATTTCATGATGACATACTGTACATCAATCACTTCCTCGGTGTACTATATATATATTTTTCATATATATATACTGTATATATATATATATATATATAGTATGTATTTATAGTATATAATATATTCTAGAGCCTTACTCTTCTGCTTTGAATGTAATAGGAGCACTGTAGTCTCTTTTATTCCTAACTGCTACTTAATTAAATACTTGCACTCAGGTGCATGGGAACCCTTAGCTGTAGGCTAGCTTGTACAAACGGCTTTACATACACAGGCACTGGGAAGCTGCCAGTCTTCAAATTGGATCACAAGCTCTTTTTAAATTGGAATCAGTGTTGAAGTATCAAAGAGATTGGATTGTTGACAGCGAGCAGAATTAAGGAATTAATAATAGCATATGTCCAGGTTCAGAATGGGACACAACAGGGAGAGCTGTCCCTTAAGTAGTGAGTGAGAATGGGCTAAGTGGTGTGGGTGGGGGTCGCTGTCCTTTTATTTATATCGTGGCCCCCTTCTGCATATCGCGGCACCATTTTGCGACCCTCTTCAGCCAGTCGCAGCCCATTCTGCAATGTGCACTGGCCCATTTCAGTTTATCGGCGCCCGTCCGGCCCCGTTTCACAGATGGCACACAGGGAAAATTCCCAGGTCTCCCTATGGCCAGTCAGCCCCTGGTGACAGGTGTTGTCAGGTTTAAAGCCCTCATTGTTGTGTTCACATGTGTGATATTTTATCTAACTGACAGAGACCACCAGTAGATTTCTAAGTAAATACATATTCAGTTTTCAATAATTAACAGACCAAGGGCCTCGTTCATGAAACACAACTAGAATGGATTTTTGTGTAAATCGTAAAAAACATTTTATGTTCAATTCAATATGACAATTTATGTTAGAATGGTAATAAATTATTTGATCTATCAAAGCAGTCTGTTTGTGTCTAACATTTGGAATGTGCATTTCATAAAAATAAATAAAGCATGGTAACACTTTACGTCAAGGTTGTACATAGAATTAGTGCAATATATAACATAAACTAACAATGATCAATTATTTTACAGCATTTATTAAGTTGGTTCATGTCAGAATCAGAATCTAAAGTAGCTTTATTGCCAAGTATGCTTACACACACAATACATTTTGCATGGTGACAGAAGCTTCAAGTGCAAAAAGAATACAAAGAATATACATATCCAACATATACATACAAACTTTTGAAATATACATACAACCATATATACATAAACAGTGAAATAAGAATAAAAAAAAAGATACAATAGATCAATAAATAGAGGAAACTACAGAAGGGCATTAATGTCGTTCAAGTATATTATATACAGATATACAGTTATGTGCAAGGTGATTTAAAGTATTGTGCAGGAGAGGTAGGATATGTCAAATAAATATGAATGGAATATAAATATTAATTAATATTTGAATATGCACATGATTTTATTGCTACAATGGAGAGTATTGGGGGCAGTTTTAACTGTTTATAATGTGAATGGTCTGAGGGAAAAAAACTGTTCTTGTTCCTGACTGTTCTAATGCTCAGTGCTCTGTAGCGATGGTCATTGGGCAACTGTTCAAATAGGTAGTGTGCTGGGTGAATGGGGTCCAAAGAAATTTTTCCATCTCTTTTCCTCAACCTGGAGGTTTACAGTTCTTGAAGGGTAGGAGGGTGAGAACCAATAATCTATACAGCAGTCTGGACTATCCTTTCAGACTTCTGATGTATGACTTGGTAATGTAGTCTTTTCAGGAAAATTATTATGAGTCACTTTAATTGGGTTACTTGAGCTGGGTTAATTTATTCTATAGGAGAGCAGGGATGATGGTGTTGAAAGACAAACTGAAGTATACACAAATAGGATCCATGCATAAGTCCCTGGTCATTCTAGATGTTGCAGTATGTAAGACTGGGCATTTCAAATCTACTGTAAAACATTGAGGTTGTCAGTCTGCATATACCTATGCATTTTTTACATTAAACGTTGTATACATTTACATTATGACCTAACATTAACTAATAACAAACTATAGTATATTAAATTAATGTTAATTAAGATCAATAGATGCTGTAAATGTTTCAATTCATGACACCAAAAGTATTAACTAGTAATGTATAATTAGAAGAGCACTAATCAGCTTCTGTCATCTGGCCAACTGAAGCTAAACATTATAAAATGTTTTGTCATATCTGATCAACAAGTCCCACATTTCTTTAATCTGTACATAGAAATAAGTTATATTAATAGCATATCCTTAGATATAATGCAGTAAATGGCACATAACAACCCCTTCTGCAGCAAATCAGGAATTCACTGGAATCCACCGATATGACTCATGGGAGTCAAAAACCAGCCAAATACATACCAATTTTGCTAAAATTATTATTTACATCTTACAAAATCATTAAGAATATGTTTCATATGTACATTATGGGGTTAAGATGTGTTGTGACAAAGTGTTGTCTCTGACCAGCCCCTTTGTGAGATTAGAGGAGCATGATAAGGTGGTTGTGAGGGGCAATGTGGGTTTGAGATTAAACAATGTGGACCTTTATCTTCTATTAAACCATGTAGGACTTTTATAGTGCCTGGGAGTCCCACCATGACCTTTTCTGAAGGTAGTACAACCGTATAAATCTTTTAATATCTCCTCTGACCAAATATTATTATGTAGACCTTCCATGCAAGTGGGTCTTCCAGTCTAGATGATGTCAGCAGAATAATAAAGTATTCCACAGGTGGACCAAGTTCTTAATTTTTTATGAAATATTACAAAGAAATACACTTTATTTCATCTGCATAATGGTAGGAGCTCAAAAATATCTAGAGAGAGCTGTCCATTAGCATCCCCATTCATCTCTATGGTAGTGCTCAGCTAGCGCAGAATTCCCTAAAAGTACGTGGAATGCAGGCTGCCATCTTTATTCATGGGCACATGGGCACATGTTACGGGATTGAGTGTCACATGACTGACCACTTGTCAAGGTGAACAGATAAAGAAAAAATACGTCTATTTCAGGTTTTTAAGAGCCCCTCAATGTAAAGAAACAATTTCAATTGAAATGTTTCTCTTTTTTTTTTCTTTTTTTTTTTTTATTAAGTCTGAATACAGGGATACTTCTTAATGGCTGTCAGTGGAGAAACATGCTTTTTGCCATCATAGGGTGTAGGTCCAGCCTGACAACAAGCTAATTCCTGATCCCTTGGTGAAATGAATGTTGAATTATTCAAAATAAGACCACACTTGTAACAAATATTTTAACAGATAACCTAAAATTATGCTTTGTGTGGTAACATCAAAATCAATTGTATTTATTTAAGCAAAACAATTTTATTTCATATTACAGAATCAATCTGACTTCATTAGGTTACATAAATGAAATTAATCAGGAACATAAGAAAACAATTGCACAGTTTAACTTTTTACTGTGCGGAAACACGAATAGGGTAATTTTTTATTTCAAGTATGGTTAATGTACAGTTATGTTCAAAAGAACTCTATGTGATTTCAGAGGGGCTTCATTTTTGATAACATCTGTAGCGGGGATTAGAATGAGGCACATACAAAGAGAAATGCTTCAACGTTCCCAGAGGGTTGTTTATTAAAAGTCGGTGTCTTTATACAAGAAGTTCTGTGGACGGCTTGAAGTGCTAGGGCGTTTTCTCTGGGTGTGAGAGGAGCGTTAGGTGTAGAGGGAAGTTGTTGTTGAGTGGCTTGTGGTTCACGTGGCTTTATAGTCTAAAAATGGAGACCGAGAGAAACCTTAGTATCAGTCTTCTTGTTGGTGCTCTCCATGTAAGTGTTTTGTGGTGGTTTATGTAATGCTCTATGGATGTGAGGAATTGGTGCCAGCTGTTCCAAATTCCGGTGGTTTCTGCATTTCCAGGTGCAGGTGATTGTGGTAACTAGGGGTGATGCTAATTCAGACATGGAAGACTCTCCAGAAGTCACAGACTTCAGAATGCCTAGTTAGTCTTTTTTCAACGCAATGGATATTACATGTTTGAACAGGGTTATGTAGGGAGGCAGCTTGTGCAAATGTTCAGATGTTTGAGAGAACTACTATCAGTGCACTGCAAAAAAAAAAATGTTTGTCTATGCTGATAAATCTTGTCATTGAGAAGCTGAAATCCAACTTTTCAAGTAGAAGTAGCCTGTTCCTCATTCTGACAAAGCATCATTCACACATTAAATCTCTTGTACTCTCATCACACTGGGCTTCAGAGAATGCACAGACTATGTGTGTGTGGTGATTACAGTGTACTAGAGGGATTAAGAGCCCTTTTCTGAGGCTTAGATTAGTTGTTAGTGCAGAGCTGGATCACACTTTCCATTCTCCACTGGGAGTAAACCCTGTCTGCTCATCTTTAGTCACTTTGTGATCACAAACCGCGATCGAATAGCTCAAGAGAGACACAGATTTGTTGTTTTTTTTTAATTATGGCTGAAAGAGAGCGCGAACAAGCTGGATAGAAAGTGAGGGAGAGAGAGAAAAAAGAAATGTGTGGGAAATGTGATAAAAGTAACTTGAGGGCAAAGCATGCAGTGTCCGAGTCTCATTCATAATGGAAGGAATTGTCTTGGATGCAGTGGTGTGTGCTGTGGTTAATTACCTATGGCTTAGACAATTATTGAGAATCAATCAATCAATAGGAAGCATTCTGTGCACACTGTACCTGAATCACTGCCCTGAATGCTCTTCTGTTTCAAAAAAGAGAAGACAAAGCAATCTAAAGCATCGATCCGACTACAGGAGATGTGCTAAAGCCACCTTTAACAACCTTAAAGTGGTGAAAAGGGAGGAAAAATACAGTGCCATTGTAGACAGCTCTTTTCCCCACTCAGGTGTTTTCCAGAATTAAATGCTTGCTTGAGACGTGAAGGGTAAACTATTGATGCATTTTGGTGGAATTAAGGATTTATGTAACAGATATATAGGTTGAACGCTATAGTGCAAGTCAATGCCTGGCTCAAGCTAAACAGCAACATCATGCAGTAGGTGCAGGCATTAACTATGTTCACAAAGCATCAGAATACGGACTTATCTTGTTTTAGAGTGCTACTGTAAATACAATTATTTTCATATAATCAGTTATAAACCAGCGTGACAACTGCATTCTATAACCATCACTCCTTAAAATTTCAGCCCTCACAACAGAATTTTGAATGGGAGATCAGGTAGCCTATGTGGTGTGCGGAACATCAGTGGACAACTATTAGTTGTCTGTTACAGTTGTCTTATGCAGTGTGGTAGAACAGATTTAAATCCAGTTGCTATCTTCCATCGGAGCTGCTCAATCAAAATACTGTACAATCAGTTGAAAATAAAATAGCAAATAAAATAGCATCTGATACATTGTTGGTTTCTTAAGATTTGACAGATTGAAACCTTAAATTGGACTTGTTTATTAAATAATGTTGTGTAGATTATTACAAGAATTTCAGGTTTTAATGAAGTTGCCATCTTTTATATCAACTTGAAGTGCTGTCACTATGGTTACAGGTTTTAGTAACATGCATTATTCATGGCTATTCACAAAAATAGAAAAGGGACATGATTCTTGTAAACTGTTGTATGAACGATTCAAGGGTCAAACCTGTGAACATGCTAATGACTATCCTTCTTTGCCTCTTTCCATTGTCCTTCCTATTGCTTGTTTGTACTCTCAAACCTAGTGGCTAGTGATGCCATTGCGTGTCCAAGTGCAATTTTGTTTGCATGTGTGAGCATATGTTAAAGTTTGCATATTTGTGCATGAGTGCATGTTTGTGAGAGAGTACCTGAGCAGTACCACATTGGTTACAATCGTTATTGTAATTTTGTAAAAAAAAAAAAAAAACATAGATTTGTTGCCTTCCAGTTCCAGTGCAAACACTTTTTTTTTTCCTGATGCACACACTCAACACACATACACAGAGACGACACATCTGCACTCATGTTCCTTGTGCGACTCGGGAATGCTCTGTTGTGTTGAAGGAGTGGGCTGAATGCTCAATGCCTTTGAGGTGCACAATAAGCTACATTTTATTCTCCTCCAGAAAACATTGCATTCTGTGAAAGTAAGAGAGAGATAGAGGCAGCCAAAGCAGAAAATGAGAGTGACTCTGTCCTCAGAAACAACAACCAAAGCAAGAGGTCTAGAATCACAGTTCTCCTTCTGTCACTCTCTCGACGTTGTGTCGAAGGAAGTGACACAAGGGGTCTTCTCGGATGCCGAATCGTACCTCTGAACCTGAGAAAAGGCCAATGTCAAGTTGGCAGACAGAATTTGCATGCCCGGCCCGGACATACGGGTATAAAGGGAAGCGGGGCAGTGAATGCCAGTCAGAATTTTTTCTTCGGAGCCGAATGGTTGTGCAGCAAGCAGCTGAATCTCACTACTGTTCCACTCACCTCTACCAGCGAGAAGCGTGGCTGTTGAATCCGGCGCATTTCTAGCTGGCTTTTCTAGCCGGCTGTTCACGCCCCGTGCGCTTCGACAGTGCTTCTTCCTGTTTAAAAAAGTGTTCTCCTCCTAACAGAGCTATATTTTCTCTAAAAGAGTCTGAGTTTTTCCCACTCACAAAAAAGAGCAATACACAGCGGCGTTGAACGTCCTTTTCAGGACGCGTCTTTTTCAAGATGCCTTTCCGCCCCTGTGTTGTTCCTGGATGCGGGCGATTTCTCTCCAAGAACGACGGCCAAAGACTCTGCCTTGTGTGCCTGGGTAGCGATCACACTGAGGCGGCGTTCGTGGATTGTTCATGTTCTCACTGCGAGAACATGACCATGGCAACTTTGTGGTCGCTCCTTCTTCCCATGGGTTTGAGGACGGCCCGGCTGGCGATGAAGGCGATATGGGGATAACGACGGGCTCAGTTTTGCCGGGTAAATCCCCATAAAGTGAAAAATGTGATCGTCCCATTAGTCCCCCTCGCACGGAGTTTGGGTGTGTGGTTATCACTTCCCAATCCGTCGCACTGGTTGACCAGGACCATCCGACTCAGCTACGCAATTCAGCTTGTCCGGCTCCTGCCTCGTTTCAGCGGTATTCGCTCCACTCTAGTGCGCGGCCAACAAGCCAGTGCCTTATGAACAGAGATTTCCACCCTGCTCCTCAAGGACACGATAGAGCCTGTCCTTCCAGCCAGCACAGCGGTTCCTCTAAAACAATTTCAGAGGCTCCTGGGGCATATGGCATCCTCAGCCGTGGTCGCGCCGCTCGGGTCGATGCATATGAGACTGCTACAGCACTGGCTACAGACTCGAGTCCCTAGATGGACATGGCGCCACAGCACGCATCTTGTGATAATCTCCCCCACCTGCCGTCAGACTTTCAACCCTTGGACAGACCTTTGCTTTCTGTGGGCCAGAGTCCCCCTGCAGCCTGTGTACAGACGTGTTGTGGTAAACACAGATGCCTCTCGACAGGGTTGGGGGGCGCCGTGTGCAACAGGCACACTGCCGCTGGCACCTGGAAAGGACCCCAGCAGCGTTGGCACATCAATTGCCTAGAGTTGATGGCTGTAATTCTTGCCCTACGGAGGTTTATTCCACTAATCCGAGGCAAGTACGTTCTGATCCGCTCAGACAGCACTTCGACGGTAGCATACATAAATAGCCAAGGCAGCGTGCACTCTCGTCATATGTCACAACTCGCCCGCCATCTCCTCCTTTGGAGTCAGCCGCGACTCAAGTTGCTGCTCGCCACTCACATCCCTGGCAACCGTAACACTACAGCAGACGCACTGTCGCGACAGGTTTTGCCCAGTGGAGAGTGGAGACTCCACCCCCAGGTGGTCCAGCTTATTTGGGACCGATTCGGCAAGGCACAAGCAGACCTCTTTGCCTCCCAAGACAACTCCCATTGCCCGCTCTGGTATTCTCCGATGGATGCTCCCCTCAGGACAGACGTGCTGGCACACAGCTGGCCCCGGGGGCTGCGCAAGTACGCATTTCCCCCGGTGAGCCTTCTTGCATTGGTGCTGTGCAAGATCAGGGAGGACGAGGAACAGGTCATCTTGGTGGCCCTCTACTGGCCCACCCGCACCTGGTTTTCGGATCTCACGCTCCTCGCAACAGCCCCTCCCTGGAAAATCCCCCTGAGGAAGGACCTTCTTTCTCAGGGATGGGGCACCCTCTGGCAGCCGCACCCAGACCTCTGGAATCTCCATGTCTGGCCCCTGGACGGGTTGCGGAAGATCTAGTAGATCTACCACCAGCTGTAGTAGACACGATCAATCAAGCTAGAGCCCCCTCAACCAGGCAACTTTACACCCTGAAGTGGCGCTTGTTCACGAACTGGTGTTCTTCCCAAACCGAAGACTCACAGAGATGCGCAGTTCGGTCAGTGCTTCTATCCCTGGGCCTTCAGAGACCCCATTTGAGCTGCTTCATTCAGTCGAGCTCAAGGCCCTCTCCCTGAAGACGGCCCTTCTGATCGCGTTAGCCTCAGTCAAGAGGGTTGGAGACCTGCAAGTGTTCTCTGTCAGCGACACCTGCCTGGAGTTCGGTCCAGCGCTTTCTCGCGTTATCCTGAGACCCCGACCGGGCTACATGCCCAAAGTTCCTATGACCCCTTTAAGGGACCAGGTCGTGAACCTGCAAGTGCTGCCTCGGGAGGAGGCAGACCCAGCCCTTTCATTGCTGTGTCCGGTGCGTGCTTTGCTTACCTATGTGGACCGTACGCAGAGCTTTAGATGTTCTGAGCAGCACTTCGTCTGCTTTGGCGGACAGCGGAAAGGAAACGGCGTCCCCAAACAGAGGCTAGCCCACTGGGTCATTGATGCTATTACCTTAGCCTATCACGCCCAGGGCGTGCCCGCACCCCTGCAGGTCCGAGTACACTTTACTAGAAGTGTGGCGTCCTCGTGGGCACTGAGCCACGGCACCTCCCTAGCAGACATCTGCAGAGCAGCGGGCTGGGCAACAACCAATACCTTTGCCAGATTTAACAATCTAATGGTTGAGTCAGTCTCGTCCTATGTTTTGTCAGGACTGAGCCGGTAGAACTTGGTAACATGGCACAACCGACTGGATGTTCCACTTGTATCTTGCGCCCTTCACCAAAGTGATCCAGTGCGCCTTCTGTCCCAGGTCAGCCACTGAGTGTCGCTGCCTGGATGTTTTTCCTCCCTAGCCTTCTGGCCCATGAATTCAGCAGAGCAACTCACGGCTAGACCCAGTATGAGTATCAGGGCTCTGTACTGGGGTCGGGCTCCACGGGCATCTTCAGGCTAACTTTCCGTGATGTATTTTCCGTGGTATAGTCCCCCTCTCTGCGGACCTGCGTTTCCCTCAGGCAGCCCCACTGCCTCGGCCCCATGTCTGTAGAGTCCCCCCTACGTTAGGCTGGACCTACCACCGCGCCGTATCCCACGTCTGGCTTCACAACCCTCGTGGTGTATTTGCCACACATTACCTCCCCCTGGACTGGGCAGGCTGTGGCCTCTGCAGGGTCTTCACCTCCTGAAAGGATAGGAAATTTGCGGGCCAGAAAGCTATCTTGCCTTCGTTCCCGCCTCAGCGCCCGGCACGCTGCCGCTGACGGGTTCCGAAGACGCCTCCTTAGGCCTCCTCCTCAGTCTCTAAGTCGCTCTCTACCGGGTGCGTGGAGCAGGGTTAATGCTTCGAGTCTTCACTCAGCACTGCTAGCCTCGTGACACCTGCTGCACCCGACAGGCTCTTCTGTTCCCCCCGGTGAAAGACCGCCTTCCCTGACTTAGGTTAGGCCCCAGCCGCTTTAAATCCTATGTGAGGGACATAGTGAGAGAGAAGGCCGCGGCTGCTGGGCTTGCTTCCATGCTAGCATGTAACACCTTTTTCTCCCTCAGGGGTACGAGAAAACCTAAGGTGGGTATGCTAAAACTCTTCGAGGGGTTGTTGGGGAGGGCTACATGCACTCTGTACTGGTGCCTCTAACACGCAATAGCCTGCTTTGCCCCTCTTCCGACAGTCAAGTAACACGGTCAGTGCATGGCTTTTTTATATGGGACCCCCTGTGTCACTTCCTTCGACACAACGTCGAGAGAGTGACAGATGGGGAACATCTTGGTTACTATTGTAACCTCCGTTCCCCGAGGGAGGGAATGAGACGTTGTGTCCCTCCTGCCACGGCACTAGACCTAGCACTGTAAATGGCCGTACTTCATCCTTTCGGCTCCTCAGTGCAAAATCCTGACTGCCATTCACTGCCCCGCTTCCCTTTATACCCGTATGTCTGGGGTGTGGGCATGCAAATTCTGTCTGCCAACTTGACATTGGCCTTTTCTCAGGTTCAGAGGTCCGAGAAGACCCCATATGTCACTTCCTTCGACACAACGTCTCGTTCCCTCCCTCGGAGGGGACCATCTTAGATGCGCCGCCTATGTGGAGGAAAATAATTATACATGTGTAGATTTAACATAATATAAATGGCTAATAATGGGGTAAGTACTGCGAGGGTTGCATGGGAGTCTTGCTGCAGACCTGCACTTTTAAGCTCACATGCACAATCAAGCTTTTGTGACTTCACGTGCAATCTCTGCCAAAGAACCAGAAATATACAATAGCGTCGGGCTGGAGACCTGCACTATTTTCCAACCGTATTCTCTGTTGAGTTCCTTTGTTATAGCTATTGAAACACTCTTTCAGGAGATAGTGTGATAGTGTTTTGAAGCTGACTACTGTGAGCTGCTCTCACCTTGTGGGGTTTTGACCCATGTGTGAGAGTAATGGACTTAATAGACTTAGATCAGATGGTGCTTTGATGAGTGATGTGGTGAACAGAGTGGTGATGTCACCTCCTGTTTCATACTGGCGATGAACACGCTGTAAAGGTTTCTGATGAATCAGCACTGAGCTCCAAGAAAGGCAAGCTGCCAAGAGAGAAGATTCAACTCCACATCCATATTTATGAAAAATTCCGCCCTCCATACATACAAACCCACACACCCCTATGGTTTAGATTAAAAGCGTCAAACACACACACACACACACACACATGCAATCTGCAATGTTTAAAATCAGCAAGCAAGTATGTCCCTTGAACCTGTTGCTCTGTTTGAAGAGAATTATATTTTCTCTTGCAGTTTATCCCTCAGCCGAATGTCTTCAAAAATCTCTTTTCTCACTTCTCCAGCAAATGTGCACTTCTCATAACCACATTCTGGTAAACTCAAAGTCTTCGGCACAATAAATTACTCTCCCACACTGATATTCCATATCAGCTGATTGCAGTTAATACCTATGTAATGTATAATGCAACATATCATTGACCTCTGCCACAAATTGGCTCAGAACGAAAGAAAAGTAAAGA
The DNA here is from genome assembly GCA_032164185.1 of Moxostoma hubbsi. NCBI lineage: Eukaryota > Metazoa > Chordata > Actinopteri > Cypriniformes > Catostomidae > Moxostoma > Moxostoma hubbsi. The sequence goes on from JAVLUX010000018.1 coordinate 23,070,187, forward strand.
GATGCATTTAACAACTTATAACACAATTTGAATAGATATTTGTTCTTTTTATAAAAAAATTACTTTTCATAGATTGCCATAAAATTACATCATGTCAACTTTCCATTTGACATCTCTCAAAGGAGTAGGGATTTGCATATTTTTATTACATTAAAATATTAGGTACCTGATCTATGGCACTGTTAGAGATGCTTTGATTTCATTTAAAAAATCCCACGTTTGATTCCTTTCTTTGTTTTATATCACTTGTTCAATCACCACAAAGGGGCTTTGTTCAAATGCTAGCCCTTTTAGGAGATAAGAGCAGGTAAGGAAAGGAGAGAAAGAGAGCTGAAGAAGATGAATGAAGGAGTTAGATGAAAGAGGAGGAGGTCGGCAGAGGATGAGAGGGAGGATGGATGCCGAGGAGATTTCTAATGAGTCACAGGTTGATTCCATCCACGTTAGAATGTGTAGATTCACTCGTGATGAATGATTCAATTCTAACTGCTTCAATTAGGAAGGAAACTTTTCAGATGTTGCTGGTGATACTGGAGAACACACACAGGTCCTTGCAGACACATATATACACCCACATGTTTGAAAACAAACGCACCCTTGCAATAAGCAGCATGCACTTTGTCAGTGTTGGGAAAGCTACTTTGAAACTGTAGTTTGTCAAGCTACAAGCTACTCATTATTTAAAGTAGTAAAACGTCTAGGTTACTGTCGTAACCCCCGTTCCCTGATGGAGGGAACAAGACGGTGTGTCGATGTAGTGACAATAGGGGTGTCTCTTGAGAGCCTCGGTTACCTCTGAACTTTGAGAAAAGGCCAATGAGAAATTGGCGAACAGAATTTGCATGTCCCTCCACCATACATACGGTTATAAAAGGAGGGAATCGTGCATCTGTTTAGTCAGGTTTTGTACTGAGGAGTTGAGAATAAGGTTCGGCTGTTACAGTGGTTGGTACGGTGATGTGGCAAGATGGACACAACATCTCGTTCCCTCCATCAGGGAATTGGGGTTACGACAGTAACGTATATGATGGTTTCAATGTAGTGACACTAGGGGTCCCTATCCAATAATGCCACGACACTGAACCATGTTACGTGAACTGCTTATGCAGGTGTAAGCAAGCTGTTGCGTGCCAAAGCAGCAGACCGCATCAGGCTGCACTTAACGTTCCCCAACGCCCCTTAAGACATCATATTCGCTTTAGATTCCCAGCATCTCTAAAGGGTGTAACAAGACGACCCAGTGGGAAAGCCTCTGTTTGGAGACAGCGTTCCCTTTCTGCTGTCTGCCAAAGCAAACAAAGAGCTGCTCGGAATGCCTAAAGCTCTGTGTGCGGTACAAATAGGTGCACAAAGCACGCACTAGACACAGCAATGATAAGGCTGGGTGTGCCTCCTCCCGGGGCAGCGTTTGCCGGTTCACTACCTGGTGGGGGTCGCAGAAACCTTGGGCACGGAGCCCGGTCAGGGTCTTAGGATGACATGAGCATCTACCGAACTCCAGGCAAGTGTTGCTGACAGAGAACGCTTGCAGATCCCCAACCCTCTTGAGAGAGAGGAGAGGGCTTTTAGCTCAACTGACTCGAAGGGAGCTCTCTGAAGGCCCACAAGGACCATTGTTCTGAAAGGGTGGGAGGAATCTCCGCAGGGCAAGAAGTAAAGTCAGCAACTCTAGGCAGTAGATGTGCCAGCCCAACCGCGGTCCTGTCCAGGAGCCAGCGGCTGCACGCCCGTTGCACATGGCGCCCCAGCCCAGATTCGAGGCATCTGTGGTGACACCTGCAGTAGGGGGACCCCCATCCGCAGAGAACAGAGGTCTGTCCAGGGGCTGAATAGGTAACAGCAGAGAAGGGTGATGTTCACACAGGGGGGCCATGCTCATTGTGGAACTCGCAGCCACCGCTGAGGATGCTATATTCCCCATGAGCCTCTGGAACTGCCAAAGTGGAACCGCTGTGACTGAACAAACTTCAGAAAAGAAAAGAGTTGCTCTGAACCGAGAAGAGCCTGCTATTTTCCTAGTTGACCTTAAGCCATAGGCGGCTGAGGCGCTTGAGTGAGCTAGAAATTGTAAGTTTGATTCAGAAATTGATAGATTGTTCATCTTGTTTATGATTTGATGCAGTGAAAAGTGCTGCAGTTAATATTTAAAAACTCTCCCCTGCAAAATGATCATTTTTGGAGACAATACAGATGATTCCTTCAAATATGTATAACTTCTTAAGTTATTTGGAAAGAGTGCATTTAAAGTCAAGGCCTTCAGTGTGATTCATGCCATTAAGAAAACACAGTTTCATAATGAATTAGACATCCAATGAGATCATGTGGCATCATCTATCACTATTATACATTATGTTGCAGCTAACTAGTAATACCTAGTAACTAGTAATAACTATCATGAAAGCCAGAACTTGAAATGGCACTTAATGCTCAAGCAAGCATAATTTTAACTTTGCAGCTTGACTGTTTTGTGAAATGAATATCTCCCAAACAGACATTCAAAAATCATAATTTTTCAAATATACCAAGGAGGTCTATAATACTTGGAAAAATCTATCTAATAGTAATTGTGATTTAAATGTTTTGTCAGGGTACATGATTATGCTGCATTCCATTCAAGTTGGATGAGAGATATTCCTACTTGATATCTCTGAGCATAAATGCATTCCATTCCCCGATATTCGGAACTACAACATTCCCGTTAGTTTATCAGGTGTTATCATTAGAGATGTCTCCTAGCAACCCAACTGATAAACAATGCTGCAGTGTTAGCATTTCTGCTTCAGGTGTACAATTATCAAAAGAGATTATAATGTTTTATACGCCTGTTTCTGCAGGCATTTGTTATACAAGCTTTAATATCATGTAATGTGGAAACAAACACATTTATCGATATTACTTAATAAAGTGAATGTTTATCACCTATTTTGTATATCTCCCTGAGTGTCGACATGTTTGTGTCCTGCATCTCTCAAGTATTTGTCTTGAAAAGCTACACTATTTTAAAAACAGCTGAATTACTGACACACAACTAAAAATTTAGTTATTTTTGTAGTAACTACGCATTTTGTCAAAATTGACTGATGACTGAAACTCTTGGGTCCTGTGACAGATGGATTTGGCTCAACAATGCTCAGATTCAGAGAAACAAACTAGTGAGACTATTATAATGCACATTTGGCTGGACAATCCAAAAACTTTGAAGTCATTTTTCCAGGTTTATGTGTTTGCATAGCGTCTGCATTTTGGCTTTTTGGCAGCTGTTGCATTGCTGCTTTTAGTTGGTTACTCCCAAGCACTGCACTCTGTTTAGCCACAGGGATTTTGGGAGTTGGAGTAGTTTCCTCCAGCTCTGTTCTCTCTCTCACTCTCTATGTTTCACTCCTTCACTCTTTCTTTGGCAGTGACATCCCTTCTAATGCATCTATCTTTTAAGTGTGCAGCACCAAGTGTGCCTGCAGCACTACATTGATTTGGATCCTCTTGTATGCAGCCAGCTGGCGTGCTAACCCACACACGCGTCTTCATTACACAGACAGGCATACTGAAACAGATCCCTTCAATGCCGTGAGACCGTCCCTTCATCAAACACTTACATCTTGACATTTGGAGATTCTCCCACCTGGGACTCTTTGACTCGTTTTCCCTCATTGCATGGCACATTTCACCACAGCTCCCGTGTAGCATGCTGGCAAACATCTGCCATGCTGGAATGGTGCTGAAGTAGCAGTAAAGACATGATTGGCATTTCTCTCTGTTTTCTTTGTGTGGATAAATATGGTTGAACAGATGTAATTCAACTATTTGGAGTGTTGTGAAGGTGACTATACAATGTACTGTGAATTTAACACACAACTGACATCTATTTTCACATAATTATTATTCAAGTACATTGCAATATAACTATTTAAGGTACAAAGTTCAGGTGTGCAGTGGAAAAAGTATTGGCTTGCTATTGCCAATGTTATTTAATATGTAAACTGCAGTCTGGTAGAAGCTGTCTTTCTGTCTGCTAGTCTATGCCATGATGGCACAATATCACATGTCTTAAGGCAAGGGGCAGAATAGTTTATGCTCAGGGTGTTTAGGATACTGAATGATCGATTGAGCTTTATTTTTGCAAAGGATAATATGAATATCTCCAAGTCATGGCAGATCACAACTTATGAGTTTCTGCTCTGTATAAAACAACACGTTGTAGAGCATTTTTGTATTGTATGGTGGTGGCGCTGAACCACACAATGATACCACCAGTGAGAAAACATTCTATGGTGCCTCAGTAAATGTTTTTGAGGAGATGCCCCATTTCTTCAGGCACCACAGAAAGTGTAACACTTAAGTCTTTTCAGAGTAGTTACTGCATTGTAGGACTAGGACAGCTCAGTGGAGGTTATATATAGATTTTCTTAAATTACCACAAAGGATATTGATGGTAAAGTTCTGCAATGTTTTATAAATTATATTCAAGTATATAATTTATGATTTAATCAGAGCTGTATTTTATTTATTTATTTATTGGCAATGAGGGTTTTTGTATGAATGGAGAAGTGAATTAGGGTGACAGCATTAACATTTGAACAGATTTACACAAAAAAAACTAAAATGCACCCTAAATAATATAACACAAAGGAGTAAAAAATAATTGGAATTACCTTTTGTGGTAACACTTTATAATATCTTTTATCAATCAATAATTAACAAACAGTATATAATATTTAACAGATTATTAATTAATGTATATTAAAATAGTAAGAAATATTAGATTAATTTAACTCCCTTAACTTCAATTAAAATTGAAATACTTACAAATGTTATTAAGCTTTAATTCATAAATGCCTCGCATTTTTGAACATCATCATCAAAAAAAAAATTCTAATGTTATTTAATGATTAATAGATGCTTATAAATGTCATTAAACATGTTGGTAACTTTTTACAATAAGATTTCATTCAATAACTTTATTTAATGCATCAGGTATTTTGAACAAACAATGAACAATATATTTGTTACAGCTTTTATTCATCTTTATTAATGTTAGTTTATAAAAATGCAATTGTTCATTGTTAATGTTAGTTCATAGTGCATTAACTAATGTTAATATATAAAACATTTTATTTTAAAAATGTTTATTTGTTGAAATTAACATTAGCCAAAGTTATTAAATGCTGTTATAGTTTTATTCATTTTAAGTTAATGGTAACATATTTAGTTACCAAACAAATGGAACCTTATTGTAAAGTGTTACCAACTTTTTTATAAACAAAAATTTTTCATAAGCTCATGCTCTTTTTCATTTAATTCAGAAATTATTAATATATTTCACCACTTAAATCACTATTCATGTTTACCTAGCGAACTGAATCATATAGTATGGCCGAGACGGACGGCCCCTAGTCAGCCACCATGATGGGTTGGAGAGTGCATGCCACACCTCCAAGCTCTGGGCAAGGGGGACCAAGGGTACAATAGCGTCTGACGTACCGGCGGGTGGGGCCTCACGGTGGGGCAGAGCCTGATGTGTCACCTTGAGGGAGCTCAAACCTGGAACTCACAGCTGTGCTGAGTCTGGGGACATCGAAGCACTTACCTGGCTCCGGATACCCACTGTCGGATCGGTTAGGGACAGGGGAGGAGGGAAATCGTCCTCATAGTCCATCACAACCACCCTGGTGTGAGTGTGTCTGTGCCTCAGTCTGCTTCTTAACCGCCGAGAACCGCTGGACAAATCCTCGATGGTGTCGCCGATAGGCCAACCTGGGAGATGGGGGCGTCAAGGAATTGTACCTTGTCAGCCTCCCTCATCTCGACCAGGATGAGCCAAATGTGGCACTCCTTGTCCACCAAGGTGGATATCGCCTGCCCGAGAGTCCGCACAATGACCTTCATCGCCAGGAGTGCAAAATCGGTCACCGACCACAGCTCCTGCATCAGTCCCGAATCAGCACTACCTCGTGCTGTTCTCTCAGCTCCTTGGCTTGGTACACCTGCAGAAGAGCCATGGCATGCAGGGCGGAGGTAGCCTGTCCAGTGGCACCATAGGCCTTGGTCGCCAGTGACGACATGAGCCTACAGGCCCTGGACAGGAGTCTCGGGCAGTTCTGCCAGATGGCGGCCCTCAGCGGGAGTAGTGAGAGCGGAGGAGTTCAGAGACTGGGTCCGAGCAGTAAAAGGTGTCCGCCACGACTGTGTGAGCTCATCATGCACCTCCGAGAAGAAAAGGACCGGGGCAGGGCGCAGCCGTGTGTGGCGTTCCGGGCCCAGGAACCAATCATCAACCATTCCAGCCCGACGCTCGCAGCCACCTGGGCAATCATGGCTGTGAGCTCTGCGTCACACTGCGGCTGGGGGACCACACCCGAAGGTGTGTGAATTGCTCTGTCACATGCTTGGGCACCGCCCACACGGAGAAAGCATTCGTGGACAGGTCATGTCCTCACTGCGGCTTTCCTTCCTCAGAGGGAAAGCCACCCAGCAGCTCCCCACACTGGTCCTTCTACCTACGGGTTTGAGGTCATGTCGGATAACACTGGGGATGGATTTGGGGACTCCAATGGGAGCCACTCCACCGGGCATCCCCCCACGGACATCCCATTCCCCAACACGATTGTCGACTACACCTCTGCTTGTTGGAAAAAGTATCTTGATATCATAACTATTTTGAAAACTGCTAAATGAATGTCATGCCACTGTAAAATGTAGTGTAGTATGTAGGGATGGGCAATTGATACCAAAGTATTGATACTTACGCTACTGATGTGGTTTCATGAATATCGATCTTCACATAAAAATATCGATTCTGCTTGTTTTAAAAAATACTAGTGATCTTATTATTTAGATTACATGAATATTAATGCATCTCATATAATAATTATTATATGAGCAAATTGTTGCATGGCACCAAAACTATTTTGTCTTCCATTCATCTTGACATGCAGAAATGCTAAAATACACTATTAGTCACAGACAGCACTCACTCTGTAGTTTTCACACTAAATAATGACAAACCTATATATGGCATGTATTATAATGAGCTTGCTTGACCATTTTTACAGGTTTATTTAAATTCAGAATTGTTAAAACATTGATAATGCTCTTTAATCCTGGTTAATAAATGATACCCTTATGAAAACTTACCATGGATTTACTGTAGTAATATTGGATTAACCATGTCTAGTAACCACAAATGTAGTAACCATGTTTTTTGTTTGTTTTTTTGGCAGTAACCAAGTTTTTGATACAGTTGACCCAGGTTTTACTGTAGTATCCTTATGGTAACTTGGTTTTAATAATAGTAACCATATACTAATATCAATGGTTCCGTTTTAGGATTTATTTTTTTACAGGGTAAATAAAGCAGCCTAATAATTTTCTATTTAGGCCCATAAATATATAAATAAGTAATAATAAAGTTGCCAATTTTATCCAAAGGCGGTACCAATTATTGGAGGTAACGATATTGGCCTAAATGTACTTGGTATCGGATCAAAAATAAAATAAGTGTTACTTCGAAGACATCCCTAGTACTATGACACAATATGTGAGGTCATAACTTTCTTGAATCATCACAAATACTTTTTTAAAAGAATTCATACAGTATATAGTGTGCTGGGATCTTTAAGATTAGCAACATAATTATTTCACTATGAGGGAGATAATGGCTCAATTCTTTCCAGAATGGTTTCACACTCTCTGGGTAATTAGATTAAAATGTCCAGCACTTCTACCTCTAATTAAACAACTGATAAGTATCCAATTCCCAAAACTGTAAACAATACAAAAAGGGCTAAAGCCAAATCTGCTGATATCTAATATATGTTTGTCCTGAGCTGGCTGTGTGCTGAATTCCTTATGATTATAAGAGTGAAACAACTTGCAATGGCAAGGCTAGGCTTAAGAGAGATAGAAAGTCGGATGAGTTGTGTGTCTTTCACATAAAAATGGCAACAGCCAAAGCCTCCTATATAAAAAGAAAAAGCACAGTGTTCTCCAGGGACAAATTTGTCTAGAGTGCTCAACAGTGGTAGGTTTTCAAGGGAGAGTGGGGTCTCTTTGTTTGTAAGTGGTGATAGGGAATGCTAAGGACTGAAATATACATCTGTGAGAGAGGCTAAAAGCTAAACTTAAAGACACATTGTGGGGGGAGCAGGAGAGATAGTCCTACTATTCAGCTGGGATTTGTGTATTGGATTCGGGACTTGTTGGGACTTGTGCATTCCTGTGGGGTAGGGGACTCAGGGCTCCATTTGAGGTCCAGAGAGATAATGTTTTGTGGTGATGTCTGATTCACAAACAAATGATTATTTGTTTTTGTTCTGATGTGAGTTATCTGTCTGATTTAAAGGATAGTTCACCCAAAAATGAGGTGAATAAAAAATAAATCATCATGTATTCACCACTGTGTCGTTTCAAGCCTGTATGACTTTCTTTCTTATGCGAAACACAATAGGAAAATATTAATGAAATCCTGTTTCACTGAAATCACTGTATTTTCAATACAGTGGCAGATGCTGGTGATTCACTATAAAAGGACCCAAATTAATCATAAAAGTAGTCTGTGCATCATATTGCCTGAAATTTAAGTAATTTTTCAGTGAAAATCTTGATATCCGTTACACACTCTTGAACACTATGACAGAAGCTTGTTCACAAAAAACATACCAAAATATTTAAAAATAAATAGTTTTATATCTAAAAGTATTAAATAAAAACTAGAAGTTGTTAGAGACACAAAGTGTAGATATATTATGTAGTCATGATGCACAAACAATGAAAACTGCCTTGTTGTTTAAGCGGGGTACTTTAGGTGCAAAGCTGTAGTGTAGGTGACATCTGAACTATACTTGTCACAGGTGTATTTTTAACAAAGTGCTATAAGAAATATTGGGTCACTAATTTAGCACAAACACAATCACAATTAGTGTGGGAGTAACAAAATTATCTGGGACTATTTATACTAATTTACTAATTACAATACCCTAATTTATTTACCTAAATCAAAAACAAAGCAGCACTATTTAAGTACATTCTTTTTAACTAAAAACATGTAGACTGTCATGTCACACTGGTACTCTGTGTGAACTTTTAACTTATAGCTAAATCTCTTTTTAGAACCAACTGTCCAAACATATATCACTGTTTACCTTCAATATAAAACTAGAGATTATTACATTTACAGCAACATTATTTCCCCATGCTTTGGAAGAAGTGTCAGGAAATAAACATGAAAGAGAAATCAATGCAAATGTGAATGTTTGTCAAGGTTTTTTTTTTTTTCTTTTTTTTTTCTAAATTATAAGACTTAATTTTTTATTATTTATTCATGCTGCCTTTCCATGACATAGTACAGCAAGACCTAAGAGAAAAGTGGAGCACAGACAGGATCACAGTACTAATTCACAGTAGTGCTTTAATAAGTAAGGATTAGCCAGCTTTTCCATTTTCAGTCAATCCAATCTACAAACGGGTTTGCGCAAAACACTCTACCTCATTAAACAAGATCTTGTTAACTCGAGCTCAGCTTATTCAGCTTAAAAACTTGTGCATTTAATCAATTAAGTTGCATGCTTTAAGTTAATCGTCATAATTCTACACATTTCTTGGGACCAAATGTCAAGGTTCCGTAAAAGGCTTATTGTTAGGCTGATTGGCAGTTAATGTATTACTACTGAATTAAAATGATCTGTACTTAAATACATTTTTCATGACTTAAAAATGGCATAAGTAGTTAAAAATGCCAAACCTGAGAGTGTCATAGATAATCAGCTGATTGCTAGCATGCTTTTGACATTTAGCATAAAAGCCTATAACTGTCACTCAAAGGTGCTGGCATTTGTGTTGAAGACTTAAAGTTATGTTCCAGCTTCAATACAAGTTAAGCTCAGTCGATAGCATTTGTGGCATAATGTTGATTACCAAAAAAAAAAATTCGACCCGTCCATACTTTTCTTTCCAAAAAATTACAAAAAAAATGCAAAAATTACATTTACAGTGAAGTACTCACAATGGAAGTGAATGGCCCAGTTTTTGGAGGGTTTAAAGGTAGAAACGTGAAGCTTCTGATTTTACAAAAGCACTTACAATAATTATTCTGTTAAAACTTGTGTGTTATTTGAGCTGTTTAAGTTGTTTAAATTATAATTTTTACATTTTAGGGTTTGTTGACATTACATACATTTTTGCTATAACTTTACACAGAAATTTTTAATAAGCGATGTTATCACAGTAAAATCATGTTGTTTATGTCTTGTGGCTTTACTTTTGAAATAGTGAGTATTTTAACGTTTGCAGATTGGCCTCTTTCACTTCCATTGTAGATGCCTCACTGTAACCCAGATCTATGTTTATTTTTTATTTAATATTTTTTAAGAAAAGGAGGGGCAAGAAAAAAAAAATTGTTTTTGTGGTAATCAATATTATGCCACAGATGTTGTCGAATGAGATTAACTTGTATTGAACCCAGAATATTCCTTCAAGACAAATTAAGTAGTTTTTTGCAGAGCAAAATATGCTGACATATTAGAATTTTACACAAGGATCACTTTGGAACCAATTTTGGTCATTGTTACAGCTTCAAAACACCTCCACGTGCTGAATGAGTATACCAGACTTTGATCCGAAATCAAAATATCCTGTGCCCATTTACAATGTTCATTTAACTCAGTAGAGTGACTTCCATATAAAGCAGCATAAAAAGGCCTAGTTTGCACATCCACATGCCTGCATTTCATCTCGCGGTTTGCTTTTTCAGCACTATTGTTTGCATCTTCCCTTCCTCTCGTTCTGCCCCTAGTCACTTCCATTTTTATTTTTTATTTTTTATTTTTGCCAGAGATGGCAAATTACACTGCTTCACAGCCCAGCTCAACATTTCGCGGTTCACCTTCCCCAACTTCAGTACCACCAAATAAAATGAGTCAAAAGAGATAAATGTTCATGTCTGACATCAGCGTTACTGAGCATCTGGGAGTCACAGAGTAAACAAGGGCAAAAAATGTGAGGTTAGAGGTGGGAGGCACATGGTCAGTTCTTAGGGAATAGGAGTTTTACAGTGGGGTGTGAGGCTCATTTGGTAAAACACTCTAATAAGGGCACAGAGAGAGAGATAGAGAGAGAGATTCCTGCTGTAGTGATATTTAAATTCTTCTAAATCTACAGTATCAAAATAGTCAAGCACTAAAGCTTTTAAGCTTTGAAAAATGGATAAGCCAATAAGAGCTTTGAAAATCAGAATCAATGACGAGTATGATGATTTTAATGATGAGCAGGCACTGTTTATGCAAACAGTATGAATGATAAAGGTAACTTATGAATGGAATGATTATAAAATTACAACGCAAAAACTGGTCAACCCCGTTTGTTTCTCCATAAACACTGCATAGTCCAGTGGTTCTCAACTGATGGGTCGCAACCCAAAAATAGATTGCAGGTCTCTTCTGATGTAAATTAAATGCATCTAACATTTAATGCATTGTCATAATAGCAAAAATAATACATACAGTAGATGTAAAACACCTCCTATATCTTTTATTTTTATTTCAATTGTCCAGTCAAACTGCTATCGGAATAGTTTTTTTATGCAAATTCATCACTTGGCCACTGCTAATCAAATTAGATATCAACATGGGCAGGTTGCAAGACATGCCCTCCTCTTCGAAAACTATGAAATATGGGTTCATATTAACCGCTTAAAAGCTTATGTGTTGCTTTTGTGTATCTTATGTGTTATGTGTAGCTCAATATGTGTTTGACAGCCAGTTGCATCTCATGAAATTTTAGTGTGGAAGTAATGAATCCTGTTTTTGCATCATCTCATTGACATATGATATAAAATAATGTTTTGTTTTTATTTTATTTTATTAAACATAATATATATTTGCACTGCTATAAGGTAAAATAGAACCATATAATTAACTATCGGCAATCCAATTTAAATTTTTTTACTGCAGCATTTTGTCATTGTATTCTGTTTTAAATTACTGACATTTTTGGTGCATGGTGGCTCAATGGGTAACACTGTCGCCTCACAGCAAGAAGGTGCCCAATTTGAGTCCCAGCTCACCCAGGAACTTTCTGTGAATGTTCTCCCCATGTTTGCTTGGGTTTCTTCCAGGTGCTCTGGTTTCCCCCACAGTCCAAAAACATGCATATGAGAGTGTGTGTGTGTGTGTGTGTGTGTGTGTGTGTGTGTGTGTGTGTGTGTGTGTGTGTGTGTGTGTGTGTGTTTGTGTGTTAGCCCTGTGATGGCCTCCTGTCCAGGGTGTTTCCCTGCCTTTGGCCTGAGACAGCTGGGATTAGCTCCAGCACTACTCACTATATAGGACAATTGGCTATAGAAGATGGATGGATTGATAATAATAAATTTCAGTTGTTTAAATTTAAGGAAATTTTTGGACCTTTGTACAACACTTGTCCAATGTAAAATATGGTCCTAAAGCAAGCACTGTTTAGAACCACTGCCATACACTATATCCTTAGTATCTAAAAGGCTCCGCAATGGCATTTGAAAGACAGTATTCAAACAGGAGAGTCTCCAAAAGTGCTGAATTGTTAATGAACCTCTAAGTGGAGAGGAAATAATCATATTTGCACTGTTCCACAGTTGTAATTAAGGCCACGGAGAAGACATATTGATCACCACCAGCTTTGGCTACCAGCCGCTATTTACACTCAGGGATTTGGATTCTAACTTTCAAGTTGGCAAGCAACATGGTTACCTTGAACAAAAGGGAACATAATTTATTCTCAGTGGTTGTCATAGAAAATCCATCGCCATCTCCTGAACTAAAAAACTGAAAAGCTGAATCTGAATCTGCGCCAGACATGCACCCTCACGGCCTCCTCTTCACACTTCTCCCCCACCTAATTCAGGCTGGGGAGCCACAGGACCACCCCCTCCCATCTCTGGAGGGAAGATGCTGCCATTCTGTCAGCCAGTGGTTGCCTACTGGGAACCTGGAGGAGAGACAAGGGGAGGCGTGAGGAGAGGGAAAGGGCAAGCAGGAGACACACAGGCAGAGAGAGAGAAAGAGAGAGTGAGAGATAGGAGATAAGAAAGGAGAGAAAAACTTGCTTGCACGTTGTCGCCCGGCCCCCAACCGCTCCTACACCCTCTGACGGACGACAGCTCGAACCTCCCCAGGTGGACAGCAACAGGCCCTCTGACTCCTGGCAGACGGAACTGCTGCTCCCCTTCTCGGCAGATGGCAGCAGTTCCTCCGGAACATCCCTCCTCCCTCCCGGGTTTCGGCAACACTGTAACAGATAAAGGTGTGGCAAGGAGGAGGCCGGGAACCAGCTGAACAGTCAACATAAAGCTTAATGAGAAACTCAACATAAAACAAACACACACATGCAGTGCGGTCACATGCATCTCTCTCGCTCTCAAACTGGCGTCTCTGGCCCCCCTTTATCTTGCTCTCCCTCACGGCCCGGCCACACCCTCCTCCTTGCCAAAATGTTTCTTTGTCAAATTCTGTTTAAGCAAAAAAATTTACTTGCATACGATTGTGGTATATAAGCAATAGGTCACCCTGAAATGAATATTCTACCATTATTTGCACACCTTCATGTCATTCCAAGCTGTATGATTTTCTTTTTTCCATGGAACACAAAGTTTTGAAGACCATGGAACACAGAGTTTTGCTTACACTGTTCTCTTCCATACATTGAAAGTGGATGTAGACAGATGACTGTCAAGCTCCAAAAGTACAAAAAACACCAAAAAAGCATTGTAAAAGAACTCCATATGACTCATGCATTGTATCCCAACTCTTCTGTAGCCATACGATTGCTTTGTGTGAGGAACAGACTGATATTCACTGATAATCTTGCTTGACAGCCAGCCACCATTCACTTTCATTGTGTGGAAAAGAGAGGATGTTTTCCACAGAAGTTATACAGGTTTTGAAAGTAAATAATGATAGAATTTTCTTGTTTGAGTGAAGTGTTCCTTGAAGAGTTTTACCTATTATGTTTGCACAAGCTTTAAAAAAAACTTTAGCTATATTAATTGAAAGATTAAGTCATTATGAACCTCTCTCCTCCCCCTTATCTCTCTTCTCTACAGCTTGTGAGTTGATGAACAGAGGTATCCTAGCCCTGGTCAGCTCTATCGGCTGTATGTCCGCAGGCTCGCTGCAGTCTTTGGCTGACGCCATGCACATCCCTCACCTCTTCATCCAGAGGGCACCCACGGGCACTCCTCGCTCTAGCTGCCCGATCACCAGTCGCGCCCAGCCAGATGAATACACTCTTTTTGTACGACCGCCTGTCTACCTAAATGATGTCATTTTCCAAGTTGTGATGGAGTACACCTGGCAAAAGTTCTTTATCTTCTATGACACTGACTATGGTGAGTATTTAGATTTACAGATGATATTATAGGGTGCTATTAAACAGAGCCACAAGGAGCTCTTTCAGAATTGATCAAATCAGTGACCCCACATTAATGGGGGGGTGGGGTATACTATAGGTGGACATTTTGTTTTTAGGTGCCTTCCTGGGCCTATGTCCTACAAATTGTGTTTTTTAGTTAAAGAAAAAAAATATAGAGAGAAAAAACAGAGAAAAAGATACATATTTTAGTGGACTTACATATTTATTTATTACAAAATCCATATTTTAGTAGGACTTAGGAATGCACTAAGACACCTAAAAAATATATATAAAAAAATTACAGTGTGGTTCAGGGCTTCCGAATTAGTAAGATGAATTACAAAGTGTTACCCATTTTACTAGTTATAAAAAGAGCAGTTAATCAAACACATTAATGTAATTTAAATAGAAAACAGAATGTTTATATTTTGTGTGAACTATATCATTTGAAAAGAGCTTAACGGACAAAAGTAAAATGATAGAGAAAAAATAATATTTGTGTTTTTGAGTGGGTTAAAGAGAGAGGGAGGATGAGAGAGAGGGAGAGAGAGAGTAACAAGGCACCAAAGAAATTGAATGGGAGAATCAGTGAGATTGAGAAATCAAGTGTAGTTGTGTGTGAAAAGAACTCCATTGTTCATGGTCCCACTGGAGGGTATGCTCTGCTGCAGCAGGTTAAGGTCCAGATTAATAAGTATCTGTCCTTAAAGAAAAACGGATGTGGTTTTGGCCATGTCCTAGGGGCCATGCGCCTGGTGCAGCTATATAATGATGAAGCCTTAGAGATTCTCACCCAATCACTCTCCTTAAGCTTGTAGAGGGCTTGACTACTGACTCAGAATATAGATTTCTCAGCCACTTGATGAGCGCCCTATGAGCAAGAGGTCTTTTAGTTACAACAATGTATGCCTAAATTGGTTTGGCCTTTTAAAGTTGGTTTCTTGGACAATAGAGAGTTCATTGGCGAATTGATTTTGTTTTTCTGCGTGTTCTCATTTTTCAGGTCTAGTTAGGGTTGCCAACTTTCTACTAGCCAAATATGGGACTTTTTATTTTCATCAGAACTCTGGTGTGAGACAATGTGCAGTGGTTAAAGAGGTCCACCACAAAATGGTCCACCATTTTTTTTGGTTACAAACTGGTAATTAGAGGGGTATTATGCTATAAATGTGGTTTATGAGGACAGTTCTAGTGTCCTCATAATTCAAAACACTTAAAAAACATACTAAAGAAGGTTTTTTGAACATTTAAAAATGCAAAAAGTTTTTTGTGAGTGTTAGGTTTAGGGGTAGGGTTTGGGTTAAGGGATAGAATCTATAGTTCGTACAGTATAAAAATCAATATATCTATAGAGAGTCCTCATAAGGATAGCCAACACGTGTGCGTTTGTGTGTGTGACTGTTTGTGTGAAGGAGATGGCAGAGTAGATCCTCTCATTCATTATGTTGCGTGAATGTGACTGTATATTGTTTCATTAAATGACACCCTTCTGTTGTTTAATGATCACATTTGGCCATATTGCGAATTTTTTATTATTATTTTCAAATGTTCTTTGATTTCATCTCAAAACTCTCAAATTACATAACATTTTGATAATGGCAGCATACTTTAATATAGTACTGAAAATTAACAACAAGATGATATCGAACCATTTTAATATTTTTGGTATTGAAATATTTCGTTAGTACCAGTATAAAGTGTAACACTAGTCTGGCCTTTGACCTCTGTCAGTAACAAGTCATTTTCTCCCACAGAATTGCCGATCGCTGGACGTTTTTTGTTTTTCACACCATTTTCTTTTCACTCTAGTGACTGTTATATATATTATATACTGTTATATATATATATATATATATACTGTTATATATATATATATATATAGAAATACTCAAACTGGCCCATCTGGCTCCAACAATCATGTCAAGGTCTAAATCACTGAGATAAAAACATTTCCCCATTCTGATGGTTGATGTGAACATTTACTGAAGCTCCTGACCTATATCTGCACGATTTTATACATTACACTGCTGCCACACGATTGGCTGATTAGATAATCGCCTGAATAAGTAGGTGTACCTTATAAAGTGGCGAGTGAGTGTGTAATTCTTGAATGCATAGTTCGGATAGCAAATTATCAACTTTAAAGGGTAGGAGAAAATGCTTCCCATACAGTATCTTTTGTTGTTGACATCAAACACTGTGCATTCAATCAAATTCTACAGTATTTTGGTATAAATTACTCTGTCACCTTAGCCAAATTATGGACATGCCATAAACAGGTTGCGTTACATGCCCTCATCTTTGCAAACCATGAACAAAACTATGCAAGGTACAAAAATATGACCCAGACTACATCAGATAAAGATAAACGTGTTTTGGCTGAACACAATGACATACCTTCTGCAGACAGCATGATATAGCAAAGTCTCTTGTACCCCATTCTTTTGTTATTTAACTTGGGACTTCTAAAGTCTCTGATTTTATGTGTTTTTCAGCTATACAGTCTAATTCTGTGCAATCATACATGACACATTCTCCTAGGAGGTATTTGAAAATGCTAGCTTCTCTCTAAGGAACGGATTGGCTTTTATCTGCAGAGTGATGTAGTTTTCCTAATTAGCTTTGCCATTGCCATAGTTATTTGCTAAGAAACAAAGTAGTGACTAAATTTCACCAAGGGCATGCAAACAAGGCTCCAAAGACAAAGTATATTTTTTATCAAGCTTGGAGAAATTATAAAGAATATTTTTAAAGAATCTATAGATGAATATGATGTGATTTTTTTAAGTTCTACAAGCTGCCCTCATTTGATTTCCTGTTCTAAATGTAGATAATGGATACATAGACATGTGTTAAACATAATGTATGTCTTAGTGCTTAAGGTGAAGTCATTGACCTCTAATACGATTACCGCCTTCTTTAATTTCTGTTTAAATAGCAGTGGCATAGCACTTTAATATTTGAGTAACTTGTACAGACATTTGGCAAACCAGGATAAGGTTAATTTAATGTGCAGCAAGTCCAATTGAGATGATTTCATGGTTAACAGACAAGTGGATGAGAACGATAAAGGAAACTGAATCCCTCTTTTGTGGAGATAATTAATAACGATCTAGGCCAATGACCCCATTATCCTCTTCTGATAACCAGTCACCCTCTGTATTGTGTGGTGGGTCAAGAGTGAGAATATATTTAATTGTACTTGCTCTCACTGTCTGTCTGTTCCTCTCTTTTTCCAAGTAAGATGAACTGTGACATGAATATTTGTTTTTAAACCTCATTGTTGCTTGCTGGTGTCGTAAAACCAAAAACATTAAACACTGTATAGAGGATACAGCTAGTAGGAAATTCACAGCATGAGAGCTCACTCAATCAGCACTCAGCTGCAGGCCTGACATCCAGCCCTTTGGATTCAGCTCATAGTTCCCACCAAGCCACATATGACTGTGTAGCTCTATATAGCTCTGGAATTTGATTTAGAGAGCTCATACAGGCCAAAAATAGTGACAGTTCCCTCTAATCAGTAATTAGTAGACAGAACAGGAAACTGGCATGTATTGACTAATGTTAAGCTTTTGAGTGACTTAAGGCCCTGGCAGGGGGTGGACGTACTCTAATCAGGCCCAGCACAATTGATTTCTCACTATGGTTGGGTGGAAGAAATAGAAGGAAAGATTTTAGAGTTTTAACCAGTATCTTTTTTTTTTTTTACCTTTGTTCATGATTCTGGATTAAGGATGTAGGATGTTCTTGTACTTCCTAAATTAGACAGCCCATATTGGTGCTTATTTTTATGTACAGATTATATAATCACTACATCTCAAAAGGAAACCAGCCAACAGATAGACTGATGGATGGATGGATGGATGGATGTATGGATGGATGGATGGATGGAGAGGTGGGTGGATGGTTGGGTGGATGGATGGATGGATGGATGGATGTTCTTTATTTTTTTGCTATAAGCACCATCAGTATGGCTGAAGTACCCCTTCATCAACACAAAACCTAAGATGTGTACCAAAGACTTAATATGGTTTAACATTATTATTTATATTGATTATTATGATCAATAACTACTGGTTTAATCTATTGACATGCCTTTATCCATACCCATTTGGGTGGGTTTCCCGATGTGATTCGATTCTCATTCAATTCCAAATAATTTGGGAAATTTCAGTTATAATGTCAATTTTGGTTCCATGCGATTAAAAAAATTATGTTTCAGACAGTGCTCAGACAGAGAATCTGCCATGCCAGTCTGTTCAGCTGGCGTGAACATAGACCTCATTGACGGTTTATGTAAGACACTACCGCTGTGTTGTCCACCCGCACCAAGACATTGCAGCCTCTGGTGGAAGTATTTCAGGGCCAGAAATACAGCCATCAACTCGAGACAGTTAATGTGACAATCGAGCTGACGACCCTCCCATTCCCCTTGAGCTGAACGACCACTTAAGACCGCTACCCAGCTCGTCAGGGAGGTGTCTGTCATTAGCAACCTGCGATGGCAAGACGCACCTAGAGTGGGACCCAAAGTGAGGAACCGGGGTCTGAACCACATAGAAAGGGTTTGTAGCATGCGGCAGGTAATCCTTATCAGCCTAGGGGATTGGCCCTTGGTTTAAATCCACTGGCTTTGAGCCACAACTGAAACGGTCTCATGTGCAAAAAGGCCCAAAGGGATCACCGAGGACGCAGTTGCCATGAGACCTAGTAGTCATTGATACTGACGAACAGTGCAACCTTGGCCTAGCCTGACTTTGCTCAGGGTGTTCTGAATGAACTCAATTCGAGTGGGAGACAATTGTGCCACCATTGTGATCGAATACCATACGATCCCCAGATAGTTCGTTTTTTGAGTGGGAGAGAGGATGCTTTTCTTGGCGTTGAGCCTCAACCTCAGAGAAACCAGATGAGCTAAGATGTGCCAGTTCTTGTAACTGTGCTAGTATTAGCCAGTCGTCTATGTAATTCAGAATGCGGATGCCCCGGAGTCGCAAAGGAGCCAGTGCTGCATCCATGCATTCCGTGAATGTGTGGAGTGATAAGGCTAGACTGAATGGAAGAACCTGATATTGGAAAGCTTCGCCCCCGAAAGCGAACCTCAGGAACTTCCTGTGTTGTGGCAGACTTTCTATATGAAAGTACGCGTCCATGAGTTCGATCGTGACCAACCAATCGCGATGTTGGATTTGAGACATGACTGTCTTGATGGTCAGCATCTTGAACTTGAACGCCATCTGAGTGATTCAAGCCTCGAAGGTCTAAAATCGGATGCAACCCCCCATCCTTCTTGGGAACCAGGAAGTACCTGCTGTAGTAAGCTGACTCTCTCTCTGGAAGTGGAACATGTTCTATGTCCCTTTTGACCAAGAGATTTTGCAGTTCTTTCCTCAGTAGACATGCTTGTCACGGTTTCACGGTAGTGGGAACCACACCGTTGAAATGTGGAGGACGGTGAACAAATTGAATTCTGTAGCCTTTTTCTACTGTTCTTAGGACCCACATAGAAACACCTGGCAGTAGATTCCACGCTGCCAGGTTCTCTGAGATGGGTATCGTTTCTGACACTTCCTGTTGAGGGGATGTCGAGTGTCCTGTGTCCTGGACTATGGAAACCGCTTACTCCCGAAACACCAGATGCGGCGGTAATGGAGCGGTTTCGTGGGGGTATCGGGAGGGTATAGGTGGATGTTTCACGTGACCCGTCCCAAGGGAGGTTACCCCAACAAAGTCTGAGTGCAAAACCATCAGGGTTTTTTCTTTTTAGAAATAACTGCCCTGAGATCTTGCTTTGGGGTCTGCTGAGGGCGACGAACTGGCCCCCAGTCTTTATGAGGGGGAGCACGATTTGCCACACTTTTTTTTTATCCTCCCGTATAAAAAGACCGGGGCAGGAATGGGTGGCCGATGGCCCCACCCCCCTGAGTGCGGCAAGGAAGGAATTGCCCGAAGGCTTCCTCATGGATTTTTTGCC
This sequence comes from Moxostoma hubbsi, assembly GCA_032164185.1. Taxonomy (NCBI): domain Eukaryota; kingdom Metazoa; phylum Chordata; class Actinopteri; order Cypriniformes; family Catostomidae; genus Moxostoma; species Moxostoma hubbsi. Next base: position 23,090,534 of record JAVLUX010000018.1, read on the forward strand.
TCCTGGAACCTGGTGATAACTACATTCATAGCATCACCAAGTAAGCCAGAAAGTGAAACCGGGGCATCGAGAAGGAAAACATTGTCCTTATCTCTAATGCCCGACAGGTTGAGCCATAAGTGTCTCTCCATGCTGACTAAAGCAGACATAGACCGGCCAATGTCACGAGCCGTCTGTTTGGTCACCTGGAGAGACAGATCCGTGACTGGACGAAGCTCAGAGAAAGACTCTTCGTCAACCGTGGTGCCCGCACTCAGGTCCTTCAACAGATCAGCCTGGTATGACTGTAACAGTGCCATAGTGTGCAGGGCAGCACCAGCCTGACCTGCTGCCTGATAAGCCTTCCCCACAAGCGTGGAGGTGGTCCTGCACGGCTTTGTGGGGAGAGTGGGTCTCTTTAGTGATGATGCCGAGCCAGGCGAGAGATAACCCGCAAGTGTCTCTTCTACCGGCAGCATTACTGAATAGCATCATTATTTGAATAGTCGAATATTTCAACGTTGAGGGCATAAAGACATGGGAAGTATAAGGTTTCCTCCATAAACGAGAGAGCTCGTCATGTTGGTCATCAAAGAAAGGAGGGGACTGATATAATGTTCTCTTCCATTTTTAATTTTTTTTGCCACCAGACAGAAATCTGTCTTCTAGTTTGGAGCATTTGGGGGTCTCTTGTTCGCGTCGCCAGTCTAACTGTAGCCTGGCCACAGCCCGAGTAACCACCTCGAGTAATTCCTCAGCCGCTTCATTATTGTGTGTGGAATGCTCAGAGGTTCAGCGCCCCCCTCGTGAACCAAAGAGGTGCCGAAGCACGCTTATGAGATGTCTCTCACTCCTCAGCCAGATCTATGTGAGAGCCCCATAATGAAAGAGTGGGTGCTGGCTCTTGGAAGTAAGCTAGACGAGTGCAAAGTATTTTGAATGTAAATAGATCACAATGCTCACACCTGCCCCGCCCCAATGCAAGAGCAGCTTGCTCTTCCCCCAAACACACAAAAAATCTCGGGTTACGTATGTAACCCTTGTTCCCTGAAAAAAGCGGAACGAGATGCTGTGCTGCTAAGCGCTTTGGGAACGATCTTGCATTGTGACCAGCTGTGAATATGTGTGTAACACGTCAATGTAACATTGACCGGAAATTTATAGCCTTGGTTGGTGAGATCATTGGATGCACCTGTGACCAGGCTATAAATAGAGGCGTCACCAGCGTGTTCGTCAGATCTCTTTTCTTCAGATCATACTGTGCTGTGTGTTTCACAAGACTGCTGCTAAAAAAAAACTTTTCTTCCCTTTGTTAGGAGTTAGAAACTGTTAGGCAGTGCGCGGTTGTGAGGTGTGTTCACAAGGACGTGAGAGGTCTCAGACATGAGCTCGAGATGTTGACTCAAGGGCGAAAGACCCAGAGTAGCAAAAATCCTACTCATAACAATCGTAGAATGTGAGCGGAAAGGACTAGCCTGCCGCATCACAGACTTACCTGAGGCTTGGCTTCAGATGTCGACTCAAGTGCATAGGCCCGGAGTATCATAAACATCCAAACCATAGAGCCTGAAGAATGTGTGCGGAAAGGACTAACCTGCCGCATCACAAACTTGTTCAGGCATAAGGATCTAAATCGTAAGATTTAGGAATGTGTACGAAAAGGACCCGCCTGCCGTACACAAACCTTCTTAGACTTGAGATCATAAATGAACACAAGGGAATCCATATATGGGGCCTGAAGAATGTGTGCGGGAAGGACCAGCCTGCCGCTTCACAAACTTGTTCAGGCATGAATCATAAGATTTTAGGAATGTGTACAGAAAGGACCAGCCTGCCGTACACAGACCATCTTAAACTTGAGATCAGAAATGAACTGAGGGGCATGGGAGCCCAGACATAGGGCCTGAAGAATGTGTGCGGAAAGGACCAGCCTGCCGCATCACAAACTTGTTCAGGCATAAAAAGAGTTTAGCCAATAAAGTCTGAGACTGTGCGTGGAAAGGAACCAGCCTGCCGCAACACAAACCCAATTTAAACTCCTACCCCTGGACCTAAGAGCCCGGGGTAGCTTGAATATCTAGACCATGAGAACACAGGAATGTGTGTGGAGAGGGCCAGCCTGCCGCATCACAAACTTGTAGAGGCATGGGGTTGAGATGTCGACTCGAGGACATAAGAGCCTGGAGTAGCATGAACATCTAAACTATAGAACTTGATGAATGTGTGCGGAGAGGACCAGCCTGCCGCATCACAAACTTGCTGCAGAGGGACACCTCTAGCCAAGGCCTTAGAGGAAGCGACACCTCTGGTGGAGTGAGCCAATGTGACATAGTCGGTTTGGTAGCGGCCGACCCCTTGTTGCGCCCCCCAAAACAGACAAACAACTGCCCTGACTTACGCCACTGGCTAGTGCAGTGGACATAAGTCTGAAGGGCACGTACAGGACAGAGTCGGTGAAGTCTTTCTTGCTCCGGCGTTAAAAACAGCAGGGAGCAGAAGGCTTCCAGAGTGACAGGATGTACTGTCGAAAAAGGCACCTTGGGGAGATAGTCCGGATACGGATATAGAATAGCTTTAGCCATACCTGGGGTAAACTCTAAACAGGCCGACAAAACAGACAGAGCCTGTAGATCCCCAATCCTCTTGAGAGAGGTAATCACCATAAGAAAGACCATCTTTAGAGTCAGAAGTCTGTCAGACGCTAACTCTAGAGGTTCAAAGGGGGTCTCAACTAGACCTTCTATTGCCAAGTCCCAGGAAGGAGTTCTAGTCCTGACAGGGGGCCTCAAACGCATGGCTCCACGAATGAAGCGAGCGAGCAGATAGTCTCCCTATAGGCGCCCCATCGATCAAGGCGTGGCAAGCCGAAATGGTGGCCACATAGACCCTGAGAGTGGCGGGGGATATGCCTGCTGACAGTTTTTCTTGCAGAAAATCCAGAACTGAAACAATTTGGCAGTTAACTGGATCTGCATCATGTGAACTGCACCACTTTTCAATTAGACAAGTCTAATTGAAGCCTGGCCACTGCACGAGTGATCACGTCGAGCAACTCCTCAGAAGATTTAGAATCGCGTTTGGAGTGCTCTGACGCAGATAACTCACACTCCGAACCAAGAGATATAAGGTCCTCCCTGTGAACCAAAGAAGTGCCGGAGCGTGCTTCGAGATCGCGTGAAGGACCAGCTGGGTCTGGGGAGAGAGCGAGCGAAAGGGTCGAACCCATCTCTCGCTCCTCAGCCAGATCCATGCGAGAGCCCCACGAGTGAAGTGTGGGTGCTGGCTCGCGAAAGTAAGCGAGGCGAGCGTGAAGCATTCCGACCGAAATAGGTCACAATGCGCGCACCCGCCCTGCCATACTTTCACCCATTCTCTGCCATACTTTCTCTTTCCTTCTATATATATATATATATATATATATATATATATATATATATATATATATATCTTCTTTTTTTTCTTTTTTTTAAAAGAACAGAGAAAGAAGGAAGAAGGAAATTTCTGCCCACTGCCTAACAGTTTCTAACTCCTAACAAAGGGAAGAAAAGTTTTTTTATCAGCAGTCTTGTGAAACACACAGCACAGTATGATCTGAAGAAAAGAGATCTGACGAACACGCTGGTGACGCCTCTATTTATAGCCTGGTCACAGGTGCATCCAATGATCTCACCAACCGAGGCTATAAATTTCCGGTCAATGTTACGTTGACGTGTTACACACATATTCACAGCTGGTCACAATGCAAGATCATTCCCAAAGCGCTTAGCAGTGCAGCATCATAGTGTAGCTTTTTGTAAAGGGAACAAAACTGGTGTGTGTCCATTTCAGCCATAGATCGTAAACATGGGAACACACACTGCTTGCTTTGTTTATCAGTCATTCTTTTTCTTCTTTTTTTTAAAGAAAAGAGAAAGGTTTCTGTGCACTGCCTAACAATTCTAACTCCTAACAGAGGAAAGTAGAAAGTTCTGACAATCCAAGCACAACACACACAGAATGATCTGAAGACAAAAGATCTGACGATGCACCTGTGACGCATCTATTTATAGCCCTGCTACAGGAGCATCCAATGATGTCACCAGCAGAGGCTATAAATTCTAGTCAATTTCATTGAAGTGTTGCACACATATTCACAGCTGGTCACACCTAAAGTTGTTCCCAAAGCGCTAAATCAGCGCAGCATCAAAGTGTAGCTTTTTGATAGGGAACAAGTCAAACCAAACTTTTCATCTCAACAAGCAGTGAAAAGATCTGGGTGCCAAGAGTAAAAGTTTGACATTGGGATTGTTTAAATTAACATTTTTACCCATTCCTAATCCTTATTATTTTTATTAGAAGCCATACTTTTTTGTTTAGTTTAACATATCAAAATCTGATTCCTTCTGCGCATCCCTGGTTGGGAATCACTGTGCTATGTAGTAACAATACTATGGAAGTATGCTATTACAGCCTGATCGCACATAAAATTCGACAAGTGTGTGCTGATTTTTCTTTAGCCAAAATCGGTATACATTGACCGAATTTGAAAACAATGTCTCCAGAGGCTAAAACGGTAAGTGTTTCAGAGCATATAAACAAGTGTGTTATCCATTTATATACAGGAGAGGTTGCCAGAAGCCAGTTGTAAAATGTATTGTTTTCAGCTGAACAGTGTAAAACTGTGAAGAAAATGTTTATTTTATTTAATCTACCCTCCAACCAAATCCCAAATCTAACCATAATCATTAGTAGAGACAAAATTCAATGTTAGGGATAAAAATACAACTGACGCAACACGCTAAAAGTCATACCTAGAGGGAAAGTAATTGTTTTTGAGGCATTCCAAATTTGTCCGATGGGAGATAGGGCCTGTCAGTGAGTTGGAATACTGTTGCCTATCCTAGGGTACCGAAACATTTTGGAAACAGTCTGTCGACTTCTCGTGTAATCATGTTGGCTATTCCAAACATTGCCAAAACATTTCTTAGTGCAACTTTACGTTCGAACACATTTTATTTGATTACATCAATAGTTTCCAAACAAGCCAATGCAGAGTTATTTATCAGCATGTTTTGTGAGAATTTTCAAAGTTTGTTCACAGCTGGGAATCTCTGACAGGAAAAGTGAAGAGACAGTCTCTAATGATAATGGAGACACTAATGCTGATTATAATTGCATGTGTATTTTCAGACAGATGAAAAGAGCTTGATCTGTGTATAAGTACTGTGTTTTCTATCTTTTTTAATTAATTTTCCTTCCCTATAACCTCTGCTGTTAAGACAGATGTAATAAAGTTGAAGGATAGGTTCGATTTTTTTTTTTTGGTCCGTTTACTTATCATCATGTTGTTTGTTCTGAAAAACAAGTTTTTGCATAAACATGCCCAAACACAAACTTCTCTCATGCACTCCTAAATTTGTGCAACGAACGTCAAGATTTTCACTGAAAAAAATGACATTTTGGGTTGTTTTTCGCCAAACTTATTTATGTCTTCAGCAGACTTGGAATAGGATGCATGAAACACATGGACTACTTTTACCATACTATTGAGTGCTTTTTTTAACATTAGTCACTATCAGCTGCCACTGTATTGAATAAACTTACTGGAATATACATTAAAATGCATCCTGTTATGTTCCACAAAGACATACAGGTTTGTAACGACATGAGGGTTTGACATAATTTTTGGGTTATCTATTCCTTCACAGTAGTTCTGTAATATCATTATTTCATAGAGTCGTAAATATGAAAGAACATGCAGTGCACATTAACAGACCATTGCCTCCTGCAATGTGCATTTACCCAATCCTGCAATAACATAGCCTTCTAACATCTCTGTAAACAGCGGTGACACAGATGCGACCCCATCAAAGGGACTGTATCAGGTCCCTCTATGTGTCCTCTGCTAAAAACACAAGCTGCTGTCTACTGGAGCCCTGCCTTCTGAGCTAGCAGGGGAACCCGATTAGAGATTTCTAGCAGATCTGCAGCCATAGATTTGCTTTAAATTGGATCCAGCGCACAGATGGAGCCATCGGTGGTTTTGACCCTCCTCCGGCATGTGGTGAAAGTTGTCCTCGTCTTCCCTTTTTTAGCTGCATCAAGTGACAGCAATTCAGTGGAGGTGCAGGGGCCAAAGTCCCCGCTAATTAACCCAAGAGTCAAATGACTCATTCTGTTTTTCAGTTTTCCTGAAAGTTAAAAACAATGGATTTTGTTCAAGCTCAACCTTTAAAAGAAAATTGCTCAGTTTGTTTAAGCAGTTTATAAGTAAATGTCAAGTTTGCCAGCCTGACATTAAGGAGGAATTCACCAAGAATGAATTGCACCCACTGATAGCACCATTTATTTGCATATGCTGTCTGCATTGTTTTAGAGCCTGATTCACTTAAGAAAATCTAATCAAGTAAAACCAGGTAACAGCACAAATGCAATTTGTACTGTGCGATTCCCAAGCTATCAGGTTGGTTCTAAGTGCTAGGATGTCAAGGATGCAGTAGGGCTTTATCGGGACTATACAGCATTGCAGCGACTCTATTGTAATCCTGGCATATAAATCTGCCCTTTAAACTGCTAAAAGTGTGCTGAACAGAACTGAATGGTCTGGCAGAGTTTTGTGTAAAAGACACGATCTTTAGTAAACCTAAATTACATGTAAAGGGCATAATTATAAAATATTCATGGTGCATCACTATTTCAGGTTATTTAGCTCCTGGCTGAACTGTATCACGTGTGTTTAGTGAATAAGATGCAGAGATACTGTGCGTAAAATTGACATTCACTCTTAAGTGAATTTGATCGAAATTCTGCCTCATCAACATGTATGTACGTCATGTTGTTTTTACAGACATATGTTGTGACACTGCAGTCTATCTCTAGGCATTTCCTGCTGTACATATTTCAGTTGGACATCTAAAACACAAGCATATGAAGACACCTTTTAGCAACTCATTAATGAAGGGCTACCTTAAAGATGCTAGCATCTGATTCCCCCTGCCATCACCACCTTAATTCTCCCTGTTCTCTCATCCCAGTCCCATCTTTCAAAGACGCTTTGATTTTGCGTTCTGAATGCCTCCCTACTCTTGTGGAAATGGTTTGATGTGGGGAAGGGCACAGAGCTATGAGATGAGTGTGCAACAACTCTTCCTGTTTGAAGTACATCTTTTATTTAGCTCAGTCCTGAGACAACACTTCTGCCTCGCCACACTGCAGAGATAAATGTTCCACACAGGTTTCTGATGCCACCCACTCCCATGCGCTGTTAGCACACATGCTAATGCATTCCTGCACTACACACTGTCATCTGAGTAATTTAGCAAGTAAAATAAAATGGTTGATATAACAAATGTGTTGATGTGCACTTTGTCCTACCCATTTTTTGGTTTGTTTGTTTGTTTGTTTGTTTGTTTTTTCATCATAAATAGGGGACACATTCATGGTTCATAGATTTAAAGTTTCATTCAGTAATTTTACACCCACACAAATGAGCAGTATTTTGGAAAAATATGTTTAAAATGGTGCATGCTCACTTGAGATGAAAGCTCTAGTTATATCAGTAGCCTAATAAAAGCTGTTTATTTTACATGGAGCGGGTCACCACATGGGAGCCAAAATGTTCAGATTGCAGCCAAAAATCTTGGTATCCCCTCCAGTTATTATACAGCTGTGCTCGCAGAATAAATTAATAATGGCGGAATGTGAATTTCTAAATAGCATATTTCTACAAAGACATCGTAAACTGAATAATATTTTGTGTTATGACTCTTTTGAGACAGATTTTGAAAGGGCCCTATAGAAAATGAATGTAGTTTGACTGATATTGTCTTTTGTTGTAATAGATATCCGGGGGATACAGAACTTCCTGGACCAGACATCTCAGCAAGGCATGGACGTGTCTCTCCAGAAGGTGGAATCCAATATTAACATGATGATCACAGGAATGTTCCGCACTATGAGGGTGGAGGAGCTGCACCGCTACAGGGACACATTGCGGCGTGCTGTGCTCTTCATGAGCCCCGCAACTGCCAAGGCCTTCATTTCTGAGGTACATTCAAACACTCATAGCCACACACAGTCTCACATACAGTATCAATAGGAGTGCATGGATAATTGTATCGCTTTTTGCTTATTTATTCAAAAACTTATTCAGCCTAAAGCTTTGATTTTTTTTTTTTTACACATCTATTGTCATTACCTGTTTCAATTTAACTTCAGAAACAATTAAAGTAGAGGTACAGGTATGTGATGGACAATGTTAAATTCATAAGACTTATGCTGTATAATTATAACTGAGGTATGTGATAATTGTAACAGTATATGGAAAAAAAAGCTTTACAATATGCATGTACTTTATATATTATATATTATATGTGTGCATACTATTATTAAAGAATATCAAACTCTAGACAAAATCTCAAAATATGAAGCACAGGCTTCAGACTGTATGTAAACACAAAGCATGCAAGGTAAACTAGTTGATATGAAAATTATGTTGTTTTTTTTATAGACTTTAAACCCCAATGAGACAATTTAAATGCATAACATCAGTTCAATACAATCTACCCTTTAGCAACACTTTATAATTAATGATTTGTGCAGAAAACACATGCACTGGATATATATATAAGGATACATATAATCCTGTAATAAGTGCACTGTAAGTCGCTTTGGATAAAAGCATCTGCCAAATGCATAAAAGTAAACGTAAATATGGCCCTTGAATTCAGCCAGCAGGCATTTCAAGGCAAGGCCTTCAATATGTCAGACCAACCACCATTTAGCTAGTCCACATTATGTTGATCTGTAAGGTTCACAGCTCCAGGTTTGGCATGATGTCATGATAAATTTAATATTTTCATTGCTTTTATGGCAGTTTAAATACAGTATGTGTCAATACATTTACTTTAGTGCCTTTACTTTTATTTTATAAAGTGAAGCTTTAGGATTTTCCATTTTGGACTGAGTTTTTTTTTCACTTGGGTGAAATTATTCATTCTGATTGAAAAATGTCACTTGTTTTAATAGCCAATATTTGTAAGAAAGCCATTAAATGGCTTTGCTCCCTCTGATAACTCTGTCTGGGAATGAATCCATAAAGTATTGCTTAATCTCACATGCTATTCTCATTCGCCTTTAATTAAAAATATCCTGTGAAAAGCAATCAAAATCCAATTTTGTTGGAACGTGGAATAGGACAGGAACCATCAGTAGTTGTTGAGACTGCAGGCAGCTGTAATGACTCTTGGGCCCAGGGATGATAAGTTGATCAGGGGGAGCTCAGAGTCTTAAAGATACTCACTTGAGCCAGGGATTCATCATAGGACATTTAAAATGCAGCTTTCTGTTTTTTTTTTATTAGATTTGATTGGGAAATTGTTATTCGCTATACTTTTGCGACAAAGCATTTCGTAGTCATACTTTTGGAAACATATAAATATATATATTTAAATCTATTCTATGAAATCCCACAGACTGCCCCTTAAAAGCTGTGCAGAAATTGTGAAAAAGTCTGTCTGGGCCTGCTTATAGTGTCACCATGGATTGTTTGTGAACACTGCTCTAGGAATTTTATAAATGCAAGTCAGACAGTTGTAGTCTTATTCCTGGCATTTGGCTGTGTGCAGGGAGTGTGCTAAAGTTTCCCAGCACCACAGCGGGGAAAGCTATTAAACATATGTTGTGAGCGTTCATTACAGGTTCTTGTAACTGTGGCTCCAGCATTCTGGTTTGTTCAGGAACTGTCACATAAAACCAGTGTATCTGGCTTATCTAAGCCTTTTGTCTGCACTATAAAGCAGATTTAAAGGCCAGTTCTTTGGACAAGAGACATTCGGTGTATAGTTAGAGACAAATCGCTCCTATTAGAAGCCATGTTTCAGCACGCAGCTGATAAACTGCCTCTCAGGTGTTTTATGGTCAATTGTGAACACAGTTTACCTGGACTGGTATTTAAATGATGACAAAATTGCTTCAGTTGCATGACATTTCTCCACAGAATATTAATAAAACTTTCAGATTTTAATAGAACTTCTTCAAAATAAAGAAATGTTTGAAACATTTATTTTAAAAAAATTCTTTATTTGTGATACTGGAGCTAGATGGGGTACAGATATTACATTTGTTTATTTATTTAATTATTTATTGTAGAAGTCTAAAAGAGTAGTTTGCAAGCTGAGACAAATGAGCCTTAGTTAAACTTGGAAGTCAAGGAAATGTTACTACAGTCTGATCTCAGCTCATATGAGCAGTGGTTGTTGGAAGGGTTTGAAGCACACTGCTTAAATCTTAATGAGATTTTCCATAACCAGCCCACTACAGAGAATAACTCACTTATGTTGGTTTTCAAAGCATACATTTATTAATGATTTTTCCCTTGCAAATTTTTAAAGAAAATACATTTACGCAAGTCTCTATGTAGGCTACACCATACATAGACCACAGACCATACGCACATGGCAATGTTGTCATGCACAGTATGAGTGGTATGCACAAAATATCATTATTAATATAATTGAATATAATTCAATGTGTTTTTGAGGTGTAATTTGATGTGTTATTCTTTTATTCCTAATTACATTCTATGTACATAACAGTTAAAGAAGCTGTGTAGGACCATAAGAAAAAATGAAATACTGTTCCCCGTCTGTCGCTCACTTCAACACTGTGTCGAAGAAGTGTCACTAGAGGTCTCTCTTGAGAGCGTTTTGCATCTCTGATCTATGAGAAAAGGCCAATGAGAAATTGGCAGACAGAATTTGCATGTCCCGCCCCCTGACATATGGGTGTAAAGGGAGGGAAATGCATCAAATTTTCTTCGGAGCCGACCGGTTGTGTATGCAGCGAGCTGCGAGTCACACACTGTTCCTCCCAACTCTGAGCAATTGCTATTAGATCTATGCCGCATATCAGCGGCCTTCTCCTTCTCTGCATGACAGTGCAGCTTTGCCCCTGGGCGCTTTGACAGCACAGTTAATTAGAGTTATTTTCTCTAAAAGAGCATATACACAACTGCCGTTGAACGTCCTTTTCAGGACGCGTCTTTATAAAGATGCCCTTCCACCCCTGTGTAGTTCCTGGATGCGGTAGAGTTTCTCCGCTCCTGAGCTTTACCTTCAAAGTGTTCATAAAATATATTTTGTTATTGCCTATACTTTCAACACTTGCTTTTTTCTTCAGCATTGTTTGTGTACTGCATTTAATCTTTTCAGCATGTAGGCAGTGCTACTCTCGCAAACGTAGCAATTAATTTTATGGATCCTATCTAGCACTAACAAAGGGAATCTGTCAGAGGAAGACTGGGCAGTGGGAGTGAAGTGATGAAGTGAGTTGGTGAATGGTGTTCTAGGGGGCAAGGGTCTTGAGCATTTAACAGGAAGAGGTCAGTTGCATAGTGGACAGACAGAGGACATGATGGGGTATGTCAGCGAGGCGAGTGGTGAGAGGATGGATGGGGACATGGCTCTGCCAGGTGCCTGTCTGTGTGATGTGTTTATGGTAAATGTGTCAGAGACAGATGTCCATCACACTTGTGCTGACAGACTGTCAAACTATGGAGTGAAACTGTCCAGCACAATGGACAATTAATGTAAATTGCTCGAAGAAAACATGACAGATTTGTGTGGCCTTGTCTGTCAATGTCACTGCAAAGTGCTAGTTCTTCATTGCAGACCAATACTAAATAATTACTATTTAGAGTAAGCTAGGTATCGGCAACCACCCCACGATATGATACTTATCGCGATACATACTGTATGTCACGATTCAATATCTCACAATGCATCACGATGAAATACTGAGAATGGTGGACAAAAGAGTTTGTGCTTACTTAAAGGACCTGCTTCTTCATTATTGAAATGTTGCACATGATTTAACAACAATATAGAGAGAAAAAATTGTGATTTATCGATAATAAGTGATTGTATCGGTAAAAGCCCTGATTTAGAGATGGGAATAAACAGGGCCTGGCAATACTGTTATATTGATATTTGGATCACAATATGATTAGATTTTGATAGTTTATGTTTAGTCTATTGTAATTTAAATCTGTGATAATATAGCAATTTATTACTCACTTTTTCTCATTTATCTTGATTGGACTTTGGCACTTTGCGCAATAAGTGATGAGCTTTCTGCTTCATTGTAGTGCATAAAGCATAGACATACAGTAGGTTTCCATAAATAAAAATAAATAAATAAACAACGTCAAGAAAGAGTCTACCTTGGTTCCAGCGTGCACTTGAGCTGTACAAAGGTTCTGTGCAGACATCCTTACAAGTGAAACAAGATCTAGACTTAAGCCCTGATTTACTAAAGGTTTGCGAGTATAACATTTTGCAAACTTGATAGCATGCTAAAGGTCTGTGCTGATCTACTAACGCAGTCTTTTAAAGATTGTGTCTTTCAAATAGCACATCTTGGCAATTTTTTCAAAAATGAATGTGCAATTTAGAGGCGGGCCTGAAAATGCACATAACGAAGGGTGGACAAGAAGCAAATGAATGAAATTGCACCAGCAAATTGATTCATACAGCCTGGAAGTCATTTCAGAATCGGAAACTACGAGAGCAAATTAATATAAAAGGCAGGTATTAATCTGATTTGCACTGTGCATCATGCTGTCATTGTGACAAAAAGGAGACTGATAATATGAGAACAGATAATATGTTTAACACCCTTTATTGGCACACATTAATATGAAATTAAATTAATACTCATGAAAAAAACTGTTTTATTCGATTTTTTTTTAAACTCAATATCATTACTGATAACATCATAGGCCTACTAACAATTTATTCCCAAATTATGTCGGAATTTAATGTTTTAAACATTGTTTTTAACTGCTGAAATATTGATAAATATTTTAAGTGGGGGTTATTTCCAGTGGGTAGGCCAATACACACCTGTATACCAAACAGGTTTTGTCTTGATCCTGTGAAACAAACTGGGAGCTCAAGTTCTGTGTGTGCAGCTTCCCTTCCCTATCTGTCACTCGCTCAATGTTGTGTCGATGAAGTAACACTAGGGGTCACACTTGGGAGCCACCATACCTCTGATCTTTGATAAAAGGCCAATGGGAATTGGGGAGTGGTATTTGCATGCCACTCCCAAAGGAGCTGGTGTGTGAAACGCTCATTCAGAATTTCTCTTCGGAGCCGAGGGTTCGATGTACACTGAGGTGAATTCCCACGGCTTCCCATTCATCTCTGCTGGATCTCTGATGGTGCATTACAGTGGCTTTCTCCCCTCTCTTCACTGGTGCACTGCAGAGATCACCCCTGGGCACTTTGGCAAAACAAAACTAAAAGACTATATTCTGAAAGAGTATTTTTCCTGAAAGACAATATTCTAAAAGAGCTGTACATGAAACGCCTTTTTAAAGATGCATCTTTTTATAGATGCCCTTCCGCTTTTGTGTTATTCCTTGGTGCGGTCGTTAATTCTCGCCTTCCGACGGCCACGATCACTGCTCACATGGAGATGGCTTTCGTGGATGCATCATGCCTTCACTGTAAGGGCATGACCATGGCGATGTTGCAGTCGAGGCTTGCTTTCATAAGGAAGCAAGCCACCCCAGCGGCTCCCCGCCTCGGTCCTTCTACCTACAGGTATGTGGCCAGAGCAGCTAGCACTGGGGACCATTTGGGGACCCCAATGGGACCACCTCCGCCGTGTAAATACCCACGGACCTCCCATTCCCCGACATGCTCTTTTGTCCCGGTTAGGCCTCCGGATGAGTGTGCCGGCTCGTCTCAGGGCGAGTTCAACCGCTTGTTCGGGGCCCGTGAAGGTGATGAGCTTTCGAGCACAGCATCGGAGAGCGGGCTCGTCCAGTTGGACACAGAAGCCTCAGCTGGGCTGCCCCCCTCGGGTACGGTCGCCCAGTCTCAGTCCGACGCTGAAATAACGGACATGCTTTCCCAGGTCGGCCACGAGTGTCGGGCTAGAGTGGAACCATCCACTCTCCCCTGAACCCTCGCAGCTCGATGATTGGTTCCTGGGCCCACAGTGCTGCTAACAGTCACGCCCCCGCCCCAGTTCCTTTCTTTCCGGAGGTGCATGAGGAGCTGAAAAGTTCATGGGAGGCACCGAGCTTTCAGCTCACCCTTCCTCACTAACCTCGATGTACTAATTTAAGTATACATCAGTGCTGTGATGGCTTAACGTGAACATAATATTGTATTTTCTTTGTGAATTATGAATATTTCAGTAAAGGGTCCCAATAACACAGATATCATACAATCCTATAAAGAAAGATAAATTGGCTTATTGAATAAAAATAAAATGGTATTTAATGAGAGCTATACTGTAATTTCATTTGGTGCAAGTACCACATGCAAACACCTCCTTTTGCAGGGTGTGTCCAACATATTTGCACGTGTAGATATTTGTGCACATTTTTTTTTTGTTAAGTCACACAAAATGCCCATGATGTGCACACGCAATGTCATAGATATCACAATCAAATTTTTACCCATTATTTGAGATATTAGTAAATCGGGGCCTTAGAGATTTTTGAGGGTAAAACATTACAATACTTTGAAATATCGTTTTTTTGTGTGTGTTTGTGGTGACTATGTCTATCTATATCTCACCTTTCAGCAACGGCATATATTTGGTTTGAACATTGGGGGAGGGGTTGTGTTGTGAAGTGGGGGGTGGGGATTTGCTAATCTTGTCCACTGATTTTATAGCATGTAAACATAAACTTGTATCAAATATTTATACCTGTAAAAATGTGTCAAATTAACTATCTGAGGAAAAAGAAAAGAAGAAAAAACCCCAGAACATTTTAACATGTGCATATTAGAATAATTAAATTAAATAACGTCTTGTAACAGATACCCAGACTCGGAGTTAGAGTTGAACCCGGAGGTTTAGTTTATTGAGCGAAGGTGTCCGGGTGAAGTCGTCAGAGCAAAGGGGAGTGGAATGTGGAGACTCAGAGATGAAGGAGAGTTAGTCTTGGAGGAAATAGGAGCGAGGAGATTCCAGGACGATGGAGAGGAGAAACTTGGTTGTCGTCGTTAGCGCGAAGCAGCGCAGAGACAGGTAAGTGAGTCGGGGATCGAAATCGAGACCAGACAGAGAGTGAAGGGAGAGTGGAGATTATATGTTGTGGAGCTGATTGGGGAGGAGACAAGTTGCAGGTGTGGATGATTAGTACTCAGGGGAGATGGGTTGAGGAGTATTAGTGCTGGGAGTTTCGGGTAGAACTGTGACATCACCCCCCCTCCACGGACCGAGTCCAGAGGGACGTGAAAACCGGCGCCGTGGGCGACCTCGACCACGAGGAGCTGGACGATCCGGGTGGGAATCGTGGAAGTGGGAAAGAAGGGTGGGATCAAGGACGTCATCCCGAGGTACCCAAGACCTTTCCTCAGGACCGTAACCTTCCCAGTCAATGAGGTATTCGAGGCGACCTCTGCGGCGTCGAGAGTCCAGGATGTCTCGGACAATGTAGGCCGGTCCGTCTTCTAGGAGTAGAGGTTGGGGTGGAGAATTAGCAGGATCTGGTTGTGAGGAGTGGGGAGAGAGGGACGGGTGGTAAGGTTTCAAGAGAGAGACATGGAAAGCAGGGTGGATGCGGAATTCGGGTGGGAGCTGGAGTTGGAAGGTGACGGGGTTAATTTGTTTGGAAATAGTGAAGGGGCCAATGAAACGGGGACTTAGCTTTTTGCACGGGAGGCGAAGTCTGATGTCCTTTGTGGAAAGCCACACCTTCTGTCCAGGATGGTAAGCTGGAGTTGGTGCTCTCCGGGTATCAGCGGAACTCTTCTGGCGACGCATAGCCCGTAGCAAATGGTGGTGGGCCAAGTCCCAAACTTTCTCACTCTCCTTAAACCAGTAGTCAACGGCAGGTAATTCGGAAGGTTCACCGGACCATGGGAAAAGAGGTGGTTCGTAGCCCAAAATACATTGGAAAGGAGTAAGATTTGTGGAGGATTGACTTAGGGAGTTTTGTGCGTATTCAGCCCAGGAAAGGAAACGGCTCCAACGATTCTGGCGGTGATGGCAGAAAGTTCTGAGGAAGCGACTGATCTCTTGAATCTTCCTTTCAGTTCGCCCGTTACTTTGAGGATGGTAACCTGAGGTGAGACTGACTGTTACCCCGAGGAGCGAAAAGAAGGCTTTCCAGACTCGGGAGATGAACTGAGGCCCTCGGTCAGAGACGATATCCTCAGGAATACCGTAATTACGGAAGACGTGATTGAACAGGGTTTCTGCAGTTTCCAGGGTGGTGGGAAGACCCTTGAGGGGGTGTAATTTGCAGGCTTTAGAGAAACGGTCTACTGCTACCAGAATGCAAGTAAAACCCTCAGAGGAAGGCAAGTCAGAGATGAAATCGACTCCCACATGTGACCAGGGACGACGAGGAATGGGCAGAGGGAGGAGTTTTCCAGCTGGAAGTTGGCGCGGAGTTCGGGAGATAGCACATTCAACACATCCCTTAGTCTTTCCAACACAAGTTTGACATGTAGATGATGATCAGTCTCATTCTGGGAGTATATAAGAATATCGTCTATGTATATGATGATGAAACGATTGAGGTACTCACGGAAAATCTCGTTCATGAAACCTTGGAAAACTGAGGGGGCATTGACCAAGCCATACGGCATAACTTTGTATTCATAGTGGCCAGTAGGTGTTACAAAGGCTGTCTTCCATTCATCTCCCTTCCGGATACGAATGAGGTTGTAGGCGCTGCGAAGATCTAGCTTGGTAAAGATATTTGCTCCTCTCAATAATTCCAGTGCTGCAGGGACAAGAGGAAGAGGATATCGGAACTTCACGGTTATTTTGTTGAGGGAGCGGTAATCAATGCAGGGACGGAGACCTCCATCCTTCTTAGCCACAAAGAAGAAGCTAGAGGCAGCAGGGGAAGTGGACGGACGGATGTATCCCTGGGAGAGAGCCTCCTCGATGTACTCCTCCATGGCCTTTTGTTCAGGAATCGAGAGGGGGTAAATTCTTCCCCTGGGGAGAGGTTCACCCGGAAGAAGGTCAATAGCGCAGTCACAGGGTCGGTGTGGAGGTAGCTGTGAGGCCCGGAGGGGGCAGAAAACATCCTGGAAGTGTGAGTAGCAGGAAGGGATATCTAAAGATTGTGAATAGGTTGGGCTTTCGACTGAGGTGGTATTAAGGTTGACAAGAGGTTCCTTGTTAGATTTTAAACGGTTAGGTGTTGGCAAGTTTGGAAAACAGGTGGAGAAGCATTTGATACCCCACTTCTGGACTTCACCAGTAGACCAACAGATTACCGGGGAATGACGGACCAGCCAGGGGCGTCCCAGGATAATATCGGAGGTGGAGTTTTCAAGTACTAGTAAAGTGATTTCCTCTGAATGTAGACAACCAACTTGAAGTGTGACTGGTCCTACCCAATGACGGATATATCCCTTTCCTAGAGGTTCGCCGTTTATGGTCTGGATTTGAAGGTGGGGTTCACAGGGCCATCTTTGGAGCTGGAGCTGGGTACAAAGCGTGTTGGAGATGAAGTTGCCGGCTGACCCGGAATCGAGGAGTGCTGGTACTGAGACAGAGAAGGTTGAAGCAGTAAGTGAAACAGTGGTTAGCAGCGGTGAGGTGCTAATTCTTGGAGTATGTAAATAACTCACCTGCGGGCGAGGAGGTCGGATGGGACACGCAGAGATAACGTGTCCCTTTTTTCCACAGTACAGACACAACCCCTGGGTCAGCCGGCGCTGGCGCTCGGTAGGAGATAATCGGTAGGCGTCCACCTGCATAGAGTTGTTGTCGGGTTCTGTCGTAGGGGCTGAGGTATGCTGAGAGGGGGAGAAAGGATGTGAGGTAGGTAACTCATCTAGGCAGGACCGCATTCTGTTAGCCACCCTGATGGAGAGTTGGATGAAGCGTTCTAGACCCATGGCATCGTCAAAGGAGGAGAGGTGTAATCGTAACTGAGGTTCTAGTCCCATACGGTAAACGGTGAGGAGTGACGACTCGTTCCAACCGCTGGATGCTGCTAGGGTGCGGAACCTTAGGGCATATTCATTGACTGTACTCTTCCCTTGACGGAGGTTATATAGCTGTTCTCCAATTGAAGAATCACCAACTGGGTGACCAAAAACTTCACGGAAGTGTCGGGTAAAAGAATCTAAGTTTTGGGTAACTGGGCTATTGGAATCCCAGAGAGGTTGAGCCCATTGAAGCGCTTGACCGGTCAGCAGAGAAATAATGAAAGCTACCTTAGCACGTTCAGAGGGGAAACGATGTGGCTGCATCTCCATTACTAGGGAACACTGGGTTAAAAAACTACTGCAATACTACGCCGATCCAGAGTAGGGCGCTGGGTTGGCCACGGGACTTGCGGAATAAGCAGGAGAAGAAAACGCTGAAGCGCCAGCTGGTAATGGCGGTGAGGAAGGATCGGCATTTAGAGAGAACGCTGCCCGGAGAGCATATACCAGAGTCTGAAATGGGTCAGGATTCGCCGGATTCATGTTCTTAAAATTATCGGTCTGGTCTGCTGTAACAGATACCCAGACTCGGAGTTAGAGTTGAACCCGGAGGTTTAGTTTATTGAGCTGATGTTGAGTTGGATATAACTGAGCGAAGGTGTCCGGGTGAAGTCGTCAGAGCAAAGGGGAGTGGAACGTGGAGACTCAGAGATGAAGGAGAGTTAGTCTTGGAGGAAATAGGAGCGAGGAGATTCCAGGACGATGGAGAGGAGAAACTTGGTTGTCGTCGTTAGCGCGAAGCAGCGCAGAGACAGGTAAGTGAGTCGGGGATTGAAATCGAGACCAGACAGAGAGTGAAGGGAGAGTGGAGATTATATATTGTGGAGCTGATTGGGGAGGAGACGAGTTGCAGGTGTGGATGATTAGTACTCAGGGGAGATGGGTTGAGGAGTATTAGTGCTGGGAGTTTCGGGTAGAACTGTGACATGTCTAAACTATTTCTTGAGATTTCTTTGAGACATTGTATAAGGCAAATATATTTATGATTATATTTTAACGTATCTTTTAATGTTTCCCATCAGCCGATGTTTTGTGCGTGATTCACAGGCCTCACTAACTTGTCAGTGTCTGTGGTCACTTCGGCTCAAGGTAACAGTGCTGACTGATTGCACTGCTCACGCACATGCATGGACTCACACAGACACACACACAGACATGTTTAGACAGGCCTCTCTAACTACCACCCAAGGTCAGGCTCATAGAAGCAGACAAACACAGCGGGCAAACTCAGCTAACACTCATTGTGGCCTCAAGAGCTCTGATTGGAATAGAGGCAAACAATGGCAAATGGGAAATATCCGCATATGTGAGCGGCACAACAAAAAAGTACAAATATAAATGATAAAGACATTACAGAACTGTGCCAAGATGACACTTGAAAGCAGGGAGGTGTATATATTTATTCATATATTTTTGAAGGTTAAACAAGATGATAATTGCATCCACTAAAACAGTGTGGATTTTTTATTTTTATTTTTTTTTTCATTTACATGAGAGTTTATATTTAAAATGTTATTTCAAAGTGACAGTTTGGAAGTCGGCACTCTGCTGATCTATTTTGCTGATTGACAGGTGAGAAACTTTTCTGCTGCTCAAACAAATCCTTTTCCATGGCATCAGGATATAGAGAGGCCTTTTGAAATACATGAAAACTGCTTAAATTCTTTGGATGTTTCATGCCCAGTCTGACATCATTGGTGCACCATACATTTCTATGCAACAATAAAATTAAGAGAATTCCAAAAGGGAAAAAAATAGTTTAGCCTAGAGAACAATAAGATAATGGAGACTATGGGGATGAAGCACTTCCTCCCTCCCCCTCGACCAATCTGCTGGTGAGAACCCGGAGTCATGTAAGTGCTTTGATGTCTCTTGACTCAGCACTGCCACAGGGCTCAAACCCAGTCAGTGTGGCCTCCCTGGCTCTACCCCGGCACAAGGCCCCACAAGCCAGTACGTCCGACAAAATCATTCCTCTGGTCCCCCTCGCCCGGAGTCTGGATGCGTGGCTCACACTTTTCAACCCGTCGCGATGGCTGACCCTGACTGTCCAACTCGGCTACGTGGTTCAATTCAACAGACGTCCTCCCAGGTTTGCTGCCGTCCACTTCAACACGGTGAAGGCCGAGAACACCTTGTGTACGGAAATCGCCACCCTTCTACGGAAGCACGTGATAGAGCCTGTCCCTCCAGACGAAATAAAGAAGGGGTTCTACAGCGCCTACTTCATAGTATGAAAAAAGGCGGTGGGTTGCGGCCAATCTTGGGCTTGCGAGTTTTGAAACGGGCCTTACACAGACTCCCGTTCAAGATGCTGACGTTAAGACACATCCTAACGAGCGTCCGGCATCAAGATTGGTTCGCGACAGTGTGGTTCCACTGAAACTATATCAGAGGCTCCTGGGGCATATGGTGTCATTGGTGGTGGCGACACAGCTCGTGTTGATGCATATGACCACTTCAGTACTGGCTCCGGACTCGAGTCCCGAGATGGGCATGGCGCCACAGTACACCAATCTGTTGCCATCTCTTCAGTCCTTGGCATGACCTCGCATTTCTATAGGCAGGGGTTCCCCTAGAGCAGGTCTCCAGGCCTGTCGTGGTTACAAACGATGCCTCAAAGACAGTTTGGGGCACCACATGCAACGGGCACGTGGCTGCCGGCCCCTGGATGGGCCCACGGCTACATTGACACATCAACTGCCTCGAGTTGCTGGCAATACTGCTCTACATTTGAAGGTTTTGGCCGTTGATCCAGGGTAAGCACATGTTAGTTCGAACAGACAACAAGGCAACAGTCGCTTACATCAACCACAAGGCTGGTTACGCTCCCCTCACATGTCACAACTCGCCCGCCATCTCCTACTCTGGAGTCGGCAGCACCTCAAATCGCTGTGATTCACTCACATCCCAGGTGACCTCAACACCACGGCGGACGCACTGTGACGTCAGGTCACAGGCAAGGGAGAGTGGAGTCTCCACCCTCAGGTGATCCAGCTAATTTGGAGTTGACACGGGCAGGCACAGGTAGACCTGTTCACCTCCCCAGAATGCTCCCATTGCTCGCTCTGGTGAACCCTGACCGAGGCATAGACGTGCTGGCACACAGCTGGCCACCTAATTATGCAAGTATGTGTTCCCCCCAGTGAGCCTACTTGCAAAGACCCTGTGCAAGGTCAGGGAGGATGAGGAGTAGGTCACCCTAGTGACTCCCTACTGGCCCAAACAGACTTGATTCTCGGACCTCATGCTCCTCGCATCAGCCCCTCCCTGTCAAATTCGCCTGAGGAAGGACACTCTTTCTCAGGAACGGGGAACCGCCTGGCACCCGCTTCCAGACCTCTGGAACCTCATGTCTGGCCCTTGGATGGGACACGGAAGACCTCAGTGGCATACCACCTGCCGTGGTAGACACCATCTCTCAGGTTAGAGACCCCTCTACAAGGCATCTGTATGCATTGAAGTGGCGTCTGTTCGCTAAGTGCTGTTCTTCCCGACACAAAGACCCCCAGAGATGCACAGTCAGCTCAGTGCTTTCCTTTCTGCAGGAGAGGTTAGAGGGATGGCTGTCCCCCTCCATCTTGAAGGTGTACATAGTGGACATAGCTGCGCACCACGACACAGTGGATGGCAAGTCCTTAAGAAACTAGGAGGTTGAATCCTTCCGGACCTCGCCTCGTTCCCTCATAGTCCTACAAGGCCTATGTGGGGCTCCTTTGAGCCCCTTGAATCAGTAGAGCTTAAGGCACTCTCCTTGAAGACTGCCCTCCTGACGGCGCTCACCTCCATTAAGAGGGTTGGCGACCTACAAGTGTTCTCTGTCAGCGAAACATGCCTGGAATTTGGTCCAGGCTACTCTCACGTGATCCTGAGACCCCGACGGGGTTATGTGCCCAAGGTTCCCACGACCCCTTTCGTGGACCAAGTGGTGAACCTGCAAGCACTGCCCCAGGAGGAGGCAGACACAGCCTTTGCGTTGCTGTGTCTGGTGCAGGCTTTGCGCATCTACTTGGATCACATGTAGAGCTTTAGGATCTCTGAGCAGCTCTTTGTCTGCTTTGGTGGACAGTGAAAGGAAGCGCTGTCTCCAAACAGAGGATCGCCCACTGGATCATCGATGCAGGCTCAACACGTGCCACCCCCTGCAGGGCTACAAGCCCATTCCACCAGGAGCATGGCAGCCTCCTGGGCTCTGACCAGTGGTGCCTCCCTAACTGACATTTGCAGAGAAAATCTAATCTCCAGGTTGAGCCGGTCTCGTCCCGTGTCTTAGTGGGAACAAACGGATAAGTCCAGACCGACCGGCCGGGTATACCACTTGTGCCTAGCACCTTTCACCTCTCTTGATCTGAAGATGTGTGTTTTAGATTCCCAGCAGTGTTTACAAATTTGTTCCCTGGTTGATTTCCTCCTAGCCCTGCAGCAGATGAGTTTGTAGAGAAACTCACTGCCAGCCCAGTACTTGTGCTAACTACGCCCAGTGCTTGGACAGGTGCTCCTCTTTTGATATTTCCAGAAGAAAAAAAAACTTCCTATCCCATAATGCAAAAAACCTCCTGTAAGTCATGCAAACATGAACCAGCCATCACTGTGTGAGCAAAGACTTGGCAGCCTCATCCCTGTGTTTCTGTGTCCCAGAGCAGTGGCTGATTGGAATGTTCTAAGCTGCAAAGATTCTTTGGAGATGGGTGGAGGCACTGATTGACATGTCAGCTTATTTACTGGGGTGGATGACCACGGCTGTCAGTTTGCAAGCATTTCAGCCCACATAATGGATTATTTACAACTCTGCCATCACTCGCCATGCACTTCCTCTGAGCTACTCCTGTATATTGCATGGCCAATTACATCATGCTGGGCATTTTGTCATTTCAAACAAATTATCTCTACATTGTGTTTAATTTCAGTTGCAAAGAGCTCAGAGATTTTTTTACATGGGTCTGTAAAAACAATATATCACCCTGGGAGTCCTGTTGAATGGGCAAACAGACTGACATAAAGCAGTCTTTGGAAAATAGATAACACAGCTAGTGCTGGCTTTTTCAATTAAAGTGGAATGAAGGATGAAGAATGAAATTATTCACGCTAGTATTTCCTTAACATGTTTTTGTGTCCTCTTTAATTCATGCACTTTACTTTAAATGGGAAGCTTGCTAGCAAGATGTCTGCTGTGGGGGAGAGGAGAAGTGCATTGTAAAATCATAAATTTTCTGTTGGTTTAAATGCAACTGGTATTTGGAAACACTTTAATGTAAGGTTGTGTACGTATGTTAACATTATTTAACGCAGTAGTTAACATAAACTAAAAATTAATAACGCAGCATTTTTTAGTCTTGGTTAATGTTAATTGCTACATGTACAAATGCATTTTAATACAAAAGGTTAACAATATACAGTATATTACCATTATTGCATTGCATGAACTAACAATGATAATATAAATTTTTATTAATCAAGATTACAAAATTCTGTGAAAAATATTGTTCCTTTTTGTTAACTCATAGACATTCTATAAGTAAATTTTGACTTCACTGATAGTTAGGTTTAGAGTTGGGGTTTAGGTTTAGGTTTTGGGGGTATTGTATATAAAATATATAGGAAATATACATTCCTCTTCACTGTATTACATCCTTTATAGTGTCAGCCTCAGACAGCCCTCAATCTGTTCTCTAACCGTTTAATGCACAAAGCACGCAAAACTGGAAAATGCTTACTCGATCAACTGAGCGCAAATATGATTGACTGGTTCTATGGAACTTCTACAAGTAGATGCACATAGGACGTTTTATCAGTCCGCCTGGAAGCTAAGGTGTGTTCACAGGGTTCATTGCATTGATAGAATGAGTACTTTTTAGGACAAAATATACACAGAATTTCCCTAAGTTTGCCAGGTAAGTGACATCAGAGTTTTGTTTGCATGTAGCAGAATGTAAAGCTGATATCCACGAGCAGAGCTGCACTTTCTGCTTTGTTTACCTTATGTCTGTGAAATTATCTATAATGGGGTTTTCTGTGCTGTACTTAGACTCTCTATACATTTTCTACTCTTCTGCCATGTGTTTTCTATGCAATCCGTTGCAGAGACTCATTATTTAAATACATTTTTTTTCCCCCATTTTGGCCTTTTATTATGGAATGAAACATCTCTGATAACCCTGCCCCTAAACACCCTGTAATGACACCCCGAAAGTGATTGGTAGCTTAACATGTCAAGTAGATGGCTTTTGCTGTCTAAATTGGCGGTTCATGGCCAATTGAAGCTGCTATAGAGTCCAAACCTATGTTGCAGTCAAAGGTCTGGCTATTCAAGACTTCATCCTTTACAGCTAAAAACATCTTGCTTTACAACTTGCTTTTTGCGCCTCTCATCCAGAAACAGGAGCTCACACGTGCCCTTATGTTCAAAAGCACTTCCTACTTAAAGATTGTTTGGGAAAATGTACTACATGAACTCAGTGATATAAGTAATAATTACTTCACAGATTATTTCACAGACATAACTTTCAAAACAAAGCAGGCTGTGTACAGTGTATCTGAATAACTTGCTACTAATGCTACTAATGCTTGCTACTAGTGTTTAAAATAAAATTCTATACAATCTATAAAAATACAATTCAAAGATTTAATTTCACTAAACTGCCAGACATTGTCAAATCCAGTGATTATTTGGTAACTTGTAATCACAACCCTGAATGACTAATAAAAGCCTGTGTGCCTTTACTGCTGGAAGTTGCATAAAGCCAGTCAATCCAATTAGAGCTTGGCAGACAAGAAAGCACTTTCCATTTTTACATGTAAAATGCATCAGTGTTCATATATTTTAAGACACTTCACCCATGTATCATTTCACTCCAAAAAGTGAAATTACAACCATAACACCTCCATTATGGTCCTGCTTTGCAAATCTGGTGCAGAGGAAGAGAAAATATGTCTTCTATGTCTACATTTTTGTTTGAGGAAATACCCAGGTACATCTCTTCAGGGCATGAAATGTTGATGACCTGTACACTATATATTCTAACCAATTACCTTTCTATATATGCTATGTGGCTGTAAAGGGAGAATATTTTTTTTTTATCAGTGTGGATCAAACGTAATGGAGAGAAATGACTTCCATGTTACGTTACAGCTTCTTGCCTCTGCTGTCAACACAAGAGCCTAGAAGGCAATTATTTCACTACATTATAATTATTTTATGTTAGATGCTAAAGCTGCAGAGATGATTGCTTGGGAGAAAACCCAGGAAAAGTTGTCACTTCAACTAAGCAAGACTCAACAAAGACAGGTTTGCCGTTTCAGCTGTTCTGTGGGGAGTGTAGAAGCTTGATTTTACACAGGTGATCTATGCCTCTTGATATGTTTCTTGCTCTGTGTGCACCCTGAAGCCTGTCATGTGTTTGCTCTGGTTTGCCCTTGAGGCTGGAGCCCGGTTTATTGTCACAGTAAATTAGCAGTGTATTATGGTGAGATTGGGCATGAATAAACGGGCAATTCTGGGTAATTAAGATGAAAGGGGGATGCAAGAAGGGTAAAGCCATTGTATGATGCTTCTATTCTGACTCTCACTTAGAACACATTGCGCTCATGTATATGATGTAATTTGTTTGTGTTGAAAAGACCATTTAAGATCTTGTGAAGTGTGTAATTTATGCACAACTAGCATCACCAAAATGGAATTGCAAAATCAATGATTGTTTCCAAACAAAAGGAAGTTTACAGAGGCCATGATTTATTATTATTATTTTCTCTTGTTTTCTTGAGATCACAACTTATTTTATGGCCTCTGTGGGCTTCCTTATGTTTCAAAACAAGCATTAATTTTGCCATTTTGTTAAATGCCACTAATGGCACAGAAATGACACATTTGACCTTTAAGAGGTATAAGCAGGATCACAATGGGATTACAATTGTTTAAAGCTTGACTCCTTTTATATTTTATACAGTATAAGCCACCCTTAAAAAATATAAATGTCATTGCATTACATAGAAACCAACATAATATCCAACCATGTGGAATTTATTTTAAAGAAAGGTTGCAAAGGCACACTTTTTATTTTCCCATTCATGTTTTATCAAAGTGCACAATGATGTCTCTAAGACATTACAAATATTACAGATTCATTTTCTGTTAAAGCATCATTTTCTGTAAAGCTGCTTTGAAACGATGTGTTGTGAAAAGTGTTATACAAATAAAAATTACTTGATTTTTCAGCACTTATGCAACCCTTGTGCATTGTGTGGGGGTATTTTATTGTATTTAGGCCTTATTTAACTCTAAATTATGAAATTACATCAATACTTTCCATATAAAATAAGCACATTTTATGTAATCTTTACCTCAATAAAAACCATTATTTCAGTAAATTGAAAGAGAATCAAAATATCAAAATACGTCATGAAATGGTGCATGGTGACATCTGCTGGAATACAAATAACAATGACATGAAATGACACCTATGTCCTGTAGATGGCTTCAGTGCTCCATGCATTGTGGATTTTTAATACTCTCACCCCATTATTTATATGTGATTGTTTTCTGCATTGTGTCTGATTTATTTATTTATTTATTGACAAATAAAAACATTCTCTGTGTTGTAGCCTTTCATTTCCTATGGTGGGTCATTTTTGACAGGGAACAACACAAGTGTTAATTTTTTTTTTTGTCACAAAGCCTAAATCTTTTTGTTTTATGTTCAGATGGCATATGTAATAAAAGTAACCAAGTCTTGGACCACTCAGATGAAGGGTACCCTATTTATTATAGAAAAAAAATGAAAAATCTTTAAAAAAAAATACCTTACCTTACATGCAAGTATTGCTCTACATTCACGTACTATATAATTACAACAACTATAGTAATTACAAGATACTAACACTATACCTAACCCTAACCTTAACCCATATTAAGTACATATAGTTACCAGGGCTGGACTGGGAAGAGAAATCGGCCCAGGATTTTGCATATCGCTGCGCCGTTTTGTGGTCTGTTCTGCATAACGCGGCGGCTCATATTAGCATATCGTGGCCGACCTACTGGCATGCTCAGTTCTCCCGATGGCCAGTCCAACCCTGATCGGCCCCAAAGTGATGGGGAAAATGCCCGATATGCCAGATTACCAGTCCAACTCTGATAGTTACCTAATATTACTCAGTACTTTCTTGGGTAAGTACACTGAAAGTACACATACTGTAAAATAAAGTGCAACCAAAAAATAACCCAAACACATGAAGATTAAGCAACAAGCTTTTAAATGATAAAACATTAGATACATTGTTCCAAATGAAGACAACAAATATTTTGAACATGTTCATTGTTAATGTGATGAACTACACCTGCAGTTACTCTGCCAGGACAGCCATGTGAACTTAAAGGAACTGATACATCCATTAAAAATTACTTTGGAAAAAACGTTAGTTCTGAGAATAGGTCTAACATCATTTGTTTGCATAAACCACTTGGTTTGATATTTTGTTATATATTACAATGAGATTCATACATTTTAAAGTGTGGTTTAAGTGTCCAAATATTTTTTGGGCCAATGCATGTGATTATGATTTCAAAGCATACCCACGTCCAATTTAGATCCCCCAGTGTTATCAGAGACACAAGTGACACAATTATAAACCCTGAATTAGTTTGAGTGCATTTCAGTATGGACCATCACATTAGTGTCTATGAGTGTGTACACAAACACTTGTGTATTTGTGTGTTGCAATGTGCATTCATCAACCAATTCTCAGTCACAGGAGGCATAGTGCAGCTAATGGCTTGATAAGTGTGTGTTGGTGGCAGTGTGTGCTGTATGAGCACGCTATGGAAAGTCACACTAAAGCAGTGAGATAGGCCACCCTCCTGACAGACTCCACACAATGGATGAATTATACATGACGAAAGCCTCAGCTCACAGTGAGGCTGGCTGACATTAAAGCAAAATGGCAATTGTGACAAAGAACAGTTTTGATGTGTTTAAAGCATTCATGCTCGAGCAAGTGTGAGCTAAATACGTAACATGCATCAATTTACTCTTGAAGAATAATGTACCATTTTAGGAATTAATCATCACATAATATTACCAGTATTGGCGTGTTTTTTACAGTCACATATGGCTTTATGCATTTAATGGCTGTGAGGCACAGACTGGAGCTTTTTCAATGAGACCTCATATTGGGAACTTTGCCCAGAGCAAACATTTTTAACAGCTCAAAATAATAATGTATTAATAAATGATAATATGGTGCATACGTGTCTTCTTTACTAAAAAGACTAAATTACACTAGTGTGAATTTCAGTGCTGGTCAAGATGGTTTCATGCTGGTTATTGTTGATTTGGTGCTAGTCTAGCTGGTGGACCCACTAGACTAATAATGCCAGGTTCACACATCCTCGCATGAGCAGGCCAGTCGCATTTTACGTTCACATTGGCTCTTCCGCAATAAACAGCAGTGCCTCTGATGCAAAATAAAGTTATCTATCGGGTCCTAAACCAAATATTTTTCTTTAATAAGTTCATAATAAGCAGAGGTTATTGCTGCTTCAAGGACAAAAGGTCTGGTAGTTTATTATTTCTTTCCATTATTAAGTCATTTTATTCAGTTTACTTGCATGCAGTAATACAATTGAAGTGTACTATAGTTTGGTGTGAATAATTTTGACTTGCTTTTGTGTCTTTTCAATAATCTACTGATTATTTTAGTGTTGTACTAACCTCAGAGCTCAGAGTGAGCCGCGCTGCAAAAATAGGTTCAACACGAAACTCTACACTCACTGCAGCATCCGGGACACGTCACCTCACAACTCACACTTGCAGTGTAAATAGTGTAATTTGTTAATATGGGCACTGAAACGAAAATGCGATGCACTTGTCTTGCTTACGGAGGATGTGTGAACACGGCTTAAGGAAATCTTGCCTGGTCTTTTTAGCAGGGTTATCTAGCCTTACCTAACATAACATTTATAATTATCTCTATCCAGTAACAGTTCTCTCATGTTCATCTCTAATTTAAAACTATTTAAATTTCCCCTGCAAATAAATTCACAAGATGTAATATGAACTTTAAAGTAGCATGGCATTATTCGGTAAGAATCAGTAAGTCACAATACAAACCGAAACTTCTTCTGAATGTTCTTGAATGAAAGTTTGAAGCTCTCACCTGGATCAGATAGTTCGGTTATGAGGTAAGGAGAGGTAGTGCAGTGGCATCTTCTTGCACTTGGCGGATGCCATAGTTCATGTCTTATTCTGGTCATCTCTGCGTCTGGCTCTCTTTAACGAATACACGCCATCTAACCTTTCACTTCCAGGGCTCAGAGAGATAAGATGAGATAATAACAATAATCATCATCCTTAAAACACTCACCTGGTTGAAGGACATTGCTTTCACCATATAATTTAAACAACTGGTTGTATTTTAAAGGGGTTTGAGCTTGAATGTCTCTCCTTGAGGAGAAGTTTTTTCTAATTTGTGAATTGTTAAAGGCTGACTGTGAGCACACTGGCTCATTAGAAAGGAAGGCAAGGAAAAGGAATAATAGCAAGGAAATGAAAGTGATGTATGACTGTTGTTAGCTATACCTATTTATACCTTGTAGCACTGAGGTGACGGCTCCCTGAACTCAACACCAACCTGAATGCGGATTACCACACCCTCTCCCTAAGAAAGGGTAGTTTTGCAGGTGACAGCAATAGCAATGAGTGAGAGTCTCTTTGTGATTTCAGGCTTTGATCTTGCAGGCATAAGACTTTACTTCAACCCACTGTCATTCAGGGGTACATGCTGTCAGCATAGCACGTCATCGAGTCAGAACAGATTCCCAGACATTCGTAATCGCACTGGATTTTAAAAGTTCAGCTTGATTCATTGATATGTGATAACTGTGCCCACAGAGGTTTGTCATACTTGGAGAAAGGCATTTGTTAGCATTACCGTTCATCGGCATGGCAGTTGGCTGAGACTATGTGAAAAGAAATCAGCCATATTTGCTCATTGGAACCTTGTTTAGACCAGCTTAATGCTAGTTTAATGCTGTTCTAGCTGATTGACTAACATAGTTATTAGCTGGTGCAAGTGATCTTTCTGGGTAATCTGGTTGATCAAGTAACTCCTGCTGCTAAAATAGTAAGTCTGGTGGGGAAACCACCACATCAGCATTCTATGCTAGAGAGCACAGCAATGTTTTTTTCAGCATGGCAGTCAATGAAGAAAGATGCTTTTTGGAACCTGATGATGTAGACAGGGGTGGACTGGGATGAGAAATCGGCCCTAGATTTTACAACTGGTCTAAAAGTTGTTGAGCGTGGTGGGGTGTGCCTGGGGGTGGGGAGGGGGGAGGGGGGTGTTGGGAGGGGGGGTTTAGTGTCACTGTCCTTTTTTGCAAAGCACAGTTCCCCTTCGGTATGTCGTGGTACAGTTTTGTGGCCCTCATCAGACATTTGCGGCCCGTTCGCCATAACACGGCGACCCATTTCAGCTTATCAACGCCCGTTCTGCCCTGTTCCATTTTATTTATGATAATAAAAAAATTATTAACTTTTCAGTATTGCCTGTTGCTTCGTCTGCCATCTTGGATTTATTTTTCCTGCGAGCTCATCATGGTGCATTCCGGGATTCGCCTACG
Organism: Moxostoma hubbsi; assembly: GCA_032164185.1. NCBI lineage: Eukaryota > Metazoa > Chordata > Actinopteri > Cypriniformes > Catostomidae > Moxostoma > Moxostoma hubbsi. The sequence continues at coordinate 23,121,089 of JAVLUX010000018.1, forward strand.
GGGAAGGATACATACGATGCTACCTTAAAATCCAAACGATACCTCCAAATGAGGTATCTTATGAGGCAGCATAATTTAGAAACCTATGTTTTGGAACAGCCTTTCCCATCAGGAGCTTCAACTTTATTTGCATATTTAAAGAAATCCAAAATTAGCCATTTAAATATTTTGCCTTTTATGATGTCTAATGTAGAGACATTATTGATCCGGTCTACCACACTGCGTAACAAACTTGAAACTTTTTCTTGACACTAAGAAAGAAGAAGTTGTTTAGCAATTGCTTTAATTAATCAGTTGGTGGAAAAATCTTTAACTGTATACAGACGACTGATCCATATTGTGCTCATATGATCCACACACACAATTGTTATTTTTCCACCCACAACACTAGGCTGTAAAGCCACTCTCATAATGTCACCAAGCATAAGACATCAAAATATCTGGGCAAAAAAATGTATAATAACATCTTTATGTCTACTCTTGTTTGGGTGTCAAGAAGCACATTGTACTATATGAAGGATGCCATACAAACGTACACAATTTATCATAGCAGTTTAAAAGTAATGATTACAAAAATTGCATTCTGTATATCTAAAAACCATTCATAAAGACCCTCAGCTTAAAGCCCCCTGAGCTCTGTTTGTCAAATGTTTTCGAAGTCATACCATTCAATAGGATATTTTATGCCTCTTGTCGCCTTTGTAATTATAAAGTTTTATTAGGTGTTTGTGGGAGATTAAAACACTATTAGTGCTGTTCCAGCCATCAGATTCTCCAGCTGTTCCTTTTGTTTATGACCAAAATGTTTTATGACACCCATATTTAGTCACCTACTTAATTATAATTAATGAAATTCAGTGCTGGTACTCTAGGCAGGAGACATAATGATGAAGGTTAGGTGTGGAGAGAGAGAGCAAGAGATGGTACCTGTTGCACAGCTGCGAAATGGCTATTTAACACTGTTTGTGCACATTTAGCTCTTTTATGCCCTCAAATGCAGTACATATGCAAATACATATGCAGATTTATATTTATATCATACTGTTCTCTCGTGTTTGGTTGTGTATGCCAAGTGAGCACATGGAGCCTGAATTAAACTGATGGAAGCTTCATTTGGCTTCGGAAGTGTTACTGTTTTCTCTTCTGACAATATTTCATCCGGTTTAAAACTGGCCTAATCTTTCTTTCTTTCTTTCTTTCTTTCTTTCTTTCTTTCTTTCTTTCTTTCTGTCCAGGTGGTGGAAACTAATCTTGTGGCTTTCGATTGTCACTGGATCATCATAAATGAGGTGAGTTCTTTCTAGTAATTCTGTTAGAATACAGTTTATTCTTCTAGCAAATATATTTTAACATATTTAACAGGCTAACCCTGCACTGGATATCTTTGTGGCGGGGCAGTGGTTGGACAAAAATTACAGTAGTATACAAAATGAAGCAAGATAAAGAGCAGACTACGCCACCCTGTTTCTATGAATGGGGAAATTTCATAAGACACACAGGTTCACTACCACAGAGATCAGGAGCCGTGGATATGAATACAAACACACTTTATTTTCACAACAATAATGATTTAAAATGTATAAGAACTTGTTACAAAAGTTTACACTGCTTCAGTGAGCGCCAGACCAAAAATGAAAATAAGAAAGAACGTTCAGGCTGAGGCTTACCAGTAGGGCGGCTAGCTGCGCAGTGAGTATCCTAAGACCACACCACTCACCCAGTTATCCTCCACACCAACACTTACACACGCTAAGTGAGGGAAACACAAGTGCCAACGGCAAAACACTCTGTGAAGGAAACGCCACCACAAAAAAAAGGACAAGGACAGCTAGCTTCCCTACACCGGGGGCCTCCAGCTCCTGAAATATACAAAAAAAAAACAATAAATTTCACAATTAAATCAACAGATACTCAAGTTATCCACAATTTATATTAAAGCAGGTTCAAACCCTAAAGAAGGTCAATAACTGGCGAATGACTGTCCACAGAAGTTCGATGGACTGGTGTAACCCAAAAAGGGTTACACCCAAATTGCCAGTAAGACCTGAACATAAACAATGAAGCAGCCAACTGCTATAAGAAAAAAAACTAAATAAATTAACCAATACAAAATGGAAATGACAATTAATTATACTTCAAACAAATTAAATCACGAAACAAAAAGTAATTAGAAAATAAAACTAGGAAAAACACAGACCAAAGCAAGCAACCAAATTAATAAACAAACCAACTGTTGATGGTGATGTCACAAAAGGTGGGGCTAAGGTACAGCATTGGTAAGTCTCACGCTGAGTGACGGCCCCAAGACTAGCCACCCCTCACCAAGACCACCAGCATAGCGCAAAGCCGTCTACAGAACAAACAAAAGAAAACAGAAAAGAGAGGGACATATCCCAAAAAAAAACAAATAGTCACACCGTAGTATGAATGGCAGCAGAACAAACAGTGCAGTCTAACAATGTTGTCTAGGGAGAATTTGCCCCGCAGCCCACAATGACGAACTGTTCCCGAGCAGACTAACACACTAAAAATAAACAAATTAAATGAATAAAAACAAATACTCAACCTCATCATGCTCGAGTGGTTAAATATACATACCCGGTCGTAGAGCGCTAGACCCACAGATTATTCGGTTACTCAGTTTCATTCATAAGCAAACCGCCAATGTACAGGTGTTCCATCTGAACGTACACATGAACTGCAATACGATGGAAGAATAGGTTACTGGGGGTCACACCAGAACAAACATTATTCAGTTGAAATAGACATACCTGTGGTAAAAGACAGCCTGCACCCCAAATGCAAAGTCGCACCAATCCTGGCTAGAACCTGGCTACAACAATTACACCACCACTTTAATAGTGTGTGTGTGTACTAGCAGCAACATTAGCCAAACAGCTAGGTACATACCTCCCACAGAGCTGTGTGCGCACACACGCAAAAACGAATCTGACGATGATGCCTACCCAGGTGGCCTGAACTCCGCCTTAAATAGGTCAGGGACGGCAGCCCATAGGCTGTCACACCCATCAGTCATGTAACAACTGCAAATAATAGGATGGGATCTAACCCGCCTTGCCACATTTACATATATATATATATATATCTTTACATATATATATCTTTATGTATCTGTGTAAGTGAGAGCCACACAAGGGCTCATTCTTAATAGCCTGATCCAGGCAGCCAGATAAGGACAAATTACAGCTCAATGATTTAAATTGGACCTGGCAAGTGTGGGAATAATTCTCCAAAATAAAGCAGTGGTCATTAAAATATATAGCATTTTGCTAAATGTTTCCCTGACAAGGAAGGAGGACAGCAAGGGCTGCTGGTTGACATTTACTGTAGCTGTTTCAACATCTGAAAAGGCACTTTTTATGGAATCCTCTTTTAATCACTCTGGACTAATTTAAAGGGGTCATATTATGAAAAATCTTTTTTTTTGTCTTGATCTTTAGAGATAAAGAGTTACATAATATAATATCATACTGTAACTCCTAGAATGTAAAACTTTCTCCCCAGTACAAAAGAGTATTGATTGAGTCAAAGCAGCAAAAATACATTGTTCGAACTTCTGCAACTTTCTGATATCCAACAACTAAATACATAAACACATGGCTGACCACATTTACAGTTCAACAATGCCTTTTTGGTAATCAGCAACTTGGCCCATGATTCCTAAGACCAGAAGAAATATAAGAGTATAATGCAGCATCAGCTGCTCTGCAAATCAAAGAATCTCAGTATTAGGAAACAGTGGCTGAAGATTACGTTTAACATGGTCTCAAATGCAAATGGTCTGTTATTGAAGAATGGGGCAATGCCAACTATATTGGACCTGACAGCACAACTGCAGACCGTGCATAAGCACTGCATCTCATTTTACATGCAAAGAGGGCATTGACACCTGCCACTTAAAGCTGAAGTGTTTAATTTTTCTGATATTAAAATACTCCTGTCCCAGCCTAATTTGCAGATATAACTATAAGCCATTTGTTGGCTGATTTTCTTAAAACTGCAAACAATTTGTCTCTGTGGCACTCTAAAAAATGTGCTGTTTGTTTGAGCCTCCTGACCATTCAGCATAGCTGCATTGTTTTAACTAGGGCCCATGTTTTCTGTTTTATTTTATCTGAATTCCAGCAGCAATAACACACTTTAGCTTTAAAGGTGCTATATGCAATATTTTTACTGTACTAAATCATTAAATGACCATAATATGTCATTAGAGAATTTGAAAACATGCCAAGTTGAAATAATGGCTTCTCCGATAACAATGTTACAGCCAGTACATTCTACGTTTAAGTTTCCATTCCAGGCCAGAATTTCTGTTTATGTTTTGGCCAGTATGATCCTGCCCACTGCCCACTCGTCAATAGTATTTCAACACCACCAGGTTGGCAGATTTGAACAACTTTGCAGGCAAACAACACTGTGTGCTGCAGCCATGGAAGCCAGCAAACTAAATGGATCAGAGATAACAGATTCCATCTGACCTAAAAAGCCTCTCCATCCATCTAAAAACCACCATGACTAGAGGCGTAGTAAAACAAGGATAAATATTGGAGATGCCTTTGGAAGATGAAATCCTTTAAAGAAATCCTTTAAAATGGATGTTTAGTTGGCAAATTTGTGTGTCAACGATCTGGCAACCCGCATGAGCTTTGATTCTGGAGTGGGACAGACAACCCTCCAATATTTTGAATTTGGACTGCAGTGCCCATTTTAAGCCCATTTAAAGGTGGTTGAAGCACAGCCCATTTTATTTTAAGAATCAGAGTTCAGGTGGAAAATGGTCATGAAAATACCCCAAAATACATTGACTAAAATTTTACTGTAAGTTGACCTGAAAATATAAAATACATTTATGATATGACCCCTTCAAGAATATTGAAAGATAAAATTATTTTTTAGTTAAGTAAAAATTTAGTTCACTTAAAGATGGCCTTGGGTACTTTCATCAGTTTCTTTCTCATCGTATAATTCTGAAAGAACATTACAGACTCTCTGTATTTCTGATAACCTTCTAATGCCATCAGTTTACTAGGGCTAGTTTAGGCAGGTGGAGGACTGAGTGCATGTGAGGAAAGATTTATATTCTTAGATTTTAAACACAAAGGCATATGACATTATCTGGACAAGGGCCGTAGCTAGCTATGGGCAGAATAGGCAGTTGCCAAAGGTCTCCGCATTCTTTGGACTGACGGCAAAACTTTTTGTTGTTGGAACACCCCACCCCAGGCGGATGGTTACCTAAGGCCGCAGAAATAGAAGCACCGGCCCAGCCTCAACATGTTCCTTTTTGGACACACATTGCTCATAGTTAGACTTACTTGACAGCACTCTTAGTGGAAAAGCCAGCTACTGCCAAAACCTGAACACTAAAATTTGGCCATAACCCTTAAAGGCTTATATTTATGTCATTCTAATTTAGTACTCCTAATTAAGCATCAAGGACCTTTTGCGTTTGCCATCTGGGGGTAGAAAAAGCCACTCAGTGTTGGTATTTTCAGGTCTGTGAAAGAGTGATGTCCTGTGTTCTAGAAGGTTGAGCTACACATTATTATGGCCTCATGTGCCCTCTTGTGATATTTTATTTAATAATTGATCCTCTATCATTCTTACAAGATTAAATATCATCTGCCCAAATACTGTTTGACATTGTTCTCATGTGCTTCTTATAAGTCTTTGATTCCTCCAATCAGAAACAATAAAATTACCTTTTTGAGGACAGGTTGCATGGTGGACAATATAAATTTAAATCCTATTGAGGCCTAAACAGCTTTGACATTCCATGTAAGTTTCCCAGCATGCCAATAGTGCCACAAGTTCAAATTTAATGACGTACTTCATGAGAGCCAGTCACCAGCAATCACAGTTTTGCAGGTGAGAATGAAACTCAAAAGTGAAGGCTGTCAAATGGAACAGCTTGGCCGCTCTGAAGTCTACCTTCACTGGGGGACGTTCCCTGTCCATTCTCATCACATCTTTTCCCGACTCACTTGCTTTACTCTGTCCGTCTTTCGAAAAAATGACTTCATGCTAAAATTAGCAATCATTCCTCCCAAGGCTGCACAAGGACACACCAGCACTCATGGTCGTGTTTTTCTGCCTTTTGCTAGCACTCGGAATACCCATTCATGAGAATAAACATGATAACACTAATGATAATTTCAAATAGTTATTTTTTTCTGTGTATATTTTTCTGAGGCTAATTCTCCCAAATTGTTTGGTGAAATTGTCAACATTTTATTAAACTAATTAACTGGAAAGGGTTAATTTGATAACACATTACACTAAGGTTCCATTTGTTAACAGTAGTTAATACATTAGGTTTCATGAACAATTAACAATATTAATTTTTATTTCTAGCCTGGTCTCATGAAATGTACCTGCATTGGAACATTTTGCAAAACAGAAATTTGGCTGCACTTTTCAAGTGAAATGTCCAGTGGGGGTGCCAAAACCGAGTGAAATTAGGTTTTTAAGTTAATTTTATGCTACTGTGCTATCTGAATTATTGTAAATATGAGTTTTCAACTCGGTCGTTACACAGGAATTACCCATCAAGTCGTAATTACGACTGGGGAAACTCTCAGATAGTTTTGATACCATAGTTTCAGATGGGTGCAGTCCTAAACTTTCAACAGGGTGGAGGAGAATACAGTTTCTGTTGTGAATGACAGGTTTTGTTCATTTTTCTTAATACAGATAATTGTTAGTGCTTGCCGTTTTGGTCAAATTCATTTATGCATATCAGCAACCATTCCATGCATGTTGTACATTTTTACACTGTGAAAATAACTTGTATTTGACCAAAATTACATTATCGTCAGTAAGCTAACTGAGTGATCTGTATTATGGAGTGCCTCAAGAAATATGCATGAATGAACCTGGCATCGTTCATGTTTCCTTTTCTTTCCGACAACAAAGCATGTGAACACGACATACTCGTAATTACCACTTCAGAAGTGGGAAGTAGGATAATTCTAATAGCACACAAAGGCAGCATTATGTTATAATTAAACGTACCTCCCTAACCTAAAACTTTACCCTAAATTTAACCAATAAAAATTAAATGAGAGTTTAACAAAACAGACATCCTTACCCTGGCCTAAACCAACACCTAACCTTAACCGATAGTGTTTTAAAATGCAGAAGCGAAATTAAAAGCACATTTTCTGAAGCAATCAGGTCAATTCGTGTCACTTCTGTGTCACATGTCAGCTTGAGTTCTTGGAGTCCAAACTCCAACACTCTATGAGGTGCATTACCGTGCAAGCTAATAATTTAGCAATAAATGTATATATGTTGGTGGGTCTGTTATACAAGTGTTAAAATGTATAATTTTTCAAAAGATGTGTTACAGTAAAAGTGTCTCGCTATTATATCATAGCAGGGTCTGAGTAATAAGGAAATAAGTGTTTATAAAGTCATAATCAGCCATTGAAGTCATGATATTGTAGGGAATTAGCAACTTTGTGACAAAATTTGTACAACTGCCAGCACTCATCACCAATTATATGTAGGATAAAACAAATAAATAATTTATATTCAGAATCTACCAGTATTCAATCCAACAATATGTGTAGTGACATGCTATATGTAATTAGTTTTGGAATTGAGTTCCTCCACCCATTAAATGTGGGGAATTTGCATAATGGTTAGCTTATGGCTTTAAGCTTATGCCTGTGTAATTGTCCAACCATTAATGCAAGAAATTTAGCTTAATAAGGGGATTAACGATTGATTTGTGGAACATTCAAATAATTAATGTTTATGTCTGACCAAAGTCTTCAGACAGCGATGAGTTGATCGGCATGTAATACTACTTTCATGGCCATTGAAAATAATATCACAAATAGATAGATTTTTAGGATCGACAGATTTCTAGGGACCAAATACACAGTCAAATTCTCTTTGAATACAAACAAGATTTTATTACCTAATCTACAACATACACCTAAACTAACAATCATCTAAACTTATACACAGACAAATATAAACATGGGTTTGTAAATGAGCTTTAACAGAAGATGAATTGGAAATAATTTGATACAGAAAACTTAACTTTATGGAGTCTACAGACCACGCCTTGATAACAACATTACTTTATTTAGTATGCCTCGATCTAGATCGATTTAGTTACCCAGTTATATAATAAAACACCAGTTCTTTCAGTGAAAGTTTGAAGGTTTGTACTTGCGTAAATTGCTTTGCGTTGCGCTGCCTTGGTTCTATGGCTGGGTCTGTAGAAAGCCCTTGTTGCATCAATGTTTGGAATTCTGTTGAAGATTGTGGATTCCGGATGGGTGATGGAATGACCAGGCTGAGCCCCGGAAGTGAGGCCTTCTGCAGGGGAGACTCGCGACTCCCCGTCACATGAGTGCAAGAAGAATGAAGAAGAGAGAACGTTCGTCCTAGGCGAGGAGATTTTGTTGATTTGAGGTTGACTGCATCCCAAAGGTGTCTTGAGCCAATCAGAATTGTCTTTTGCTAGGTCACATGGTCATTTCTGTCTTCTCCTCAATATAATTAATTTACAACCTATTGTACTAAGGTTTGTGAGTTTCCCGCTCAAAAAGTAAACATTTTAATCATGAATTTCATAAGAGAACTATAACTGCAAATAACACAAACATACTTCACACCATCACTCTGGAATTTAAAAGACAATAAATTACATACCAAACACTTTCATATTAAATTACAGTTATAATTGAGTTATAATGCATGATAAAACTTCCTTGGTTATATGGATAATACATTACACGTTATGAGAAACATAGTTGTCAGGGTTATCATCTGCATAGGATGCATTTGGCAATTTTTCAGTATAATCCTACACATGACTGTGTATTTTTTATTTTAGTAAAATAAGCAAGTCCAAAGTCCATGCCAAATGTTCAAGATTTAATGTGAGCTGGTGAACCAGAAACATGCATCATCATTACTATAATAATTTTAAGAGTACAGAGTTTGTTGTATTGAAGAACAATGGAGTTTCCATGGCGGACATAGAACAGTCCCTCAACTTATCACAGTCATTTGATAATTTGGTGGTTTATCTGATTAACAGCAAAGACAGAGGAGTTTCGCTTTGCTCCCCCCCCCCCAGTTGTTGCAAACACATGCAAAATAAATGAACAAGTCAAAAGAGTATGAAATATTGATGGCTTTTGATTGGAAATTCTCTCTAGTCCAATGGTTTCTATTGCACATACACTCAGAAGTAGGGATGGGAGAATCAATCGTAAAGTATTGATACTTCCAAAGATCCTCACACAAAAATATTGATTCTAACTTTTTTTTTTAACTAGGGATATAATTATTTGGTTACCATGAACAAAAATCATAAGCTTCAAAGTGAAATAAAAGGATTAGGCTGTATTAGCAAATACTTATGTAGAATGGGAACTATTTCTTCTTCCGCTCATCTTAACATGCATGCTGAAAGACAGAAGCAGACAAGCATTTGTGCTGTCACAAGACTCATTCAAACAAGAGGGATCAGTGCCTTGTAGAGGTAATGATAGAAAATCAGAGAAACAGCTTCTAGAGTAAATTCACACTAAATTTTCAACATATCTAAAGGTGACATTTCTTATGAGTTTGTGTTCCAATGTTGTTAATAAATAATTAAATAAAATAGTTAACTGTGGTTTTACTAAAGTAATATTGTTGTAACCAAGTTTCTTATTTTAGTAGTAAACATGGTTAATTGTGTGGTAACTATGGTTTAACTAAATACCATGGTTAAACGATAAAAACTGTAGTGAAACCATGGTTAATTTTTGTGTAAAAAGAGTAAATAAAACAGAAGTCTAATAATTATCTGTTTAGGCTCACAGATGTAAAAGAAATTACGAATTATGACGAAAAAATTATATTTTAAATTACACTGTGACAAGGAGGGGGGGCAGTGCCGAACAAGCATTGTTACGGCCCGGCCCCACCCTCCTCCTCACATACATACATATTTTATCCCAAGAAATTGAGAAAATAAAATAAATACATTTCAAATAAGTATTGGTCTTGATAGTATTGGTATTGGTTAGAAAGAAAAGTAAACAGATTGTCCATATCTACTTAGAGTGCAACACACGTGGACCTGAACATTTAACATGCAATTCACAATGACGGTGAAAAAAAATAAAATATTAAATATAAAATGAGCTCTGAATAATCCTGAAAACACATATAACAGAAAGCTTCAACAAATAAAATAGCAGCAGTGTATCTAAAATCGGCAAGAAGTAAAGCCAAGCAGTACACACTAATCTGCATAATTTATTCATAATGTAAAGCATTATTGGGAACTGGAGTGCAGCTACTTATCACAGTATTATTAGACACAGATTGCACATCTTGCTGAATAATGTGCACGCCTGACAGAAACGCAGGAAATAAGTTATGAAAAATACTGCTTTGTTGCTATTTGAGTCTTATTTTGTGTAAAGGATTGCAGAAACAGTGTTTGACAAATTATTAGTGCTTTTCACGTTTTCTCAAGAATAATCTGCTGGGGAAGTTAAAAAAAAACTAGCATAGAGTGAAAATATGAGCAATTTATCTGGAAAATAACCAAACCACCATATCTGCAAAAATCTCTGCTCTCTAAGCAGTATGCATTTATTCTTTACATTTGTTTACAAATATATATTTTGAGGTGTTGTGTTTATAGGCCCTATTTAACATATGTAATTTTATTTATACATAATGTTCCCCCCACATTGCTCTAGTTACCTGATTTTTACTGATGTTTTAACATTTATTTACTATTGAACACATTCTGGCCAACTTTTGTTTTCATTGGCTATGTTTACATGCACCCTCATAATGCAATATTGGTAATACTGCGTTTAAACTGTAACTCATATACACAAAATATTGTGATTATGATATTGAGATTATGCTAATAATCAGAGTAAGGATAATCACAGTAAGATATGTGTAGTACTCCTATTTTAAACATTGCTTTATACTGCCATGTAAAGGCTTTAACCGCATTTCTTAGTGCACCTGCATCAGTGCTGCAGACGAATGATGTTACACTCAAGCACAGGTTCGAAAACATTATTTCACACCGGGGGCCTATTTTCATGATTTTGCCTAGCCCTCACAAAACCATGGGCTGGCCCTGTTTGTGACTTTTGGTCGCATTTTTGCCCCATTCCCAGGTTCATTTCTGATTGTGGTCAGTGCAGATATGGCCTCATATTTTGAGGCCTACGATGTTTAGAGAAGTTACAGTAATTTGTTATTTTAATATTTAACTGTTTATTATTATTTTCTTCACTTTTTTTAAGGATGACATCAGTAAATGTTGATGCAAGTTTAAAACCCTGGTAAAGACTACCATGTTTGAAAACTTGAACCTGTTAAGAACGGTCTCTGAATCGTCATGCGCATGATTCATAATGTGCCGACCATGCGTTTAGTCTGCAGGTTTGACTGGAGTGGTGCGTTGGTGATGCTAGACGCTGTTACCTCATGCCAAATTATATCAATTACTTTTGAAAAGTTAGGAAAATAACAAGAGTAACTATAACATGACAGAGAGAAAAATATGTTTATAGAAATAATAATGTTTGCGGTGCTGTATCACATAGATAGCTATTTTGGTTTCAAGAAGACAAAACGGAACATAATATTATTTTTCAAATTTAATGTCTACCCCATTTTCTTTCTCTCAACATAAAGTGTATTTACATTTAAGTGAAAACAAATCCTAATTATAATTGAGATGTTTCTTGGACATACTTCTGCTTAGTCTCTTGTGTTCATGTGTAAACAGAGGCAAGTTCTCCACAGCAAGATTTTTCTCCTCAGCCCTTTATTTTTGTAGCCAGTTTGCCTGCATTATGTGGTTATTTTAATAATTAAACGATTACTTATTTGGACTCTTTTGGCTTTCTTACTTTCTCTTTCTAAAAAAAGTAAACAAATTAAAATGGCAAACCTGAAAAAAAAATTTTTCCGCTCTTTTTTTCAAAGTCTCAAAATATTCATTTTTTACTTTATAAATAAACAAATAAAAATATAAATACTCAGGGGAAACATGACCCTAGACCACCTGTGATTGCCGAACCTTTTCCAGGTTTATTTTAACATTCTTTTTTTGTCACTCTGTTCTCCCTTTCCCCCATCTCTTCCATTCACATGCTGCAGGAGATTACAGACCAGGATGTGCAGGAGCTGGTGATGAAGTCAATAGGTCGACTGACCCTGGTGAGACAGACCTTCCTTCTCCCACAGAACTCCAGCCAGCGCTGTGTCAGGAACAACCACCGCATCAACACCTCCCTCTGCGACCCCAAAAACCCAAAGGCACAGCTGTTAGAGGTGCAATACTCCCATTTGTGCATACCCGTTCAACTTGATCATCTGCCTTTATTTCCTTTTCTGATTGTGTCTATTAACTGTCGCCATTATCATTATGTAGCCAATCATTAGCCTTTGAGCTAACATTATTAGAAAACATGAAAATGTCAATGCGCAAAGTAGCTACCTTGTTTTACTGCTTTTATATTTCTTTACAATATGCCCATGGGTGCCATTTCTGTTTTCGAATATTTATCCAACGGCTGTACATTACTTACACATTTAATTTACACAGATAACAACATACATTGACTGATGTGAAATGTACTAAGCACTCAATACTGTTAAACATTACACAGTATATACTTTTCAATATATTGTTATGGTACGTGCATGGGCAAATACACTACATGGCCAAAAGTATGTGGACATCTGAACACCACAGCAATATACAGTATGTTCTTGTGCATTTACAATAATTTCAAAACCACTGGCTTCCCACTAGATGGAACTTGACTGCTGTGATTTGCTCCCATTCAGACTTCCACAAGAACATCATTGAGGTCAGACACTAATGTTGGGTGATGCGGTCTGGCTTACAGGTTATTCTTATTCATCCCAAGGGTTTTCAGTAAGGTGTAGGTCTGGGCTTTGTGCAGGCCGGTTTAGTTCTTCCACACAAGACTCAGTAAATCATGTCATTATGAACCTATCTTTGTGCATAGTGTAGGGATGGGACAATATGGTTATTTCACGATTCAGTTTGATGTTCGATATGAGGTTCACAGTTCTATATAATCTGATTAGATTTGACAAAACTTATGTTTATGTTTGACCAAAATGCACATTATGATTTCTCATCAGAATAAAGTTTTAATGCACATTCAAAGTTTTAATAATAAGAGTATCTCATATATCATTCTCTATAAGACAATATCACAAACAAATAAATAAAAAAAATAGCTGGATTCATTCAGGCTGAGGGTGCAGGACAAGCAATTTCAATGAATAGAACATGTCCTCAAAAATATAAAGGATTGCAATCAAAACCCCTCTATAACATGCAAGAGACAGCTGTACTTTATTCTATCCCTTGTCTAGCTCAGGGACATATTTTTTTTGTAAAGGGAAATGCGTATATATTTAATAGGAGTCAATGAATTAAAATTTGTAATTGAATTAATTACATTGTATGATGATTAATGAGTCAAATTAATTGATTTCGCAATTGATCACATATATAAATATTGGCTTAGAAAGCCCCACAAATAAAAATTATTCAATAAATAATTATTAAATACTTATAAATAGTTACACTACCGTTCAAAAGTTTGGGGTCACCCAAACAATTTTGTGTTTTCCTGAAAAGTCACACTTATTCACCACCATACGTTGTGAAATGAATAGAAAATAGAGTCAAGACATTGACAAGGTTAGAAATAATGATTTGTATTTGAAATAAGATTTTTTTTACATCAAACTTTGCTTTCGTCAAAGAATCCTCCATTTGCAGCAATTACAGCATTGCAGACCTTTGGCATTCTAGCTGTTAATTTGTTGAGGTAATCTGGAGAAATTGCACCCCACGCTTCCAGAAGCAGCTCCCACAAGTTGGATTGGTTGGATGGGCACTTCTTGCGTACCATACGGTCAAGCTGCTCCCACAACAGCTCAATGGGGTTCAGATCTGGTGACTGCGCTGGCCACTCCATTACCGATAGAATACCAGCTGCCTGCTTCTGCTCTAAATAGTTCTTGCACAATTTGGAGGTGTGTTTAGGGTCATTGTCCTGTTGTAGGATGAAATTGGCTCCAATCAAGCGCTGTCCACTGGGTATGGCATGGCGTTGCAAAATGGAGTGATAGCCTTCCTTATTCAGAATCCCTTTTACCCTGTACAAATCTCCCACCTTACCAGCACCAAAGCAACCCCAGACCATTATATTACCTCCACCATGCTTAACAGATGGCGTCAGGCATTCTTCCAGCATCTTTTCATTTGTTCTGCGTCTCACAAACGCTCTTCTTTGTGATCCAAACACCTCAAACTTGGATTCATCTGTCCACAACACTTTTTTCCAGTCTTCCTCTGTCCAATGTCTGTGTTCTTTTGCCCATCTTAATCTTTTTCTTTTATTGGCCAGTCTCAGATATGGCTTTTTCTTTGCCACTCTGCCCTGAAGCCCAGAATCCCGCAGCCGCCTCTTCACTGTACATGTTGACACTGGTGTTTTGCGGGTACTATTTAATGAAGATGCCAGTTGGGGACCTGTGAGGCGTCTGTTTCTCAAACTAGAGACTCTAATGTACTTATCTTCTTGCTCAGTTGTGCAACGCGGCCTCCCACTTCTTTTTCTACTCTGGTTAGAGCCTGTTTGTGCTGTCCTCTGAAGGGAGTAGTACACACCGTTGTAGGAAATCTTCAATTTCTTAGCAATGTCTCGCATGGAATAGCCTTCATTTCTAAGGACAAGAATAGACTGTCGAGTTTCAGATGAAAGTTCTCTTTTTCTGGCCATTTTGAGCGTTTAATTGACCCCACAAATGTGATGCTCCAGAAACTCAATCTGCTCAAAGGAAGGTCAGTTTTGTAGCTTCTGTAACGACCTAAACTGTTTTCAGATGTGTGAACATGATTGCACAAGGGTTTTCTAATCATCAATTAGCCTTCTGAGCCAATGAGCAAACACATTGTACCATTAGAACACTGGAGTGATAGTTGCTGGAAATGGGCCTCTATACACCTATGTACATATTGCACCAAAAACCAGACATTTGCAGCTAGAATAGTCATTTACCACATTAGCAATGTATAGAGTGTATTTCTTCAAAGTTAAGACTAGTTTAAAGTTGTCTTCATTGAAAAGTACAGTGCTTTTCCTTCAAAAATAAGGACATTTCAATGTGACCCCAAACTTTTGAACGGTAGTGTATATTTAAATAATTATAAATAAAATCTATATTATGAAAAATTATATTATTGATAATTAAAATGCATTACACCACTGTGGAACATGAGTAAAGCTCATGTTAAAAAAAATAAGACGGTAACACTTTACAATAAGGTTCCATTTGCAAACATTATTTAATAACATTAGTTAACATGAACTAACAATGCACAATACTTTTACAGCTTTTATTAATCTTAGTTCATGTGAATTTCAACATATAGGCCTACTAATAAATTTCTCAAATTAAAAGTTATGTTTGTTAACATTAGTAAATGCATATATACAGTATAACTAATATTAACATACAATCAACAATTGTATTTGTATTATCTAATATTGGCACAGATTAATAAATGCTGTAAACAATATATTGTTTACTGTTTGTTCATGATACCTAACGCGTTATCTAATGTTAACAAACAGAAACTTATTGGCCGACAGAATTTGCATGTCCCGCCCCAGGACATATGGTTAAAAAGGCAGGGAAATACATCTGTTTCATTCAGAAATTTTCTTCGGAGCCGATGGTCATGTATGCAGCGAGCTGCGAGTCACACACACCTGATCCTCTTACCTCTGGTGATCTGCTGTTGGGTCTACAGCGCACTTCAGCGGCTTTCGCCTTCTATGCATGGCAGTGCAGTTTGCCCCTGGGCGCTTTGACAGCACAAACTATAAGAGTTTATAAATGAGTGATTTTCTCTAAAAGAGTATTTTCCTCTAAAAGAGCAATACACAGCGGGGTTGAACGTCCTTTTTAGGACGCGTCTTTATAAAGATGCCTTTCTGCCCCTGTGTAGTTCCTGGGTGCGGTAGAGTGCTCTCCGCTTCAGACGGCCACAGGTGCTGTCTCATGTGTCTGGGCTGCGATTACACCGAAGCAGCATTTGTGGATGGTTCATGTTCTGACTGCGAGAACATGACCATGGCAACGTTGTGGTTGTGGCTTTCCTTCAACCGAAGGAACGCCACTCCAGCCGCCCCCTGCGTCGCTCCTTCTTCCCACGGGATTGAGGACATGGTGATGGAGGTGATCTGGGGATGGTAGTGGGCTCGGTTTTGCCGGGTACACCCCCGCGAACCACCCGCCCCCCGGCACGCTCGTTGACTTCCATCCGGGCTCGAGGCAACAGCGGCTCGCCTCATAGACAGCCTGCCTATCCTCTGGAGCCCCCCCCGAGCTGGATGAGCTTGCCACTGCATAAGAGAGCGGTCCGGCATCTGACGTGGATGACTCGTCTGGGCTGCCGCCTTTGGGCCAGCACGCCCAGGCTGAGGCTGACGCCCAGATGTCCGACATGCTTGCCCGGGCCGCCACCAGCGTGGGGCTGTGCTGGAACCTTACGTCCTCTCCACAGCCGTTGCGGCTGGATGATTGGTTCCTTGGGTCTGCGCGCCACTCACAGCCACGCCCCCCCCCCCCCCCCCCCCCCCCCGGTCCCTTTCTTACCGGAGGTGCAATATGAGCTGACAACTGCATGGAGAGCACCCCTGTCACAAAGCCCCTCGTTCATCCACTCTCACTAACCTCGATGGCAGAGCAGCCCACGGGTACACGGCGATTCCCCAGGTGGATAGGGTGGTTGCGATCCACCTATGTCCAAGACCTGTAGGACGACATCATCATTGGCCGCCAAAGCTGCAGCGCCACCGGATAGGCCGCTTCCGCCCTGCATGCCCTCCTGCAAGTCCACCAGGCCAAGGCACTCAAAGATCTGCATGTGGGTAGTCCTGATCCTGACGTGCTGCAGGAACTGCACTCAGTGACCGACCTCGACCTCAGGACCACAAAGGCCACAGCGCAGTCACTCGGGCAGGCGATGTCCACACTTGTGGTTCAGGAACGTCATCTGTGGCTGAACTGGGTTGAGATGTGTGAGACGGACAAGACATGCTTCCTTGACGCCCCTGTCTCCCAGTTCGGCCTCTTCGGCGACACCGTCGAGGACTTCGCCCAGCAGTTCTCTGTGGTGAAAAAGCAGACGGAGGCCATTTCACACATCCTGCCCCATCGCAAACCTGCCGCCATGGGCCAAGCCCCATCTGCTCTCCGAGGGTGTCCTCATGCGGCTAAGAAATGCGCAACTCTGCCTCAACCCAGGCCCAGCTCTCAGTCCCAGCACAGAGCTTGAATGCGTGGCTTTCACTTGCCAACCTGTAACGCTGGCTGGCAAGGACTATCCAACTTGGTTACACAATTCAGTTTGCCGGGCCCCCACACCCCTGCAGGGGCGTCCGCTTTACCGTAGTACACGTCGAACATGCCAAATCCCTGCGTGCGGAAATCATGACCCTCTTACTCAAAGACGCGATAGAGCCTGTCCCTCCAACCGAGATGAAGAAGGGTTTCTACAGCCCTTACTTCATCATACTCAAGAAAGGTGGCAGCTTGCGACCGGTCTTGGACTTGTGAGTTTTCAACCGGGCTTTGCACAAATTCCTGTTCAAAATGCTCACTCAAAAACACATCTTAACTTGCGTCCGGCATCTAGATTGGTTCGCAGCAGACACATACTTCCACGTCTCAATATTGCCTCGACATCGACCCTTTCTAAGGTTCGCGTTCGAAGGCCAGGCATATCAGTACAAGGTCCTCCCCTTCGGCATGACATTTTATCAATTAATGTTGCATGTAAATTGAAATTGCATGTATAACGATGAGATGAGCTGTCACTGGTATTTACATTGAGTTTACGTTAATTTATTTCTCTTTAAGAGAATCAGCAGTCCACTGAGTGCTACAGAAGTATTTTGGTTCAGGTCACAGTAACGAGAGGAGCCCCAGGGTTTTTGTACCACATCCATGCTACAATATGTGTTTTTAAAATGTAGCTTTCTTTTTACTTTTTATAAACAACTTACTGTAAAGAACATAAAGGATATTAAAATACACACTATTCAATTAAAGTGCGTGGATCTCATTTTCGCACATGGATCTTATCTTTGAAGATAGTTTTAATTTCAAGCACTTTTAAGCACTTTTCAACAAAACAAGGCATTTTAACAGGTGTTCTTGTACTTTAGTTTCTAAATTCAAACCCTGTATATAATGTAGAAAAAAGTTACCAAGATATTTTGATGTTTGACAGGTCATTTAATTTATGGTTAAATGGACAGAAATCTGTTTAGCAAATTTTGAAATACAGAATTTTGCCTTGATATGGTTCGTCATTTATTTTGGTTCACAATATTTCTAAATTCTGTATATTGTCCCATCCCTAGGGGCATTGTCTTGGTGGAACTGAAATGTTACAACCCATTCTTCCTAAATGTTTGTCTAAGAAAATTACTTGACTGTGTACTTGATTTTTATGAATCTGCTAGTGATGGGTGTTGCAAAAATAGCTAAACCGTTAATTAAAAGGGTGTGTCCACATACTTTTGGCCATGTAGTGTATGTATTTTAAGTATGCGTAAGAGAGAGATATGGGGGGACAGGAATACTTCTCTGTGTAGCAGTGAATAATGCTTATAGGCAGGTCATGTTTGACAGCAAGGATTCATCACTGCTCACTGGTCAGCAGCCCAATCCAGAGGAGACCAATTGTACACTGCGTAGAAGCATACACTGTAAAAAAAAAAAAAATTGTTTTTATGAAAAAAAAAAAAAAAAACTGTCAGCTGTGGTTTCCAGAATAATTATGTAAAAAATACAATAAACATGTAAACAACTTAAAGAACAACCTGTACATTTTACAGTTGAAAACAGTTTACCTCACTGTCACTGAAATTGTTAAATTTACAGTAAAAAAAACTTCATAAACTTGATATTAAACTTCTGAAACTTTAAAAATCTGCTTTTTACTTTATAAGGTATTTTTTAATCACCGTAAAAATTATAGAAGAGCACATGATGTCATGAAGTTCACCAATAGTGTCTCTTCCAGGAGCAACGACCAATAAATATTAAGAGAATGTGCTAAGTATCACTCACACAAACACTAATTGTTAACTAAACTGCATGAAATATGAAACAGACCACCCCAATGTACGTAACTGATATTAAAAATAAGAAGAAACAACTATTTCCATAAAATAAAATGAAATATGATGGGTCAGGGAATTGTGGGAATGCCCGATTATTGTTTTTTACTGTCATTTTAACAATAAATTACTGTAAATAGTACATGTACTCTATAGTTCAACATAATTTACATTTTTACCATTAACATTTTTTACAATCAAAATCATACTTTTTACATCTTAAAATTTTTAAAATGTTAACATTTTACTGTAAAAACAACTGTATTGTCTTTTAAAATATATTTAAAAAATACTGTATATTTTAATCAATTAACGTTTTTTTTTCTGTAGCATTTTTTGTCTTTTACCATTCAAATTACAGACGTTTTTTACAGTGTACACATTTCTCGCTCTCTCTCTCCCCTCACATCTCTCTCTCTCTCTCTCTCTCTCTCTCTCTCTCTCTCTCTCTCTCTCTCTCTCTCTGACCCTCTTTCTCGATATACAGTCCACCATCCCTCTGGAATACCTCTTTTCACCTCCTGTTCCCTGTAGACAACTGATCACTCATCTTCCCTGGAGAGAATGACTTAGAGTAAATCCTGTACTTTAAACAGACTGAATGGACTTCCCTGGTCAGCAGATCTTCTCCCCTCTGAATTTAACCCTGCCTTTGTCTGTTTCTTTGGCACTGGGACCTGCTTTGTTGCTTCAGTGGTCTCAACGCCTACTCCAAATACTATATCATAATATGCTGTTGCTTGGGTAGTCGTGAGGGTTCACTGTCAAGTCTCTTTGTCTGGGTCATTGCTCTTTTTGTTATCCCATTCTTTCTGTTCTCTAAGGGCCGGTTAGACGGTGGGAGTTTTTTGCGGGAGTCAGCATTTGTAAATACAAGCAGCTCGGGTGTTTTCCCGCTGTGTTGGGATGGTGAACCCTGTTCCTTTGAAACCTGGTGAATGATGCTGTAATTGATCTCCACTTACACTCACTACTGTGTTCAAAGCACAAGGTACATAAGCTGAGAACATCAGCCCAGTCGACACTGTCATTTAATTCCACAGTCTGCTTTGAAGCTGATGTATATATGCTGTAATTGGCAGTTAGACTACCAGTTCTGAAAATTATTAAAGCCTCAGAGCAGGGCATACCTGTTCATGGCTGTTCATTGAGCCAACCAAGCGTGACTCCAAACATAATTCGAATAGCTTTTTCTTTTTGCTTCTCTATTTGCTTTTGAACATTTTCAGGGTTGATGCCTTATGTGAATCGTTTCCCACACGAATTGCATTCATGGCTATTATGGGAAACCAAAGCTGATGGTTAGAGGTTTTTCCCAGACATTTGTCACCATGGTATGACTTCACATTGCACAGGCACTTGATGTGTCAAGTGTGCAGGAAAAGTGCAGGTTCATAAACAACGTGGGAAACCTAATGACCTCTCAACTCTATTTATTACCTTCTCATTAAAATGTAGACAACACTTGGGCTATATCAGAGCCCTTGCGATCAATAAGAGCGGAACTAACTTCCCTTCTTTGTGCCGACACCACACTGTGTGGTGTTATATTCTGTGTTTGAGCGAGGAGCATTTTTATATTCTTTATCCCCCAACAAAGTGATGGTTAGGTACTATGTCTGTTCTGTGATGAAAAAAAGTTGATTATTGGTGCGCTGGTCTGGCTGTTGGACCAACATAACCATGTCTTTCACAAGCAAAACATGCTTGTCACCCAGCATGGTCTTTCTGATGAAGCTGGTTGACCAAAGGAGGCTTGCTGGTTAAGCTAGTTAAAGGGATATTTCATCCAAAAATAAAAATGTGTCATCATTTACTCACCCTCATGTTGTTTCAAACCTGCATTACTTTCTCTCTTCCATGGAAAAAAAAATGTGATGTTAGAAAGAATCTTAGTCTTAGTCACCATTCACTTTCATTGCATTTTTTTTCTTCCATACAATGAAAGTGAATGATGACTGAGGCTAACATTCTCCACTAAAAACTCTTGTTGTGTTCAATGTAAGTAAGAAAGTCACAACGATTTCAATCAACATGGCATGAGCAAATTATGACAGAATTTAATTTTTTTTGATTAACTATCCCTGGTTGGGGGACAGTAGCCTGGGTACCAAGCAGGGGACCAGCATCCAAATCACAACATATTTTGGTCACCAGCAATGCTGGTCTTTTCAACAGGGTTATCAATCTGGATAGAGAGAGGAGAGGGGAAAATGTGCTAGAGAGAACAACAACAAAGAGGGCAACAACCACTAGTATGACATGATAATACAGTTTGATGCCTGGCAGGGAGCTGAAATTTTTGTTCAAAATGTCGTGAGTAGCCATTGTTTTGATTTTATAGACAGAAATCACGGTACAAATAACAGTTATTAAGTGTGACTTTTCTATTGTTTATTAAATTACACTGCCTTCCAGTGCCACATCTAGTTCAATATGAGCACTTGTGACCTCCTGCTGTCCTTTCCACGGTAGAGATAAAAACAAATGCTTTCTTCTCCGCTCTATCCACTTTTTCATTTTTACACTAGATTAAGAGAATATTAATCTAGTGTCTCTGGCTCTCTATGCTCATGGCTATTTTTTTTGTTGTTTTGTCAGATCACCAACCGCTACATCTATGACACAGTTCTGCTTCTGGCCAACACCTTCCACAGGAAGCTGGAGGACAGGAAATGGCACAGCATGGCAAGTCTTTCGTGTATCCGCAAGGGCTCCAAACCGTGGCAGGGTGGAAAATCCATGCTGGAAACCGTGAAGAAGGTAGGACTGTGAGCAATAAGATGTGTGATTGTAAGAGTTTGACCTTGTATGCACTTATGCAAGAAACCACATGACTGTGACCCATTTACACCTGGTATTAAAGGGATAGTTCAACCAAAAATGCGAATTATTTTATCATTTTCTTATCATAATGCCATCTTATATGTATATGACTTTCTATCTTCTGCAGAACACAAACAAAGATTTTTAGAAAAAAAAAAAAAATCTCAGCTCTGTTGTTCCTTGCAATGCAAGGTAATGGTGGCCAGAAATCTGAAGGTCCAACAAGCATATAAAGGCAGCATAAAAGTAATCCATATGACTCCAGTGGTTAAAATAATATCTTCAGAAGTGATGTAATAGGTGTGGGTGAGAAACAGATCAATATTTATGTCCTTTTTTTATTATAAATGTCAATGTTTACAATGTTTACATTTTTAGATGTCAAGATGAAACAAATCAGGCACCGCATGTCACTTTCAGATGTGAAAATAAAAGTGCTGATTTATAGTAAAAAAGGACTTAAATAGTGATCTGTTTCTCACACTTATCATATCACTTTTGAAGATATGTATTTAACCACCCCACTGGAGTCTCATGGATTACTTTTTTGCTGCCTTTGATT
Organism: Moxostoma hubbsi; assembly: GCA_032164185.1. Classification (NCBI taxonomy): domain Eukaryota; kingdom Metazoa; phylum Chordata; class Actinopteri; order Cypriniformes; family Catostomidae; genus Moxostoma; species Moxostoma hubbsi. The sequence continues at coordinate 23,143,739 of JAVLUX010000018.1, forward strand.
TATGGTCACCTTTCACTTGCATTGAAAGGACCAACAGAAATTAGAAATTCTTCTAAAAATCTTAATTTGTGTTCTGCAGAAGAAAGAAAATCATACACATCTAAGATGGAATGAGACTGTAAATCATCAGAAAATTTTCATTTTGGGTGAATTATCCCTTTAACATTCTTTTTTTAGTTGATCTGATTACAAGATGACAGCATTTAAAACAGTGTCTAAAAAGGGGGTCTAAAATGTTTTGATATCCGATCACTCAAACCATGCCATCATTTGAAGGTATTCAGAAATGCATGTGACCACATTGTGTTAAGATAGTGAATCCTGGACAACATTGAAAATTAACTGCCTACTCACTTTTCAATCATCCATGATGCTAAAACAAGAGTTTTAAACATCTAGAAAAACCCATGCGTACATATACAGATTTTAGAATGTCTTTATTATACCGTATGCAGTGGCACAGATTATTTGCTTTAAGGTGTCTGCTAAATTACTAAAAGTAAGATGTCTGCAATTTTGGGAGTGACACCTGTATTCCTTTACACAAAATTATAATTTAAGGGAATTCCATGTAAGTGCATTTGTCACTACTAAATCTTTGCAGTGTGCACATGGCCACTGATTCGTACAGTCAGGAGTCAGTGTGTTTACAGTACATGCACTTTATAAGTTTGATTTCAGTTCAATAGAATAATAACTAATCTTTTTAAAATGTCATGTAAACCCAAATGCAAAGTCAGACTAACAGACCTAGATAATGCAAATGAGGCTCAGCTTCATCCACCACATTTGCACGTTAATCGGATCATAACTGGCCTGGAGTTGCACGCAAACTTAGAAGGACAGAGGCAATGTGCGACATATAATTAACCTGTATTTGACGTCCTCCATGTAAATATTTGATTGCGCATTGTGTCATGTATTCTTGGACCGGCAGATGAAGTCTATAGCTTGAACATTACTGAGTATGTAAACATACTGTTTCTTCTTCCCCCTATCTCTGGGTCCCACTGGGGGGAGGGGTATGTTGTGATAGTCTCCTCCCTTTCTCCTGTCTGGTGTACAGCAGGCCTGCAGAAATGGCACACTGCCTGGGGTGAGATGACAGTCTATGTTACAGTGCTAGTGTCTGAGTGCTGTGTTAACACTGTGCTTGGTTGGGAACGGCTTTACCCCCTGAGGGATGTACTGTTCCTCCTGTATCCACATGTATCTGGTCCTGCCTGCCATCTCGCAGTAGAGATATCACCTCTAACCCAGCTCTCACCTCCACACAGCTGCGAATGTGACAGTCGTATTAAAGCAGAGAGAGCGATATATACAGACACTAGGAGACAGCGAGAACACACTAAGTGTGGCAGGGTTTTTACAGCTTTTGAATCTGCATACATTTTAAAGACCTTCTATGGTATGTTTGGAATAACCGAATGCCAACACGTTATACTGTATGTTGAAATAGTACGGAGTGCTGCACATTTATTTTACTCTACATCAGCTGTATAATGGCCTTGTATTCAATTCCCGGGGGACTGTTTGCGCTGGAACATTGCTTTACAGCTTAATTAGGAGAAGATTGTGTGCATTGGCTTTACAAAGCAGCAGTTGGTGAACTCATTTGGAAAGCGTTCATCAGTATTTATAATTGGCTGTCTTATTCATTCTGTCAGCACTGGTATTGGTGGAGCGAATTCATAACAGTTATCTGTCTGTTCATGTAGACCTTCACTTGGTGGGACATATTTTGAATGGGATTTATAAAGGTGTGATTTTTCTATAGACTGGAATGATACTGTGTAGATTGGGGGCTTTATTATGGAATCCACATGATAAATGCAGAAGAAGAGATGGGATACACGGGGAGGACAAGATGTCCTTTATTATGCATGACGTTGTTAAAGGAATAGTTCACCCAAAACAAAAATTCTACCATTATTTTAAGCGATTATATTGCTTCAAAAGAATTGGAATGTATGTTTGTGTGTGAGTGCAGATGTTTTTTTGCCATTTTCAAATATAGTATTGATGTTTTGCACAGTTCTCATTTTTAAATGATAAAAATAGGTGCCAAGGTTGAAGGTTGAACTTAAATTCCAAATGTCAAGAAATCGATTACTCATTTTCTTATGTGTTATTCGACTACAAAAATCAACAAAATGCCCATCCCTATTCTCTACCATTTGTGACACCAAATATAATTGCAGTCAAAATAGCAACATTATCTCAACCAATGGTGTGAGTTTGGGGCAGAACTATCTGTCTGTCAAACAATGGAGGACAGGGGGAGAGTTTTAAGCTTGTTCAGTCTGAACACATTTTAGACACCTTGATTAAGGCAAAATTGTATCCATTGAGTTTACTGTTCTCATTAGATGTTGCTTGTTGTCAAACATGACAAATCTCTTAATATATCACTATATCTTCTCTTCAGGGAGGAGTGAGTGGTCTCACCAGCTTGCTGGAGTTTAATGACAACGGCACCAACCCCAATATCTTCTTTGAGATCCTGGGCACCAATTACGGAGAGGACCGCGGCCGGGGTGTCAGCAGGGTGAGAGACAGCCCATTCAGGCCTGCAATATCTGTTTCAAATTCAGCTCCATCTCTTCATATCCCTTTCTCTCTGAAACATCAAAGCATCACAAGACAATTGTATTCATTCAAAGAGCAAAAGGATTTTAATTGATAATCGCAGAAGCCTAATACATTCCATCAACCTCCCTTAGAGAGGCGCAGTGCATCAGTACAGATTGTTTATCAGTTTGTCTGTTGTTTGTTTGTCTGTTCATCTTGTCTTTGGTGGAGTGAGGCAGTAGCATAAGAATCATCCCCCAATGATCCACAACATAATTAATCTATTCTTTCCATTTGATTGTTGTTAATTACTTTAGTCATATTTATGTGTTTTTGCTCATCCAAAAAGTAATTCAAATCTGTCTCTGTCTTCTCCAATGAATGTGGATCATTTGCTCGTGACAGAAACGCTGCTTTGAAACCGAATGACACACAGACCAAGAATTGATTGGTGTCAAGCTACTATTTTGGATAGGAATATTCCAAATTATCCCATCTGGAGAAATATTTCGGGCCTACTCATTTAGTTGGAATAAATCAAATAATTGAATTTTGTCAGTTGCTAATCATGAAGTTATTTGAAAAAGCTGCTTATACATTCTGCATAGTTACAAAAAAGCACCTTGTTTTGTTAACTAAAACTTAGTTTTTAAAATAAAAAACTTTTCAAACATGGATGCTTTCATGATTTACCCCTCTAACACTGTGAAATGATCACTGGAACAGTCACTTATTATTTAGTATTTAAATACTCAAATTAAATTCAAAACTACTTTCTGGTACACTAGTTTTAAAGCACTGTTATTGAATATTTTTGCAAGAGCATCAGAGCAGAGGCTAATTGGTGTAAACGGCCTGGCTTTTGGCCGATGTACATAACCTATCAAAAGTTGGGATGCACTTGACTGAATTTATGCTCTTTAAATGTTTTCATGGTTTTAAAAACCTTTTGATTGAAAAGTATTGCTTAAATTTTCGAATTTAGATTTGTTGACAGATGAAAGTTGCAATATCAAATAAGCCTATATTTTTTTGCATTAGTTGAACCAGATGTTGAACGAAAATCGCCCAGCATACATGAGAACTCCTTCAATACTGTTTTAAAAGCAATTCATGTGGAGACCTCATACCTCATGAAATTTTACTATTAACTATATTAGTAGATGATTGACTAGTAGTTTGACTTGCTGTAATTATCAGTCAATCTATTAGAATAATGATTTGAGAGATCTGACAACAAAATCTGCTATCATAGTGCAGATCATAGGTCTGAAGTGGCATGATCTGGGTGAGATGTAATCTTAGGGTCAATGATTGCCCTTGAGGGCTTCAATGTGCCATCCAATCAGATCTATCAGACAACAGGCTACACCGCTTTAATGATCCCACTGCCTCCATATCCACTGAAACCTCACTGCCACCATGCACAAATTACATTGTCTGATCTCATTTGAGATAATGGTCTCTGACTATTAAGAAAAGATTTGTGCTCTTCCAAAAGATGAAATTAATCTTTTAAGTAAAAGTAATTACATTAAAGGTGCACTCAGTGCGTTTTGGTTAGTGTTTCGCAGGATTCATTCCATTGGGCCAGATTCTGACACCTGGGCATGAAGTTTGCTTACTCTCTGCTGCTGCTCCTAACAAGAGCTGTTTATCTTTTTTTTTTTATTTTTTTTTTTACTGTTTATATTTGTCTCATAATATACATATAAATAAAACAAGTATTCTTGTATTCAACCCCAACACATTTTTGCAAGTGATTGGTGTTTCCTACTTGTACTTGTGCTGTAAAATTGGTTTTCTATGCCAGCAGTTTGTCGCAAGCTTTCTAACTGTTTGCGCAAGCTTTCTAACTGCACCATGCGGGATGAGGACGATGCAGTGTTTCGCACAAAGGCAATTTTGTGGAATAAAGGTTGTGGCCAGTGTGTCTTACCATTTGTCTTCATCATGGCTCTGCTTGTTTAGACAATTTATTTCTCCACTTACAGTCATTCTTTTAGACTGTTGCCATCACTCTGAAATGTGCTTTTGACTCAGGCTCCATTGTTGTGTTTTGTCTTTAATATGTAGTCTATGATGTGTTTGTTGTTGAATTGTTTGGTACTGGAAAAGTGCAATATAACAAATGTATTATTATTTTTATTATTATTGTCATAGTCTGTCTCCCTAATGTTTCCTAGGACTCTTATTTTGAAGTGTTTTCCCGGACATTGACCCCACCTCAATCTCCAATTGCCCTTGTTTGGCCAAGGGTACTGAAGCCATGAGTTGGCATGATGAAGCCCCGAAAGTAAAAGTGGGAATGCACCCTTATTTGGCCTGATAGTAGAAATGCTGCTAATATGTCACAGCTAAACTTTCTTACCCCGTCTGTCGCTCACTTCGACGTTGTGTCGAACATCTCTGAACTTGAGAAAAGGCAGATGAGAAATTGGCAGACAGAATTTGCATGTCCCGCCCCTGGACATATGGGTATAAAGGGAGGGAAATGCGTCTGTCCATTCAGGATTTTTTTTCTTCTGAGCCGAACGGTTGTTTGATCAGCAAGCTGCATTCACGAGACTGTTCACTTCATCTATGCAATAGCATATGCTGTTGGAACTACGGCGCATATCAGCTGCTTTCTCCTTTGCACAGTAGTGCAGCTTTGCCCCTGGGCGCTTTGACAGCGCTTTTAAAAGAGAATGTTTCCTAAAAGAGTTTATTTCTCTAAAAGAGCAATACACTGCTGGCGTTGAACGTTCTTTTTAAAGAAGTCTTTCCGCCACTGAGTAGTTCCTGGATGTGGTCGAATTTCTCTCCACTTCTGACGATCACACGCAGACAGCATTTTATGAATGGTTCATGTTCTCAGTGTGAGAACATAGCCATGGCAACGTCTTTCCTCACGAGAGAAAGCCACTTCAGCCGCCACCCACTGGCGATGAAGGCGATTTGGGGTTTCGCCAGGTAAATTCCCACGACACTCGTTTGCTTCCGTCCAGGCTCGAGGTGAGAGTGGCTCACCTCACGGCCAGTCTTTTTACTCCCTCAGACCCTGCGAACTGGATGATGATTTCGCCACTGCATCGGAGAGCATCACAGTGGCGTCTGATGCTGGTGACATGACTGGGCTGCCACCTCCGGGTCTGCTCGTCCAGTGTGAGCCTGACGCGCAGATGTCCGCTATGCTTGTCTGGACTGCTATGAGCGCGGGGCGGGACTGGAACCCTCCATCCCCCCGTCACCCCAGGTCAGCCACCGGTTCATTTATTCCTGGAGGTGCATGATGAGTTGAGATGATTTACTGCCCTAAATAGGCTGCCTCACTCCTCCGCTCTCACTACCTTCGATGGTGTAGCGGCTCCCAGCTGTCTCCGCCCTGCATGCCATGGCCCCCCTGAAATCCACCAGACCAAGGCACTTGAAGATCTGCACTTGGGTAGTCCTATTCCTGATGTGCTTCAGGTACTGCGCTTGACAACCGATCCCACGGGCCCACGAAGCTCACGAGACGGATGATGGCACTTGGATGGATGATGGCCACCCTCGTGGTCCAGGAGTGTCATCTATGGCTGGACCAAGTCGAGATACGGGAGGTAGACAAAGCACGCTTTCTCAAATGCCCCCATCTCCCAGCTTGGTCTATTCGATGACACCATTGACGACTTCACCCAGCAGTTCTCAGCGGTGAAGAAACAGACGAGGCCACATCATGCCCTGCCGCCGTACCAGGGCAGGCCGTGTTCCGTCTGCTTGCAGAGGGCATCCTCCTGTGGCTTCCAAACGTCAGGCAGCTCTGCTTCAACCTGGGACCAGTTCTCAGCCCAGTGTTGAGTGCCTTGCAGGAAGTGTCCCCTTCTAAATGTCCTCGAGGACCCAGAAGGCTCCCAAGCATTCTTGAGATGGTTGACTCAGGGAACGAGACATTTGCTCCAGAGCTGGTAAGCAGACCACTCTGTCCCCTGGTGGAGGGCCAGGAGGAGAACCTTCAGTTAAAGGTTTTTTCTTTGTCACACCACCTTCGAGCTGCGGTTCTCACATTCCCAATAATAGAGCAATTTCCTCTCTCCCTGGGACACCTGGCCCCAAATGCCGTCCTCACGGCAACCCGGCCACACTTCAGCAGTCCCGGCACCCCGGACGCTGACCCCCCCACCTCCAGACTCAGGACCAGCAGCATGGCATCCTTGTGGGCACTGGCCAATGGCATCTCCCTAGCAGACAAATGCAGAGCAGCGGGATGGGCAACACCCAGTACCTTTACGAGATTTTACAAAAGTCGGTCTCGTCCTGTGTTTTCTCAGGTCTGAGCTGGTAGAACTCGGTAACGTGGAAAAACTGACAGGGTGTACCGACTGCACCTATCTACCAGCAGATTCTGACGAGTCCAGAGGACGCCTACATCGGACCTCTTCCTCAGTCACTACCCGCCCCCTGCCGGGTGTGCGGAGCAATGTAAGTGCTTGAGTCTTCTCTCAGCACCAGAGCCTCGGGACGCTCTTTTACCTCCCGATGCCACACTACCTGCCCCGCCCCGCTGCAAAGCCTCGCAAGGTATGTCATAACGATCGTCTCCTTAGTGGTCATGCCACTGGGGTTGATGCATATAAGACCCCTTCAGCACTGGCTCCAGACTCGAGTCCCGAGATGGGAATGGACAGACGCATTTCTCTCCCTTTATATCCGTATGTCCAGGGGCAGGACATGCAAATTCTGTCTGCCAATTTCTCATTGGCCTTTTCTCAAGTTCAGAAATGCGCAAGGCTCTAAAAAGAGACCCCTAGTGTCACTTCTTCGACACAATGTCTCGTTCCCTCCATCAGGGAACGGAGGTTACAATAGTAACCTAGATGGTTTCAATAGAAAATACATCAACACAAGACTTATTACACTCATCAAGCAATTTCATGGGGCCTTTTATCTTATGTGAGAGTACATCATTTTAAACATATTTGTCAGAAGTGCTATTCATTTCTTTATGTCTAAAACTTTTTGAATAAGGAAAATATTATTGAGTTTTATTGAATATTATTAAGTTTTCTTTTTAATTGGAGAGGATTATTGCTTCTGAAGGAGTCAAATTTGTGTTATAACACATCACAACTCCTGTGGAATCAAATAAAGCAGTGGCTGGTTTTGAGATGGAGATAACAAGATGCCAACTCTGCACAACATGTCTTTTTGATGCCTTGGTTTTATCATCTTGAGCAAGCTATGTTTAGTATAAATGGTACCCGATGATCACAATAATTTATGTATTCTATAGTTTTAGTTCTTCTTAATGCTCTTTTATGAAGTCTCTCATGTGTTTCTTTTGTAGTAAAAAAAAAACCTGTATTTATATGGGCTTGATTATATGCAAACAAAACGGTATACACAAAAGGACAGTTCTTTACATAACAATTATTGTATATATGTTAATGCCACTTATGTTTAAAACAGCTCTACAATTATCTGCTGTGTTTCACAACATACACAACATTTCACAATTGATGTTGACCAGAAAATTAAAACCTGTCTAATATGTCCCCCTGCTAACACATTAGCAGTAGTTATCTTAGCTATCTGAGGAGGATGTTCTCCCAGCCAGCTCAAAAGCTCAGAAAACAGACTGGAGTGTCTTTTTTGAGAGAACATTATGATACTGCAATCCACATTTTTACTGTGACACAAGGAAATAGCATAATCGCTGCACTCTTGTCACCTGGTCAATTGTCCAGAACATTTGTCAGTCTCTTCAGACCTGGCTCTCTAATAGCTTTGTTTCTTAACATAGACTTGTTGCTGGGGGTAACGTGTGTTAAGGGGACCCCTGGGGTAATGAGAGCTGCCCATACTTGAACATCCTGCTTTATATTCTGTCACCGGACATCATTTTTAAAGGTGAAGTGTGTAATTTCTGCATCCCTGCCATCACCAAACATTATTTATAAAAGAATTACTGTTTTCAAACACATTTCACGAACACTCCCCCAGTCTGCCATTGATCGGCAAAAAGATAGCCCCACCCCATACTTACACCATTGGTTTTGCCAAAGGAAGCGCATTCATTAGAAGTTGGTAGTGTAAATGGACTGTATGCAATGAATTAGAAGAATAGAAATATGAACTTACATTATTTTGTGCATTAACTGCATTCTGGTTAAATGGGACACGCTTCTTTTATATGCATGTAAAGTGTGATTCAGGATATGGATATAGGCTCCATTAAATTATATAGAATGTAAGTATGGTTAATAATTTTCATCTACTGACACAGAAATCATGGCTAGTATTAACAGTGATTGTATCAGCTTGCACTTCACTTCTATCTGTCAATATAGATTTTTAAATATTTAATTAATTTATTTAAAAAACAATACATAATTAGGAATTCAAATTACACTTCAAACAATACAAAAGTATGATCAAAATAAAGAAGCACTAAAAATAATTCTAATTCCAAACATTCTCCAAATTCTTCCACTTGCCTCATTTGCAGTGACTTAAAAATCACTCTAGACAAAAAGTGGAAAAATACCAATACAAAATTAGACCATAAATACAATTGTGTAAATATTAAAATAATAATAATAATAACTGAAAAATAACCTAGTAACCATGACCTATATATTGTGCAAAACAAATGTCATACATTTTTGTTTAATAAAAAGGCTATTGTCAGGGACATAGTTTAGTGCAGTAACTGAATTTGGACTTGGCGCTGAAAACAGACATAGTATTAAAATGTGCAATGGAACACAACTTGCACTTTGCGCCACTTCATTACCATTAAAATACACACACAGTTTGTGCAAACTCTCCCACTCACACCCACTTGTTCTTTGCACTGGCATGAACATTGCGCTTAGAATTAGTGCTTTTTCAAAAATTGTATATAACGTAGCACACTTTTGTAGCGTGTAGCACTGCACTTTGCGTGCTTATGAAAATAGAGACCTGTAAGTCTATTCCTCACAGCCTCATTGTCACATAAAGATGGCACTACTGTAAATAAGGTCCATGTTTTGTGGAACAGAACCACAGTGTTTACACTTTTCATCAACCTACGATGGCTTACTTATAGTTGTTTATAAGGTGAGAATAGGAGTATTTTAAAAGAAATTACACACATAACCTTAAATTTGGTAATTCTAATGACCACCCTCCTACACTCTCCTCTATAGATCTAATTCTCATTCTCCGGCCCACTGGTTAAGGTACACACTTACATATGCCGAGACGTACACTCTCTCCATATTGATTACAGTGGTTTAAAGCAATTTGTTATAATTACTTTTACCAACATGCAAGAATTAGTTTTCCACATCATTAAATCCATTGGCTACATTCAGCTCACCTCTCTATATATAAACACATCTAAAAGCTTTACCCTGCTGTACAGAGTCCTGGGCTTTGCAGAGTAATTGCTCAATTAGACATTTTGTCTAATCATCCCTGCTGAGGTACAACAATTTCTATTGTTTTGGCCTTCATTGAAAATGTATTAGAGAGCAGGTCAGGCAGTCAGGAGGTTCACAGTAATGGAAGAGCCCACTGAGCCAGAAGAGGTGGGAAAATGTGTGGAGTAGAAGAAAAGTGCACGTCGCTTAAAGCAGAGACAGACATCACTGGGAACAGAAGGAGAGATACAAAAGGCTGTTACCTGTCACAGTGGAGGTTAACATCCAGCCATTTAACTTCAGCTACTCATTAACTATGTAATGCCATCAGCAAGTACCAAGTTAGTTAAACCGTATGCACACTGCTTCTACAGTAGATGTAGCTTATGTGGCTCACTGTAAAATAAAAAAAATATGAATAAAAAAATAAAACATCTTAATCTAGCATGAGCTGGTTTGTAAGCAGCTTTTTTTAGCTGGGAGGTTATGGCCACAGTTGTACAGCACAACTTTAAGTGTGTATACGAGTATTCTGAAATGGCCCTGGCATCTTTTTAAATGGGTTATGTGTATTAATATGTTTGCTGACGCAAGTGAATGTTGTAGAAGTGACTGTGTTAAATATGTGAAACTACAGTGGGAAAGATATCCCCCCAGGTCTGACTCCCCATTTCCCACAATTTTCCATTCCATTAGGTAGATTCAGATGTTCTTTGAGAGGAGCTGTCTTGGCCTGTAGGGTTGAGAGAGCGAGAGCATGAGAGAGAAAGTAAGACTTTTATTGATTTGTCCTGCTTTAAAACCACAATTTTTTGCACATTTTGTCTGGACAACTCCCAGTAAATTGTGAAAGTGTAAAATGTCATGGGTCTCTCTTTTCAGCTGCAGCCCCTCTTCAATTTTCTATGACTAGAAAATATATTTTGTATTATCATATTGTTAAAGGAGGAAGAGATTCAATAGGTATGTGAGAACAGATAGGCATAGCTGAGCTTTTGTTCACTGGAGTATTTACTCCTAGTTCCACACCAGTCCTCACTTTTACTTTTACTTTTTAAACTCTTAAATCATTCGACCAAGCTGTCCGTTTGTGGATGGTACATGCTTGTCCGAATTGATTTAATACCCAATTCACAACTTTGTTTGCCCATATTGCTGTCCACAGAGGAGGAGCTTGATGAAGCAGCTTCAACTCAAAGATGCAGGAGGATTTTAGGACAGCAAGTTAGATGCTTAGATGTTGAAATGATGTAGATGATCATTAGGCTTGGTAGTACCCCCCACCCCCCCAAAAAGTTGAATTGAAAGGATTAAGATATATGGTGAGGGATGGTGGTTCCCTAGTTTCTGTGGGGAACTGTGGGCGGTGCAACTGTTGTGCATTGGCGGTACATATTGCGCATTGGCGGTAAATATTGTGGGAGTTTGTACTGCAGTGACAACTGGGGATGTGTCAAATGCTAACTCGTCAAAGGGTAACACGTCTCGCTGCTGTGTTTATAGACCTGGAGTCATGAGCAGGCGATGCTGCTGCTTAGTCTGGACTGATGTCTCCCTACTATGTCCACTATGTGGAGCTATGAGTTGGGTACTGCTGCGGCAGTATCATTTTGAAAGGGGCTCCGGCGGGAGCTACATTTGGAAAGCATGTCCCAGCGATGCGTTTGTGGTGAAAGCTGTGACTGATGTACTGTTTTGGTAAACTTCATTGAAGCAGCCGGCTTGTGAAGGCAGCCTCACAGAAGGGTCTGCTCTGGGTAGACGGTTTAGATGAAGGACATTTATGCAGCTATAGGGGGCTGTACCACTGATATATTGCATCTAGTCAGCCAGCTTACGGAGGCAGCCTCACGTCAGGGCCCAATCTATGTTAGAAGATTTAGACAAAGGACATTTATGCAGCTATTGGGGGCTGTACCATTGATATATTGTGTCTAGTTGGCCAGCTTATGGAGGCAGCCTCATGTAAGGGCCACAACTGGGTGGAAGGTTTAGATAAAAGGACCGGTGTATGACAAAAGGGAATTGTACCATAGGTATACTCTCAGATCAAATGGCTTGCAACAGTAGCCTCATTTAAAGGTCTACACAGAGATAGGGAAATATGGTGCTTGAATGAGCAAGAGGAGATGGTGACTGCAGTTGTAATGCTTGGTACAGGTGCTTTGAATTGAAGACAAAGAGACTAAGCGGATGCATGTTAAAACACTGCTGCGGCAGTAGAGTAAAGTGGAACTCCTGTGGGAGCAGAGATAAGGCAGTGCTGTGGCAGTGGAATAGAAGTGATGGAATAGTAAAAAAGGAGGCATAGTGAAGGTGCTCCTGTGGGAGCGCTGCTGTGTTTCCATTGGTGTAAATACACTGCTATAAAAGTATGGATCTTAGATGTTAAAAGTGCCTGAGGAGAGAAATAGAAAAAATTCTGTGTACGTACCTATAAGGGAAGCAAAAAAGGTCAATTATGAAAAACATGACAATTACGTTTGTACGTGCCTGTAGGGGAAGCAAATGTTTAGTTAGAAATATGTAACTTTATACACACCTGTAAGGGAAGAAAAAGTTTAGTTATGTCAAGGCACTACTGTGGCAGTATCAAAAGCGAAAGGAGTACTGCTGTGGTGATATCGTACATAGGCAGGAGCTTATGCGGCAGTATCGAGTGTGGTCGGGCGCTGGGCTCATTGTAACCATGAGCAAAAGAAATGCCAATGCAAAGGCTAACAGGAAATTCTAAAGGATCTTAAGATTACTGCACCACCACTGCACTCGAACAGGAGAGCTCATACTGCGTTTCGGACGGGAGAGGCCACGGAGTGAATGATGTGAAATTTCACACTGCATTTGAATGGGAGAGCCCACACTGCAATTCGAATGGGAGGGCACACACTGCGAGAGCCTGTGACCAATGCGCTGAGGCTCACACTGCATTTGAACGGGAGATCTCACACTACAATTCGACAGGAAAGCCTGCATGGCGTTCGAACGGGAGGGCCCATACTGCAATTCAAACAGGAGAACATGTTGCCAAATTGTATGGGCTCACACTGCGTTCAAACGTGAGAACCCACACTGCATTCGAATGGCGGGTGGCACAGAGTAAATTACCTTTTTGCGATGGGTATATATCTTAAGGAGCTATGCTCCTAGACTTTATAAGAGGAAACATGGTTGCAGTGATGTGGGGGATTTAGTGGCACGGCCTGAAAGGTTTCGCAGTAGCAGCACCTGGACAGCAAATTTTCACTGCTTTGCAGTATTTTGGGAGTTTGTCGCATGGTCCAAAAGATGACGCAGTTGCCGCACCTGTACAGCACATTTGCGCTGCTTTGTGGTGTCATGAGTGTTTGTCACATGGTCCGAAAGATACTACAGTTGCGGCACATACTTAGGGATACTACAGTTGCGGCACTGCTTAGGGATGTTTTGAGCTAATGGCAGGGGCACTTTTTTGTTTGCCATCTTTGGCTCCTTTGTAGGTAATGGTGAAGTCTTGGAAAGACACCTAGATAGAGGAAGCGAGAGGTAAACCTGCGTACAATCCAGTAACAGGAATTTAAATGGACTCTCGCAGAGACCTGCTGGAATTGATATTGGTGAAACCCCTGCGGAAGGCACAATTTCAAGCGTTGCTGTAGAAAAGACAAAATAGTCATATTTAGGTGAAACTTATACTAAGGAGATATTTCACACCCCTGTGAATAAGAAATAATCTGTGAAAAGTTAGATCCTTGGCCATTGGAGAGAGGGCTGCACCTTTCGCCGGTAGAGTGAAAACTTCTGCTAATGCTTATTTGAGGGGAAAGCATGCGGTCAATGTTTCAGGGACATAAGTCTAGGGAAAAGAGAAAATTATTATTAGTGACATTTAGAAACAGTAATGTGACCAACAGCATACAATTATCTAAGAATAATGAGGGCAGCAAAGAGGGCTTCCTGGGAATACAGCTTTAAAAACAATATGATCGACAGCGTAAAATTATCTGAAAAATAAGAGCTTTAGCTCTGCACTGCAAACGGAGAAAATGGACTTGCAATCATTATTCACTTGAGGCCATTCGCTCCTTAGGAGTATTGCATGACCGTCACCTGCTGTACAATATATGTCTTGCATGATTGATGTATCTGCATTGCAACAGTTTTGTGAAGAGATACTCCATTCTACCCCCAGAAAATCAGAGAGAGAGAGTGAGTGAGAGCGCGAGATCCGTCGTTAAGAGGCAACACCTATGCGCTAGAACGGGATTTAAACAATCAATCAACAATCAATGGGAAAAAATTTAGACAGTTAAGATGAAAGGACCTGTGCACAACCATATGAAGCAGTAGCATTGGTATATGGTGAAGCAGTGGCCGGTTTTGCAGAGGCAGCCTCAACACAATATGATCTGTTTTGGCGAGTAATGATTAAAAAGGAAGAAAGGCAGGGTAGAAAACTACAGTTAAAGTGGCAGCCGCCATTATTGCGATTTATGCAAATTATGAGCTGCTACGGCAGCTTTCATTGAATAACATAATGATTTTTATAAAATCACTTATCTGATAAGTAGGACGAATGCTTCAAGCGGAGTAATAAGACAACGCGTGGATCTACAGCGGGTGGGCGGGCCCAAATGCTGGAAACAGCTGAGACAGAAGAGAGGTAGATGGCTGCTTATATACTCTGGCCGTTAATTGAAAGATTAGATGGACTCGCTCCTCCCGAAATTACGTTTAGGAACTTCAATAATTCATACAGCTCACATAGTGTACGTCACATGAAAGTAGTGCCCTGATCAGTGACAATTTTTTTCGTAATCCCCTCTCCAGAGATTATTCTGAAGAGTGCCTCCACAACACTATGTGCTGAGATGTTGTGCAGAGGCACTGCTTCCGGATATCATGTTGCATACTCCAACAAGACTAACACAAAGCGATGTTCGCATGCTGTCTGTTCTAATGGCCTGACGATGTCCATGCCTATTTGCTCAAAAGGAACCTCAATCAACTGAAGAGTGCGCAATGGTGCTTTTGGAGCAGCCAGCAGATTCACCTGCTGACATTAATGGCATGCCTCACACCACCTGCAGACATCCCTGTGAATGCCGGCCAATATAAACAGGCCATGAGATTTAGTGTATTCCCCTGTCCCAAGTGAACTCCCATCAGATTATAATGAGCCATCTGGAATAACATTTCCTGACGGCACTTTGGTACTAACAACTGGGTTGTATTTTCCTCTGTGTGAGTGTCCTGTGTCACTATATAAACAATCTTTTATAATTGAAAAATATGGATATGTGTGTGATGTCTGGCTGAATATGTTCCATCAATCACTATCACTTGGTCTTATGCGTGTTTCGGGGTTTCGTCTCATGACTGCTCTTGAGGGAAATCCTCTACCGGGAATTGCCTAAGGGCGGGGAAGGATGGCACCTCCCCTTCCACAGTACCAGCCTGATGCGGAGCAGACATAGATGGCCCAGGCCATAACTCCCCAGCCAGAGCCTTGCACATCCCACACTGATTCACTTCCTCACAGGACCCATCCACACACAGCCCCTTCAATAATAAAAAAAAGCTGGCCAATTTGTTCCCAACATTTGCACATGGGTGAGGCAGAGTAACCACTGCCTCAACATTATGCTTTTGTCCCCGGAAAATCATCGTGACAATCACTATAGGATAATCATGAATATCCCTGAATAACCCCTTCTTATGATTTTTTGTTTCCAATGCCACATTTGAACCAAGCATTGATTAATGGAATTTGATTGCAACCTGAATCCACCAAGGCTTGGTATGTAACCCACTAAATACATCACAGGTACTTGATACGTCCCTGCTCAACCAGGGGCGGTCCGTGGGGTGTCGGGGACCCGAATCGCAGGCACTGCTCCCAGACATGACCCATACCCATGCAACCCTAGCAGACCACCCCAGGCCTCTCGCCCACACTTGTGGGGGGTGGACTCAACCTGAGAGGAAGGGAGGGGAGAGACAGGGTTTGTTAGAGCAGGGAATCCCCATGACCGGGGAGCAGGTCTTGGGGGAATGTTCCCCCATTTCCAGGGAAACGGAACAAGGCAGAAGGCCACCGACCGCTGGGTTACTAAGCTCCACAATACCTGCCGGTCCTCTTCCTGGGCCTGAAGGAGTGCCTCAAAACGCTGCTGCTGCTCTATGCGCATGTCCACGGTGACCTGGTTTTAGGCCTGGTGGATGCTGGCAAGGGTCCTGAAAACACTATCCAGTGGTGACGACACCATGATAGTGTATCCTTCTTCCTTTTTTCTCCCTGGTTTCGGCAACAGTGTAAAGGTTCAATGAAATGAGGGAGCAGGGAACAGCAATTCCAACTCAGGTACATCGCTTTTATTTATAAATAAGACACGTCTGCCTCAAGCATGACGGCGAAGTTTCATAACAGCGGCCAACACATACATACATACACACACATACACATATACACACACACACACACACACACACACACACACAGTTTGTCAGCTGGGTTCGTTCGTTCGTTCGTTCGTTCGTTCGCTCTCTCTCTCTCTCTCTCTCTCTCTCTCTCTCTCTCTCTCTCTCTCTCTCTCTCTCTGGGGTTTGGGGCAGCCTTTTATCTCCCTGCCTCTCACTGTGAACATAGAAATCACAATTAGCAGCAATTAATCTCAGGTGAAAACCCTTCCCACTTGCAATTGATCTCAGGTGTAAACCCTTAATGCTTCCTCTATCCCCAGATGAATGCTCGGCCATGCCCTCGCCCCCACAATGGGTTTTTGAATGTCTCTCAATTCTAACATTATACACATTTTTTATCACAATCCCATCCATATTTATGAAATCAGGTTATAATAGAAATGCAATGTCAGGTTGTGCTGCTTTTGAGGTAAAAAAGTGAATGACTTAAAGTTACACTTTTGCTTTGCACAGTTTGAACTGCCAGCTTAGTATAGTATTTCTTCATTAAACAAAGTGCACTTGAAGCTCTCAGTTATTGAACGTACAGTATCTACTGGGTGCAGAGAAAAGGTCAGAGCAGAGAAAAATACCCTTCCAAGTGTTATCAGTGCAGTGTTTGTCTATTATTTAAGTTATATTTTTCTTGCATTGAAGGCCTCATAGTTTATTGTTTTAGTGATAACTACTACAAAACAATAGATGTGATTCATAGATGTTTCCCAAAGTCGCAAAGTGTAATGAGACTGAACAGCATGTTAGTTTATAGGTGCATTTACTCCCATATACTGTTGCAAATGTACACAGTCAATACATTCATCATGGTTGTCTTGCTGATTGGTCCATTGTTTTTCAAACTGACAGCTTGCTTTTAAAAACATGGCACTCATGATGCGAGACACTAAAACAACAGCGAGGCACAGCACAATAATTAAATACTTCTGTCTGGCGCATCTGTACATAGACCAGCAATTAAAAAAAGCACAGATGGAACACAAGAACGCATCCAGTGTGAACGGCCCCCAAGGCTGTCTTCAGAAACAGCTGTGAGGTCATCAAGTGAATCAACTCAGAGATACTTTACTGAAAAAATACTTTTTTTAGTTGTTATTTTTATATTTTACATAGTTTGCACAGCTTTGTGTAACATTTACAGAGTGTGAGATGTGCATTTACATTTCTCCATAATGTGATCGCATATTCTTGTTATAAAGATAAATCTGAAATCTTTTAGTTTTGTTCATTATTAACTTATGGCTGTGTATATAGCATTGTCATTGTTTCTGTACTGTATGGTCACAGAGATAAACATCTCTTGTTCTCCCACAGGATGAATGTCCCCATAATATAGAGAACTGTAGTCCTCAAAGCCAAGGTTTTTGTCAGCATCTCTGCTCCTCTGGAACAAATATCTGTTGTGGCAATGGAAAGCATTTTAGACCTGTATTGAATGAAACATTCGTATTTAGAGGTGGAATTACAGAGTGCCAAACCCCTGTGATCATTGTTTATGTATGATGTTATTTTGCCAAGAAAAAGTGAAACTTTGAGAGAGAATACAAGGTTAAACATTGCTGTTTCTCTAGAGAGGGATGTTACAAACTCACACACACTCACTCAATAGGCCCTCTCCTGTTAATGTACTTCTAATGAATGCTCCTCAATCCACAAAACAGACTACTGTTACTTGCAATGTGTTGTGAGCACATCAGTGTTGTGGAAGCTACTTTGAAACTGTTGTTTGACAAGCTACAAGCTTCACATAATTTAAAGTAGTTAAGCTACAGTCAAACTTCCCTTTTGAAAAGGTAGTTAGCTATGCTACAAGTTACTATTAAAAAGTATCTAGCTACATTGAAGCTACTTGATGAGGTAATATTTTTAAAAGGTTACTATCAAACCAATAATAATAACAAAATTAATCATCATCGTTATATTTAAAACAGACATTAGATATAGTGTGCTATATTGCTAACTAGTTCATCAATTTAAAATGACGACTAGTATTACTCAATTCTCGAAGCAGCATTTCTACATTTACTTGTGTAGCTTGAATGTAAATATGGGATAGAATGCATCTCTAGACTTTAAGTATTTTTATGACCTCACTAGCTGAAGTTTCTCACATTGGCCTTTAAAAAAAAAAGTAGCTTGCTGGTATTTTGGTACCATGGTATTTTTCTTTAAGTTATGTTACTATGTCAAATGATACACTAAGGTATCTGAAGTATTTTTTGTTATATATGCACATTTACTTTAAGGTGCTATATGAAATCAAACTAAATTTAATTAATACCTTATTTCTATGAGATTCGATATGAGACTAATCATTTTATGACTGTACCCATGAGTAGACCACTTTACTGAATTGGGGCTCTGCTAGTGAAATTTTTTTTTTCTGCTCCATAACAGATATTGTTTTCCTTCCATTAGGCTCTTAATGATTTAAGTAATCTATGAATATTTGAAGTCAAGCAAGGCCAGTTTATTTATTGAACATCATACATACAGAACATTAAACAGGAGGAAAACTGTGTCCATAATTTCTCCATACATCTTGGAGGTTCAGATTTGTATTTACTTTATTTACTTGTCCTTATATTTGCAGTGCAATACCATAAGCAGGCAAGATGACTACATATTACTGTGGTTAGATCAATATAGCTAGTCTTTAGTCTTTACCTCTTAGCTCTTTACCTCTTTAGTCTTTAGTCTTTAGAGTTGTTTAGCCATTTGAGATGGTTTTCTCCATAGCATTTTAAAGTAGACAATCCTTTGTAGAATTCGAATGGATCACGATAATTTTGTGGTAAGCACCAAGATATCAAGGGAAGCCCTGACAATGCTCGTGCTTCAGAGATACAGTAGGATAGAGCAGAGCGAATCACGCGAGTGGTTTTGTGATGACTCGTGCAACATTCCAGGCTTGAATCACATGAGTTTCAGATGAAGAAGCATATTTAGCACTTATAAAGCTCCAAACACTAGATTAATATCACTAATTTTGCAGGAAAACAGCTGTAATAACCAACATTTACTTAACTCCTGCTTCAGTTCTACTGAAACACCTGCAATTCCAAAAAAAAAACATTAAGGGCTGGACCAATATCATTCACGTAGGTATAGGTGCTGGCCGGAGATCTCCAAAAAAAGGGGCATAATCTCCAAAAGAGGGTGGGGCTACTCCAAAAGGGGACGTCACTTCCCCTTACAGTTAGAGTTAGGGAAAGACTTAGGTTAGGGGCTCTCTATATCTTTGCTGGCAGTTTGGAGCTCCTGCCCATTTTTGGAGCTCTTCCTGTAACTATATCCTTCTCAAATCATTCAGAGCTCTACCTAGTGATGCCCCTGGATGGTGGTAATGCACTATTTTAGTTTGTGATCTGCCGTTACAAAGGAAGAAGAACAAATATGCTGCCTGATTCTGAGCAGCAGCCAGAATACGCTGCAAGTTTGTCAGACGTTTTGCCGGTAGAAGTTTGGCTTCTACACAATAAAAAAGGCTATTAGTTAGTTATAATCTGACCAAAACATGATTTGTTTGGTCGCTCTACACTGCTACTTGCTTGAAAAGGTATTTTGCTTCTGGAAAAGCTACACTGTTTTTGGAATAAAAATGTCTGCTTTTTTATTCCAACTGTTACTTCTGGTCGGAGGCTGCCGTAAATATTTAGTTCATACGTAGTTACGTCCTACCTAAGTTTAGTGGTGCAATGCTCAAATATTTAGTAGTGCTTAAATTGTGAATTAGTCCCCATTTACGACACAACTAGACTAAGTTGTAACTTAAGTATAGCTGATGCAACCGGCCCCTGAATATTAACACATTCGGTTAAATTACATAGACATTTAATTGTAAATCTACACTCACTGAGCACTTTATTAGGAACACTATGGTCATAATAAAGTGCTCTATTTGGTCTTCTGCTATTGTAGCCCATCCGCCTCAAGGTTCAATATTATTCTGATCACAATTGTACAGAGTGGTTATCTGATGGTATGTCAGCTCGAACCAGTCTGGCCATTCTCCGTTGACCTCTCTCATCAACAAGGCATTTCCATCCACAGAACTGCCACTCACTGGATCTTAATTTCTCTTTAATTGAAAAGTTTAATTTCACTTGTTTCTCTTTAACCATAAAGAACATAAATAATTGTCATAAAGATCCCTAGGTGAACGAAGCATTTGAACAGCGTTGTTTATAATTAATTGAGGGTGATGTCACGGAAGGTTAGTGTTTGGTACAGAAAGCCAATCATCAACGCTCTTTGAGTTCTCCGAGGTCAAGAATTTCAGGGATGTGCGCAATCAGGGGAAATAGCACCAAATTAATACCTTAGCAGAACAAAAACATCATTGAATTTTGCCATAATTTTTAGGCAAACTAAAAGAAGCCTGTTCTCCAAATAAATTAGCCTTATTGCCCCATTGGGTACTGAGCTTTGTCAACAAGAATGCATGTTACGTACAAGACCATGCGTTGGCCAGGCTGCTGCCTGTGTGTTGCATCCTTAAAGAGTGTGTTAGGATTTAGTGTAACCATTTACATCTGATGAATTAATGATATGTATTAATGATATTCCCTGAATTCACTCAAGCAACATGGAATGATCTTTACTTTGCATGTGTTGCATAATACTGTTAACCATGTTTATATATTTTATGTGACAGATGCATTCACACTGATGCTGTATCTCATTGAAGTTCTCTAGTCATACAGTAGGTGAGTGTTCCCGTTCAAACCCTCCTGTAGTCCTCCAGTAGAATTACAGCATGTAAACCAGGGGGATTATGGTAGACATTGCTGTTTAGCCTTTGCTTGCCTCTGTGGATCAGGAAAGCACATTCCCATGTTCCCACTGCAGTCGGATTAACACAACCTTGGCAAGTCTAGTTTCCCCTTCTCTCCTTCCTCCTCAGTTCCTGGACTACTCCTTCTCTTTCTCATTTTTGCTCTTTCACGTATCTGAGATTTGATCACCGCAGGCTCCTCTGCTGCCTGATGGTAATTGCCAGGTGCTGATGAAGCCATTGGAAAAAGCTAGTGTGTTCCACTAGTGCGATGTCTAGTTTTCTAAAGGTCAAGCAAAGATGTGAAAGTGACAAGTGTTTTCATTAGGCATCAGCTAAGAAAATGCCTATAAGAACTGTACTGTTGATTCAATGCTGTCTCTGAGACATGGACGTGAAAGGTGTAATATGTCAAAAAGGCACATAAATGAGAGGCATGTGCTGTTTGCTTTCCCATTCTTCAATGTAATGCTCAGGGCTATTGTCTGCACAGGACAAAAAAAGCATGAATTGCATGTCCTCCACTAATTTCCGCTCCAGCCCAGATCCGTTAATACACACATGCCTTTAATCATTACATTCTAATATACCTCATGTTTTTAATATGTTATTCATGAGTAGAGGGGAAGAAAATGAAAAAGAGAGAGAAAGGCATCCACAATAACCCAAAATCCAATAATTGACTCTCTCCTTTACCATCACTCTAGTAGTAAGGCTAATTAAAGTGCTTCTTGGAATTAGGGTCAGTACTCTTTTCAGGTACTCCCTAAGGGTAGAGATGGAGCATCAGCATGCAGTTAGACAGCAAAAGCACATGACGGCGTTACCCTGTGAAAAAGCACTTAATTCACAGAAATAAAATATTCAACAGGACTGCATCATTATCTGCTGGCAGGAAATAAGGTCTGCCTTGCCCCCTCCTCCCTGTTTTCAACATCATACTGGCTTTATGATGTGGGCTAATCCCATATACAGAACGTTTTCTCATGACTGCATTAGTATGTCCTCGAGGCCCACTGCCTTTGGCCTCACACAGTGGAAAAAGAGGAGATGCTGGGTCAGGATGCCACCAGTCTTTTGGACTCTCCTGTTCAGCCACCTTATAATGCTGGGATATAAGGGCTGCATAAACTTTAAAGCTTCTTTAAATAGAAAAGGAAGACATTTGCAGTCTTCCCTCTTCTCTCCATGTTTGTCTCTAACATATTCTCTCGCTCACTTCCTCGTTCTCGCTGGAAGGCATGTTGTTGGAGAAGGCTGAGTCAGTCCACACTCTGTCAATGTCTTAATAGGATGAAGAGGAAGTCTTTCACAGTTGCCCTAGATAGTGCTTGAGGGGGTGATAGTTTGTACCCAGCTCTAATTTTAATGCAGTCGTAAGGAGGGAAGTACACTTCATTAAAAGTTTTGCAATCATGTTGCATGAATCCATTCATAAAATAAAAAACAGCAAGACAGTGCATACAGAAAAGCCTTTATTATTTTTGCTGTTTTGTTTCTAAAAAGTATCTTTCTATTAATAATTATTAATAATGATCATTCTAGATGTATCAGAAACATGCTGTTTCTGGGAACTTCAAAAACGAATGGACCCTTTTCACAGACAGTGATGATGCATTTCCGCGTTATTTTTCAGCGTAAATCTAGCAAACTTTTTAATCTTTTTAATTATTTAGTGTTCATTTATAATATTAAGCCCTAGGTATACTTCTGTTTCGACGCAAACTGTCAGAATCATGTGTACATTCGAACGCGAGCCTGTCAAGTATAAGTAAACTGTGCGCTCATTCACAGGCGGTTGGCTCATGCAGGCCTACGACTGCGTTGAGACACAGAACTATTTCTCTTCAGGAGCTTAGACCCATAAAGATGTCTTCATATCCATTCACTCAAGTTATACAAATGCAGGTATCTCCAGACCTCCTCACATATGCGCTATTGACCTGCACATCCACTGATGTTGTTTTCACCTTCAACTGATGTTTATCGGCGATTACATCTTCTTCTTAGCAATTCTTTGTGACAGCAATGGCTCAAACATGAGTGTTTCCACCTTGTGGACCCACTAATTAGTGAAAATGACTCCAGACACATGTACATTCTGTGTGTTCAAAGATGCACAGTAAGAAGCATCGGGCTGCATGTGTTAAGTGCTCGCGCACTTTGCTGATGATGAAATTTGCATCAATCATCCCTGTCTGACCGAATAATACTTTGGGCTTTATGCTTTGTGTTATATGACCCTGGAATTAGATTAAAATATTAGTTACCACAGATGTGATGGGGTTTCTAATACAGCTGCTGAGGGAGTGACAGAAAATGTGGCCTCTTTCTCTCTTCTGACTATTATAATCCACCGCCCTCTACTTTTTTTTCCCTCTTGTGGTAAGTTGTGAAAACGTAATAGTGGATTTTCTCTTTTGCTTTTGTGGCAAACGGGTCAGCACAACATTTTGCTGTGGTCTCCCATTCACCGTTTAAACTGCAGTAGTTTACTTCCACATTCCAAATACGGATATGTGAAAAGGGTGTTACTCTCTAGAACCCAATCATATTTCTAACCATTCTCATAGACCCCCTCCCTATCCCAACATAACAGACATTTTACCTAAACATAATTGGCTACATACAGGTAGCTAATTATTGATATTGGAATTTAATTTCTTGACTAATATTAAAGGTCCCAAAAACAAAAACCAGTCACAAACCAAAATACCTTTACTTGTATTTACTATCAAAAACATTAATAACTTTTATATTAAATTAATAGTAGTTGTCAAATAATTTAAAAATCTTATTGTCATTTAGCCTTGCGTTTCTATTTTTTTTTTTTTTCATGCTGCACAGTGAATCCAGCTTTATTTCCTTTAAAATAAAAGGATTTTATTTACTAATTTCATGACAATTGATTGACAATTTGTTTACATCAAAGCCATCTCATGATGTTTCAGGTCTCTGGCCTATTATTTTATGTCATCTTTTATTTTTTAAATGCATACACAGTTGTACAAATACTATTATTGTTCTAAAATATTTTTAAATGGCCCATGCAAATTCTGTTTTAATAGGTGGCTGAAGTGTTGCTGTCTGTTGCTGAAGTTTAGCCTCCTGTTCTAAGGTGACATGCAGCTTCTAGTTTAGATGCAGTGTTACTTCAATAACATGAATAACTAAAATATCCACTACAGTATGTGATCGTGCATTTGCATGCTAAAACTTTCCTTAGAATTGTGCAGTTTTTCGAGTGAGTGCTAGTGTACCTGTTTGATACATGAGAACAACAGATGAGAAATTGTGCAGTTATATTTCAGAAAAACATTGGGGTCTTTATGTGCTCATAATTTTCCAGTCAAAATTTTCATTGTTTTTAATCTTTTTTATGAACTAATTGAACTTTGTCACAAAGTTTTATTAAAATAGCACAAGCATTCACCTCTCTGAAGCTCATTGCTGTGTTGGAAGATGAAATATTAAATAGATTGGCTTCAGACCAATGTTATAGTCAAATACAATATTGCTTATTCAATCATTAGTTCAAATTAATATTTTGTTTTAAAAGGTAATTGTGTTTACAAAACATCGTGTCATTAATTTGCTCACTTTGTAATTATTTTAAAAATGTGTTTGTTGCATCTATAATTGTCAATCTGAATTTACTTAAAATGTATTACTCTACAAAGTGTAATTATAATTTATCTTATAACCTCTGACATAATCATATCCTACTTCAATTAAAAAGAGAACGTCTGTTAGCCATGCTGAGGAAAACTACATTTTCAGTCAGATGAAAAAAATTGTTCCACTTACTGAAATTAGAAATAATTTATGCATCAGCTCCTTTGTACTTTATCAAAACTGTGCGCGCGCACACACAAACACACACACACACACACACACACACAAACGTTGGGTGTGTTTTATGGGGACTTTCCATAGACATAATGCTTTTTATACTGTACCAACTTTATATTCTATCCCCTAACCCTCACAGAATTGTTACATTTTTAAAAAACATAATTTAGTATGATTTATCAGCTATCCCCATAGGGACCGACTGATTGTCCCCATAACGTCAAAAATTTCAGGTTTTACTATCCTTATGGGGACATTTGGACCCCATAACGTAGGGAATACCTGGATACACACACACACACACGTGCCTATATACTTGTGATGACCTCTCATTTATGTGTTCCAATTAACTACCGTTCATAATTTAAGCTAGTTATAGTTACCATACCCTAACATTGTCCATTGAAGACAACCTTTTGCAATTTGTAAAGTTTAATTAAGACATAATTTTATGAACTTGAGAAGACTGTTAGAAATGAGGAATCAATTTTAAGATGAATATTAGTATATTATTCACTATATTAGCTAGGACATTTTCAGTAATTTGGCCTTCACAATTGCAAAGCAAACATACATAAAGTTGAATCTATACCCTGTTTTAGAGGTCTACTTCTAATTCAGTGGCCGGATGTTTGGAGCAGAAATGATCAGCACTAAAATCTTTGTCAGTGAACAACATACTGTTAATGGATGGTTGTTTAAATAATTTAACATTCTAGAAATACAGTTTTTATTTATGTTTACAACATATTTACCTTTAAACAAAAGCAAAGACTAAATTGGGGTTGAATGTAAACTTAAGAAGCAGTCATCTGTGCTATGAGATTTAATTTATGGGACTTAATGATGTCAATATGCCATTTCCTTCTGCATTCAAGCTGAGCATTGTTGTTCTGCATAAGGATGTGTCATTAGTGTGGCTTCCAGAGGAACTGAGCTCAGAAGTTTCTTTTCATTTAAGTTTTAACTTTTTCTATTCATAAAGGAACTGCCCAGCCAAAAGTGCAGACTGAACTTTGATGTACAGCTTTAAGATCAGGACTCCTTTCAGCACTCCCTAGTGTACTGTGTCACAACCCTGTAATCTCCCAGCCTTAATTCAGCCAGTTAATGTGGAAACTGAGCTCATGCAGTACAGGCTCATATGCGCAAGTGTATTAAGTGCTCTCCCATGTTATCTCTCCAGTGGCACTGGGAAGCCTGCGTATAATTTTTTCTTGTTTCAACTAAATATTAAAAAATTAAAACAATTCACTACAATTAAATAAACTTCCTAGCACTACAGGGACATTCTAGGAGAGTATGTTGGCTCTCTGGCACACTCACAGGGCCGCCCACACAGCAGTAGCTGTGCTCAGTTATTTTATGCATGGAAAATTAGTCTTAACCTGGTACCAGTCCTAATCTGATACCAGTCCTTTAACAGGCTTGTGTTTTGG
The DNA here is from genome assembly GCA_032164185.1 of Moxostoma hubbsi. Taxonomy (NCBI): domain Eukaryota; kingdom Metazoa; phylum Chordata; class Actinopteri; order Cypriniformes; family Catostomidae; genus Moxostoma; species Moxostoma hubbsi. The sequence continues at coordinate 23,170,201 of JAVLUX010000018.1, forward strand.
CAAAACTTGGCCAAATCTTAGCAATGAGCTTGTTTACATATACACTAATACACTGATAAAAATAAATAAATCATCAAATAAAAATAAAAAACAGATGGCACAAGAAAACCGCATTTATATGAGACTTGAAATCATTGGAATATTCTCAACTTTTTACAGTATGTCAAATTTTAACATGCATGTGCACAACACTAGAACACATTGGTGCTCTATTTTTGTGAGTGCACAAATCGCCATGCCTACGACTGTCTTATCCAATTTTTGTGAGAGTGCTAATTCTAAGTGCAGAGTGCAAATGGGTGTGGGTGGGAATGTATGCGTGCAAACTGGAGGTGTACTGTATGTAAATGAAGTGGCGTAAAGTGCAATTTGCTAAATTGCTAATCCAGCAGGTGGTAATAAAGTTAATTTCCAAACTCTGACAATATAGTGGAACATCCAATTATGTGAGACTGTCTCTGCAGAACAAAAATGGGCTTTTCCCAATTTTCAAACCATTGAGATTCCCTGTTCGTGTGGGCGGCTGTGGATCAGGTTTTAGAGCGGGTTGTCCACTAATCGCAGGGTTGGTGGTTCGATTCCCAGCCCACACCACTCCACATGCTGAAGTGTCCTTGGGCAAGACACAGATCCCAATGGCAGGCAAGCACCTTGCATGGCAGCTCTGCCATCATTGGTGTGTTTGTATGTGTGTGTGAATGGATGAATGAGTTCACAGTGTAAAGCGCTTTGAAAACAGCTAAGGTTAAAAAAGTGCTCTAAGTGCAGAATATTTACCATTTCTATCTGATTTATGAGATTTGTGTTACTGTCTATAGGTCATGGTTTATTTTTCATTTATTATGTATATATATATATATATATATATATATATATATATAGTTGTAATTATGATCTAATTTGTATTGTTCATTTTCCAGCTGTTGTAAGAATGTAAGTCCATATGTCTATCCTAATTCATTGCATACAGACCATTTACACAACAAACTTCTTATGAATGTACTGTCTTTGTTTATATCGCTGGTGCTTGACAGGGAATGGACTATGTAATAGTACGCAGATGGTGCAAGAGAAGAACCTCAGAATTAAATTGCACATGACCCAGCCCATCAGCACTTGTATGTGTAATTTTGCCAAACTCTCTTGCGCCTAGACTTAGAGTATATTTGTACAAATATACCAAAACTCCAGGCCATTCCCACTGACTTTGCGTGTAATGCTAGCGCTCCTAAAATAGGGCCCATTGAACAAGTTGCTAAGAAATCGAGCTAATGGCAAATTGTATGTGCTTGTCTCTATTTTGTTCCTCCAAATGACTTTTAGGAGAAATATCTGAGACAAAAAGCAACTAAATTCAGAACTACATTATGGCTCCTGTGCTATAAAAGAGAAAACTCTGCGTTATACAATTTTTCACTGGGTAGTCATGTAGAGTTGAGGAGGGAGAAGAGCGATATTATCAAGACACGTTCTTTCTCATGGTCTCCGCTTTGACCTTCCTTGTCTCGTCACTGCACTACAGAGAAGTGTCACATCAACAGCATAAGAGGTTATTGATATGCTCCCATTACCATTGACTAAGTTGCTAATTTCCACACATCACCTTTTAAACTGTCTGCTTGCTCTCGCTCGGTAGAGTGGCAGCAAGTACATCTGATTAAGGTGAACAAAGCCATTGCATGAAATACAGGAATGTCGAGAGCTGTCGGCGAGGTGCCCACACAAAAATGGAAATGTGCAGAAAAGAGCGAGGCATTATGGGATGCTAATAGTGTCATTCTCTTGCCGGAGAACCCAGAGAAGCCCGCCTTTTTCCGATTCCACTGTAGGAAATTAGCTCTTATCTGTCCCTCTGAAGATAAGAGCAATGACTCTCTCTCATTTTCCATCTCTTTTGCAGTCTTGAAATTCACTGTACTGTTTCTTGACATGAAGCCAACTCTACCTTACTATAAGGAGATGACAAACATTGTGCTGCAGGTTTAAGATTCAGCATGCAAAAACAAATTTCAGATGACAGAGTCATTTCCTGTCACAACATGGCCTCAAAAACACCCCTGATGAAGCTGTTGAATATACACACAGCTCAAGAATGACAGTTCTGCTTCAGTGAACGTGAAGAGGGTACTTCGTAGTGTTCTTGAGTTTGAGTGTTTGAAAGTAGGTTTGTGGTATTGCTCAGTGTCCCCAGAAGTCAACATGAAGAGTGACATATCCAGGGGTCGATGGATGTGTCAATGTTTGCTGATACAGTCTGCGGCAGAATTTCAGCCACGCTGCTACATGTATTCCCATGATGGATAACATTTTATCGATTAGACAAGGCTTGAAATTCCTCACCAGCATTTAGCATTCCCTGCTTGTTGTAAATATAGCTTTTATGAGTTTATGTAGTCATACTGAAGAACGTCTTTACTGGATATTGCAGATTCAGCCCCCATGCACAGTGCCAAAGTTTTATATTATATTGTCCCAAAATCAAACCATAATTACACATATTAGAAGTGGATGTGACTCATATTTGCTTTGAATATGTTTTCCAGGGTTGCTCCTCAATCCCAGTCTAAACCTAGAGATCAATAAGGAGACGCTTAAAAGAACATCAGTATCTTTAACCACAAAATGTTCATTCAAAACATTCCACTTGTCCTCGTTAAATAGGAAATGGACTGATAAAAAATGATTAATGACTGTAAATTGAAGGTTGATGGACTACTGAGTTCAGTCATTTAAAAATACATTGGAGTAAAAGATACAGGGACAGGCAGAGGTGGGTAGTAACTCGTTACATTTACTTGAGTAACATTTTGGGGAAAATTTTACTTTTAGAGTAGGTGTAAAATTGGGTACATTTTACTCTCACTCAAGTAAATTTCTAATGAATTTTTTTTTTTTACTTCTTTACAACGTGTTGCGTTACCGTCGTTACATTAATGGGTTTAATTTGAATTAATGTATAATTTATTTTTAGATTATTGAATGGGACTTTTACAAGAGAGGAAGTTCACAGTTGCGCGCGATGAGACGCTCCCACTTGAGTGATGAGACTGTCACTCAAGTCATCAGTGCAGCAGCATCAAACTCTTCAAAGTGAAACACTTTCTTCGCTCCACACATTGAAAGAAAAGAATAGTTCCATCATGCAGTGCCTTCTTTTAACGCCAAAACAAGCGGATATTTCAAGATTAAAGTCACAGCTCCAACTTCATGCAGCATGCTGAGGTAAATGTTGGCACTAATTCTAAAGCAAGATTTTCTGTGTAATGAGATGGCCATTTTCAGGGTGATTCTGTAACTGTGCTCTTATGACATCAGTTTTTAAGTGTACATTTTTATATCAGTGTGCTTTGTCCCGCATGTTATAAGCAGTATTTATGCATTTACTCCGCGCCCTCGCGGGGGTACTGGACACTACCGCAGCTACATTAGGAGGATTAACTGTATAAATGTAAACATCCAAGTTAAGTGTAAATTAATGTAATTCGCGTGATCGACAACTGGAGCGGGAACAGACAGAATTTCTGCACGTGCACAGCGAGGTGCGCGGGCGCGAGGCAATCGTCGCGAAGAGAGTGGCTGGGTCCGCAATCGTTCACTCATTCACTATTTCCTATATATTGAATGGCAGTTAGTGCACTATATCTCAGCAGTAAGTGAATGAGTGAATTCAGACAAGAGTGTCGGAGCTCTGGGGCTGGTGCAGAAACGTCACATGTGAAATTTTTAAATACTTGGGCCTTATTTGTTGTTCTTACTAAATAATATATGAATATAATAAATCTTCATTCTGTTTGTCATTTTTAATATATACTGTGTGTTAATATAAAAAGTAAACACATTTGATCAAATAAAGAGTACATTTTAAAATGTATCTGTATGTTTTGTATCTCTATTATGTTATTATGCTGTCTTAATCCAGTAATGATTTGTCAAAAAGTAATTTACTCACAGCATGAAATTTACACTTGGCATGAAATAAAACATTGCAGGAGTGAATAAAGCTGTACACTCACAGCTCGTACGTCTTCCACGTGGTGGATTGTGGGAAATTAACTGTCATATAGTGTACTTGAAATGTACACTTGAAATTAGAGTGCATTGTGGGTAAGAATGAGTGAACAAAAGTAGGGAACGAGTGGCTCAGTCAGAAATCAGACACTCCTACAAAATAGCAAACTCAAATTAGTGCACTATATAGAGGATAGGGGCTGGTTTCAGACACAGCGTGTGTTCTATGATCAGGGTTAGTGCCCTACGTAGATTGCGTGCTCTGCATGAAGATAGCAGATGTACTGCTGTACAGAAGTAACAATCTAAATACTTAAGACGCTGAAAACTGTGACTACACAGGAATCCACACAGGACTTTAAAAGCTATAAAACAGCAAAATAAGTCATTATATTTCAGCACTATATAAAATGTCCTTGGATATGTTCACGTTTTCACTGTAATAATTACTAAAAATGTTTCCAAACCTCTCTTCTTATTGACAAATTCATCCAGATCTGACAAGAGCCCTTAAAGGGATAGTTCACCCCAAAATTAAAATTCTCATTATTTACTCAACCCCATGCAACCCCAGATGTGTATGACTTTCTTTTTTCTGCTGAACTTAAATGAAGATTTTTAGAAGAATTTCTCAGCTCTGTAGGTCTATACAATGCAAGTGAATGGGTGGCTAGGCAACAATTTAAAGTTAAACAAACTAACACAAATCAGCATAGAAATAATCCATAAGACTCTAGTGTTAAATCAGTATCTTCAGAAGCGATGTGATAGGTGTGGACGAGAAACACGGAAACAGATCACATTCACATTCTTGTGTTTTTGATGATTCACATTCTTCTCTGCATATCGCCCCCTGCTGTCTAGCAAAAAAACCCACTATTGATCTGTTTCTCACCCACACCTATCATATCACTTCTGAAGATATGGATTTAACCACTGGAGTCTTATGGATTACTTTTATACTGCCTTTATGTACTTTTTGGAGCATCAAAAAGTTGGCCTACAGAGCTAAAATATTCTTTTAAAAATCTGAATTTGTGTTCTGCAGAAGAAAGGAAGTCATACTCATCTGGGATGGCATGAGGGTGAGTAAATGAGAGAATTTGCGTTTTTGGGTAAACTATCTCTTTAAAGTGATAGCTCAGCCATAATTTAATATTCTGTCAGAATTTCTCTACGAAGTTTGTTGTTCCAAACCAGTGTGAGTCTTTGTATTATGTGGAACACAAAATATGTTAGACAGAATGTTAGGGATTCTAACGGTCTCAGTCACTATTCACTTTCAAAATATATATTTTAAAAAACATTCACATAGTGACTCAGGCACACATTCTATCTAATAACTCATTGTGTTGCATGGAAGAAAGAAAATCATACAGGTTTGGAACAACTTGATGGTGAATGATGACACAATTTCCATTAATAATAAAATAATTCTGTAGTACATGTTCAATGTGTATTATGTAATGGAATATAGGAGAGTAAACCTCTATTATGTCATTTGTGAAAGTAACAAGTTACTCACTACTTGAGTACTCTTTTAATTGGATACTTTCTTACTCTTAGTCAAGTAATTATTTATGTTAGTACTTTTACTTCTACTTGAGTAATTATGTTTTTGAAGTAATTGTACTTTTTCTTGAGTACAGTTTTTGGCTACTCTACCCACCTCTGGGGACAGGTTCTAATTTCTGTGCACCAGACAGTGATCTATATCACGCCATCCTATCAGAGCAACTCTGTCAGCAATTACACCACAAGTGTCGTTTTATAGCAGTATCGAAACACCGTCCAGTTCAAGCGAATCAATATCTCTTGTTTCAGCTTGGATTTATGATCATGATTCAGGCTTGTCCTTTCTCACCTTCAATCACATGTGCATATCTCTTTGCATTGTATGGATAGAAAGATAGCATTCTATACTTTGGACCTGTTGAAAGTGAAGTGTCTATATGTGAGCTACTTGTAGAAAAAAAAGAAACATTAGAATAAGATCTGTGTGTGTATTAAATTGTCAAATTTGTATTCTGGACCAAACGGCTCCATGAATACCTGGCTGAATTGATGATAAACCGCTAAAGGCAAAGTGTGTATGATAAGAATTAATAAATAGTCTCAAAGGTTACTGGATTTTCACTTTTCAGAGAGCTCAATACAATTTTCAAAGTATATTTTAGTTGCATTTGTGAGATAATAAATATAATTGATTGTGTAAAAAAAGGCACATAGTATTGTAATATCGATTTCAGGCCCTTTAATCGAACCAAATCGAAATCACATAATGGCAGACTTTGGGGTATCGGCAAACATTGGATTGCTGGCTAAGATAACTGAAAAAAGACTGTACCGTGATGAAACATGTGATTTACACCCCTAGTAAGCTGGTACTGTACTTCTGATTGATTTGAAAAGAATGAACTTGAAATCACCGCCTTGGGTAAAAATTCCCAGGGTGCCTCTGAAGTGAAAAGTTACAGTACGCAAAGGCTGTGTCATCCTAGCCACCATGGGATGGAGTGTACCTGTCTAATCCTAGTATAAATATTATGCAAATGACAAACAGGAGTCCAGAACAATGTAAATCATAGTGTGAAGTGTTATTTTGTGAGTTGACAAGTTTCAGACACATTTTTCTCTTGTGTATGAAGCTGAGCTCCCAGATCCAATGATTCAGACTTGTGCAATATGTTTTCTACAGTAAGGCTGCTTTGGTGTCATGTTTGCGAAAAAGGCTGGCATTTGTATTGCACATAGTAAAAAAAACAGCCATAAAATGACATCCTCAACTAAAGGTGTAGGTGTTTGTTGCCACTTTGTTATTTCATATACATGTATTGGTACAATTTGTACTCTGTCATAAAGTAGCTTCATGAGAGACTTTGAAAGCATCAAATTCACATTCCTGACCCCCGAAGCCCCTGCATATCTTATTTGATAGTGCAGGGAACTCATTTCCCAACACTCTTGCAGGGGATTGTTAAATTTTGATCTCTATGTTAAGGATTTTTTCCCAGGTATCTCGACACACTTCAGGAAATTTTGCCATTTTCTCAATACATTTTCTTGTTTTGGGTAAATTAATCAATAGTTGTTTTTGGTTGTTTTCTGACTCAAGAGAAAAAATGAACACAGTAGGGCAACAAATTAGTTTGTTTATGCAGCACACATATTAGCTAAGTCTAATTAGAAGTTGGTGAACAGATCTGTGTTTGGGTAATAGAGAATAATTACTTGTCTAAATCGTGATTGTATGCTCCTTGCCAGAGTGTCCACATTAAAGCTTGTTTTTGTTGCTTGTTTTATGTAGCATTACTATTACATCACATTAGTTCTTGATTTTCACATCGTTTTCTTTAGCGGGGCTATTTTCTGTTTACTTTACATCGAAATATGAACCATTCAGCATATATGGCCTGCCTCTGATTGCAGCTTGCTGCAGTTTACACGTGAGTAGATCCATAGGTCTTGAGACAGCTGGGTGTGATTTATTGTATCAGACTGCACAAGCTGCTTTCCAAAAGCCATGCATTGTTAAGCCATAATGTGTAGTGGCTTTTCAGAATGAAAAGTAACAATATCAACACATGGAAAGGCCAATGGATAAATCTATTCTGACTCATTGACCATATTCCAATTGAGGAGCTTGTCTCGTAAAAATTCAGATGGAGATGAATTGGGAAATGGGTGCATCTTTGCATTGAATAAGGGTGAAATTGAAATCTGAGGTAACAATATACGGGCCACAAATTTAACCAGCCATATGAGAGCACACCAAACTCATCAGAGATCTTTGTCAAATGAATAGAATAATATGAATATTATTTTTCAAAAAAACTGCTTCTACACAGATTGGGTTGGATGGGTTTAATGCAAGGGTGTCTGACCCCTTAATTTGAAACGCCATTCAGTAATAAATAACGAAAAAAGGAAAAGAAAAAATAAAACTCCATATACTTTATTTCATGAAAAGCAGTCATTTGTGTAACTGCATTGCAATCTATAGGCTGTTAGTGTAATCCATACTTTTAATGTGCATGACATGAACTTATAGTGAACTTTCTCCATTTGTCCAGCTCGCAACGTGGGACCCAGTCCATGGACTGAATGGAACTCTGACAGATCGGAAGCTGGAGAACAACATGCGTGGGGTTGTCCTACGTGTGGTCACAGTACTGGTATGTTCCTCCTTTAAAACTTTACCTTTGCTTCAGGGCTATACAATTCATCACAGTGATACAATAGTCCTTATAACTACAAAGTTTTTCAAGATGTAAGTCTTCTAATGAGGACTCCTGAAGTCTCTCAGTTCCTCTGTTTGACTGGACATCATAAGGTTTAAGTAACCCATGAGTAATCCATATTCATTCCAATGAGCTCTGTTCACATTAAGTCATGGGTCTCTAAGTTCATTAAGAGTGAATTTTGGGGTGTGATGAACGCAGACCAGGGGAGCTGGGTTATATTGAGATTTGAGTTTTGCTATCTTGCCTCCAGCGCTGATTTGAGTGAGTCCCAGGAGTTCTTTAAAGATTCATTGGTTTAAATTCTTCATATCCCTGCTTTGAAGTCAGCCGGAGAAGAAAGAGGTGATGCTGCTACTCTGCTTCTCTTCTCTCTCTCAGTCTCCCCAGTTTTTTCCTTTATTCTGTGATTTCTCTGCCTGGCAGAATGCTCTGTGAATACCTTAAGTACACAATCACTAACAGTGAGCAATCAATCATGATATTGCAGGCTGTCATGTTAATGCACTCCCCCTAGTGGCAGGAGGAGACAGGGGTCTAGAGCTGAATATATGCTCACATATATTGTCTAACTCCTATACTGTATTTGATTCTGGAGAATAAGATGAATGTCTACAAGAAGGGTATCATCAGTTCATACTGCTATGGGAGCTAAAACATGGTATGTGGCATTGCTAATTACTTATAAATTCTTTATAATTTTATTTATCTACACAGGTAAATGGAAAGTTAACCCCCCAAAAAATTACAATTCTGTCATAATTTACTCACCCTTGTGTTGTTCCAAACCTGTATGACTTTCTTTGGTGGACACAAAAGGAGATGTTATGCCAAGTGACAACCTCAATTTCCATTCATTTTTGTAGAAAGTGAGATGCAATAAAAGTGATTAGAGAGTGATTAGAGGTGAATTCCCGTGCTGGTTTTATGCTGATCTAGCTGGTGGAAAACTAACAGCAAAACTAATCTAGTTAACCAGCATAGTTTTTCTGGTGATGCCAGTAAAGAAAACTTGTTAGAACACCATATCACCAGGAGCCGTATTATAGAAACTTCCTATCTTAAGTGTTAACTTAAGATATGACAACTATTATTTGCAGCTTACTGTGGTTCCAAGTGGTCATTGATTTACTGCCTTTCCAAAGTGACCATTTGGGTTTGTGATGTATTTGAGTGCAACATTGTCTTTTCTAGTTTAAACACTGTATTAACATTAAGATAAATCTTCCAAAAACTGAGTGAAAAGTGTGAAGTGTTTTATCTTCCTTGTACCAGTGGAGTTCCATAGAGCATTGTGGTGAAACATATGGCTAGGGATAAGGGGAGCTTGAAAGCATGGGATATGCTTTCAGGTGGAAGGGAAAAGGTGCATGCTCCCTGACGTTGGCTTATAGAGAGCTCCCTTAGGTCTTACTGCGAGCTGGTTGCGTTTCTCTGGCTTGCTGCATCTTAGACTCCCTACTACTCCCAGCTGCCCTATGCTCTGTATAGACAGCGTGCCAGCTCTGACAGCTCTTCACCGGTCTGAGAAAACCTGGTGTTGTTCCAAACACAAGCACTGACTGTGAGAACACACATCTGCCAGGAAACAGTGCATTCTCAATGCACCATGACACCTGTTCTTGATTCACTCACTGACTGATTATGGCTGCATGCTTGAAAGAGAGTTTTGCATTAACCGGTGCACAAAAAATATCAACCCTTCTGAAACCATTTCCAAACAGATTGAATTTCCATGATTGTTAATGCTGGTTTGGTGCAAGTTTTGCTGGTAGACCATGTTGTTCACCAGCAAAAAAAAAGATTTAACCAGCATGGTCTTTGAAACTGGTTGTCCATGGGTGGCTGGTAGCAAATAATCAAATTAAACAGCAACATGCCAACAATTTAAAACACAACATACACCGATCTGCCACAACATTAAAACTACCTACCTAATATTGTGTAGGTCCCTTTCGTGCTGCCAAAACAGTGCCAACCTGCATCTCAGAATACCATTCTGAGATGCTAATCTTCTCACCCCAATTGTACAAAGCAGTTATCTGAGTTACCGTAGACTTTGTCAGTTCAAAGTTGACCTCTCTCATCAATAAGGCAATTCCATCCGAACTGTCGCTCACTAGATGTTTTTTTGTTTTTGGCACCATTCTGAATAAATAAATTCTAGCGACTGTTGTGCAGAAGTTACATAAATACTCAAACCAGCCAATCTGGCACCAACAATCATCCATGTGATTATTTAATCAGCCAATTTTGTGGTAGCAGTGTAGTGCATAAAATCAAGCAGCTGGGTTTGAGTATTTCTGTAACTGCAGATCTCCTGGGATTTTCACACACAACAGTCTCTAGAATTTACTCAGAATTTTGACAAAAACAAAAAACATCCAGTGAGCAGCAGTTCTGTGGATGGAAATTCCGTGTTGATGAGAGAGGTCAACAGAGAATGGCCAGACTGGATTGAACAGATAAAGTCCATGGTAACTCAGATACCCGCTCTGTATAATAGTGATGAGAAGATGGCAAGTTGGCGTTGTTTTGATGGCACGAGGAGGACCTACACAAGATTAAGCAGGTGGTTTTAATGTTGTGGCTGATCGATGTATACTGGTGACTGGCAATGTTTATTTTTTTTAACAGGAAAGACAAAGAAAAAAGTCTGTGGACGATTTCCAAATGCTGCTGGTACTTTATGCATACAAACCAGGGCAGTCTCCCTTTACATGAAGTTACATCAGAACTTTAGAATTTTACAATCGGTCACAAGACACGCGTAAAACAAATGGCATTTGACATCACTGATGTCAAAGCCGTCATAACCCTTGTTCAGGCGATTTGATGAAATACATTTGAGTGTTATGGCGGATGTGAAAAATTATCATTGATTAAAGACTTTAATTTAGATCTGCTTCTCACACAAAGGCCTCAAAAAAACTCTGGTGGGAGTGGGGGTGCTGTATTCCTTTTGGGATGGCTCAATAAGTACAAGTCTACATCTCAACATAGATAAAAAAAAGAGAGTGAAAGAAGCCAGTTAAAAGGGTTGTTGTTGCTGTACCTGGCCCCCACTCAAAGTGCTTCCAATATTATTCCGATGGTGCTGATGGCCAATTGGGCCAGGAGTCTCCATTGGCCCCTCAAAAGAAGATCTGATAGATGGCACCTCTTGGCTATAGTGCGATTTGGCATGCATATCCTCACTTCCTCTAATAGCTTATTGAGCGAGGGGGGTCTGGTGAGGATTAGAAAGCTCTGGCTTAATGTGCAGGCAGCATGCAGTCAATAACACCCCTTCCATGATAAATCTGCCTAACATATTCCCAGAAACACTTCAGCCATCAATAGGAATTTGTTTAAGAGAATATGAAAAATAAAAGACAGGTTATTATTTTCAGTGGGCTGTCGGTGCCACACAAGTTTGGTATTGCATCACGGTGGTACGCAAGCGGAGCTGCTGCAGACTCTGGAGAGAGATATGAGTGGGCCGATTACATGATGGTTGGTCATTGGCCTTCAGCTAGAATCTGTGTGTTGAATAAAGCTATTCAGGCCTGTGAAAGCTTCTTGTTGAGTTCAGTCCCTCCAATTGTGCAAAAAAAAAAAAATGTCTACACTTGTGCCCTTGTGAGCAGAGTTTAGGAATCTTTTTATAAAGATAAACATGGGTATCTAAGAAGTTCAAGATTTGCAACTATAAATGAAGGTTTTAGCAATACTCTATTGCTGATGTTCATTTAAAGAAGGAAGGCGTTTTCTCCAAGTAGCTAATTTGGAAGAGAAAATAATTTAAAGGACAAAAATGAAACAAAACTAATATTATGAAATATGAGATAAAATAGTGTACACACCACTCATGATGTGGAATAACTGAGGTGGACTTATTACAAAGTAAAAAAAACTCACCCACTCGTACATCACCACTTTCAGACATTTCCAAATCGAAGTAAATTAGTAAGCTTTTCTGGACAGCCATGTTCACTATAAACAGTTGAGTGGAAAAGAGAAGCATGTACTTTCTTAAAAATTACTTCATTTGTTTTGTATTGGGGGGAGTCTGAGTAAATGATGACACTTTAAATTTTTTAATTGTGTGTAATATATATATATATATATCTATCATACATACGTGTCATCATTTAAAGTAGTAATAATAATAAATATAGAAATAAATAAATAAATAAAATAAAAAATATACATACATATATATATATATAAAGGATTATTAGGAACACCTGTTCAGTTTGGCTGGTGGTGGTGGTGTAATGGTGTGGGGGATGTTTTCTTGGCACACTTTAGGCCCAATTGGGCATCGTTTAAATGCCACAGCCTACCTGAGCATTGTTTCTGACCATGTCCATCCCTTTATGGCCACCATGTACCTATCCTCTGATGGCTACTTCCAGCAGGATAATGCACCATGTCACAAAGCTCGAATCATTTCAAATTGGTTTCTTGAACATGACAATGAGTTCACTGTACTAAAATGGCCCCCACATTCACCAGATCTCAACCCAATAGAGCATCTTTGGGATGTGGTGGAACAGGAGCTTCGTGCCCTGGATGTGCATCCCACAAATCTCCATCAACTGCAAGATGCTATCCTATCAATATGGGCCAACATTTCTAAAGAATGCTTTCAGCACCTTGTTGAATCAATGCCACGTAGAATTAAGGCAGTTCTGAAGGCGAAAGGGGGTCAAACACAGTATTAGTATGGTGTTCCTAATAATCCTTTAGGTGAGTGTGTGTGTGTATATATATATATATATATATATATATATATATATATATATATATATATATATATATATATATATATATATATATAATATTTATTTTTTATTATTATTACTTTATTTGTGCATATAAATATATATGCACCAATATATTATAAATGAAAAACCATCTTCCTTGTTCATTTAGTGGAATCTAGATTTGTATTTAATTAAACATTTTGAATGTACTTCACTACAATGGCTGTAAAAAATATTTTTTAAGCTATTGTATAAAATAATTTTCATGCAATTTCCCCTGGATGTACGCCAAAAGGATACCCCTGGATGGACGGTTGCTTGGGGTGTTGGAAATCTTAACCACTCCTTGCAGCACTGTACGGAGGCCATTGGCACGCCGATTTAGAGAACAAAGTCTCTTTAACTTGCCATTACTTATGATTGCATACAGTGCGAGAAAATTGCCAATTAGTTTGTTCATTTGAAAAAAATAATGTCATTCGAATTTACACTGTAAAATAATCCACAGATTTTAATACTGTTTTTTTTTTCTCTGTCTATAGCTGGGACACTCTGTTCAATTTAAGCCCTTAGATTCGTAAACATGGCTGCAGGAAGGGAAACTTTTCTGATATATGCACAATGCGTAACCCCCTTTTTTTTGGAGCTGCGAAGGTCACTCTGCTAATATAAATGAATTCCAGAACCCTTCAAAATATTCTGTGAATGGGTACACGGTAACGAAGAGCTACAGTGCGATAATGAGCAGTTTTGATTGTCTGCCACGGATCGATTGCACTCCGTCAAACAGGAGAAAAAATTCATGTATTTTAGGTAGTCTACAGTGATTTAAGTTGTTTTTACCATTGTATATACTGTATTTTAATGCATTAGTTATTAAATGCAGAAACATTTTTGAATTTATTTATTTTCTGTCTCCATTTATGTTACTCCATCTCTAATGGGTTTGAAGGGGCTGACTGCATGCTACTGTACATATTGTATTTTGTACAAAATACAATATTAAAGGCATTCTAGATATGTAAGCCTCTGGATATCTCTTGTGTGAACCTGCTTGCTCTTGAGTATTCACCCTCACAATTCAATGAAAAATGGAGTCGTCAGTGTTTCTGAGAACATTTCCACAGCTTACACAGAGTGCCTAACTAAACTTTCCCCATATAAAAACCATTTTCACTGTTTGACCTTCAGAAATTCTCTATAGCAAGTTTGGCAGTATATGATAATATTTGTAGACCTTTTTTGGAACACAAGTAAACCCAAGGCTCAAGCTAAATCCAAATCGCATCATATCCACCTCCACAGTAGTCTGCCGAGATTTTTTGGATCCATGGAGACGGTGCTCATCTTTATTCATGAAGAAATACTAATCGATATGAATGTTTAAATGTTGCACATTTAAATGTTGCAAATGCTGACTCCTTGCTGTAGAAGTTTGCATAGTTCCCTATCTGTAATTCACTCGATGTTGTGTCGATGAGTTGACACAAGGGGTCGCTCCTGTGGAGCCCAGACATCTCTGATCTTGAGAAAAGGCCCATGGAAATTGGAAGTGGAATTTGCATGCCACTCCCCCAGACATATGGGTATAAAAGGAGTAACACTGCAAACACACACCAGATATCTTCTTCGAAGCCAAGCGAGCAAGTCACAGAGCTGAATTCCTCTGCTGCCTCCATTCATCTGTACACGCTGTTGGATCTACGGCGCTTTCCAGTGGATCTCCCCCTCACTACATTGTGTAACACCCCTGGGCACTTAAGCAGCAGAAAAAAGTTTACGGAGTAAATAACTTCATTTATATTTATATATATATATTTTATATTTATTATTATATATATAACACAAAAAGAGTAATATTTCTCTAAAAGAGGCGCAAATGGAAAGCGTCTTTCCGTTTGTGTTTATTTCCTGGTTGCGGTCAATGTCTCTCCCCGTCTGATGGCCACGATCGCTGCCTTTCGTGTCTGGGTGCCACCCACACGGAGTCAGCATTCGTGGATGGTTCATGTCCTAACTGCGAGGACATGACCATGGCTACGTTGCAGTCGCGGCTCGCTCTTGTAAGAGCGCAAGCCACCCCAGCGGCTCCCCGACTCGGTCCTACCTACGTGTATGAGGTGGGGTCGGTTAGCACTGGGGCCGATATGGGGACCTCAGTGGGAGCCTCTCCGCCGGGTATTCCTCCACGGACCTCCCACTCCCCGTCACGCTCGTATGCTCTAACCGAGCGCTGGGGCGGGCCACCGGTTCTCTTTGGCAGGTACGGCACCCTGGAACAGGACCTATTGCTTCCACGCATCCAGCCATGGCACAAGCCCGCCCCCGAGCCGACGGTCTCCACGGGCGACGAGGACGATAATCTTCCTCCCCCGTCCCAGGCTGTTCCGGGAGCGGTCACAAGAGCCAGGTAAGTGCTTCGATGTCTCTAGACTCAGCGAGGCCCCGCCCGCTGGTACGTCCGACGCTGTAGTCCCCTTGGTCCCTCTCGCACGGAGCTTGGGGCCGTGGCTCACGCTCCCTAACCTGTCGCGTTGGTTGATCAGGACCGTCTGACTCGGCTGTGCGATTCAGTTCGCCAGGCGCCCGCCCAGGTTCAACGGCATCTGCTGGGTTGATGCATATGAGACCACTTCAGCACT
Source organism: Moxostoma hubbsi (assembly GCA_032164185.1). NCBI lineage: Eukaryota > Metazoa > Chordata > Actinopteri > Cypriniformes > Catostomidae > Moxostoma > Moxostoma hubbsi. Next base: position 23,185,843 of record JAVLUX010000018.1, read on the forward strand.
GGCTACAGACCCGAGTCGAGAGACAAGCATGGCGCCATGGCACACACCGCGTCCTTGTCACGCAGGCTTGTTGCCGCTTTCTCAGCCCCTGGTCAGACCTACTGTTCCTACGGGCAGGAGTTCCCTTAGGCCAGGTCCCCAGGCACGTCTTGGTTACGACATATGCCTCCCAATGGGGCTGGGGCGCCGTATGCAACGGGCACTTAGTCGTCGGCCCTTGGACTGGCCCGCGACTGTGTTGGCACATCAACTGCCTCGAGTTGCTGGTGGTACTACTTGCCCTGAGGAGGCTATTGCCATTGATACGGGGTCAAGCACGTGTTGCTCCGGACGGACAAGAGTATATCACGGTAGAGTATATCAACCGCCAAGGTGGCCTACGCTCTCGCCGTATGTCACAACTCGCCCGCCGTCTCCTCCTTTTGGAGTCAGCACCGGTTCAAGTCGCTGCAAGCCACTCATATCCCGGGCCACCTCAACAGCACAGCAGACTCGCTGTAGTGGCAGGTTATGCCCAGGGGAGAGTGGAGGCTCCACCCTCAGGCGGTCCAGCTGATCTGGAGTCGATTCGTCCAAGTACTTCTGAGCAGTTAGCCGTTCCCCTAGGTGCAGGGGAATGCTTCATGCCTGCCAGTGTGTTGGGGGTAGTTATGTGACGGCTTGCTGCACTGGCTATGAGGCGCACAGAGGTCTGCCCATCTCGCACCGCCAGTCTGCGTAACTCGGTTCAGCTCTTGTGGCATTTTCCATTGGGACCCCTAGTTTCAACTCATCGACACAACGTTGAGTGAGTGACGATAGGGAACGTCTCGGTTACTGATGTAACCTCTATTCCCTCATGGAAGGAACGAGACGTTGTGTCCCTCATTGACGTTGGCTCAGCTCCTCAGTGCGATACCTGATGTGTGGTTGCAGTGTCACTCCTTTTTATACCAGTATGTCCAAGGGAGTGGTATACAAATTCCACATTCAATTTCCATTGGCCTTTTCTCAAGATCAGAGATGTCTGGGCTCCGCAGGAGCGACCCCTAGTGTCAACTCATTGACACAGCGTCTCGTTCCTTCCATCAGGGAACGGAGGTTACATCAGTAACCAAGATGGTTTCTTCAACCAAAGTTATAGCTAATGATGGTATGATCAGCTTGAAACCGGGTATATATATTTTTTTTCATTTAAAGCACTGAAGATCCTTCACGTAACGGCTTAATTTCTTTGATATGAGCAGAGTAAAACCTTAAATTCCTAATTGAGCATTAGGGATCTCAAGATTCAGTCAGAACACTATGAATAATGCATCACTGAAAAGTACCATCAAGTTAAGTTATGTTTTGATAAGTGTGAATCTTAATAGAAATATAAACTGAGAGAAAATGGTTTGTTCAGTCCCCTTTTCTATTAAATATTATTTATTTTATTTTTTTTTTACTTCAGAGTATCTTGCCTTAAATTCAATCCAAGAACTTGGAACAAATCTGAAACATTTTATATTAACTGCCTACATCTCTGGAGAAACGCTTTGACAATTTTTAAGCTCAAAAAAGGAAATAAAGGAAGCATAAAGGCAATCCATATGACTTGAGTGGTTTAATCCATGTCTTCTGAAGAAATACGAATTTTCACTATAAATGTTGACATCTGCAGTCTTCTTGGCGAGATAGAGAATAAGAGAAGCCTTTCACACTGTACTTGCGCATAGCACTTCTTGTTAACACCTTAAGAAAGGTTACACAGGTATTTTATGTAATTATGCCCTTATTTCCTGTGTCACAACCATTATACATTATATCAACCTTTAGACAAATTGTATTGAATTTTTAGATAATTTCCCATATTAAGTCCTACATTATTTGTAGCTAGCAACACCAAAAACAAAATGCCTACTGCATTTAGTACATGTCCACTATATAGTGCACTATTTCGGGTTTCAGCCATTTTGTAATAGCCTCCGTATTCTGAGTGAACTACTCGTTCCCTACATTCATTCACTCATTCTTACCCACAATGCACTCTGATTTTGATTGAACATCAGATGAACACGCGATGAGAGTATTCCCCATAATCCACCTGGGAGGACCGACGAGCCGGGAGAGTGAACACGTGAGGGAGAGAGAGAGCGAGCTTGATATGCCAGTTTACAGAATTCCTGCAATTATTTAGTTCATGCTGACTGAATTGTTCTACTTTTTGAAAAATATGGCTTGATTAAAATAGCATAATAAAATGTAGTGAGCCAAAACCATACAGATACATTTTAATATATGTAATTTGTTTATATAGAGTTTTATTTTGCCATTAAGCTTTCTTTACTAAATAATTAACTGTGGTGATATTATTGTAAATTAGGAGACTGCAGACAATGACAATGATAATTTAGTTGATGATTCAAATATTTGGTTTTCACATTTAGGTTATGATAACTGCTTTATGGTTGCTTGAGGGTGCTAGTTTTCTCATATCTGTGCCCAGAAACGGTACCCATGTTGGATTGAGATAAAATATACTAAAACAAAATAAATAAATACAATAATGTACGGATTATGTATGTTATTAAACTTATGTAGTTAATTAAATCATCTTGAACATATATAAAAATGACAAACAGAATGAAGATTTATTATTCATTAGCATACAATCTCATTTAAGTGCAACAAGTATTATTATTATTATTATTATTATTATTAGTGGTAAAAGTAGTATTCAAAGTAATGTACATGTAATATAAAAGTATATACTGTATGTGATAAAGTAGTTTCTGTGACAGCTCCATCACTCTCTCCGAAGCCCTGTGGATATATCAACATACGAATTCACGCACTCATTTAATTCGCTCCTTGCTGATAAAGAGCACTCACTGTCATTCACTATATAGGAAATAGTGAATGAGTAAAAGAGTGAATGAGTGAACACCCACAGTAAAAGCCTTTCTGTTCCTTTCTCTGAGATCCTCTCAGATTCTCTTCAGGTATGATTCACTCCTAACTGAGTTCGAACCTGTAGCTTTTGTGAGACCTGCACCCTTACATCCTGTATTCTCTGTAAAATTTCACTCAGCTATCCTAAAAACAATTATATAATAAAACTATGCATATTTACCTTTCTTACATTACTCTTGATTGGATATGACATTGCATTAATTCCCGCCTGACTTTTCTCAGAATTATGCCACAGCTCATAAGGGCAGGTTAAAGAGAAGTGACATTAAGCTTTAGCCCATATACAACAGCATTGCCTCCTGCTTAAAATAAAATTATGAGCATTAACTAAGGCGCTGTTGGAGCTTATACTTCCGCTTCAGGTAAACACTTGTGTCAGCTCCAGGAATGGATCTGCCACCCTGTCAAGCTGTGTTCTCAGGAGAGTATTTATGATTCACTTCTGACTTTAACCTACCTCTGTGTCCATAGGCATTATTGTGGGGACTGTTTATTATGAATGTCTTAATCCCCTGCAACTGTTTTTGTTGCTTTGAGCTAGAAGACTTGGCCACAATAAGCTGATTGAATGATTTCTGTGCTGTGGCTTTTTCAGGAAGAACCTTTTGTGATGGTTTCTGAAAATGTGCTTGGGAAGCCTAAGAAGTACCAGGGCTTCTCAATTGATGTGCTGGATGCTCTGGCGAACTACCTTGGCTTTAAGTATGAGATCTACGTAGCTCCTGATCACAAATATGGCAGCCAGCAGGCAGATGGGACTTGGAATGGTCTTATGGGAGAACTGGTTTTTAAGGTAAGAAAAAAAATAATTGTATACATTTATACAATTTAGTGAAATTATATTTTAATCAGATGAGGTCTTTAAGATGAATATTAGATGGATGCTTTAATTAGTAAAATGTACTTCCATAACCTGAAATTGTAACCTAAACCTAACCAATAATTTCTTATAAGATAAATGAGAGTTAAAAAATGAGACATCTTTACCCTTAACCAATGCCTAAACCTAAATAATACTGTTTTAAAAGAAAATTCGACATGAAACGCACATTTACTGACATGACCACGTCATATCATGTCACTTCTATGGCACTTTCACTTTAGTTTCAAGTGCCCTTGGCCGGGCTAGAGGCCGGTTTTTGAGTCCAAAGTCCAACACTCTATCTGGTGAGCTACTACTGGAGCTAATACCATTGGAATAAGTGTGTAAATGCAGCTGGGTCTATATTACATGCAGGGCTTGACATTAACACCCACCCACCTGCTAATTGTGGATAGAAATCGGCAGTGGCGGGTAACTCGGTCAACTTTACTAGCCACTTTGTCGGGTTGCCGCATCTGAATCAAATTTTATTGTATTCGTCCCACATTCAGCACCTTATAACCACTAAATATGCCTCTCATAACTTCCACCATGCGTGATTTTCGCGAACTGCCACAGCGCACACCAGTGTGCTTCAGATATAGTCAGAGCTCTGGGACAGTGCTGAGCGAAATTTACATGATTCATTCAGGCTTTACTTGATATCTCAGTGTCCAACTGAGACCACAAAACTTATGTGACCCATTTGAATTCTAATAAGAATCTTCTACTTTAACACACTATATTGAGGATGTCGAACCTCACAAACTCACAAGATAAAGACAAAAACAATGTGCCTTGCATCATCATCGAATACAAGTTTTTTTTTTTTTTAAATACACCTTATCATCCAAACTAGTACCTGGTATAGATATATTATAAATCTATTAGGGTGAAGTTTTATTATTAATAAATATTTTGTCATTATTCACCTTTATCTTGATCAAAACCCATTTCATGATTGGGAAACAGATTATTAGTTTATTAGTTATTAGCTTTAAGGTCTGACTTGTGCTTTTGGCCTTATTATTACAAATGCCACTGTAAACAAAAAAGGAAAAAAAAAAAAAAGAAAGAACAATGTCAAAATTTCACATGGGCAAGTATAATTTAGAGTGGTAAAAGGGGTTAAAATCTGGACTTCCATGGACAAATTATTAATATTAAGTTTTCATCCTGTTCTAACTGGCCATGTTTGCCTTCAGATATTCTAAGAGATGACTTAAATCATTAGGCTTGTATCCTGCTGAACTCATATAATTATTGTTCAAATAAAATGTCCAAAACAAATGCATGTGGTTATAGTCTCCAGTTAGTTTCATCACTTTTTGTGGGGTGAGGGATTTTGTCTAGTTGAAATGCTGAGTGGCTTGTTACTTATGAATATCACTAGCCACACTGGCTGGTGAGCCAGGAAAGTTAATGTCAAGCCTTGAATACAAGCGTTAAAATGTGTAGTTTTTCAAATGATGTGTAAAAAGTGTTTTGGTATAAAAACATAGCAGTGTGTGAGTAATAGTAAGAAAAATAATAGGTATTTATAAAGTCGTAATTAGACATTTTAATGAAAGTTAATGAAACACACAGTTGTTGTAGCACCTCTAGTGTTTATTTCACCAGTAAACTGCAGCAAAACATAGAAAGCGACAAGTAAAAGTCAGTTTGCAAAAATGTTGTAATAGTAACATTAATTCTATGAGACTACGTTGAAAAGAACTGTTAGGTTTCAAATGATAAACAATAGACATTCTGTTCATAAGTATGACGAGTGTTTGGACACTTTCTGGTTGTCAAACATAGTGGAAAATGTCCATAGAAAAGTAAGTTTACTTTTGATTAAGCTTGCTCCCTTCAGGTTGGTGGGGAGATCCTTCCTCAAGTGGAGGAGTTTAAGTATCTTGGGGTTTTGTTCACGAGTGAGGGAAGGATGGAACGGGAGATTGACAGACGGATCGGTGCAGCTTCTGCAGTAATGCGGTCGATGTACCGGTCTGTTGTGGTGAAGAAGGAGCTGAGCCGCAAGGCAAAGCTCTCTATTTACCGGTCAATCTACGTTCCTACTCTCACCTATGGTCATGAGCTTTGGGTCATGACCGAAAGGACAGGATCCCGGATACAGGCGGCCGAAATGAGCTTTCTCCGCAGGGTGGCTGGGCGATCCCTTAGAGATAGGGTGAGAAGCTCGGTCACTCGGGAGGAGCTCAGAGTAGAGCCGCTGCTCCTCCACATCGAGAGGGGTCAGTTGAGGTGGCTCGGGCATTTGTTTCGAATGCCTCCTGGACGCCTTCCCCGGGAGGTGTTCCGGGCACGTCCCACTGGGAGGAGGCCCCGGGGAAGACCTAGGACACGTTGGAGAGACTATGTCTCCCGGCTGGCCTGGGAACGCTTCGGTGTCCCCCCAGAAGAGCTGGAGGAAGTGTCTAGGGAGAGGGAAGTCTGGGCATCTCTGCTTAGACTGCTGCCCCCGCGACCCGGCCCCGGATAAGCGGAAGAAGATGGATGGATGGACTTTTGATTAAAAAAAAATAAAAATAAAAATAATCATTGCTTTATTTGTTTGCAGATGCCACTTTTTTTAATACTTTGTATCTAATCCATTTAAATAAATTTTAAGTGGAATTTACATATACAAATATTGCTTGGGGCCAATGTATATACAGTATATAGATGTATGTGTGTGTGTGTGTGTGTGTGTGAAGCAATATTTAAAGTTTTAATATACAATTCAAATCTGAATGCATTTCGACCAATTTGATGTTGCAGAATTATTTTTATTGCAGTTAGCACTGCCTTTAATATGAGTAGCATAATATATTATAGCTGAATGCTACAAACTGAGATTTCCATTGGCTCCCACAAACTATCTTGGGCTTTTATATTTCCCTGGTATCCCCAAGCAGTCTGCACTAGTTTGATAAAGAGGAGTACTGATTTCTTACATGTGAATGAGAAAAACCTCATACCAAAATGCTGTCCACTGGCAGATAAACAAAAGGCAAATCTCGCTGCAGTGAGAGGTCAGACACATTTTCAGGGCCATTACTCACAAGCTCCTGCTGCTTTCAATTCCACAGCTCTTTACAGTTCCACGACACGCCTCCATCCCTACTGCTATCTCTCCTGTGAATATTCCTCACCACTGTTTGGTCAAGGGAATAGAAACATGAGTTACATTACACTGCTGCTTATCTTAATTTCTAGAGAAATAGACCAAAACACAAGGAAAAAAAATGGAGCCCCATTGTTGCTGTCTCTGTTGACATATTGTTTTCAGGTGACTTCAAATCTGTGCATTTTCTTGATACACCAGACCTTTGTTTTATTGAAATTATGTATTTCAGTAAAAAGTTATTAGATTTTTGTCTGGTTTTTGATTTTGCTTGGTCTTATAAAGTAGTTGATAAAATGATTTTATGACAGGATATGATAGGCCAGGGCATTACAGCAAAGGTAACCGTCACAACTACTGTACATGTACAAGTACATTATTTACACCTAAACAAACATGCACTCTCACACACAACACAGTATTTCATTCGTACTAGGAATACCTTACATTGCCAATCTAAATGCCAATATACAATAGTACAAGTGAAGCATGAATGAACATTTCTGCTGATTTAAGCATTTTGTTTCTATCGCAGACTGTAAAATTAGCAGATTTATTCAGTTGTGAATTATATGGGGTGGCTAATATGACATCAGGACATATTGCCTACATTATGTCCATTTCTTCTTTTCTCTTACACAAGCCTGGGAGATTTGTTATTTGTAAATGTGTCAATTTACAAAGTCGTTATTATGTTTTTGCAGCTAAGAACAGTTGCCTAGAGTCCTGCAAGATAAGCTTAAGGAAAAAATAAAGAGGCACACAAATATGTACATAGCCAGTGCAAATTTATGAAAATGTTGAGCTCTTTCACAAGAGTTTTATAAAGCCAGCACTTGACAATAATCTTTGTTTAGAGGGGTAATGTTTTAATGTCTGTCAATGTCTGGTTTTTGCTGCTTACATATGAGACTTCTATGTATCCGCCCTCTTTAAATGTCTTGTTTCTAAAACTGTTATCCTTTGGACGGATATACAGAGCAGCGTGTGCTACACACTGCAAGGAATAACACAAGGATTGGTGGACTTTTCTCATATTTTACTGTTTTGTTCTTCTGGTGTTTAGAATTAATAGTGCCATAACTAGGCAGGCCAAGCTTCTGAACACAGAATAGTCGTCACTGATATGTAATTGTCTGATGTCAGTTTGTTGCAGAAGTTCAGAACGAGCCATTTTTTTCCAGCTTAGTTGCAAAACAAGATATTTTTGGATTGGGATTTTTGAGTTCTGAAGTTACAGTATGTTTCATACTACATCTAACACTTTTATCTAAAAATATCAATGAAAAATGTATTCCTCATGATATGACTCCCCTTTAACTTGGCTATAACTCACCAAAAAGATGCTCATTAGCCATGCATTAAGTTTACCACCAGCATACAAAGACTGCATCTACTCTCTGCTCCCTAAATCAGTCAATTATTATTTTTTTCTCTCATTTTATATTCTCTCTACTCTTAATGTGTGCAATGAATCAAGTTTTCTTGTACAGCAAAGTTTCTAAGGCAAGACAATCAGACACTTGTTGTCTGGATTAGCATTTGTGAAATACCTGGGTAGCCGGAAGCTTCTATAACCCTTCTCAAACGAGGAGGTCTTGTGGTGGTCCCTGTTCTCTGAAGGTGGCCAGGAAGGTTAATGGGAGTCAGACATGTAACTGTGGCTCTTACCCTCTGATAATGGCATGCCTTTGTTCTGGGGATGATAATGTCTCTTGACAGGAACTGTCTCAGGTTGCTTAGGTCTCATCTAATTTCACTGCCGCTGTCCGCACATAGTCAGAATGATTTGCATTTTGATTTTTGTTTTCAATCAGTTTTTTTTTTTTTTTTTGCATTGTTATTTACATGGTCATAGAAAATATGAACATATTTAGGGAATTTAAAAAAAGTGATAGAAATTTACTAAGCTGCAAAAACTACTGCAACTTTCTGAAGTCTGTCAGATGAATACATTTGAACTCATAACTGCCCACATTTACACGTCAGCAATGTCCGTAATCAGAAACTTGGCCTGCCAAGTCACAGTGAGGTAACATGTAGGAAGTACGATAAATAACATTATTCCAAAACACCGGAAGAATAATGAGTAATATTTGAGAAGTCTGTCAAACCTTGTGCTTTGGCTGTTTGTAGCACCTGCACTCTGCATCCCAATGCAAATTGTTTTGGGAACCTTTCACAATGCTTTGCAAATACGCTGGTATTGAAGTATAAAGCATTTAAAAACTATATTGGACTTGACAAACGCTCAGCTTGTGATTGAGTGCAAAAAAGTTCTCATTTCACATACGATGAGGGTGTTTATGTTGTAGTCTTAATGGCACAGGAGCAATAAACAGCCTGTCTAATTCTAAGGGTCAAAGAGAGGGTGGACAATGGTCATGAAAAAACTAAATTCTGGTTGTTTTTGCACAAAATATTGTTTTTTTAAATAGATAGTTCACCCAAAATTGTAAATTATATCATCCTTTACTCACCCTCATGCCATCCCAGATGCGTAGGACTTTCTTTCTTCTGTTGAACACTGTTTAAGAGTTTTAGATGAATATCTCAGCTTTTTATATCCTCACAATGCAAGTAAATGGGTACCAAAATTCCGAAGGTCCAAAATGCATATGATTCCAGTGGTTAAATCTGTCTTCAGAAGCTATATGGTATATGTGGGTGAGAAACAGATCAATATTTAAGTCCTGTTTATGGTAAATCCTTAAACAGTAAAACTTTCACTTTTATTTTTGCATTCTTTTTTTGTTTTTGGCAATTCACTTTCTTCCTGTACATCGCAGGGAGGAGAATTTATATTAAAAAAGGACTTAATAATATATCTGTTTGTCACCCACACATATATGGATTTATCCACTGGATTACTTTTGTGGACAAAGTGGATAAAATAAGTAAAAAATAAATAAATAATATAAATATGACTAATTTAAAGCACATGTCTTAGCTCTCTCATGCTTGCAAGTCGCAAGATAGCAAGGGATCACTATCACTATGATTTGCCTTATGACACCAAATATTTTAACATAGGTAATGGTTATTAAAGGGATAGTTCACCCAAAAATTATACCTCTCTCATAATTTACTTACCTTTATGCCATTTCAAACTTGTTTGACTTTCTTTCCTCTGCAGAACACAGATTTTTGATGGAGATTTGAGGTGTTTATGTCCATACAATGCAAGTCAGTGGGTTCCAACACTTTCAAGTTCCAAAACGGACATAAAGGTAGCATATCGAGTGGTTTAATCAATGACTTCTGAAGCAATACGATCGGTTTTGGGTGAGAAACTGGCACTCAGGGCAAATAAATGCGATGCACACGTGCTCTGTGTATGCGTCAAGTGCATGGAAGTGTGATCGAGCTTCAAATCATGATGCACCAAGGAGACTACAGATGTCAAGATTTATAGTGAAAAAGACTTTTTGGACTGTTTCAACCAAAACCGGTCGTATCGCTTCAGAAGACATGGATTAAACCACTTGAGTTGTATGGATTACCTTTATGCTGAGTTTATGTCCATATTAATGTCCGAGACGGTCATTTCTTAAGGTAAGAAAATGATGAGAGCATTATCATTATTGGATGAACTATTCCTTTAATGTTCTGTGAAATGCTCCACTAGTTTGCAGATAGTTTGAATTGCTCTCACATGTCCACAATGTTTCTTGTCTTAGGCTGTGAGCATGATATGTATATGAATCTGTGTTTAATTTGTGTGTTCTCTGTGTGTCTGTTTGTTTGGCAGAGAGCAGATGTGGGTCTCTCAGCCCTGACCATCACTCCTGAGCGAGAGAGCGTGGTAGACTTCACCACTCGCTACCTGGACTACTCCGTGGGTGTGTTGATAAAGAAAGCAGAGAGGACGGTGGATATGTTTGCATGCCTAGCCCCCTTCGACCTCTCTCTGTGGGCTTGTATAGCCGGCACAGTGCTGCTGGTGGGGACTCTGGTGTATCTCCTTAACTGGCTTAACCCTCCCAGACTGCCAATGGGATCTCTCTCCTCCACCACTCTCTACAACTCCATGTGGTTCGTCTACGGCTCCTTCGTTCAGCAGGGTAAGTGTGTGTGTGTGTGTGTGTGTGTGTGTGTGTGTGCGTGTCTGTCAGTGTGTGTGTGTGTGTCTGTGTGTGAGTGCACAGTATGTGTTCAAATTGGTCTGGGAGAAGAAAGGAAAATTCAAGAGGAATAATATCAATGAAGATAAAGATGACAGTGGGGCAGAAAGATAATTGTAAGTAATAACTTGTAGACAAAAGATTATATATGACTAAAAGAGGAAAAGAGAGAGATATAGGAAGTCAAGGGAAAATGTTAATTATTTGCAGGTTAAATCTGCACTTTCTGGTTTCTTTCAAATTCTTTCCAGATCAAAACTGTTCTTTGGTCAAAAGATGACAAAAATTATGTGAGGGAAAGGGAGAGGCAAACTTTAAAAAGATTTTATGCCTTTCAGAACAAGGAAAATAGGAAATCAGCATCAGTAATTTAAAAAAAAATAAAAAATTTCACAAGATGTTACTGCTACTAATTAACTACAGTTTTGACATCATTAATAACCAGTAATATTTTGCCATGTTTATCGATGGACTAAAAATTCTTAGAAACAACATGTGAAAGATGTAATGCTATTTAATTCTAATCCTATGTTGTGGTACCAGTGCCATGAGACTGGCTTCAGTAAATATTATACCAACCCCTTGTGGTTTCTCAACACTATTAAGCCAGACATTCAACAGAAGCCCAACTAAGAAAATTGGAAAGCATGCAAATTAGGCTTCTAATTTAAATATTGGCAAATGTTAATATATTGATGCCTCAAAAATATATCTATAAATAGCGTACTGATCAAATATCAATATTTCATTATTATGACATGCTTAACAGCGAATCAAATTGAAATTGCAATGACTTTTCAAAATCTAATTATTCTTTGGAGACTTTGAATTAATTGGTTGAAATGATTCATGTTTTGAACTGATTGACCAGAATCTGTATGGCAAAATATAACGTCATGGTTGCTGTTGTAACCTCTGTTCCCCGATGGAAGGAACGAGATGTTGTGTTGATTGTAGTGACACAAGGGGTCTCTTCTGAGAGCCTTGCATACCTCTAAACTTGAGAAAAGGCCAATGTCAAATTGGCAGACAGAATTTGAATGTCCCACCCCCGGACATACGGGTATAAAGGGGAGCGGGCGAGTGTCTGTCAGACAGGTTTTTACTGAGGAGCCGAGAATAAGGTTACAGCGCATTACAGTGTTAGGGATAGTGACATGACAAGGGGAACACAACGTCTCGTTCCTTCCATCAGGTTATAACCATGACGTTCCCCTTGTGTCACTCACTCGATGTTGTGTCGATTGTAGTGACACATGGGGTCCCACTTCAAAACACCATGCACTACCCGTGTTACATGTCTGCAGCTGGGTCGGCTGCACGTAACCCTCCCCAACGCCCCCAATAAAAGGTATCATATACCGCTCTTAGGTTCCCAGTACCCGTACAAGAACAGGTGATATGACTTGTATGGGAGCCAGCCGTCCAGCCACGGCCTTTTCTCTCTCTATGTTTCTCCTCATAGAGTTAAAAAGCGTCTATCTTAACGCTACAGATGCGTCGGGGAAGGGATCCTTTACCCAGTCGGCTGTTCCGTATTACCGAGTTCTACAGGCTCGGACCTGACAAAACAATACCGACTCAACCCTAAGGTTGTAGAATCTAGTAAAGGTGTTGGGTGTTGCCCAGCCCACTGCTCTGCAGATGTCTGCTAGGGAGGTGCCGTCAAGGATGCCACACTTTTTGTAGAGTGTGCTCGAACTCACAAGGGGGCGGGCATGGCCTGGGTGTGATAGTCTAGGGAAATAACATTAAAAACCGCCATCCACCAAAGCAGACAAAGAGCTGCTCAGAGCTTCTAAAGCCCTGTGTATGTATAGATATAGATATAGATACGCAAAGCACGTACCGGACACAACAACGAAGAGGCTGGGTCTGCCTCCTCCCAGGTCAGCTTCGCTTGCAGGTTCACAATCTAAACTCTGAAGGACATCGTAGGAACCTTGGGCACGTAGCCCGGTCATGGTCTTAGGATGACATGAGCATCTGCCGGACCGAACTCCAGGCAAGTGTCGCTGACAGAGAACACTTGCAGGTCCCCAACCCTCTTGATGGAAGTGAGCGTGATCAGCAGGACCGTCTTCAAGGAGAGGGCTTTGAGCTCGACTGAATCAAGCGGCTCAAAGGGGGGTCTCTGAAGACTAGAGAGGACCACTGAGAGACCCCAGGAGGGGAACAGGCTTGGCCAGGAAGGGTTCAACCTCCGGGCACCTCTTAAGGAACCTGATAATCAAGCCATGCTTACCAAGGGAATGCCGTCCAATGCGTCATGGTGTGTTGCGATAGCAGCAACATACACCTTCAAGGTGGAGGGGGACAGCCTCCCCTCCCACCTTTCTTGTAGGAATGAAAGCACTGTCCGGACTGTGCCTCTCTGCAGGTCTTCAGATATGGAATAGCACCAATTTGCGAACAGACGCCACTTGAGGGCGTAAAGCTGCCTTGTGGAGCTCTGGCTTGGTTGATCGTGTCTACAACTGCAGGTGGTAGACCGCTTAAGTCTCCTGCGTCCTGTCCAGGGGTCAAACATGAAGGTACCAGATGTCTGGGCGCAGGTACCAGAACGTTCCCCATCTCTGAGAAAGAGGTCCTTCCTCAGGGGAATTTGCCAGGGAGGTGCTGTCGCGAGGAGCGTGAGATCTGAGAACCAGGTCCAAGTGGGCCAGTAAGGAGCCACTAAGGTGACCTGTTCCTTGTCCTGTTCCAGGTACTCCCTGCACAGTACCTGCACAGTACCAGTGCAAGAAGGCTCACTGGGGGAAATGCGTACTTGCGCAGCCCCTGGGGCCAGCTGTGTGCCAGTGTTTCTGTGCTGCTAGTGGCCTCTGTTAGGGAGAGCCAGAGCGGGCAGTGGGAGTTGTCTTGGGAGGCAAAGAGGTCTATCTGTGCCCTTCCAAAGCGGTCCCAGGGGGGGAGCCTCCACTCTCCGCTGAGCGAGACCGGTCACGGCAGCGCGTCTGCCGTCATGTCAACACATGCCGGGTCCAACAGCAGTGCTTATCTCCAGTAGAGTGTGGAACAGTGGTGAACTCAGCTTTGCTGTTGCACAACCGCTCGGCTCCGAAGAAAAAATCTGTCTGACAGACGCTTGCCCGCTCCCCTTAATACCTGTATGTCCGGGGGCGGGACATGCAAATTCTGCCTGCCAATTTGACATTGGCCTTTTCTCATGTTACGCGAGACTCTCAGAAGAGAACCTTTGTGTCACTACAATCAACACAAGGTCGAGTGAGTGATAGAAGGAGAACTTAGCAGAAGTTTCAGGTTTGTGATTCTTACATACAATATATCAATATGATTTGATATAAATCGTTCGTAATGGTCACGTCTGTTATAATTATAGGCTACTATAGTTGAAAAAAGTAAATGGAGATTTTGTTCCTTTGGTACACAATATTTTGTCCATGGTAACATTGACATTTCCATGAAATTGGCCCTAACCATAAATCAGTAAATATTCATGAACTGGTAAAAAATTATATTCTAACAAGACAGCCTAATTGCTTCCTGTATCTGGGTTCATTGCTGTTCTAATTGCAATCTATGATTCTTTGAAACGCAGTCTTTATGGTAAAAAAAAAAAAAAAAATCTGTTTATTAATGCGCTTTGATCAGACTAATGAACCAAGTTCTTGTGTCTTTAAGATAACATTTTAGAAATGGAGCTGATTACTGCTACCTTAAAAAACCAAACAGAGACAGAAAGATCTATTCACAAATGCATTGTTGCATTCCTTCAACACATAAAACGTCACTATCATCCTTTTTTCTTGTAGTTTTTGTTTGATATTTTGTGAAAAGATGATTGTACAAATACACCCTTCTTCTAAAACAAGAGACTGGGGAGAGTAGATACATAGCTGAAATGGCATAGCTGGAGTCTCACTCTTTGATGAGTCACTTTCATCTGCCTTACAAAAACCTTTTCTTCTCCTCTGATGTATCTCAAGTTTTTGTTATATACTGTAGACCCTTAAACAAATACCTTTCTTTTAGATTCCTTTCTTCGCAATATCTTCCTGTAAAAGAGTTTCGTACAGAAATAATTAAACACTATTTTGGCTGTGTTTTCGAGCACATAAATGCTCTTACAATAATTGGAATTGTGCTCATATTCTGATTATATATGCATTATTCAAACAAGTTAACATTATTGCAGTACCCTAATTAAACTGGATTCAATATCCCAGTTTCTAGACCTCCAAATAATACAGCTGGCATATGCCCTTTAAATCAGAATTATTTGTCATGTAAACATATAAGTCAGAATATCCACTGTAATGGATTTTGCATGTCCAAATGAAAGTTATGCTATATACACACTATAAAAAAATTAGGACATGTTTGGAGATAAAAAAGTGACTGATTGTTTTCACAACATAAAATAATTTAAATTAACATTTAAATTAGTATGTAGCTATATGAAAGCACCGTAGCAGTCGTATGGCCTGTATTTTTCGCTTTTTATTTCTTATTATCTTGTGTGCTGTTGTCAATGACGTGAATGAGAATTAACAGTTAACAATTTGATTGCATTACTAAGCAGAATTAGTGTAATAAAAGGCCAGAGTGAACATTGTCTTCAATACTTCTAGTAAGGAATATCGATAAGAGAATGTGATTTTCTTTGTTTATTCATAATATTCTAGTTGCCGTAAAGCAGTGGTTCCCAATCTTTTTACAGTGGTGTACACTTTCAAACATTCAACATCCTTTCGCGTACCCCCTCTCTAACGCATAAAATTCACACAAGGTCATTTGAAAATTTGTCTGTTGAACACAATTATCTTTGTAAAACAACTCCCTTAAAATAAAAATATTATATTTTTTTACAAGTTTTGTTCATTTTATATTAATCATATACATACTGAATAAATGGCTTACCGATTCAGATGGGAATGCTAGATATGATATAACTTGAAAACTCCCCCTCATTGTGTCGTGGTATACAAGAATAGCATTCGGATCTGTGTCTGGAATTGCGCATCATTGCAGATACGGCATTGCCGGCCAACTTCGAGCATTGCAGTTAAGTATCTGTGCAATTGCGCGGTCAGCTTTTTTTATGTCACATTTGACACAGTTAGCAAGGTTGAGCTCATTTGCTGAAAACATCATGTAACCATGTAAAAACAGGTCTCTACCGTGCAAGCAAATTTGAGTGAAAATTACTGCGTGAATGTGGAAAATTATTTGGTGGCACTGAATGTCTGACACCTGTCATCAAAGTTTTGAACTTATACCATCAGTACAAAACTCCCTATGCATCTATCCTTAAAAAGAAATTTCATTGCATATTTTTCTTACCTGTTATGACACACCCATTTTGGTGTTTCTACACTAGAGGGCACAGAAATTCAATTTTGCCACTGAGAAATACATGAACTGGGTTTGAATGTTATTTTTAGATTGTGATGAAATTGAAAGAACAGTAAATCTCAGAATGTTATTCGCGTACTCCCATATCACTTCACGTACCCCAGTTTAGGAAGCACTACTGTAAAGCATGTTAGCATGTTATGTTCGGAATAAACGCTTGACTACATTATACTGTAGATTTTAAAGGAATATTCCAGGTTCAATTCAAGTTAAGCTCAATCAACAGCATTAGTCGCATAAGGTTGATTCCCACAAAAAAGTATTTAGACTTTTCCCTACTTTTCTCAAAAAAAAAAAAAAAATATCACTTACAATGGAAGTGAATAGGGCCAATGCGTAAACGTTAAATTCTTACTGTTTCAAAAGTGTAGCCACAAGATGTAAACAGTATGTGTGGTAACATGATTTTAGAGTGATAAAATCACTTACCGTACTTTTCTCTAAAGTTATAGCCAATTTTACAACTTCGTAACAATGATGATGTTATGTCAACAAAACCTAAAGATTTACACAGTTTTACAGATTTAACAATACATGGGTTTAGCAGAATAATTAATGTAAGTGCTTTTTAGAAAAATTACAAGCTTCACATATCTGCCTTTAAACCCTCCAAAAATTGGCCCATACACTTCCGTTGTAAGTGCCTCACCGACCACGTTTACATACTCTTAAGAAAGCGGATTATTCCAGGGTTTTTGCATAAAGCGGCATTCTAAAATGTCATGAAATCGAGAACACAGATTTCTTTGCACCATTTGAGGTATTAAGAGAAAGTGGTTTAACACCCCTTGGTTTCTACCAGAGAAAGCTGCTTATGTGGCTATGTAAACACAGAAGTGGCTTTCTTACAGGTTTTTGAAGAGTGCGCATGTGCATGGAACAGACTGTATAACAAACGTCATAGGATGGAACCCAACAAGTCAACAAAATATTTTTGGGAGTACAGTGGGAAAGCACAAGCACTGTTATTATTATACCATTAAACACCACTGTAAAATATTGGTGGTCCCTCACATTCGGGTATTTGCGTTGGTATATAAATGTATTGAATCAAACAAACACAGCAAGAACTCTGGAGTATCTGGAAATAAAGCGAAAAATTTTGAAGTTGTCCTCGGATACCATGTTTGTTATTTACACAAGTAGCGCAGGAAAATTACGTTTGACCGAGCCACATGTATATGGGAGTAAAGAGTACGCCACTTATACATGTATAGGGGGACCCTGCTTTCATGCAATAGCCCGCTTTCTGGTTTCCATGTTATTGTAGTCACTGTAACCTTGATTTTTGCTTTTTTTAAAGAACAAGATAGACGAGTCAAAATATTTTTTTGTGGGAATCAACCTTATGCCACAAATGCTGTTGACTGAGCTTAACTTGAATTGAACCCGAAATATTCCTTTAATCAGAAATTCATGTTTATGTAAACGGGGTCATAGGCTACCTCAAAGAACACTTCTTCAACATACATTTCACACACTATTTTATTTGTAGTTTATATCATCTAAATACCTCCACTCTGTTACTTTTGTTTGAGGTAGAGGAGTTTTTTCATGCCTTCTAAATCCTTGAGGATTTTCTGGAAATATTTCCAGAAGTAAAATGTGTTGATTTGTAATTAATGCTATGCTCCCTGATGTCTTAAACTTACTAAGGAACTGCTTTAATTAGGTGAGAAAAACATTTGTGCTATGAAGATCTGTAAAGACGTCTGCTAATTGCTCAGGAACCTTTCTTGCATGTACTGTAGCTTTGTAAAGCACTAAAATTCACTATTTCCCTCTATAATGCCCTATAATCCTGATAAGCTTGTTCACTGACAGCACTTTTGTACTGTAATGCATCACCATAATGCAACACAGTACAAAAGATTGTATTAAAAAGGCAAAGGGTAGAAGTAAAGTTAGTGTTGGTGCCTGAGGATATAGCAACTAAAATACAATTTTGTGTAATTAGTTGTTTTTCTTTGTTAAATGGCTTTGTTAAATTTTCATAGATTATTTTGTATGTGCCACCATGTTTTGTCTTTGTAAAGACAAAAGTTATGTAGTTATGTAAGACAAAAGTTATGTACAAACATGTACCCCTAACATAAAGTATTACACTTTGGCGTATAGCTCGTTCCCAACCGTTTGTGCTTTAGTCATAATCGAAACCTCTTTTGACTTGAGCCAGTGAGCAACCACCCAGAACCCCCTATCTAGCACCTACAAAACCCAAGCATTCACCCAGAATACCTTGGCAACCATGCACTGTACCAATGGCAGTCATCCACAACTTTTTAGCATTCTGGCAGTGCCTTTGTACACGCAAGCACCACATAATTTCTTCAGAAAATATAGAAGTCTAATTTGTAAATAAATTCCTGGTATTTTTCTCCACAAAGTTTTTCATCGGGTTTGTCCACTGAAGCAGGGAAGTCATGATTATGGAGGTGTCAAAGATAAGGTTTACAAGTTGTAAGTTAATCACAATGCCAGTGAGAACACGGTGTAATTTTGTTTAATTGTGTAGTGGCAACAGAAGAATGAAGAATGAAGAATGGAGTGAAACACTACAGGGAGGTGAAAAAAAGAAAGTGAGAGAGAGGTCACAGGTTGTGTCATCTTGCCTTCTGAGTAAGGCTGAATGATTTAGACAAAAAAAATATAATCTTGCGATTAGTTTGAAAAATAATGTGATTGCAATTTGAACCACGATATGATTTTTAAAAAAAATTAAAACCTAGGAAGTGTTTCCTTTTGACCAAAATTATTATGTGTTCACTGTGTACATGTTTTTGTCAACTTAGTAGCACTTTACAAGGAAGTTCCATTCGTTAACATTAGTAAATGCATTATTTATCATGAACTAACAATGAAAAGTATATATTTTTTTACAACATTTATTAATCTTTGTTAATGTAAGTAAATAAAAATACAATTGTTCATTGTTAGTTCATGGTAGTGCATTAACTAATGTAAACAAATACAACTTTTAATGTTTACAAATGTTTTACGATATGTTAAAAATAATTAACATTAACCAAGAATAATAAATCCTATAAACGTATTGTAATGTATTGTTCATTATTAGTTTGTTAACTAATGTTAACAAATACACTATAAACTTATTGTAAAGTGTTACTGTCAACTTTGTGATAGGGCCTCAGCCCACTTTTGATCATTATTTTTTTGAGCCCAGTAGTAAGTTAATAAGTTAAGAAATTATTTTGGAAATATATTTTTTGTAGAATATTAAAAACAACAACCTGCTGTTATGAGGTTTCTTTAGATTTGGACGGTAACTTTTAGTGGCCAAGCATATTTGAAATTCACAAATGTGAATCTAGAGCGAGGTAAATTTAACAGCTTTGAGTATGTTTAATGCTGTATAGAGCAGCGTTGCACACATACAGTAAGCAGACTATTTATTTATTTAATTATATCGCATCCTTTGCAGTTTGAGAAACACCATGTCATTATGCGATTTTGATTTTATTTTGATTAATCGCCGTACTAAGTGTCTTGCAATTAAATCAATTTCAGTGGTGCACAGAACAGGTGCAAATTATCTTACTACAATTATATTTGGATATTGACACATACTGTAGATTGCTCATACACACATACCAACACACAGACATCCAGTTATCGTTGTGCTGCTTTTCCTTCTCTCCATTACCATTCACACATCTCTGCTTAACTTTGCCCCCCTTATACACACACACACACACACACACACACACACACACACTCACTCACACTCAAACGTGTGGCATCACAATGAATGTAAGGGCCACGGGCCCCTATCAACGCTTTCATCTCAGCTCTCCTCTCTTATTCCTTTCATCTTTATTCTGACTGAGCTCCCTCTTGCATCTCTCCTCCTCCATTAAGTCTGAAATATGAAAAACACAGTACGCCAACATTGTTGATTTCACTCTTTTTTTTCTTTTTTTTTCAGCTGTGTCATACGTAAGTCTAAAGAGAGACATTATAGTTGCTTTGAAGAGCCCTTTTTTTCTCTGACACTAAGATCGGTATAGAGAGGAGAACAAAATATGCTATTTGTTCTGTTTCTTTCAGGGTTCTTTATATATATATATTTTACCATATGCCCTATGCCTTATTGCTGACACACAGAGACCCAGAGCTGGGGTTCTTCAGCAATACACAGGATTGATTACGTTAGCTTTAATCTGTTCAGCCATGAGCAAGACAAACCAGCACACACCATCAATGTCTTGCGGGTCTTCACCTTCCCGACATTAGAGCTCGCAGACAGCCACAAAAGGGAGCAGAAATAGATAGGCAAAGTCAAGCCCCAGATGACACTCCAGTCAAAAATGTACAAACCGAGAAGACATATGTTGGAGGATCTGCAACAAAATCCTGTTGCAAATGTTGCCTGGTTGCTATCTCTGAAGGTTTGCAGTGGGGTGCTTTGCCCTCTGTAATTTGGGTAGGTGGAAAGATTTAACAGTCAACCTTTTTTAGGCCAACAGCCCATAGAGATATGGAGCAGGGATCTCCTGTTACATATTGCATTCTGGAATCTTGCCTCATAGACTATGAACTGTCCTTTGACAAGCGTATTGGGCTCAACTATGCTTCTATTCACAATAAATAAACACAGACTATTGTATAATCATTTTGTAATTAGGCTGAACAATTAAACATTTTCAAGCCATTATTCCCATTTTCAATGTTGGCATAGTTACTGTTTTTTGGCTTTGGGCAGAATTTAAAATGTACAATATTGCCATATTATAAGTATTTACATCATATTACAATATCCTAGTACCTTTCGTTAGATTACATTACATTTTAAAATGTGTGGTGATCAGATTACAGTTACTTTTATGGATTAAATTATTAGATTTTTATGAATACATTACCAATCAGCCAACAGCAATAACTTGTGCGTAAATTTCCTTATTATACTCTGAAAGATCAGTCTGAGCCAAAGCCTGAAATACATGCAATTGTTTTGGTAGAACTACATACATTTAAGACAGTGAGCTCCTGTTCCTCATTTCAACAAATAAAAAAATAACTTAATTTTCAAAGAGACACTTAAGACACTAACTAGAGAAAAAGTAACTAAGAAAAACAATCTTTACCTTTTATATAAATTATATCCATTGAAAAGATTAACACATTTTGTTTTAATTTATATTAACCTCCTGCGACCCGAGCGTGAATTCTGTGTGCATTTTCCCTAGTAACTAGTAGCACTTAATAAACAAGCAATATTATAAAAATAATTTTCCTAAAAAACTGATGTCCACACATGTGTAAATAACTTAACCTCCAGAGTGCTGTCTGTCTGCACTGGTCTCATAACAGTTAAAAATGCCTTATGTTTATCCTAACTCCATATAAAGCCTCTGAAAGCAAAATTTTTCAGCTTTTGGATGAACCCATTGATTCTGAATTTAACAATGCTCAGTGAATAAAGTAACGCATTTACTTATGTTAATGAATAGAACCGCATTGTACAGTGATAAAATAAAAAATAACAAAATTTATATTAAATTGTAAATTATAATTTAATTTATTATAGCCGCATACATTTAAAATAATGAAGTAAGATTACCCACAAATTTGTTAATGTTGAAAGTTGTAAATAGTCAAAATAACAAACATGTTTTTTTTTTTTACTTTTGAGGGAATAATGTCCCAAAATCCACATATGTCGACATCACGCTTATTAGAGCACTGACACGTGAAATTTATTTTTTTTTTTAAAGTGCCAAATCAAATCAAATGTCATGGTTACTGTTGTAACCTCCCGAGACGTTGTGTCGATGCAGTGACACTAGGGGTCGCTCTTGAGACCCCCGAACAGCTCCCATTCTTTTGCAAGGGTCTCTACAAACATAGCGACCGGGGGCAGGGAGAGCTCTGGCCAAGGGAGATGCGGGTCTGTCGATAGGGAGACCGTACCGCGGATTATACATCACAGGGGTTACTGGAGTGATTGGCACCTGTGGAGCACCTATCGCGGTACAGGGCATATTAGACACCATAGTGCCGGCCGTGAAATGGGGCCGTAAGCTTCCTGCAGCGATCGAAGACTAATCTTGCTAAAAGAGACATCATACTGGCCGTGAGTCAGGCTGGTCTCATTTCGGAATGAGAATTGATGGGAAGAAGGCTCAGTGCGGGCGGCTAGAGTGGCTTTCCCCCGGAAGAAGGAAAGCCACGATCGCAACTTTGCCATGGTCATATTCTCGCAATGAGAACATCCATGAACGCTGCCCAGACACGTGAGGCAGTGCCCGTGGCCATCGGAAGTGGAGAGATAACGACCATATCCAGGAATCACACAAAGACGGAAAGGCATCTTTATAAAGATGCATCTTTAAAAAGACGTTCAACATCAATGTGTGCTCTAATAGCACACTTTAGTAGGAATATACACTCTTTTAGTGCTGTCAAAGTGCAGAAGGAGAGAAAGCTGCTGGAAATGCGCCGTATATCCAACAGCATATGCTTCTTAAGAGGTGAATGGAATAGCTGTAGTATTCAGCTTGCTGATAGTACAACCGCTCGGCTCTGAAGAAAAATCTGATTGGATTGGGCATTCCAGCTCCTTTTATATCCGTATGTCCGAGAGTGTGGCATGCAACTTCCACTAGCCAATTCTCATTGGCCTTTTCACAAAGAATGGGAGGTGTTAGGGGCTCTCAAAATCGACCCCTAGTGTCACTACATCAACACAACGTCGAGTGAGTGACAGTAGGGCAACTAGAGACTCTTTACAACCAAACAGGTTTCAGTAAAAAAACTTAAAGAGGTTACTTACCAGAGGCACTGTTGTTGGCACTGCGACCGTATAATTGCTTCACGGAAATCAACTTCATATTGTTGTGTCACATGACATGGTTTGGCATAAGTTTAACCCTTAAATGACAGTCTAGAGTCTTGCAAACAGTATTCAGTCTATGTAAACTTATTTAAGTTATGTGTTGGGTTTAGCGAAGCCGAAATACCACATCCACACATGTGGACGAGGTGTTGCTCGAGGTTTATGTGGGGGGGACAATAAAACATTTAGCTTTGGTTGGTAATGTAATTTTAATTTAACACATATTTTCATTATTTCACCAAAATTAATTTGTGATCAAACAATAAATGTCAGACCTGCTGAACATCTGACCCCCTGTTGAAAACCCTGCCATAGAGCAACAGATTGCCTGTACTGACCGTTCCACTGTCCTGTGCATGGAGTGTTTGAATGGTTTAATCATGCTCCAACCCTGCTGTGCTCAGAGAGGAAATGTAATACATGCATTATTGGAGTATAACTCAGCACTATATGATTCATCAGACATAACGTGAGTGTGTAAGGGAGATTAGTGTATAATTTCAGACCTTGCTGAGAATCGCCACTGGAATCCAGCCTAACAAATCAAAGAGGAGATGTAAGCAGTCACATCACAGCAGTGCTTCCACAGTACACAGTCCAAAGTGTTATAAGCATAAATATGCTTTCATACAAACAGATGTGCACACACATCAAATCAGACAGCATCACAAAGAGCACACATGAGACACCTAGTAACAGAGCATATAAATAAATGTGTTGTGCACAGAAACATACAGCTGATATTACAGGCATGAGGACAAAAATTCAATCCACTTACACCAACACCATACACAAACCCACAGTTATCTTCCTTCCCAGTAGAGTGTCTTGTCAGGACTATGTTCCTTACATAATTGGGGCAGATCTGTTTCAAGTGGATACTGTTACACAGCTCTAAGAGAATACAGTGGAGAGAACAAAGATGAAAAGTGGAGAGCATTTGAGTGAAGCTTTTTGAGAGGGGCTAGACCAGAGATGCCCAAACTGGGGACTGTGGGCCAAAGTTGGCACGTGATGACCTTTGATTTGGCCCGCCTTACCCTTAATCACAAGAGGGAAAAAAATTGAAAAAAATATGCCATTAACAAAGCTGTTATTTTTATTTTACATTTTCTTGTTTTATTTTTTAATTACAAAAACTATAAATTATGTACAATGTAAAGAGTATAAGTGAATACAATTTTTAAGCATGTAAATATATACTTCAAGGACATTGAACTACGTGCTGTCTCAAACCGTGCTGTACGTGCATTGAAGTGCAGAAAGGAGGGAAACCAGCTCAACTTTTATAATACAGCGGCGTTTCGTTTGGCCCACGGCACTCAATAAAGTTTGTAAAGAAAAACTTGGGCACCTCTGGGCTAGACTTATCCTCACTCATTCTTTCCTCTCGCAGGGAGCCCAACGCAGCTCATGCAAAAGATTACTAATTTCCAGCATCACCTCACTGTTCTACTTTCATTAGTCTGGCCTGTTTAGACAGCCAGAGAGGTGCTGAACCTCTCAGCTACCTAGAATCGTAATTATTACTGACACGCTCTGACTGCCCTACCTTCATTCTGACCTAATCCAGAAGAGTGCTCCACCAGTCACACCATATGACTCTAAGCCTATCTCAGTCTTGACATCTTATTTGTTTCACCTAATCACAGAGTAGGCTGTACATCACAAAAGTTGGCATAGAGAAAAAAGAGGGCATAATTGTTGTCTTCCCCTCCAAATAAAGGAAAATTTTCTCAGATTAGAGGGTAATTTCCAATTTGTCTATGTTTTAGGTTCAAAACTCTGTCTTAAGCGTTTCCCCCAAAATTTAAAATATTATTTACTCCTCCCCATGTCATTCCAAACTTGTTTGCTGTGATTTGGTGAATGGAACACAAATGAGAAAGTTGGAAGAATTTTAATGCAGCTCTTTTTCATACAATTACAGTTCATAGTAACCACAGGTGTCAAGCTCCAAAAAAGACACTAATCACCATAAAAGCACTATAAAACTAGTCCATATGACACATGCACTATATTTCAAGACATCTGAAACAATACAATATGTTTGTGTGATGAGCAGTTTGAAATTGAAGTCATTTTTCACTGATGTTCTTCTTTTTCTGATGATGTTCTGAAATCACATTCTCATTCAGTCATTTTATCTCATTTTATCAAAGGCCTGTCTCCAAATTCTTAAAGGGATATTCCAAGTTCAATACAAGTTAAGCTCAATTGACAGCATTTTGGTCATAGTATTGATTACCACAAAATATTATTTTGAAACGGTCCTCCTTTTCTTTAAAAAAAATCTATTTAAAAAATCTGTTACAGTAACGCTTACAATGGAAGTGAATGGTATTAATCTGTTAACATTAAAATACTCTGTTTCTTAAGTATAGCAACAAGGCGTAAACAATGTTAACATGATTTTAGTGTGAAAAAAGTTGCTTACTAACCTTTTCTGTGTAAAGTTAAAGCCAGTTTTAAACTTCGTTGCCAAGATGATGTAATGTCAACAAACCCTAATACCCTAAAATGACTGTAAAGGTGACAATTTAAACAACTTTACATCTTAAGTAATACATGAGTTTTAAAATAATAATTAATGTAAGTGCTATTTATAATTATAAGCTTCACACTTCTGCCTTTTAAACCCTCAAAAAATTGTCCCCATACACTTCCATTGTACTGTAAATGCCTCACTGTAACTTCCGTTTTTGCTTTTAAAAAAAAGGAAGGACAAGACAAAATTACTTTTTGTGGTAACCAACATTATGCCACAAATGATGTCGATTGAGCTTAACGTGTATTGAGCCCAGAATATTCCTTTAATATCCATGCTCTCTTAATAAAATTTCCCATATACTGTATACAGTACAACCATACATATTTCTTTATGGTAATTCTGAACCTCTTTTAAATATAATTGTTCTTAAATCCTGGTGAGATCTAATTATATGTATTATTTGTTTATTTTTTTTACTGCAGTTTGAAAAATCAGTTGCACTTTTAATATCAAGCCATGTAGTTTTGCAAGAAGCCACATAGACTAGGATATAGACACATTGCCATAGGCAGGGGATTCATTTTACATTACTTTACATTATGCTAGTTAGATGACACCCACCTACGCAGTTTACTTAACCTAATCGACATCCATTTTAAATTGAAACTAACTTGACTGCGAAATGCCTTCAATGAAAAGGCCAGATGTGCCCTCTCCACACACAAATGTGAGGCAGTATGTGCAAAATGCAGCAGTTGGTCAGTTGTCAGAGATGTGACATTAGCAGAAGACTGTTGGGGTTAAATTATGTTTAAAGTGTCTGAATGAGTCACAGTCTCAGTGCTATCATAAAGATATGCACATGTGTGAATACTCAGTGTAAGTACCATTATTTAAAGGAAAAGAGAGAGATAATGCTCACTGATGGACAGAGGTTTTTTGTTTTGTTTTTCCATCTGATGCTGACCTGAAATATTCGTTTACATCTCTTGTGAAAAAGTGTGCAAATTATATATGTATGCCCTTCAAATACATAAACTGTCAATAGTTTAGACACACTTGAATGAATGAAAGACACCTGACTTGGACTGCAAAGCGAAGGAAAAACAGCCAACAAGTGCCATTATACATAGGAACTCCTTCAGGACTGTTGGAAAAGCATCCCAGAGAATGCCAAGAGAGTGCAAAGCTTTTATCAAGGCAAAGAATGGCTATTGTAATATTGTAATATTTAGATTTTTTTTTAACTTTTTTTTAACTTTTTTTATTTATAAATTTTTTTGGTATTTCATAGTTTTTATCAAGAATAAAAATGAAGAATGAGTTGGTGTGTCCAAACTTTTGAATTCTGTTTTTACACACAAGGCTGGACTATGGACCAGGCCAATTACCTGGGACCTTAGACTTTCAAGGGCCAGCAAAGACTTATGCAGTGCAGTGCCAAGACTACCAAAGGCAGCTTAAACAAGGGTCTTTGGTGCATACAGCACATGCTGACCACAAGGGCACCCAGTTTTAGTTGTCTAATGATAGCCTACCCAAAAAACTTTTCCTAATTTTAGCCAAATCGGCTTGTCGCTGATAGTAGGATAAGAGATCTTCCACTGATGACGGCAGGTCCAAAACATGTACCCAGGGAACCTTTCAGGACCCTGTGTTCACATGGAAAGAGTCCGGCTGGCCACAGCTGTTCATAGTATTGATATGTAATTTTATATGTGTTATCAGCCTGATCCTTTGAAAGTTCAAACCTCAAATGTATGTGTTCAAGTGTTACTGTTACAAAAATTGAATTATTGACTGTACTTTATTTTAGTTGAAAGCAAACGCTAATGGCATAAACTTACTCTTGATTAATTCTGTCAAATCAGCACAGTGTGACTAAGTGAATTAGATCCAAACACCATCCAGAAAGATTGAAAATGGTCAGTGACAGCTTGCCTTTCTGGATAGATAATTTATCTGTCAATCATCTCTCTCTCTGTCACTCACTCACACACACACACACACACACACACACATCTGCAGTACTTTTTGAGCTAGATGCAATAATTATATCATAATCAACAAAATCTTTATCATGTAAAAGCCCACCAATACATATCAATCTGTAGGAAACCCGTGTGGAAGGGCATGGACAGAGAAAAAGAGAGACCGCTTAGTTTGCTAACAGACCTACTGTGAGGTAGTAATATACAAGTTGAAAATCTTGGTAATTCCAACTTCATTTTAAGAAAATTGAATTTAATTCACAGTGAGGTACTTTGTTATGCTTTGAATCAAGTGTAATGTGATTAATCTTGGAGCTATTTTTTCAATGTTCTTTATGAAGAAAATGAGTGGGAAAATACTCTCTATAGCTGCTGGAAAAATGGATGGCCACTGTTGTGCTCTATTCTAAGAGCTGGACATTTTTATTGGGTCATGGTTGTTTAGTTAGTTGCACAAAGTCATGTTAACCTATATTATTACACAGCTCTTTGATACTCAATTTTGATTGGTCAGTTGTGCCACCTAGTCATCTTTTATTACTTATTGTGTCACCACGCAAAGTAAGCTAATAAAATAATTAACCATTTTGCACGTATGATCAAACCGGTGTGATTACGCCTGGCTGGGCTCAGATGCATACAATCAAACTGGTGTGATCTACATTTGTACTGCTGTTTACCAGCAAAAGAGGGACAGAATTGGTTGTCATAATGAACCAGCTGATCAAATAATCTTTTCAACATCACAATATCTTTATTTTTATATGTTACAAACATTCAAACAATCACTAAATATAAGTTTAAAGCCGTTACCATCAGAGCACACTATTTTGATGCAGCCATGTTTGTCGATGTCAAACAAAGAACATACAAACTATTCCGTCCAAACGAGCCTTCCCTATTCCATACGTCACTCATTCTAACCACTTCTGGTGCTGGAAAAGTGGAAGGGTTAGGTTTATAGAACCTTCTATGCTTCTGTCAGAAACTCAAAATCCCATGTTGCATTGCATGTAAACAACATGGTGGCATGCATAGCTGGCAAGTGCATATGCACGATCACATCTTTTCTATCATAATCAGTATTAATTATATTATAATTATTATAAACATCTAAAAACCTCATTGTATGATTGATAATATATAATCTGACCTTCAGTGCACCTGCTGTAATATAATCTGTCCGTCAGTGCATCTGTTGTTTTTCTTTGTTTTTGTTTTTTTTATTGCAGCGCACATTAATGAACTCACTGTCAGTACAGGGGAAACTCACTTGCGAAAAGGTTAAAACTCAATATTTCATGTCCATTTATTTATTTATTTGGCAAGTAGTTTCGAAATAAATGGGATAATGAGCAATCAGATGGTAATTTTCAAAATATAAACACCAACAGAACTCGATGCAAACCGGCGTCTTTGGAGACTCCATGGTCTTTTTCTTCTCAAATTATAACACAATTTCAACTCATAACATTATTTCATGTCCTTTTAATTATTTACAGAATGTGGTATGAAGCTGTGTAATAAGCAGGATAATCTACAATCCTGTTATTATCACAAAATAAACCTGCATACCACAAGTTGCAGTAAAGATTGACTGACTTTATATACCTAAATAGTATGTTGCTGTTATGCGTATTTATTTGTTGAACGGATTTTTATTTCATAGCATTTCTGCCGCTGGAGTGTCCAGGCCATTGGCCTCACCAAATTTCATGCTTTTGCCTCTGCACCTTCTTCTGAAAGGATTGTGAACACACCTCTACTCAGGGAGGACAGGAGCCTTTGTTTCATTCACACTTCACTGCACACTACTTCTCTTGGGCCCGTCGCTTGAATGAGGAGCTGGGTGTGTTTGCTGTAACCTTGGCCTTTTGAGTTCATATTTCATTCTGCACAGCCAGAACATGATTGACACAAATGATTCATCATGATAAAATAATCGGACACTCTAAATGAAAACCCTTTTGGAATTAATTAATGAGGCCTTGCATCCCCTGCCCTCCGGTTTTTGATTAAATAAAATGAGAAAAATTGACAGTGACAATGAGCGGATTAAATATTAACTATACAACTATGACTGACGGCTTGAGTGAGGACGTTGATTTACACTGGCCTCCTAGTGATATAATCCCTAATGAGAATGTTGAAGTTTTATAGCACGACAACCTCAACAGTACTCTTAACCTGATCACTTATGGTCTCTAAGACTCTAAGACTTTGATGTTGAACTCTCAAACAATTGCATACTATATATATATATATATATATATATATATATATATATATATATATACAGGTGCTGGTCATATAATTAGAATATCATCAAAAAGTTGATTTATTTCAGTAATTCCATTCAAAAAGTGAAACTTGGATATTCTATTCATTCATTACACACAGACTGATATATTTCAAATGTTTATTTCATTTAATTGTGATGATTAAAACTGACAACTAATGAAAATCCCAAATTCAGTATCTCCAAAAATTAGAATATTACTTAAGACCAATACAAAAAAAGGAATGTTTTAGAAATGTTGGCCAACTGAAAAGTATGAACATGAAAGGTATGAGCATGTACAGCACTCAATACTTAGTTGGGGCTCCTTTTGCCTGAATTACTGCAGCAATGCGGCGTGGCATGGAGTCGATCAGTCTGTGGCACTGCTCAGGTGTTATGAGAGCCCCAGGTTGCTCTGATAGTGGCCTTCAGCTCTTCTGCATTGTTGGGTCTGGCGTATCGCATCTTCCTCTTCACAATACCCCATAGATTTTCTATAGGGTTAAGGTCAGGCGAGTTTGCTGGCCAATTAAGAACAGGGATACCATGGTCCTTAAACCAGGTACTGGTAGCTTTGGCACTCTGTGCAGGTGCCAAGTCCTGTTGGAAAATGAAATCTGCATCTCCATAAAATTGGTCAGCAGCAGGAAGCATGAAGTGCTCTAAAACTTCCTGGTAGACGGCTGCGTTGACCTTGGACCTCAGAAAACACAGTGGACCAACACCAGCAAATGACATGGCACCCCAAACCATCACTGACTGTGGAAACTTTACACTGGACTTCAAGCAACGTGGATTCTGTGCCTCTCCTCTCTTCCTCCAGACTCTGGGACCTTGATTTCCAAAGGAAATGCAAAATGTACTTTCATCAGAGAACATAACTTTGGACCACTCAGCAGCAGTCCAGTCCTTTTTGTCTTTAGCTCAGGCGAGACGCTTCTGATGTCTTGTTCAAGAGTGGCTTGACACAAGGAATGCGACAGCTGAAACCCATGTCTTGCATACATCTGTGCGTGGTGGTTCTTGAAGCACTGACTCCAGCTGCAGTCCACTCTTTGTGAATCTCCCCCACATTTTTGAATGGGTTTTGTTTCACAATCCTCTCCAGAGTGCGGTTATCCCTATTGCTTGTACACTTTTTTCTACCACATCGTTTTCTTCCCTTCGCCTCTCTATTAATGTGCTTGGACACAGAGCTCTGTGAACAGCCAGCCTCTTTAGCAATGACCTTTTGTGTCTTGCCCTCCTTGTGCAAGATGTCAATGGTCGTCTTTTGGACAGCTGTCAAGTCAGCAGTCTTCCCCATGATTGTGTAGCCTACAGAACTAGACTGAGAGACCATTTAAAGGCCTTTGCAGGTGTTTTGAATTAATTAGCTGATTAGAGTGTGGCACCAGGTGTCTTCAATATTGAACCTTTTCACAATATTCTAATTTTCAGAGATACTGATTTTGGGGTTTTCATTAGTTGTCAGTTATAATCATCAAAATTAAATGAAATAAACATTTGAAATATGTCAGTCTGTGTGTAATGAATGAGTATAATATCCAAGTTTCACTTTTTGAATGGAATTACTGAAATAAATCAACTTTTTGATGATATTCTAATTATATGACCAGCACCTGTGTGTATATATATATACACTCACCTAAAGGATTATTAGGAACACTTGTTCAATTTCTCATTAATGTAATTATCTAATCAACCAATCACATGACAGTTGCTTCAATGCATTTAGGGGTGTGGTCCTGGTCAAGACAATCTCCTGAACTCCAAACTGAATGTCAGAATGGGAAAGAAAGGTGATTTAAGCAATTTTGAGCGTGGCATGGTTGTTGGTGCCAGACGGGCCGGTCTGAGTATTTCACAATCTGCTCAGTTACTGGGATTTTCACACACAACCATTTCTAGGGTTTACAAAGAATGGTGTGAAAAGGGAAAAACATCCAGTATGCAGCAGTCCTGTGGGCGAAAATGCCTTGTTGATGCTAGAGGTCAGAGGAGAATGGGCCGACTGATTCAAGCTGATAGAAGAGCAACTTTGACTGAAATAACCACTCGTTACAACCGAGGTATGCAGCAAAGCATTTGTGAAGCCACAACACGCACAACCTTGAGGCGGATGGGCTACAACAGCAGAAGACCCCACCGGGTACCACTCATCTCCACTACAAATAGGAAAAAGAGGCTACAATTTGCAAGAGCTCACCAAAATTGGACAGTTGAAGACTGGAGAAATGTTGCCTGGTCTGATGAGTCTCGATTTCTGTTGAAACATTCAGATGGTAGAGTCAGAATTTGGCATAAACAGAATGAGAACATGGATCCATCATGCCTTGTTACCACTGTGCAGGCTGGTGGTGGTGGTGTAATGGTGTGGGGGATGTTTTCTTGGCACACTTTAGGCCCCTTAGTGCCAATTGGGCATCGTTTAAATGCCACGGCCTACCTGAGCATTGTGTCTGACCATGTCCATCCCTTTATGGCCACCATGTACCCATCCTCTGATGGCTACTTCCAGCAGGATAATGCACCATGTCACAAAGCTCGAATCATTTCAAATTGGTTTCTTGAACATGACAATGAGTTCACTGTACTAAAATGGCCCCCACAGTCACCAGATCTCAACCCAATAGAGCATCTTTGGGATGTGGTGGAACGGGAGCTTCGTGCCCTGGATGTGCATCCCACAAATCTCCATCAACTGCAAGATGCTATCCTATCAATATGGGCCAACATTTCTAAAGAATGCTTTCAGCACCTTGTTGAATCAATGCCACGTAGAATTAAGGCAGTTCTGAAGGCGAAAGGGGGTCAAACACAGTATTAGTATGGTGTTCCTAATAATCCTTTAGGTGAGTGTGTATATATATATATATATATATATATATATATATATATGTGTGTGTGTGTGTGTAAAATATTGATTTTTTGCAGGGTAAATAATAAACATGGTTAATGTGGCAGTGTTTTATCTACCATTTTACTGCGTAAGCTTGTGTGATCCCACTTGCATTTGAGTGGTGGTGTGTTTTCATTTTTCATTTTCATTTACAATGTTGACATGTCAGGCCTCTCAAACAAATAGAGCCACAGAGCAACAGTGTTTCAGGGAAATCAACTTGAATGGCTTACTTGTAGGTGTCTGCACATTAAACTATGATAGGAGAAAGTGTTTAACGTTGGAAAAAAATGCAACACCTTTAAAAATAACTTTTCAAAGGACTTTTTTCTAGTTTATATTTATGGCCAGCCCTTACAACAGGTGTTTTATTTGACAGGTGGAAATTTTTATGCCATTCTCAGCTGAAGAAAGTGCAGCATCATTTGCCAAATGTACACTCAAGCATAGAATTGTAAATTGTATGGTAAGAGGAGCATAGGCAAGCCCAGAGTCAGTATATGCCATCTTGGCAGTCTCTAAGCAATATGATGGAAGAGCACCCATGTTGTGTTTATTTATAGTGTATATAAATCACAGGCTATGAAGATTTGAAGCTGGGCTTTTATAATGGCCTCTGTATGCTGTTGTAGAGAAATTACCCTAAATATAAATAAATTAAAGGAAAATGTAAAGAAAAAAAAAAGTTGAAAGGAAAACAATCAGGCAGTTTTTTTGGCTTTCTCTGCATAAATTAACACCTTTCCCTTCTTTATTAAGAACAATAACCAATGTCTCCACGCAAGTGGGAAAATAAAGTAATTTTTCTTGTTGTTACAAACCCTCAAATTATATCACTTTTATTGATTCTGAAAATGAGAAACAAATTAGTGGAAGTAGAATATCTGCTGAATCAGTTATTCTCCCCTCCTTAAAATGTGTTTTTTTCCCTTTTTTATTATTATTTTGCACAAGTACAGAGCCCCTTAGAGGACAGTGTGGGAATATTTTTTTCTGAAGTAGTTTTTGATGTTTTTTCAATAAGTTTAGCGTTCCCTTGCAATAAGTTTTGAGTTCCCTCACAATAGTTTTTGCTTGCTCTCACAAAAGTTTTGCATTCGCCCACAATACATTTACCATGGTTGTATTACAGTCACCATATTTTAAAATGTACATTTATTAATTTGGCAGACACTTTTATCCAAAGCAACTTACAAAAGATGAATAATACATAATAAACGATTCATCTAAGTACAAAAAGTGCTGCATTACAAAGTGTCACTTCAATCAGAATAAAAGTATCCTAGTATCCTACTGTGTGTATGTGTGTGTGTGTGTGTATATATATATATATATATATATATATATATATATATATATAGTGTATATTTTATTGAGCTGTGTATATTAGCATGGGTCAGTGCTCATGTGTCTTTAGCTGTTTTTTGAAGTTGGGTGTCAGAAAGGTCATTCAGGCAGCGAGGTACAGTGAAACCGAAAGTCCGGGAAAGTGATTTAGTGCCTTTTTGTGTTTGTACAACAAGGCACCACTCATTAGCCGACCGCAGGCTTCTGGTGGGAACATAGCTCTACAGGAATTATTTTAAGTATGCTGGAGCAGACCCAGTGACTGTTCTGTATGCCAGCATCAGAGCCTTGAATTTCATATGTGCATCAACTGGCAGCCAATGAAGAAAAACAAGGAGTAATGTAACATGTGATCTCTTTGGTTTATTGAAGACCAGACATGTTGCCGCATTGTGGATAATTTGCAGGGGCCTAATTGCACATGCAAGGAGGCCTGCAATGACGTGTTACAGTAATCCAGACTAGTTATGACAAGTGACTGAACAAGAAGTTGTGTGGCATGTTCAGTGAGGAAGGTTCTTATATTCCTGATATTGTAGTGTGTAAATCTACAGGATGGTGCTGTCTTTGAGATGTGGTCTGTGAAATTAAGTTGCTATTGATGGTTAACCCTAGATTTCTGACCTTTTTGGAAGCATAACTGTAGTTGAACCTAGCTGAACAGTGATGTTGTGTTCAACAGCTCAACGAGGAGCTCAGTCTTCGCTAGGTTAATTTGCAGGTGGTGTTCCTTCATCCAGGCTGAGATGTCTGCCAAGCATGCAGAGATTCGAGCAGTCATCGTAGTGTCGTTGGGCTGGAAAGACAAGCAGAGCCGTGTGTTATCGGTGTAGCAATGATAAGAGAACACGTTTGCTTGAATAATGGGTCTCAGTGATGTTGTGTATATAGAGAAGAGAAGTGGCCCAAGCACTGAGCCCTGAGGTACCCAAGTAAGTAGCTGATGTGCCTACCTGAGAGATACAACTTAAACCATCCAAGCACAGTTCCTGTGATGCCCAGAGTATAGAAGGTGGACAGTAGGATCTGATGGTTGATTGTATCAAAGGCTGCAGAAAGGTCCAGTAGAATCAGAACAGATGATATGGATTGAGCTCTCGCCTGTCTCAATGACAGAAAGCATGGCAGTCTCGGTGGAATGTCCACTTTTGAAGCCTGACTGATTGTCATCCAGCAGATTGTTCTGCAAAAGATAGGCAGAGATCTGATTGAAAACTACACTTTCAAGTGTTTTTGCCATGAATGGGATGAGAGAGACTGGTCCGTAGTGTTCTACTTGTGTGAGGTTAAGTGCAGGTTTTTTAAGCAGCAGGGTTACTCAAGCCTGCTTTAATGTGGTGGGAAAAGTGCCTGTAAGTAGAGATGTGTCAATTATGTGTGTGAGTGCAGGTAGGATGGATGGAGAGTTGGCTTGGTGAAGGTGGGAAGGAATAAGATCAAGGGAGCAGGTGGTGGGGTGGTTGGAGAGGAGGAGTTTAGGACCTCAGTGTCAGTCAGAGGAGAGAACATAGAGACAGAAGAGCTGCATAAAGCAGGTTGGTGTTTGAGAGGGTGTGGTGCTGAGAATGAATTGCTAATGGCTTTAACCATATTGCTAAAAAAAATCTCCTTCCTGAGTGCCCACTACATGGATTAAAAGAGATCTCTCTATGTGCAAAACTCACTTGTTTTCAATGCATTTCAATATAAACTCTGGTCAAGTGTATATTTTGGATGCCCATTCTCGGTTGCAGGAAATTGTGGGTAAGATGTGCACTTGCATAGCATCGCAGAGTCTTAGAGGTCTCTATAGATGTCCCATTACAATTTTGATAATTTATTGCATAACTGCTGTATTTTAATTGATCACGCTCTCAGCCAGTACTTTTAAAGAGTTTTAAATATAAGAGCACTTTTATAAAAAGCATGAATAAGTGAGTAGTGTTTACATGTGTTACTCTGGGTTCAAATTTAAAGGCAGAAACCTGCTTAATGCCTGTTGCGACTTGCAAGTTTTCTAAATGATAATTTATCATCATATGTTTATCTAGGATGCCTAAAGTTTTTTTTTTTTTGCTCTCCTTCCACTATTCTTCACATTAAGCCACCAAACTAATACGTGAGGATTGAAATCACAATGTGTGTTCGTGTTGTGCATATGCGAGACATTGAGTCTGTCACATGTTACATGTTCTGTGACCTGTGGCAAATAATCCCACTGTCATAGGGACAAACATATATTTTCTAATAAATACAGTTTCAAGGCTTAAAATATTTATGGCCATTTAATTCTTTATTCACCTGCCATTGGCAGGTGTGGTTTCTACATATAATAAGGAGCATCAATAGTAATGACAGAATAGAAATTATATTTCCTGTCATTGCTATATACAGGTATTAGAGTCTACTAAATCTGAAACAATTGAAAGAACGTACAACAGCATGAAATATAAAATTCATATGCTCCAAGGTTATAGCCTGGTATTGTAGGTTGCATGGGTGAGCAGGCCAGTCATGCATTTTGTAAACAGCAATATTTAGATGAGAATACTGTAACCTAAACAGTCATGAAGGAATTCAGATTGGGAAACTTGTAATGAAAATACAGCATAGAGTTGTGGCCTCACTCTTTAGTCTCAATAATTATGCAAACATTCAGTAACCAAATTATGATGAATTATGTAAAACGGGGTATGGTAGGACACTTGTATTTGCATTGTACAAAAGAAAAAAAAAAATTATCAAGAGGACAAGACCCACAAGTTTCCTGCTTACATCAAATCAAATCAAATCAAATCAAATCAAATCAAATCAAATCACTTTATTGTCACACTACTGTGTACACGAGTGCAACAGCAGGTGAAATTCTTGTGTGCAGTTCCGAGCAACATAGCAGTAATGACAGTGACGAGACATAAACCACTTTACAATAAACAACATATTACACAAAACAATTTACATAACAAACTTACACAACAATTTACATAACAAATGTACACATACCTACACAACAATTTACATAACAAATGTACACAATACACACAATGTAGAATACACACACTAGATACGGGTATAAATATATATATATACACTAACTGAATTGGGAGAATATATTGACAGAATGAGGATTTATAAAGTGCAGTGCTGATTGTAGATCGTGAGAGATCATGTGTTCAAAAGTCTTATTGTTTGTGGGAAGAAGCTGTCATGTAGTCGGGTGGTGTGGGTCCTGATGCTGCGATACCGCCTGCCTGATGGAAGCAGTGAGAGCAGCCCATGACTTGGGTGGCTGGAGTCTTTGATAATCCTCCGAGCTTTCTTCACACACCGTCTGTTATATATATCCTGGAGGGAGGGAAGCTCACCTCCGATGATGTTTCTGGCCGTTCGCACCACCCTTTGCAGGTCTTTGCGGTTGTGGGCGGTGCTATTGCCGTACCAGGCGGTGATGCAGCCAGTCAAGATGCTCTCAACAGTACTAGTGTAGAACAGTGTGAGGATGTGTTGGTTCATTCCAAACTTCCTCAGCCGTCTC
This sequence comes from Moxostoma hubbsi, assembly GCA_032164185.1. Lineage (NCBI taxonomy): Eukaryota > Metazoa > Chordata > Actinopteri > Cypriniformes > Catostomidae > Moxostoma > Moxostoma hubbsi. The sequence continues at coordinate 23,223,633 of JAVLUX010000018.1, forward strand.
AGGAAGAAGAGGCGCTGGTGAGCCTTCTTCACAACGGCCTCAGTGTGGACGGACCATGTGAGTTCCTCAGTAATGTGGACACCGAGGAACTTGAAACTGCTGACTCTCTCCACCGTTGCTCCATTGATGGTGATGGGGGTGTGTTCTCTGTCTTTCTTCCTGAAGTCCACCACAAGCTCCTTGGTTTTACTGACGTTGAGGGAGAGGTTGTGCTCCTGACACCAGCGTGTCAGAGTGTGCACCTCCTCTCTGTAGGCTGTTTCATCATTGTCAGTGATCAGACCTACTACCGTCGTATCGTCAGCAAACTTAATGATGGCATTGGAGCTATGTGTCGCCACACAGTCATGTGTGTAAAGGGAATACAGGAGTGGGCTGAGAACACAGCCCTGCGGGGCTCCAGTGTTGAGGGTCAGTGGTGAGGAGATGTTGCTGCCCATTCTAACCACCTGACGTCTGCCTGACAGGAAATACAGGATCCAGCTGCACAGCGAGCTGTTTAAGCCCAGAGCCCGGAGTTTCACATCAAGCTTGGAGGGCACTATGGTGTTGAATGCTGAACTGTAGTCTACAAACAGCATTCTCACATCATGTTATACTCCTACATTTAATAAAATTAAATCACATTATGCACGCTCACGGATAACAGTGTTGCAAATCGGATTATATACGGATTATTCAAGAGTATGTGAAGTGGCTTAGGTCTAAAACGATTAGTCAATGTTATTGACAATAAAAAATGTCTACAAAAATTGTAGTTGTCGATTATTTTAAATCCCATTTAACGTAACATTAGATCACATTAAACGCTAATGATGATGCGCGAGAGCAGCACTGCAGCTCGCGCCTGACTTGAGGAGAGGAAGAAAACAGCTCACAGTCCAGATGCACTCTAAACTTTTCAAACAGATTCAGGTGATGTAGATCGCAAAGTATGAGGGAATTATCATGCAAAAATACAAAATAAGGAAATACTGAAGCACTCGTTGTGGAATAAGCAGAGGAATTCAAGCAAAAATTGCACATCAAGCATCTTTAAAGGAAACACCTTTATTATACATCATAAATGCAGTTATATTTAATGCGTTATAGCTTTATTATAGTTAAAATAATACAGAAACAGGTCATGTAAATAACAACAAACTCCGAAACTGGCATTTTTCTGTGCTCTTCTATGAGCTGCATGAATGTCTCGATCTAGGGGGGAGAGATTGAAACTGCACCCAGCTGCGGCACACTGTCGCGTGGATGCTCTTCCCTCAAGCATTCATGCTTAATGCAGCTAGATTATAACATGATGGCTCGCAATTTATTGAATCCTAATATGTCACTGCATTTCTTAATGTGAAGAAAATTGGCAATACACAGCTTTATTAAAAAGAGCAAGTTTGTTTTTGTGAGTTAAAGATGGATTGAAGTGATCAGAAAGGTGAGAGTTAGTCTTCACCCCATTATACACTGCAACGAAATAAGTTTTTGTTTTGGCTTGTTTTCCAAAATAAATATCTAAAACTCCTTTAAAACATACATTTTCTTTAGCAGCTATACTGCAGAACAAACAATTGTTATATGAGAATGTTAAATATAATATTAAAAATACAAATATTTAAAAATGTAAAAAAAATCCTTAAAAATTATTCATCTGAGAAGCAGCATATAAGATATTTAGACTTGCTTTTAGAGAATAGATTTTGAATATAAGTATATTTAGTCTTTACTGCACTCGCAGAAGTATAACCAAGTGAAAAATACACTTATATACAAAATACACTACTATTTAATATACATCCTCTTAAAGCAAGTCTAAATATCTTATATTTTGCTTCTCAAGTAAACAATCATGTTTTGTGATTTTTAGACAATTTTAAATGCAAAACAAGACAAAAACACTTGATAAAAATAGGATTTTTTGCAGTGAATTTCTTTACTGAATTAAACATAATAAAAAATGTGTTTTCCTGTAATTCAGTGAATGTAAATTCTAGGTATTTTTAAAAGATGATTTTGTCCTCTTTATTGTTAGCAAGCACGTTTAATACAACCTTTTAAGTCATGCACAAGCTGAATAATCGTTTAAGGGCTAATGATTAATTGTTGCAATAATTGTCAATTAGTCGAATAATCATTCTAATAATCGTTCGATTATTTATTAGTTTATCAAAATAATTGTTAGTTGCAGCCTTAAAGTGGATGCAAATAGTCAATTTATAATCCTGCGTCTCTGTGGGATGTTTAATTAACATAGTTCCAGTTTGATGAAGTGTCATGCTGGAGAATCTATTTAAAAGCTTCATATGCCAATTTACCTCATATATTTTAGGCGACATGGTAAAGAGTGTGGAGGGGATTCATTTTTGTGTGTGTAAGATGAACTTTATCTCTGTCTGGCCAATTCCAATATCTTGAAATGTCACGGCTAAAAGCAATTATTGGTGATTATAAATTTAAATCTAGTGGACATTGACTGTAATATTAAAATAGTCTTTGGCCTACTCTGCTGGAGAAACAATGATTTAAGTATTACCTCTGAAAAGGCAGAGCTAATAAATTTTTTATGTCTTGTTGCTATCTTTTGAAAAGTCTGAAAGTAAATGCTGTACTAAATTATGTGCATCCAATGCGATGGAGGTGCTGGACCGAAAATCACTTAGGCACCTTTTTATCCTGCATACCATTAATACCAACCACATTCACGTCACAAGTTTACTGATAGCAATGGAAAACAGGCCAGCAGAATCTTGCTGATCCATTTGGTTTGCTGGCACGAGCTGCAACTGCATTTTACATTCTATAAAGCACCATGATAATTACCATACCTTTTGCAACTCATCCAAAATCGCTGAGTTTGTAGGCATACATAAATATTTTACAATCATGTTAAGTACATGTTCAGCTGTATTTGTGTGGGCCAAATATTTTTAATTTTCCTCACTAGTAAAGAAAAACATGACAATTATCTCTTATTTATACATATACTGTATACATGTACACTCATTGAGCACTTTATTAGGAACACTATGGTGCTTATAAAGTGCCCAATGTGATGATCTGCTGTTGTAGCCCATCATTCTCAAGGTTCGACGAGTTGTGCATTCTGAGATGCTATTCTGCTCACTGCAATTGTACATATTTGTTATCTGAGTTATGGTAGCCTTTCTGTCAGCTCAAACCAGTCTGGCCATTCTCAGTTGATCATTTATCAACAATTCGTTTCCATCTGCAGAACTGCCGCTCACTGGATGTTTTTTTTTTTGTTGTTTGTTTTTGGAGCCATTCTGAGTAAAATCTAGAGACTGTTGTGCGTGAAAATCCCAGGAGATCAGCAGTTACAGAAATATTCAAACCAGTCCGTCCGGCACCAACAATCATAAAACGGATCACATTTTTTTCACATTCTGATGGTTGATGTGAACATTAACTGAAGTTCCTGACTGATTTTATGTGCATGATTTTATGCATTGCACAGCTGCTTCACAATTGGCTGATTAGATAATCGCATGAATAAGTAGGTGTACAAGTGTTCGTAATAAAAGTTCTAAGTGAGTATATATATGTATACATCGATCAGCCACAACATTAAAACCAACTAACTAATATTGTGTAGGTCCTGCTCGTACCTCCAAATCAGCGCCAACCCGCATCTCAGAATAGCATTTTGAGATTGTATTCTTCTCACCACAATTATACAGAGTGGTTATGAGTTACCGTAGACTTTGTAAGTTCAAACCACTCCGGCCATTCTCTGTTGACCTCTCTCATCAACAAGGCATTGTCGTCCACAGAACTGCTGCTCACTGGATTTTTTATTTTTTTTTGGCATCATTCTGAGTAAATTCTAGAGACTGTTGTGTGTGAAAATCTCAGGAGATCAGCAGTTACAGAAATACTCAAACCAGCCCATCTGGCACCAACAATCATACTACCAGACCTGCCAACCTGTACGCAGTCTAACAGTAAGAGGCAGCCGCATCTAGCCTGCCGAAAAGCAAAAGAAGAAGAGTTCGTCCAATCATAGCGATGGGTTCATTCCGCCAACTATCAAGCGGAGATGATTGACAAATGCATAATGTCAATCATTTCAAGAGATTGCAAATCGATAGCAACACAAAATAGGTTTTATCCCCTCTCGTTCTTCCTCCATCTGGATGGTTCCTCAAGTGAGGACGGTGCTTTTAACTACTTTGCAAAGGTAAACGGGCTGGGGTGGATGTGGAAAGTTGAAATTTTGTACTGAGTTAATTTAACGCAGACCTGCCAAATTTGGGAAAATATTTAACGTTAATAACGTTAGCCAAACGTTACATCATTTGCAAGCTAGCTTGCTTGTTCACCAGGCATTTAAGGAACATAACGTTAAGTTATATTATCCGTGTGTCGCAGATGGTTAAACCTGATTTTCCATAGTACCGTATTCATAATTATTATAGGAGCCAAACCGTAATGAGAGGAGCAGATCATGTCAGGATGAAAAAAGCAAGCGCATGCACCACATAAATAACGTTACCTAGAAAGTTACCGGGAGGTGTGTGTGTGCCTTGCAGTTAAAATAAGTATGACGTCAGATGAGGAGGGCACTGACAGGGAGAGAGAGAGCAACAGACCTAAAAAGAATCGAAAGTTTCTCAGAAGTCAATCGCAAAGTATCAGGAGCAATGGCCGCCCCTCAAAACTGCCAAATCATGCATTTTGCTCACAACTAATATTGTGGCTAAACCTTTTTTATTATTATTGAATAGGCTACATATTTTTCCATTAGGCCAATAATATGTGTGCCTATATTATCTGATTCAATTATTAAATTATTAAATAAAATGGAAATCCTGAACAGAAACTTGGGTTTTATTCATAATTCACAGTTTTTTGTGTTTTTTGTTTATTTTTGTAATGTAAAAACTTTAAATGAAAACATATATTGCAATAAAAAAAACATTATTTAAATTTGTATTAAATAATTGAATGCAATTAATTATGGTTATCAGTTTGTATAAGCACACATATCATACAATGAAATATTAATTATGGAAAAAAAAAATAGTTTTAAGTGGGTGAACTTAAACTTTTGACTTTCACTGTACACTCACCTAAAGGATTATTAGGAACACCTGTTCAATTTCTCATTAATGCAATTATCTAATCAACCAATCACATGGCAGTTGCTTCAATGCATTTAGGGGTGTGGTCCTGGTCAAGACAATCTCCTGAACTCCAAACTGAATGTCAGAATGGGAAAGAAAGGTGATTTAAGCAATTTTGAGCATGGCATGGTTGTTGGTGCCAGACGGGCCGGTCTGAGTATTTCACAATCTGCTCAGTTACTGGGATTTTCACGCACAACCATTTCTAGGGTTTACAAAGAATGGTGTGAAAAGGGAAAAACATCCAGTATGCGGCAGTCCTGTGGGCGAAAATGTTGATGCTAGAGGTCAGAGGAGAATGGGCCGACTGATTCAAGCTGATAGAAGAGCAACTTTGACTGAAATAACCACTCGTTACAACCGAGGTATGCAGAAAAGAATTTGTTCAGCCACAACACACACAACCTTGAGGCGGATGGGCTACAACAGCAGAAGACCCCACCGGGTACCACTCATCTCCACTACAAATAGGAAAAAGAGGCTACAATTTGCAAGAGCTCACCAAAATTGGACAGTTGAAGACTGGAAAAATGTTGCCTGGTCTGATGAGTCTCGATTTCTGTTGAGACATTCAGATGGTAGAGTCAGAATTTGGCGTAAACAGAATGAGAACATGGATCCATCATGCCTTGTTACCACTGTGCAGGCTGGTGGTGGTGGTGGTGTAATGGTGTGGGGGATGTTTTCTTGGCACACTTTAGGCCCCTTAGTGCCAATTGGGCATCGTTTAAATGCCACGGCCTACCTGAGCATTGTTTCTGACCATGTCCATCCCTTTATGGCCACCATGTACCCATCCTCTGATGGCTACTTCCAGCAGAATAATGCACCATGTCACAAAGCTCGAATCATTTCAAATTGGTTTCTTGAACATGACAATGAGTTCACTGTACTAAAATGGCCCCCACAGTCACCAGATCTCAACCCAATAGAGCATCTTTGGGATGTGGTGGAATGGGAGCTTCGTGCCCACAAATCTCCATCAACTGCAAGATGCTATCCTATCAATATGGGCCAACATTTCTAAAGAATGCTTTCAGCACCTTGTTGAATCAATGCCACGTAGAATTAAGGCAGTTCTGAAGGCAAAAGGGGGTCAAACACAGTATTAGTATGGTGTTCCTAATAATCCTTTAGGTGAGTGTATATTATAATACAGCACAGTGCAGTGCAAGTTTGTAAAATATTAAAATAAAAAATGTAGTTCTTCTCAAGAATATATGATTGTATTGTTTTCTTCATAGCTGATTTATATGTTGAATAACTTGATGATATGGTGTTGAGTAGGAAAATGACCTTGTGCAAAGCGAAGTGGTGCAATAGCATGTGATCTTAGTGTTACACTATTGTGATACTCAAAATATTTTTCCATGGTTGGCAGGTCTGTACTACGGTTGAAATCACTGAGATCATATTTTCCCCATTCTGATGGTTGATATGAACATTAACTGAAGCTCCTGACCCATATCTGCATGATTTTATGCACTGCTGTCACACAATTGGCTGATTAAATAATTGCATGGATGATTGTTGGTGCCAGATGGGCTGGTTTGAGTATTTCTGTAACTGCTGATCTCCTGGGATTTTCACACACAACAGTTTCTAGAGTTTTCTTCTATATATATATAGACACCGAACAAAATAAATAAATACAAATAATGAAACAAGCATTTGTAGCACCCCCTGATGTCAAGCTTTTTGTTTACACACATTATGATATTGTCAAATAAGACCCTATCTTATTTGATGGAACTAACAAAAATGCTGCTACATGTCAATGCTGTTTATTTGTGTGTGTGTGTGTGGGCATGTTTATGTGGTTTACGAAATAGCTTAAAAACATATTAAACTATGTTTTATTGAAAATGTAAAAATGCAGAAAGTTTTCTGTGAGGGTTAGTTTTAGGAGTTGTGTTAGGTTTAGGGGATAGAATCTATAGTTTGTGCAGTATAAAAAAATCATTATGTCTATGGGTAGTCCTCATAATGATAAGTAGTAGACCAACGTGTGTGTGTGTGTGTGTGTGTGTGTGTGTGTGTGAACAGTCTCTCTCTCTCTCACACACACACACACACACTCAATTACATTTCGATAAAAGTACTTTACTGGCATCATTGTGTTTACATACAATATTACCAAATCATTAAATAACAAAACAATTACTGAAAAGAAAATCAAATATGATAATAATAAAATTTGACAGAATAAGAGTAAACAAAGATAAAAAATAAGGTTCCAAGCAATAAATAAAATGTAAAATCACAAATCACAAACAGAAAACAATTGTAATTCTGATGTAGTCTTTCTTTTGTAATTAAAAATGAATAGATACGCAAACTGAAACAGACACCGTGCAAAGCATTCTCTCTGGATGGTAGGGTTTTATTGTAAATAAGTTATGCTTTACTGTGTCCCAATTACTTTATTACTGCACTCTGCAGCAGCATAACTTTAAATCTGTACGTTGAAGTTCAAGTGCTTTATGATAATTTCTCTCCCACGTGGCAGGGGATAAAATGAAACACAGTATCTTCTGAACCGCAGGTAGGCCACTGAAGTAAAGATAGATTGCGGTTCAATATTCAGAATGTATTTGCCTATAAATCCACCGTGCGCTGCTGTAGACATGAAAATAATATCTCTTGTTATTGTTCACTAATTGTGAATTCAGGTGACGTGGTCCTCCGGTCCGTAATTGGTGTTTTTGTCATTGCGTCTCTATATTTTGTAATGCGTAATGCTCAAAAAGTTGTTCACCTAGAAAAGTGAAAAACACTTTCATCTTAACCAGTCTGATTTGTGTTTTTTTGTTTTTCACAGCAACATTTTGTCTGTCAACTCTTGTTAAGTCCACGTCCAACAATATCGGTTGTGTCAATAATGGTCTTTTGCCATAGAGAACTAGTATGATCTAGACAGGTCATACTAGGCTCAAATAGTTCTTCATGATCTGTGAAATGCTTCACAGTTCAGTTAATATAGGTCAGCCAATATTTCACATTTCTGAGACAATAACAGATAAGAGAAGTCTGTATTTAGGCATTGGGAGGTGATATTCTTTAAGTAAGAACAATACTTTCAGATATAATTGCATTTGTGAAAAACAAAATTCCAGAATTGTAAGGAAGATTTAAGATTTAACATTTTCCTCAGAAGAAGAGCGGGACTCCGATGAACATTTGTATTTTGAAGAGAGACTTGATCCAGCCGAGGATACAATTTCAGATGAGTAAGTCAGTTAGTTTTTATTAGTTTATTATTATGCTATTTTATATAAACTTTTTAACTTTTATTTTACTAGTGGGACTGTTTCTAGACTTGCCAGCCAGGATTCAGAGTATTGACATTTGAAATATGTCCTAATAAGCAAGTTTTAGTTACATTTAAATTATGTTTCGGCTAAAGCATGTATTTAAATTGTATGATGTATAATATAAATATGCCCATATTAGCATATTATTATGATTTCTGAAGGATCATGTGACACTGAAGACTGCAGTAATGATGCTGAAAATTCAGCTTTGATCACAAATTGCATTTTACAATATATTTAAATAGAAAACTGTTCTTTTAAGTTGTAAAAAGAGTTCAGAATATCAATATTTTTTTGGTATTTTGGATCAAATAAATGCAGTCTTGGTGAGCAGAAGAGACTTCTTTTAATGGTAGTGTAGGTCTAAAATTAAGTAAAGTCTTTATGTAAAAAAATATATAGTCAGATTACTTCTTTTAACTTAAAACATGATTTTGATCATTAAGTCTCCTCATATTCATTATCTTTCTGTCACATTCCTCACTGATAGGCCCAGGGGTGGGGTCATTGTCTCTCAGGTGTGAATCACCTTAATATTCATGATCATTCACGCCTCCTCGCATATTACCTTTCAACACTAAAATTGTCTTACAAAAGTTAAATTACTATATTGTTTTGTATGAATGAGTGATCAGGATGGTTTTCACATCATTTTGTAGCAAAAACTCTAGGCTACAAGATCCAGTTCTCAAAAGTCTTGTGGACAAATGTTTAGTATGTGTTATATTACATTATTTCAGTGACTTAAAATTTTAGTTTTTTTCAAAAACCACGCATAAACGTTATTTTCTCAAAAATACAAACATGTACACACATGTTGCTCACATATTATTGTAGCCCTGTTTGTGCTGAATAAAGTGTTATCAGACTTTAGCCATTAACATGTTTTTAAGCAACTGAAAAAAGCACAAATGTCAAGGCATGTCAAAACTTCTCCAGGGCCCAAAATACCCTCAGACCCCAGAGGGTTAAACCTAGTATGACCCATACAGGCGACCTTTGTTATAATAAGCATTTTATGGATTATACAGCTTATTTTCATATTTTACAGTGTCAATATGTATGACGCCAACTAAATGAGTAAACGCTATTTGTGGAAGTTCACAAATCATGAAGATCAAATTAAGCCTAGGCTTTTTACTATTTTTTTGCCTTAGATCATTAATATTTCACAATGCAAATATGCAATTTTTCATCAAAATTAATGAAATCCATTTGTGAAATTTTTCACAAATACAATTATATCTGAAAGTATTGTTCTTACTTATTATAAGTGTTTTAATAACGTACTGATTTCTCTAATACGTTATTAAAATATTGGTTGACCTATATTAACTGAACTATGAAGCATCTCACAGATCATGAAGAACTATTTGAGCCTAGTATGACCTTTCTAGATCATAGTTAACTTTGTAAAGTTATAGTCAATTTTACAACTTCCTTGCCATGATGATATAATGTCAACAAACCCTAAAATGACTGTAAAAATGACTATAAACACTAAAACCCTAAAACGACCATAAAAATGACTATTTAAACTAATTTACTGCTCAAATTATACATGAGTTTTAACAGAAGAATTAATGCTTTAAGTGTTTTTCTAAAATTATATGCTTCACTTTTTTTGTTTAAACCCTCCAACAATGTGCCACATTCACTTCCATTGTTAGTGTCTCACTGTAACACAGATTTCTGCTTTTTTTTGAAGAAAAGGAGGGATGAATCAAAATTAATTTAATATAGAACAGTTAGTTCCGGTCCTCAAATCTGATTGGACGAGAGACGTTCCATGAGCACTGATGGTCTGACAGGATCAGCACTCGGATGCTTCACTATGTGTATCACTACGCTTGTGTTTGTGCTGTTCTAAACTAAGGCGTAAGAGCAGTGCATATCTGTTAGGAGTTACTGTCTTTATTTTTGAAATTACATATGTTAGCCAGCAGGTGGTGGCAAAAGATCATTTTGTGTGTAATATGAGCCAGTTGGTGACGTAAAGTGAATCCGTTAGTCGTTGTTTACATAGAACAGCGCTCTGTTATTGCTCGTATTACCATTACATTACTTAAGCCTGGACATTGTTTTGAACAGCTTTAAATTAACAATTTCAGTATTAAGGCTCATTGCAGCTGAGAGACACACATGACTGTTTGATTACAGAACTCAAGGCGCTTACAGAGTTTCCACGTTGGATACACACTGTTTAAAAATGGCGGAGGACATCGCTGTTTCTATAGTGATCGACTCTTGCATGGCTACCACGAAATTGGGAGAAATACCCCCGCTTAAAACATTATATATTTTATGTAGTACTGCCCTTCAAAAGCTACTTTACACAAAATGTACTAGAATTTACACAAATCATCCTGTTCAAAAGTTTGCATCCCCTTGGTTCTTGGTTCTTGTGTTGCCTCCTTGAGCATCAATGAATGCTTGCACCTTTTTTAATAGTTGTGTATGTGTCCATCAATTGTCCTAAATATCAAAAGCTGTATTTTACATAATTTAGCCAAAAATATCCCAAATGTGCAGAAAATGCTGGGAAACCAAAGAATGTACAGTATTTTTCTTGAGAAAAATGGGAAGCTTCATAGCTCAGGACAAAGCAGGGACTCATTAACAATTATTACACAAACGGTCATTAATCATAGAGAAAGCAACACACCATATTAAAGGGTTTGCTCTTGTGCCAATAGCTCTAAAGCTTGTGTGCAGTCTGTCTCATCAATGCGCACAGGAGATCAACGGTCAGTGAAGAGTTTTGTGTCCTTTTGAAGCTTTTGAAGTGGTCACCATAAACTGCCATTGTGTGACTTCATTGAGCATATTTTTTTTAATTCACAATTTCTCCCTTTTGTGTTAAAAAAAAAGAAAGAAAATCATATGGAGTTATAACAACACAGGGGTGAGTAAACAATGAATGAATTTGACTTTTTTGATGAACTAATCCTTTTAGAGCCAAGAGAAAGTAATCCTTTGAACCGGATCATTTGTTTAAATTCAGTAACCATTTTGTCTTGTGGAATATATGTGAGTATCTATTGTCAACTACATTTTTCAAAGTAGTACTAAATATATTTTTATGATACCTCTTTTTTTTTTTAAACAATAACACATGGACGCATCAGGGTTTTATGTGCACAAGCAGTGCGTAGAACTGCCCCACGTTTTCCACAAATTAGCAATCATATCAGTGTTAAATGGCCCTAATATTAGCAGTGAGCTTTACCAGTGTTTTCGGATGTAGCATTTGCAGTCAAGTCGTGAAATGTAACTTCTCAGTGAGTGCAAATTACTACTGTGTTGACTCATTATTTTCCAAATCTAGTCAGCAAAAAAAAGACAAAGGAATCTCAGTATATATTATTTCTTTAGATTGGGATCATTTGAGATAAAACTAAACTCAATTGAAAGGACAAATTTAAATTTAAATTGAAGTAGAAATAAAAAACTAAATAAAAATTGAAACAATAATAACAATTTTAATGACAAACACAGCTTTCACTTTCTTTGGTCTATGTTTGAGTGGAGGGGAAAAAGCAACAAATAATTTAAATGTCAATAAGACACAATAAGAAGTGTGTTGAAGGACAGTTTTGCCTTCATACTTATAAAGCATATGCTTTCATTCTGAAACCACTTTGAAATTTGTTCAGCAGGAAACTAATCATAATATATATATATATATATATATATATATATATATATATATATATATGTATATGTGAAAGGCAACAGAGGTGTTTTTGTTGCATTTGTATTGACAAACTGTTTTTATTAGTTGTGAAAGAAAAACAATCTTAAACTAATCTTAAAATATTGACGTTTATGGTTACAATTTTAATTCAGATTCATGAACATATTAATTCAGACTTGACTCAGACTCTGCCTGATATGGTCTCTGTCTTGAGTCCTTTTGGACTCGGACTCAAATTTTTAAAGACTCTGACTTGACTCTGACTCGACTAAGGTGGACTCGAACCCAACATTATATATTAGTATTATATACTTGTAGTAGTTGTAGTATTTTAAAGATTCATGTTTTGGAATTTAAGTGCAAAATTTAGATAAATTAGCTGCAAAAATAAATGGCACCATGTGGAACACTTGCTTCTGTTTCACACAAGAATATAAAAGATTCGGTGCCTGGGTAGTGCAGGAAGTAAAGATGCTAACTACCTCACCTGGAGTTGCAAGTTTGAGTCCAGGGCTTTTTGAGTGACTCCAGTCTGGCTTCCTTAGCAACCAGTTGGCCCGGTTGCTAAGGTGGGTAGAGTCACGTTGGGTTAACCTCCTTGTGGTCACTATAATGTGGTTCTCGGCCTCGGTGGGGCGCATGGAGGGTGTGGATGCCACGGAGCATAGCGTGAAGCCTCCACTCAAGCTATTTCTCAATGCTCTAAACAAGCCACGCGATAAGATGCGCGGATTGATGGTCTCAAACGCGGAGGCAACTGAGATTCATCCTCCGCCACCTGGATTGAGGGGAGTCACTATGCCACAATGAGTACTTAAGCGCATTGGAAATTGGGCATTCCAAATTGGGGAGAAAAGGGGGGAAATCCAAAATAAATAAAATAAAAGACTGAGCAAAAGCTTGTCCTTCAATAAATTATTTATTCAATTACGATAATGCCAAAGGTACATGTGCACATTTTTTATTTATTTATTCTGTGCTTGTGCATTGTGGGATTTAAATTTATCCAAGTGGCTTGAGTGTTTTGACTATGTTCACCAAAATTTGTTCAGATCTATTTAATGGTTCGTTCAGTGACCATTTCTGGTGATGCCACCTGGTGATGTCTTGTGTGAAATGAGTTAGTCACTGAATCAATGATCAAAAGAAAATTGTTATCCTTTAAAATGTGTATGTCTACAGACCTACAAAGAGACTTTAGTTGACGTTTTAAGCATTATAAGAACAAAGCAAATCTATAATTTCCCTACAGTTTGTGAGCTGCTGAGAATGACTTTTATGAAAAGACAACAAATATAGTCTTATAATAATTATAAGTTTCAATAACATCTGTACATTTTCATGTATAAAAAAACATGTCTACATGTCTATTTACTTCAGTAATAAGAATAAGTGTTCTAAGAACACAGACGATCTATCTGATTTCATACAGTTTGTTGACAGCACACCAACGTAGAGTTAAAAAAACAAGAGCTGATATTAAAAATGTCTTAACATATTAAACGTAGATCTAGTAATTAAATTGGCAAAAAGAACCAATCAAACTTTTACCTCACAAACATAATGTAAAAGCATAACGTAATGAAGACTTGTGAGCTGATATAAACTCCACTTACAATGTGTGCTTAAAAGAAGGATTGTCCTTTGTTTTCTGCTGCACATTTCATGTAATGCTGCCAATCAAGAATTATATGCCGATAAATAACTCTCGTTTCTCATCTCTAGATGAATAATTTAGTTCAACATCAGTGCTGATAAAAAACATGAATAAATGAGCATTGTTGAAAGCATCTTTGTAGAAATGAATGTAGCCGCATTGATTAGACTGTCTGACTGACGGTCTATTACATAAGTGTTGTTTCAACTCATAAAACTCACCTGTGATTGTCTGGATGGTTGCTCATTCAGCCCAAAGTAACAAAACACAAAAAATTCTGTATCAAATCCACAATTTGGACTCTGTATTGGTTTAGCTTGGAAAAGTGTGTGTGGGGGGGGGGGGGGGGGATTACCATTTTAAAGAGTTCGGGGGATGTGTCCCACATGTCCCCCCTGACTGCTATGCCCTTGAGACTGACGATGGGTAAGAAGGACTCTGTTGTGTTTTGTGTGTGTGTGTGTGTGTGTGTGTGTGAACAGTCTCTCTCTCTCCAGTTCAATTCCATTTCGATAAAAGTACTTTATTGGCATCATTGTGTTTACATACAATATTACCAAAGCATTAAATAACAAAACAATTACTGTGTACTGTGTGTGTGTGTGTTTGTGGTGTGTCCATCAGTGTAATGACTCCGGGGGGACACATTACAAAGGTTCCACCCTTCTAACCGGTGTTTATGCTGGTGTTTTAACGGTAAATGCGTTAAGCGCGATTAAGAAAAAAATATGTGTTATACAGTGTGTGTGTGTGTGTATATATATATATATATATATATATATATATATATATATATATATACACACACACGTAGTTGGGAAAACATTGATAAATTGCAATGCAAAATAGAGATGCAAATTTCTCCTGTTTTTTAGACAGTAAGAGGAAGTTTTCAATTTACAACACAATTCAACACACAAAAATAAGAAAAATAAATTATTACAAGCTGTAAGGGAAAATTCATGAAGAGAAAGTAATTTGACGCCCTGATGAGGACTATTGATATTTATGATATAGTAGCTAGTATAATAAAAATCATTAAAAAAATTATCTCAATGTAATGTATATTTATTATACCATGAATAACATAAAGAAAATATTTTGTTAAGAATATAAATCGCAGAAAATAGCTGAAAAAAATTAGGATAGTTTATTTATGATTAACTCTTTTTTTTTCTTTTTTTTTTTTGTGAATATAGAAAAGGTTTGACAATGCCCATTTTTGCTGTGCTTAGAAAAATTGTCTCAAATTTATGAAAGTGAATATTTTAGGGTGATATTTTCAGATAATAATTTTTCAATCATTAAGCATGTTGAATTAAAAAAAATACAGGTTACTTGAAAAATAGCTAAATTTGCTCCAAAATTGTTAGCAATTAACAGACAGTTAAAATGATTTTTCCCCCTGCCAAAATCTGTTGTTATGATACAGTTCAGAGTGTCAGATATTGTTTACCTGTATTTAATGAAAATTACATACTATTTAATTGCTTTAAGCAAACATTGCTTAAAAATGTGTGTATGTGGGCGGGTTTGGGTGGTTTTTGAGGACATTGTTTTAGGTTACAAACTGGTCATTACAAGGGTGTTATGATATAAATGTGGTTTATGAGTACATTTCTAATGTCCCCATAATTCAAATCGCTCAAAAAACATACTAAATATGTTTTATTGAAAATGTAAAAATGCAGAAAGTTTTTGTGAGGGTTAGGTTTGGGGGTAGGGTTAGGTTATAGAATCTATAGTTCATTCGAACAGTATAAAAATCATTATGTCTATGGAGAGTCCTCACAGTGATACCTGCGCACCAACGTGTGTGTGTGTGTGTGTGTGTGTGTGTGTGTGTGTGTGTGTGTGTGTGTGTGTGTGTGCATATATGGCCTCCAGACAGCATTTATCTTGAAGAAGTGAGGTGGAAGGTCTTGCCATTTCTAATAAGAAGCAAAAGCTTACTCATTGTGATGAGTCTGGGTTTAGCGTTGCAATATTATCAGAATTTTACCTGAACATTGTCAATGCCATTGAATATCTCTGATTTGTAGATATGATCTTTGCGAAACAGGCTATCCTCAAAAAATTTCCTTGAATTATCTCAAAATGGAGTCATCCGAAAGGGATGAAAATTATGTGTTCTCACACAACTGAGGTGTAACAAATGACAGGCAGATATGACAAGATAAAAGTTTTTTGGGCCACTCCCTGAGAAGGTTTGGTGGACAGGGGAAGCATTGCGAGCAGTTTCTGATTTATTTAACATTTATCAGGCAGCAGCACGTTCTCTCAGTCTGACATGCTTTCTGAGCATCTTCGTTCCTTCACAGTTCATTGTGCTTCACTTTGCACAAAATCATTTATTCATATCAAAGAGAAAGTATAAGCATTAGACGTTATCACATGGTTAGCTAAAGTAAAATGTATTTTGAATAGGAAAGCTTGTTTGCTTAGGTGTTGTGCTTGCATTACTGAGTGGAGTGGTCTTTATTTGTATGGCGCATAACTGCCAAAATTTTCTTCGCTCAATTAAAAAATGAGTGAATCCTATTTGACTAGGGAGTGCCATCTTAGGTAAGATGGCGTTAAGAGAAAGTACACTTTGGTCAGTTCCCTCTTAATCTATTGTCCCTTTGGGATGTCTACACTTAAACTCTTGCTCCTTTTCCTTTTCATCATCTTCCCCTGTGAATATGTTTCTTGCACCATATGCCTGAACCCAGCATGATAGCTTTTCCATCTTGCAAGTTGTAGCTAAATAAAGATTTGTTTGGAGGTGCACCCCTCGGTTTATTAACTTTTATTTTGTTCATTTACAGCGTTGAAATTTCCGGAGTGGCTGCGTGGTGCGATAGCAGTTCAGGAGTCGGGGTCGTGCTTCAGAGCATTAAACTGTATGCAAATTCATGGCAATATTTGCCAGCAAGCCTCATAATAGGATACTTGATGGCTTAAATAAATGGCAGCTATATACATATACATACATACACACACACATATTTACACACCCAAGCTTGGCAGGCCTGGTGTGGTGAAAAGAAAATAAAGGTGACTTGCTGCAGGGAGCCCTGCTCCAGCGAAACGAGTAACATGTTTTTTCTTAAGTTATTTATCGCCAGAGTGCTCGTGGAAAGATAGGAAATAAATAAATAAAAGTAACCGCACACATCAGAAGCTACAATCTCCAGCTCTCAAGGTGCTGCAGAGATTTATGGCTTTACAAGTTAGCAATGTATAAACCTTTGAATGTTCAGCGCCAGTAGTTTCAAAGGGCTTATTTGAAGTTGCTTTAACTGCTGAGAGGCGGCAAATTTGAGAGGTAAATTTCTAGGCAGCTCTGAACCTGAGTATAGTTTTCAAAACAGAAAAAAAAATAACAACCTTATTTTACAGTTTTTAAGGAACATTTCATACCAAATGCATATTTGTCTTTGAACTGTTTATATACACTCACCTAAAGGATTATTAGGAACACCATACTAATACTGTGTTTGACCCCCTTTCGCCTTCAGAACTGCCATGTGATTGGTTGATTAGATAATTGCATTAATGAGAAATTGAACAGGTGTTCCTAATAATCCT
Source organism: Moxostoma hubbsi (assembly GCA_032164185.1). NCBI lineage: Eukaryota > Metazoa > Chordata > Actinopteri > Cypriniformes > Catostomidae > Moxostoma > Moxostoma hubbsi. The sequence goes on from JAVLUX010000018.1 coordinate 23,241,009, forward strand.
TTAGGTGAGTGTATATACACATATATATATATATACATATATACATATATATATATATATATATATATATATATATATATATATATATATATATATATATATATATATATACACACTCACCTAAAGGATTATTAGGAACACCTGTTCAATTTCTCATTAATGCAATTATCTAATCAACCAATCACATGGCAGTTGCTTCAATGCATTTAGGGGTGTAGTCCTGGTCAAGACAATCTCCTGAACTCCAAACTGAATGTCAGAATGCGAAAGAAAGGTGATTTAAGCAATTTTGAGCGTGGCATGGTTGTTGGTGCCAGACGGGCCGGTCTGAGTATTTCACAATCTGCTCAGTTACTGGGATTTTCACGCGCAACCATTTCTAGGGTTTACAAAGAATGGTGTGAAAAGGGAAAAACATCCAGTATGCGGCAGTCCTGTGGGCGAAAATGCCTTGTTGATGCTAGAGGTCAGAGGAGAATGGGCCGACTGATTCAAGCTGATAGAAGAGCAACTTTGACTGAAATAACCACTCGTTACAACCGAGGTATGCAGCAAAGCATTTGTGAAGCCACAACACGCACTACCTTGAGGCAGATGGGCTACAACAGCAGAAGACCCCACCGGGTACCACTCATCTCCACTACAAATAGGAAAAAGAGGGTACAATTTGCAAGAGCTCACCAAAATTGGACAGTTGAAGACTGGAAAAATGTTGCCTGGTCTGATGAGTCTCGATTTCTGTTGAGACATTCAGATGGTAGAGTCAGAATTTGGCGTAAACAGAATGAGAACATGGATCCATCATGCCTTGTTACCACTGTGCAGGCTGGTGGTGGTGGTGGTGTAATGGTGTGGGGGATGTTTTCTTGGCACACTTTAGGCCCCTTAGTGCCAATTGGGCATCGTTTAAATGCCATGGCCTACCTAAGCATTGTTTCTGACCATGTCCATCCCTTTATGGCCACCATGTACCCATCCTCTGATGGCTACTTCCAGCAGGATAATGCACCATGTCACAAAGCTCGAATCATTTCAAATTGGTTTCTTGAACATGACAATGAGTTCACTGTACTAAAATGGCCCCCACAGTCACCAGATCTCAACCCAATAGAGCATCTTTGGGATGTGGTGGAACGGGAGCTTCGTGCCCTGGATGTGCATCCCACAAATCTCCATCAACTGCAAGATGCTATCCTATCAATATGGGCCAACATTTCTAAAGAATGCTTTCAGCACCTTGTTGAATCAATGCCACGTAGAATTAAGGCAGTTCTGAAGGCGAAAGGGGGTCAAACACAGTATAAGTATGGTGTTCCTAATAATCCTTTAGGTGAATATATATATATATATATATATATATATATATATATATATATATATATATATATATATATATATATATATGTATGTGTGTAAAGCTGTTCAATTGAAAGGAGGGGGTGAGAACCGGCTTGGCAATATAAATAATATTTTAATGATAAACTTAAACAAAAGACACAAATACAAACACATAGCGGAAATGCCCGTAAACGATCTCTTTCTCCCGCACCACCTTCCGCAGTCGGCCTTATCCCTCTCGGAGGCTTAATTAGCCTGATAAGGGACCGGGTGTGTAGAATCACCACCCGGCCCCGCCCTCTGCCCTGCCACATTCCTCCCTCGTTCTCTCAGGCTGGAGAGCCCCCGGCATGACGTACACCGTTCACTGCGGTCGGGCAACTCCATCCTCCTGCAGCGACACTCCCCCTGGGTGGACGGCAGTGTCGAGGACTCCGCGACGGGCATCCCTACTCCTTCCTGGATTCCGGCACCAGTGTAAAGCTATTCAATGGAAAGGAGGAGGCGAGAACCGGCTTGGCAATATAAATAATATTTTAATGATAAACTTAAACAAAAGACACAAACACGCATACATGACGGACATGCCCGTAAACAATCTCTCTCTCTCCCGCACCATCTTCCGCAGATGGCCTTTATCCCTCTCAGAGGCTTGATTAGTCTGATAAGGGACTGGGTATGTAGAATCACCCTCCGGCCTGCCACTATATATATATATATATATATATATATATATATATATATATATTTAAATATTAGGGCTGTTGATTTAATGTGTTAATTCAGTGCGAGTCATTTTACAAAAAATAACACTTTAAAAAAAAAAATTATTAATAAGGAAGATTCCTGAGAAATGCAAGCTTGTAGTACCACCTGTTTACTCCAGAGGGCAGTAAGTGAAATTTCAGCTGTATGAGCAATGCGCAGTTTATACAGTGAAGAAAACAAATGCGATCTAAGGGATATCAAGATGTGTTTAAAGATTGAGTATTAATCTGTATTTAACTTGACACGGTGACCTAAACATTTTATGTTTATGACGCAACACACCCTGACGTAGGTGTAAATTGACGGGCCCTTAAACAAGCCCTCATAATAAATCTCAAACTGATTGACAAATTCACTTGTGAAATGGATTGCTTTGAACTGCATGCAACAATACGTTGTATTCTAAAGCCGCTTTTTGTATGGCCTTATCAATGATTAACTCTTCTGCTTCAGGAATCTAAAGCATTTTATTTATCTGAAAATATATATACATATATACATATACATATATATATATATACATACAGGTGCTGGTCATATAATTAGAATATCATCAAAAAGTTGATTTATTTCAGTAATTCCATTCAAAAAGTGAAACTTGGATATTATATTCATTCATTACACACAGACTGATATATTTCAAATGTTTATTTCATTGAATTGTGATGATTATAACTGACAACTAATGAAAACCCCAAAATCAGTATCTCAGAAAATTAGAATATTAATTAAGACCAATACAAAAAAAGGATTTTTAGAAATGTTGGCCAACTGAAAAGTATGAACATGAAAAGTATGAGCATGTACAGCACTCAATACTTAGTTGGGGCTCCTTTTGCCTGAATTACTGCAGCAATGCGGTGTGGCATGGAGTCGATCAGTCTGTGGCACTGCTCAGGTGTTATGAGAGCCAAGGTTGCTCTGATTGTGGCCTTCAGCTCTTCTGCATTGTTGGGTCTGGCGTATCGCATCTTCCTCTTCACAATACCCCATAGATTTTCTATAGGGTTAAGGTCAGGCGAGTTTGCTGGCCAATTAAGAACAGGGATACTATGGTCCTTAAACCAGGTACTGGTAGCTTTGGCACTGTGTGCAGGTGCCAAGTCCTGTTAGAAAATGAAATCTGCATCTCCATAAAATTGGTCAGCAGCAAGAAGCATGAAGTGCTCTAAAACTTCCTGGTAGACGGCTGCGTTGACCTTGGACCTCAGAAAACACAGTGGACCAACACCAGCAGATGACATGGCACCCCAAACCATCACTGACTGTGGAAACTTTACACTGGACTTCAAGCAACATGGATTATGTGCCTCTCATCTCTTCCTCCAGACTCTGGGACCTTGATTTCCAAAGGAAACGCAAAATGTACTTTCATCAGAGAACATAACTTTGGACCACTCAGCAGCAGTCCAGTCCTTTTTGTCTTTAGCCCAGGCGAGACACTTCTGACGCTGTGTCTTGTTCAAGAGTGGGTTGACACAAGGAATGCAACAGCTGAAACCCATGTCTTGCATACGTCTGTGCGTGGTGGTTCTTGAAGCACTGACTCCAGCTGCAGTCCACTCTTTGTGAATCTCCCCCACATTTTTGAATGGGTTTTGTTTCACAATCCTCTCCAGGGTGCGGTTATCCCTATTGCTTGTACACTTTTTTCTACCACATCTTTTTCTTCCCTTTGCCTCTCTATTAATGTGCTTGGACACAGAGCTCTGTGAACAGCCAGCCTCTTTAGCAATGACCTTTTTGTGTCTTGCCCTCCTTGTGCAAGATGTCAATGGTCGTCTTTTGGACAGCTGTCAAGTCAGCAGTCTTCCCCATGAATGTGTAGCCTACAGAACTAGACTGAGAGACCATTTAAAGGCCTTTGCAGGTGTTTTGAGTTAATTAGCTGATTAGAGTGTGGCACCAGGTGTCTTCATTATTGAACCTTTTCACAATATTCAAATTTTCTGAGATACTGATTTTGGGGTTTTCATTAGTTGTCAGTTATAATCATCAAAATTAAAAGGAATGAACACTTGAAATATATCAGTCTGTGTGGAATGAATGTATACATTATACAAGTTTCACTTTTTGAATGGAATTACTGAAATAAATCAACTTTTTGATGATATTCTAATTATATGACCAGCACCTGTATGTATGTGTGTGTATATATATATATATATATATACACACACATACACACACACATTAGAATACATTTCCCTATGCCTGCATACCTGGTCTGATTACCCCACAGCTGTTACATATCATCACACTATTTAAACCCTGTCTGTTAGTTCACTCAGTGCGAAGTCTTGTTTGCCCCGGCTACATTTCTGAGCGTTTTGTTTATTCCCTGAGTTGCCTTTTCTGTGTTTGGACCTTACCTTGGATTACCACATTACGATCATTTGCTGCCTGTCTATTTATACCTCTGCCTGGAATACTACTACTACTGCTGTTTTGCTGCCTGCCCCGAACCTCTGCCTGTTTGCCCTGTTTCTGCTCTGTCTCTGATGTTGTTGATTGCCCTGATTATTCGACCCTCGCCTGTCTGTACTCTGAATTTACCTGTTTAAATAAACCGCATAGTGATCCCTCTCAACCCGAGTCCTCGTTACAATGTGTATATATATGTATATGTATATGTATGTGTGTGTGTGTGTGTGTGTGTATATATATATATATATATATATATATATATATATATATATATATATATATATATATATATATATATATATATATAATTTTTTTTTTTTTTAATATTTAAAGATAACTATGTATAATTATATATTGATATAAATATGTATAATCATTATATATTGAGTTACTGTTTTATGAGGGGCTTTCTCAGCAAATATTTTTATATGCGATTAAATGCGATTAATCACGAATAATTAATCGGGACACCATGTAATTAATTTGATTAAACATTTCAATCGATTGACAGCCCTAAGACACTGCGGAGACCATACCCGGCCCCGAGAAGGGGGATACGTGGAGAATAATTTTTTACCTCAGTAAGAGCTCCACATGGGGACCTAAGTGACGCACATACTGGGGCGGCAACGAGCCTCTCCGAAGGCTTGTCGGCCGCTGGGCTAAGGAGGTAGAACTTCCAGGGTTCACACTTTTTTCGAACGCAACTGGGAAAAGAGCGCACGTCTTCGCCTCAAGGGAGGGGAAAGGTGCTATGTGCAAGCGGTGCACCTGGCCAGCTGACCCAAACTTACCTGTTTGTGTCACCTGATAACACACGGGATGAAACTGGCTCAACCCTGAGGTTATGAAACCATGCAAAGGACAATAACCAAGAAGCCGCATCACCCCTGGTAGAATGGGCTTGCAAGCCAACAGGGTGCGGCGCATGCTGGCCATGGAATGCCATAGTGAGGCCATTGATGACACAGTGAGCGATCGTCTGTTTGGAGACTGCGCTTCCTTTCCGCTGTTCACCTAAGCAGACAAAGAGCTGCTCGGAGCTTCTAAAGCTCTGCGTGCGATCCAAATAGATGTGAAGTGCACGCACTGGACACAGCAGTGCCAAGGCTGGGTCTGCCTCCTTCTGAGACAGCGCTTGCTGCATCACCACCTGATCCCTGAAAGGGTCGTGGGAACCTTGGGCACATAGCCCGGTCAGGGTCTCAGGATGACGTGAGAGTAAGCCGGACCAAACTCCAGGCACAGTTCGCTGACAGAGAACGCCTGCAGGTCCCCTACGCTCTTGATGGAGGTGAGCACCGTCAGGAAGGCAGTCTTTAAAGATAGCACCTTTAACTCGGCTGACTCAAGGGACTCGAAAGGAGCTCCCCGAAGGACCATGGAGAGGTCCCGTGAGGGAACAAGGTGCGGCCTGGGGGGTTTATCCTCCTCGCACCTCTCAGGAACCTGACGATCAAACTGTGCTTCCCTAAATTCTTACCATCCACTGCATCGTCATGCGGCGATATATGCTTCCACATACACTTTCAAGGTGGAGAGAGACAGTCGTCCCTCCAACTTCTCTTGCAGGAATGAAAGCACTGATCCTACTGCGAATCTCTGGGGGTCTTCGCCTCGGGAAGAATACCACTTAGCACACAGATGCCACTTCAGGCCATAGAGGCACCTCGTTGAGGGGGCCCTAGCTTGAGTGATCATGTCTACCACTGCAAACAGTAGGCCTCTTAAGTCTTCCGCATCCCGTTCAGGGGCCAGACATGGAGATTCCAGAGGTCTGGTCGCGTGTGCCAGATGGTGCCCCGTCCCTGAGAAAGAAGGTCTTTCCTCTGGGGAATTCGCCAGAACCAAGTCCAGGAGGGCCAATAAGGGACCACTAAGAGGATCTTCTCCTCATCCTCCCTGACCTTGCACAAGGTCTGTGCAAGTAAGCTCACTGGGGGAAACACATATTTGCACAGCCCCTGGCGCCAGGTGTGTGCCAGAGCATCTGTGCCGAGGGGAGCCTCGGTCAGAGAGTACCAAAGCGGAAAGTGGGAGGATTCTGGGGAAGCGAACAGGTCTACCTGTGCTTGGCCGAATTGACTCCAAATCAGCTGGACCACCTGAGGGTGGAGTCTCCACTCTCCCCTTAGCGTAACCTGCCACAACAGTGCGTCCTCTGTGCTGTTGAGGTGGCCCGGGATGTGAGTGGCTCGTAGCGACTTGAGCCACCGCTGACTCCATAGGAAGAGACGTCGGGAGAGTTGTGACATTCGACGAGAGTGTAGGCCACCTTGACAGTTGATGTATGCATTGCTGATGTCGCTGTGTTGTCCATCTGGACCAACATATTCTTGCATTTCAGCGGCAATAGCCTCCTCAGGGCAAGTTGTACTGCCAGCCACTCGAGGCAGTTGATGTGCCAACACACTTGTGGGCCAGTCCAAGGGCTGGCGACTGAGTGACGCATATGGCGCCCCAGCCACGCTGGGAGGCATCTGTCGTAACTACGACTTGCCTGGGGACCTGGCCTAGGGGAACTCCTGCCCATAGGAAAGCTAAGTCTGACCAGGGGCTGAATAGACGGCGACAAGCCTGCATGACGAGAACGCGGTATGTGCCCTGGTGCCATGCTCGTCTATCGACTCTGGTCTGTAGCCAGTGCTGAAGTGTCTCATATGCATGAGAGATAAGACATGACCTCTTTAAAGCAAGTGTTGCAGATCCCATCAGTTATAATGTTTGGACAGAAACCTCCTAACCTTGCTTGGCCTTTTCTTAGCCGCGCTTTTGGCGATTGAGTTGAAGAGTTGTGTATGCACTTAACCTCAGCTATATTTACAAGGCTTCTAACAGCCACGAAGGGTTCTTTGCTGTGTTTCATAGTGGTTGTATCACTTGGGAATCCACTTAATTTAGACTGCCCTGGCTGCTCAGATAGAGCTATTGGGAGATGAGTCAAATATTTTTTTGACACCTTAAACATCTACCCTGCTAATGTGCAAGGGCTGTTAATTATAGTTTAATGCAATAGTACAATAGTACAAAAATGTGATATTTAAGGATATGATCATTTTTCAGAGAATATTAAAATATTTTTCTTTCATTCTTTTCATTTTATTCCTTCTTTCTTTTAATTTGTTATTTTTTCATTCTTTCATTGCCTTTCATTTAGTTCTTTCTTTCTTTTTTCTTTTTTTTCTTCTCATTCTTTTTATTCTTTCAAGCACATAAAAATATTTCAATCATTGATAAAAAAAACCTTAAAAAAACATTTAAAAAAATGAACATATGCAAATTAATCTTTTTCCCCATGCAAGCAATCACTGCAGTGCCTCAAGGTTTTCTTGAATGTTTTTGTTTTCTTTATTTTCTGGCCTTTTAAATGCCACAATTTGCCAATATTTACTCAGGGTACAAAAAAGATAGCCTATTTTATTTAAATGGTTATACACAACCTCTCCTACGCCTCAGTGTGTAAATGTGCACAGAGACACATTTCGGGGGTTGTATCTCTGTCTTCCAAGTGCACTTTTGTGACATTTCGAACACAGCTGTATATAGACTTTAGCATTTTTAATGATTTGATCAAGGAACCATCCAACCAAAAGAACATTTTTATGCAACTTTCATGATACCATTAAAGGGATAGTTCACCCAAAAATGAAAATTATCTAATTATTTACTCAACCTCATTCCATCCTAGACGTGTATGACTTTCTTCTGCTGAAAACAAACTAAGAATATCTCAGCTCTGTAGGTCCATATAATGCAAGTGAACTTTAAAGGTCCAAAAAAAATCATATAAAGGCAGCATAAAAATAAGCCATTAGACTTCACTGGTTAAATCTGTCAGGATACTGTCACTTTGGTCACAAAAGTTTATGGTGTGGTGACCCGATCATGATGCTCTTGTTCTGCGTTTGTTTTTTTATGTTTGGAGCAGCGTGTCTGGGTCCTGACTCTTTGGTCTAGAAAGGTTTTAGGTCTGGGTCGGGATCCAGACACTCATGCTTCGTCTTGTGTTTCACGTCTCTTCTTTGTTAGCGCATTGCTTCAAATTAGGTTCTCTTGCCATGCGTTCTCCTGTTAGCCTTGTGTGTTGTGAGTGCACATGGCTTGTGTTTGTCTGCCATGTGCTTCCCTGACCCCACCTCTCGTTACCCTCATCACTTTCCTTCGTTAGTCCTTGTTGTGTTGATTGGGTTCACCTGCTCCTCATGGGCTATCCTCCCTATATATTATTCCCTCTTCCCTCATGTCTTTGCCTGATTGTTTTGTGATGTTTGGTCACAGGTGGCAGCCCAGTTAAGTCCTCTGCGTTCGACATCACCAACGTGCTCTCCGATGTTGCTATCGAAACCTCATCCTGCTCGCGAGCTCATTAAGCTGGCACTGAAGCGAGCTGCCTGTCTCATCCCAGTACTCGACCAGTGCAAACAAGCGTGCCGGGGAATGGGCTGTTCACGGGGGATTACCCGGTGGAGCTGAACCCATTGGAGTCCCCAAATCACCTCCAGCATCAACTGACCCAGCCTCGTACCTGTAGGTAGAAGGCCCGGCCGTAGATAGAAGGAAAGCCGTGACTGCAACGTTGCCATGGTCATGTTCTCGCAATGAGAACATGAACCATCCACAAATGCTGCCTCAACGTGATTACAGCCCAGGCGAGTGAGTCAGCGATTGTGGCCATCAGAAGCAGAGAGATAGCGACCGCAACCAGGAATTACACACAGATGGAAAGGTGTCTTTAAAAAGACGCTATCCAACAGTGCGCGCTCTTTTAGAGGAAATATACTCTTTTATTTGCAAGAATATATACTCTTTTAGCTGTCGAAGCGCTCAGGGGCGTACTCGGCATCAAACAGGCAGAGGGAGAGAAAGCCACTGAAATGCACTGTATATCCAACAGCATGTGCTTCTTAGTGAGGTGAATGGACCGGCAGTGGAATTCAGCTCTCTGTGAATCAACCGCTCGGCTCTGAAGAAAAAATCTGAATGAACGGTTGCGAGCCAGCTCCTTTTATACACGTATGTCCTGGGGAGAGACGTTTAAATTCCACTTTTTTCAAAGATCAGAGGTGTTTGGGGTTCCCAAGAGTGACTCCTAGTGTCACTACATCGACACAACGTCGAGTGAGTGTCAGATAGGGAACCAGTCATAGCTCCTCTTTCCACATTACCATTTATAACTAATTGCACTACCATGCTCACATCATAGCTAGTGCTGTATTTTTTTCTTTTCTTTTCTTGTATTTTATCTTCCTGTCTTTCAAGTGCTGGTGGGTATGAAAATGTTGATTGGCTTTATTTTGTTAATTGTGTTCAAAGAGAACACTTTCTGATTTTGTTTTTGTTTGTATGATAATTTTCTTCTCACCAATTTGCTTTGGTATAATAATTGATATATATATATTATTGTGGCCATCAGAAGCAGAGAGATAGCGACCGCAACCAGGAATTACACACAGATGGAAAGGTGTCTTTAAAAAGACGCTATCCAACAGTGCGCGCTCTTTTAGAGGAAATATACTCTTTTATTTGCAAGAATATATACTTCAGCATATATTTCAGCATTTTATTGTGAAACTAAACAACTAGGGTTTGTAGTCATCAGAAAAATATTCAGATATTGTACTGCTTCAGGGCATTTGCATTTATTTATATAAAAAGAACAGCAATATGGTGGACTTTTAACTTTTAAAATCTGCTCGGAGCTGTCCGGTGCCAGGCCATCATCGCCTTTAAAAAGGAAATCTGAAGGATACCACCATGATTTGAGAGATGCTGTAATACACACCAGAACACATCCAGCTGAAGCTGGAGCTTCTTGGGGATCCTCTGACATTTCCTCAAATTAAAGTCCATAATTTCTGTGGTTTAAATAGCAGATGAAGGAACAATTGCCCTTTAAAGAGGACACTCCATTATTTTAAAGTCTTTGGGGTCTTTTTAGTATGAGAACCCAACAATGATGATTAGAAGAAATGTGTGGGCTAATTCGATTTCATGGATTTGTTTGCTTAAATTAAAACAGCACCAAGTTTGTGTGAAGCAGAGTGTACACAGCCTGCGGGACGTATGTGCGTGAGTCATCTAAAAACTTTCTTTAATGAGACAGCTCATCTCTGTGCACCCCTGCAGATATAGAGTTGTCAGATACCCTTTTTGATTGCTGAAATGCTTGGCACTTACCACGCAAGCCTCCAGTGATATGGGAAGCCATGAGGATAGATGGGACTAAATTTTAACGGTTCTCAGTGTAGCTGCAAGCCTTGAATTTTGTAGATTCACAATTATTGTGGTGTGCATTACTTCTTAGAGAAAGCGCTGTGGAATTAGAGGGATCTGAAACGCAGAATAAACAGACATGTTTTTGCTCTGACAGTGATGACTGGGGAAATGTAGATTTGACATCACAAGTCATGGGCTTTGAGCCGCAAAGTGAGATTTTACTCCACTAATGTCACAGTGGTTTGGGTCTCGCATACCCCCACTTACCCACCCTCTTTTGTGCTGCATGCTTCCATTCCTTCTAAGTCATTTAGAACACTACACTACACTACTAGAGATTGAGCCATCTTTATACTGCCCAAATTCCCAGGCAACTCATGTTGTCATGTTTAGATGTGTTTTTGTTCATATTTTGATTCCATGTATTTTATTTTGAAAAGTTTATTTCCTGATTCCCTAGTCGTGTGATGTCCTGTTTTCCCTCCATGTTCTTGTGTCTTGTTTTCATTGGTTTATTGTTTCTTTAGGTTATTATCTGTTCTAGTTTGTCATTGGTTTAGTTGATTTGTCTTGTTTTCTTGTTTAGTGTTCGATCATTGTTTTATGTTCCCTCATGTCATGTATTTAAGCCCTCATGTTTACCATTGTCCTTTGTCTAGTATTGAATGTGAACGTAACTTTGTTGTTTTGTTTAGCCAAGCCAAGCCATGTTCATGTTTTTTTTTTTTTTTAGTCAAGTCAATTTAAATCAAGTCTAGTTTATGTTTTGTTTTCTGGATTTCAATTTTCTTAAAAAACTGCACTTGGGTTCCTACATCATCATCTTCATCATTGCCAGCTTTCAGTCAGTAACCCAGAGCCTTAACCGCTGAGCCGTTATTTTCTTGTTTAGTGTTTTGTTTGATAATTGGTTTATGTTCCCCAATGTCATGTAGTTAAGCCCTCATGTTTACCATTGTCATTTGTCTAGTATTGAATATGAACATGCATGTGAATGTAACTTTGTTGTTTTGTTTAGCCAAGCCATGTTCAAGTTAAATCAAGTCTAGTTTATGTTTTATTTTTGGTTTCTGGATTTCACTTTGCTTCCTACATCATTGTCTTCATCATCATCATTGCCAGCATTATTATATTTACACTCACTGAGCACTTGATTATTAACACTATAGTCCTAATAAAGTGCCCAGTTTGGTCTTCTGCTGCTGTAGGTCCATCATTCTCAAGGCTCAATGTTTTGTGCATTCTGAGACACTATTCTGTTCACTACAATTGCACAGAGTGGTTATCTGAGTTACTATAACCTTTCTGTCAGCTCGAACCAGTCTGGCTATTCTCCGTTGATCTCTCTCATCAACAAGGCTTACAGGATGTTTTTGTTTTTTGGCACCATTGAGTACAGAAATATTCAAACAAGCACGTCTGGCACCAACAATTAATAATAATAGTTCAGGTATTCAGAATAATGTGCTCAGTGAAGGCGGGCTTATATGGTGTAATTTTCGGCTGTTTTGCGAGCTCCAGACCGACTCTTTCCAGTCGGGAGAGATCACGTGGAAATCATAGATACTCATGTGGTCGCGGCTCGACTTGCATCATGTGAAAAGAATTACGAGTTGAGTCGACTACGTCACTGGGAATGATTCTACAGAAATGCCCTGCTGTTCTATGCACTTCAAACAAATTATTTGCCATACGGGTTAAACTAGAAAACATTCTTTATCTTTCTGATGGACACATTTCAAATGTCTGTCATGGTCTATTTTTATTCGTCATACATGCATTCGTCAGTTCTAGGGTGATATTTAGGGGGATATAGCATCTGTTATAATTGTATATGCACACAATATTGATAGAGGTATATGTGATAGAAGATTTCTTAGAAGGACTTCTAGATTGAAAGTTCTACCTGTCAATCAACCTCTGCTCTAAAACATTTTTAAACTTTGCTGTGTGCGGCTTTAAAGCTCATTCACATGGACAACACCACACAGATCTTCTTCAGAATGTCTGCTATCAACATGCAGTGACACATGAGAAGGACGTAGTCTACATCAGCGGGGTAAAATTAGTTTGACATTAGACATTTGTTTTCGCAGATGTAAAGGACCATCTGAAAACTCCACTCACTACACTAAAACATAGGATATGTCTACTTATTCATTCAATTCACGTGCAAGTTACACATAAAAAATAAGTAAAATACATTTTCAGAATGTTCTAATAACTTCCCATAGGACAGACAGACTTACTACAGGAACAATTATTACAGCATTATCAATAAAATAAATACAGTAATCAATAATTTTAGAGAAATATTCACAAAAATTCACCAAAATTATATTTTCTCATTTTAAAGGCTGTAGTAACTTCCCAGAGGATATATGAACTTACCACTGGTGAGATTATTACAGTATCGTCAATTATAAAAGTACAGAAATCAATTATTTTACTTTGTATGGCTACTATGTACCTTCTACATACAATAGAAAGTGAAAATAAAAAACTTGAATTTTAGTGATTTTGTTTCTAAAATAATTGATTACTGTACTTATATAATTGAAGATACTGTAATAATTGTACCTGTAGTAAATCCATCTATAATCTGGGAAGTTGCTACAACCTTTAAAAATAGTAAATATAATTTTTGTGAATATTTTTCTAAAATAATTTATTACTGTACTTTTATAATTGATGATACTCTAATAATCTCACCTGTAGTAAGTTCATGTATCCTCTGGGAAGTTACTACAGGCTTTAAAAATAGTAAATATCGTTTTGGTGAATTTTAGTGAATATTTTTTTTTAAATAATTGATGACTGTACTTTTATAATTGTTGATACTGTAATACTTTTACGTGTAGTGTGTTATCTATCCTCTGGGAAGTTACTACAGGCTTTAAAATTAGAAAATATAATTTTGGTGTATTTTAGTGAATATTTTTCACAAATAATTGATTACTGTACTTTTATAATTGATGATACTGTAATAATCTCACCTGTAGTAAGTGCATCTGTACTCTGGGAAGTTACAATTTTTAACCCTCTGGGGTCGACGGACGCGCCGACTTGTCCTGCTGGATTTTTTCATCATTACATTGGAAACAACATAAAATACTCCATCATTTTGGGGCATACAGATAAGTGTAAGACATCACAAGGCCCAAAACACCCTCAGACCCTAAAGGGTTAAAATGAGAAATATCATTTTGGTGAATTCTACTGAATATTTTTCTAAAATAATTGCTTACTTTTATAATTGATGATGCTGTAATAATTGTACCTGTAGTAAGTCTGTCTGTCCTCTGGGAAGTTATTAGAACATTCTGAATGTGAAAATGTATTATACTAATTTTTTTTATGTGTAACTTGCACGTGAATTGAATGAATGAGTGGACATATCCTATGTTTTAGTGTAGTGAGTGGAGTTTTCAGATGATCCATTACATCTGCGAAAACGAATGTCTAACGTCAAACTAACTTTACCCTGCTGTCTAAATCTAAAGCTGAATAATACAGGTAGCCTACTGCACTAGAATAACTCAGAATTCTGTAAATAAATGTCATGTTTGCGCTTAAATTAAATCCATGTATAACCGACAGAAATGGTGCGTGAATTTTTGGCACTTAATTTTTACTCTTGTATATTTTGTGCACTTTAATTATCATACAGTAACTGGCAGCAACATACTGACATTATGATTGATGTATGCAGTCATAAAATCACACAATCTGTGTGTACGAATCTGTCAAATGTTAAACAGCATTTGAAATAAGTAACCTTTTTTATTATTTTTATTATTTTTATTTGCAGATACGTTTTCAGCTAATGCAGCACCCATGCCAGTCTTCCTTTTTATTACTAAATCGCAAGCAATAAGGAATTAAAGCACTGTCCTCCTCTGGCTTTATGTCTTATAATGGTAAATAGTGCGGAAATTCGTGCGATTGTTTCAGAATTCACCAGGTTGTAAAATTGTGTCGTGTACAATTGCACCTGTATGATTTTAAGATAATCTTGACTCATAACGTGTGCAGGGGCTCACGGCGTCAGAACTTGTACCGTGTACGCCCAGCCTGACCATATCAATTTAATGCCATACCTGAATTTGATCAAACAGTCCTCAGTGTTAAACATTACTCAAAAAAGACAAAAAAAATTTAACACATTTTTTGTTTACGCTCTCTTTTCTCCTGTTGCCTCTGTAGGTGGCGACGTGCCCTACACAACTCTGGCCACAAGGATGATGATGGGGGTTTGGTGGCTGTTTGCTCTGATAGTCATCTCCTCCTACACAGCAAATCTGGCTGCCTTCCTCACCATCTCCCGCATAGAGAACTCTATTCAGTGAGTGCACAAATGTATTCCAAATTTCTCTCATTTTGCTTTAAATACAGTAATCATCTTTACAAAGACAAAACATTTAAGATGTAAAAATGTTGTTGTGGTAGTAGGTTTTAGTGTTGTTTAAACATTACTAAAAAAAAAAAAAGCTGTGATTTTCAGACAGCATTGATTAAGTTTGGAGAGGAAGTGTATTAATTGAGTACCATTCATCAATCAAAATGAAATGTCCCTCCCTCTTCCAAGCTTCAAAGAAATGAAGTTCAACAGAAAGAATTAGTTGATTAAATCAGTTATACCCTTGACACAAAACTCAAACACAGTTTTTCTCCTCACAGGCAAGTAAACATGCGCTCAGTTCCGCTTACAGGCTATGTGTAAATAAATACGCATGAGAACCCAACACAAGTTTCATGGCACTCAGACTGCTTCACAAATCAGTTAACACTGTATACGTGTACGTTTACGTTTAGGACTTCTCTTGGGGGCATGCAAGATCACTTTTTAATTTCCTGAGGCACAAATTAGATCTGTCATTCCATTGAGATATCATCAGATATCTATGCACCGGCGATTAATTTAAACTGCTTGGATAAGCGCACGGAGACCAGAGGAGCTCAACACACCATCCAAATGCAAACCCACCCCAAACCCTGTTTGTTTAAAGTGGACCATGTCATTCCCTTCTCTCTGCCCACTGTGAGACCTCACCAATCCAGTGCAGTCCTTAAAAGCACACATACATCACCCAGAAATCTATTTGATGTTTGTGTTTACATCTGGAAGATGTATTTTTAACATTGTTTGCTCATCTGCAGTACGTCTATAAGAAGCATGTCTCGGACGTCAATAAGACATTCAGCAGATGTCTGTGAGATGGTTATGATTTAAAATGTTTGTAAATATGATCTTTTTATGATGTTTAGCAGATGTCAATTAGATTGTGATACTTCCCAGATGAAAATGCATCTTGGAGATGTACATGTGCTATCTGGAGTTATTTTTCTAATAAAATTTAGCGATCCCTAGCAGTCATAGATTTAAATGTTAAGTGTGTAATTTCTGTACCAATGGTGTCAACAAGTGAAATCGCAAAAATAATTACTGTTGGCAAACAGGTGTCCCAAACACTCCCTCCATCTTCCACTGGTCAGAAAATAGATAGTCCTGCCCCAAACCAAAGTCTTTCAATGAAGTCAGTCCAATGGCAGCCATCTATGGAAAACTCCTGGGAAGCTATTTCCAGTCATGAAATTGCAGCTCATATCTACTTGAAAGGGAAAAGGCTGAAATCTCATTTCAAATCAGCAGTAAAATCTGACCACACTTGTATCATAAATTGTATTTCTTTACTTCAGATTATGCTAAAAAACTAAATTTTCCCAGCTTGTATAGCTAATGCATATGCGCTTTCTCAAGTTGACAGGCGATGTTATTATCTAAAAGGTGATTGGCTTTTTGGGTGTTCCCATTCGTTTTAAAAGAAGTGGCCTGTCTCTGCTAACTAGACTCTGCCCAAACTCACAACACTGGTTTAGCTAATGTTGCTATTTCGGACTGGTCAAGATACTTGAAAAAAATTTGTGATGTTTTGACAGCACCACAGTGTTTTCATTTTTCGAGGGAATCAAACTATTAATGGCTTAATAATTGCCTCTGTTACAATAGCATTTACTCCAGTTTTTCCGATTACTCTCTGTGAGTTCTCATCCCTCACATGTGGTTATTGAGCTAATCAAATTAAATGATGACTAGCAGTGATCCTCTTCTCCTTCATCATATAACCATGTAGGTGATGTGTATGTGTGTCGGGGGTTCTAGTAAAATGAGAGTATTTTTTCAAGATCTCAGTTTGTTTATTTTTTTCTTTGCATTAGATTATCATTAATGAGGTTGTGCTTAGATTGCTTGATTCTAGTTCTATGCACCTAATTAGGATTTCCATAAATTTAAATGTATTATCTTTTAATGTGTAGATGATGGCAGGGTCATTACAGAAATAATTACAGTCTAAACTCCAAACCCAGGGGTCTGTTGAATTTAAAAGCAGATGATGTAGCTCTTCAGTCAGGAGGAGCTGAAAGATTTATGAGATGAGCTGGGTGGTGTTGGGAGGGGTTTTGAACACAATTACACAGTTTTGTCTTGATATTGAAGTTTAATAACCTAATAGATTATAAAAGTGTAACTGTTGGTGCAGTCTGTTTAATATTATATATTCTTTATTTGCGGTATAAATTTTAAGCCAGACACATTCAAGACTAAACTGAATAGAATTTTATTGTTCATCTGTCTCTTTATATCGACTTTACAGATCTTATCCTAGTGTTAATTAAATTAGGCAACATCAACTTATCAACAATTCTCACTTACCCCACATAGCTCTTAGTAGTTAAACATAAAATCTATGCATTCACTCGTTTCATTCATCTGGATTTTTCCATCAGGAATTTAAACAACCTTTTAACTTTTTTTTATATATAATGTATAATCATGGAAAATTTTCCAGCACAGCTGATTTTAGAGGTTTGATCATTTTGAAAGTATTCAAAAACTCAAATCAATTTGTGGATCAATCCTTGAAGAGTGAAAACTGAACTGAGAAAAATGTATATGTTTTGTATTGTTTTAATATTATGTACCTGATTTCGTATGAATAGCTGTTATACAGCTGTAGATCTGTTCAGCTAGAATTTATCTTCTTGTAAGGAAAACACTTCAGATGTGTCTCGTTTATGCTGATTTCCATTGTGTTGAATGGTTTGCAACACTGTACTACTGATTTTCTGGCTGTAATACAACTTTGCAAACAAGAAACACATTACTGATGTTCACTTTTGTCCTGACATATGCAAACAAAACAAAAAAAAGAAAAGAAAATTGCATCTAATTTTATTTTTATAAAAAAATACAATAATTAAATACTGTACTAAAGGCTTAATGTTTCAATCAGCTTTACAATGTGGCCTTGAATATTCATGCATATTGTTAAGTGGTTAGACTGTTTGAAATGAGCAGGTTTAGACATATAAAAATGGTTTAGAAAACATAGTGATTCTGCTCCATACGTATCGACTTTCTACATGGCTGTGAGACACGTCCAGCTGGTGAAGGTGAATGAGGGCCAGGCTTCAGGCTTCTCGAGATTGTTTTTTCTTTACAAACATGCCCATTTGCCTGCAGTCTGGATGGCTGCAGTCACACCATGCCAGAGATTACACTTTTCCTGGGCAATTGAAGAGATCAGCTAAGCAGCCGTTGCAACTGAATGATGCCAGATGGTCACCTTTAAAGGGTGTGAAAAAGTGTAAACACAGATAGATTGCTATTCTTGTGGCTAATTGAATTTTGCTGGATCGAAAAACACGTCGTTGGCTTGCAAAGTTCCCACTTGTATAAAACAAATCTGTGCAGGTTTGCTATACAGATGCAATTAAGTTCAAAATTGACCCTACTTATGTGCTTTCAGGTGCACAATGAGCCACAGAGTAGATAAGAGTACAAAGAAGTTGCGTTAGCATTGAAAACTTAATGTCACAGACTAGCCCTGCATTGCACAGTGGCACTCGGTGGTGTTTTTTAATACTACAGGGTACTCAATGGCCATTTTTATGGCAAGTCTCTATGCAAATGACACCCAACACATGACCACAATTCTTAGGGAGGGGTGGGGATTAAGTGCCGAGATTTATTGGGAGCAATAAAAGATTAACATTTGTGTCCAAGTTCATTAAATCTTCAATGATTGCTAGCAGAGTTAAGTACTAGAGGAGGCTGGTATAAAGACGACAGCTGTCTGATGTTATAATATTTGATAAATTAGAGGTCAGGCCAACTATCTACGGGAATCTCTATGGCATCAACCCACATAGTTATAAATTCACATAATTACTCAAATGTGCTCTTGTGTGCACAAAGTTAATCATAGATACCACTATATTGTTTTAATACAGTCCCTAATGGAAAATCCAGCTTTAGCTGGTAGCTGTGTTTTGGAACATGGTAGCTGGTTTCTATCTGTTCCAAGCTGGTCATGAGCTTGTCCAAGCTGGTCCAAGCTGGTCAATAGCTGGTCCAAGCTGCTATACCAGCTTAGATCAGCTACCAGCTTGCCATACCAGCTCAAGATGGTCAAGGTGGTTTTTGGAACATGGTAGCTAGTCAACCAGCTAAGGACCAGCTTGGACCAGCTACCATGTTCCAAAACACAGCTTCCAGCTTAAGATGGATTTTCCAGCAGGGGTGGCATAGTACTAATTTGTATCATTATCAGTTTTCTAAATTAAGTGAGACTTTGTTGATATGCTTTAATGAGACCAGTATTTTGACTGAAACTGAGAGAGCTTTATTTGTATTGTGTTTCTCGAATATTTGGTTAATGCAAATATTACTGCAGTGAATTAGTGTTTCTTGCTTGACTAACTTTTAATTAGATGTAAGGTATTAACACAAATTGCTGAATTAACAGTATTTGACATTACATGAGTGGGAGAGTATCTGTGCGATGGAGCTTTTGAATGGATTTAAACACTGTTACACTGACACAGTTAAGCTCAGTCAAGTGTGGGTATTCATTCACATTGTAGATTTTATTAATAATGTTTTAATTGTTTATTTGTTATTACATCCCCAGGTATCAACCTAAGAGTTCCATTTTTCAGTATTTTCAATGGTAAATATTTCATTGTCCCCATCAGGTCTCTGCAGGACTTGGCAAAGCAGACAGACCTGCCATACGGCACGGTTCTAGACTCTGCCGTTTATGACCAGGTTCGCAGCAAAGGCATGAACCCTTTCGAGAGAGACCCAATGTACTCGCAGATGTGGAGGATGATTAACCTGACAGGAGGAGCTGAAAACAATGTGGAAGAATCAAAAGAAGGCATTCGCAAGGTAGGCTTATCTGTCGCTATGACTACCAAGCCCAGAATATGCCACCGTTTGTGCAATTACCATGCTTAACTAAGCAACAGTTTGTAAAGATAGCATTAATGTTCTCTGAATAGAGATATCAAAATGAATGTACGCTAATATGGCTTAATGGTGCTTGAGTTATGAGTGATTTAGCTCTCTCCCTCTCTGATTTCCCATACTAATTAGGTGTGGGTTAATGGCTTATTTGTTAGCCCAAGATAGTTTTATTTTTATTGTTATTTTATTATTGTTGTTTTCATTTTGGAATTTTAAACAAGCACAAATGCTGCACTTAAAAAGGCTGGTAAATGAGTGAAGTATGAAGGCTTCACGCCTTATCAGATATTTTGCAAATACTAAAGAGTAAATGGCTGACTAGAGTGTTAATGATTTAATGTCATGTCATCTCACAGGTGTTTGGATAAATATTGTATGAGTCTTGCTAGAGGCATCACCTTCTTTGACCCTCTTATTCCTTTGCTTCCCTCTATTTCACCAGCCCTTCTCCTTCTGTTGGATGTAGTCTTTAGAGTGCCCCATAGTGATGCTTCCTTAACAACAAGAAAAAAAAAGTTATCTTCCCTTAAAATTTGTGTCAATGGCAGGATTTAAATGTAAGGCATTTATCAGATGCTTTGACCCAAAGTGAGCTTTACTTATGAAACTATTGGACTCACCAAATGGCAAGCATGCAATTTACGATACCTGCTAGCAAAACTAGTTCTGTCTATACACATACAAATTTGTAAGTACAATATCTAATACAAAACAGATCCGGCTCCAGCTCTAAGATGTAAGGTGGGCCATAGGACCCTCTGGAGGACAATTGGAAGGGTAGGTAGGAGTGTGTTTCTCAAGGTAGGCCAAGATCATGACTGGGTAGGCCAGGCCCACCCAGGCCCCCCTCTGGAGCCGGGCCTGATACAAATACACCTAATATGAGTTCTACCACTGTTTGATGCTTTGGCTGTTGTAGCTATAACCAGCATAAGGTAATTAATAAGTTAAGGCATTAACTAGTCAACAACTTTACCGGATGAATAGTCGATTAGTTAAAATGTGTCATGAAAGCCATACTATAAATAATTAAGCGAAATTACATATTTTTTTTATTCAAGTATTGGTGAAAAGGTGAGTCTTGAGTCTGCGTCTGAACATACATGCAGTAGATTCCACCATTTTGGGGGTGAAGATTGTCTTACAAAAGCTCACAAATAAAGAGCTCTTTAAGGTATCAAAGAATTCTTAAGACAGAATGACAGCAGAAATTTTTGCATAATGTGAAATCATCCATAATATAGGAGTGGCTGGTACAGTGGACAAACAGATCCTTTGATTTCCTGAGCAAATATTTAAGATGCTAATTCTCTCTTACATACCACCTCTTCTCTGAGCTAGCCATGGTCTAATGCTGAGAACAGCATCTGTTTGTGAACTAATTTTTCAATAATAGGAGCAGACCGGGAATTTCATTTCAGTGCTAAGGGAGATTTGCTTTCATAATTCATGAGCAGAGCACACATGATTTCTATTTTTAAACGTCTCTAAGTGTAACCCTTGTTCCCTGAAAAAAGCGGAACGAGATGCTGCGCAGAGAAAAGCGCTTTGGGAACATCTTATAGTTGTGACCAGCTGTGAATATGTGTGCAACACGTCAAACATTGACCGAAATTTATAACCTCTGCCGGTGTAATCACTGTGGCTGTCCGGACCCCCTACGGTTGTGTAGTGTGCTCACAAGAGCGTGAGAGGGCTCAGAGATGAGCTTGAGGTGTCGACTCAAGGACATAAGAGCCCGGAGTGGCATGAACATCCAAACTGTAGAATCTAATGAATGTGTGCGGAGAGGACCAGCCTGCCGCATCACAAACATGCTGCAGAGGGACCCCTCTGGCCAAGGCTTCAGAGGAGGCGACCCCTCTGGTAGAGTGAGCCCTGATGCCTACAGGCGAAGCTTGACTGTGCGCCTCGTAGGCCAGGGCAATAGCGTTCCTCACCCAATGCGACATGGCGGCCGCCCCCCTGTTGCGACCCCCATGGCAAACGAATAGTTGCACCGACTTACGCCACTGGCTAGTGCGGTGGACATAAGTCTGAAGGGTACGGACTGGACAAACTCTGTGAAGTCTTTCCTGCTCCGCCGTTGTAAACTTCGAGTGTGACAGGTAGTCAGGATGAGAATCGCCATAAGAAAAAACATCTTGAGAGTCATAAGTCTAGAGGTTCAAAGGGGGTCTCAACCAGACCCTCAAGGACTATTCTCAGGGAGAAGTAGAGGAGACATTGCGCTGTTCATAGAGGCAAAGAGGTCCAAGTGGAGGGAGCCCTAGCACTTAAAATGGTCTCGATAACCTCAGGTGAAAGCCCTGTGTCCCACAGTTGGTACCCTTCAGGGGCCAAACATGAAGGTTCCACAGCTCGGACCGGGGATGAAATATTGTCTCCTATGCCTGAGACAGAAGGTCCCTCCTGTTCAGAATCACCCAAGGCGAGCCGCTGAGGAGAGATTATTTCCAAGAACCATACCCTGTTCGGCCAGCGCGGCGCTATCAGTACGAGGCAAGACCCTTGCTGGCAAACTCTGGCCAAGACTCCCGGGAGAGAGAAACCAGGGGAAACGCATACAGACGCATTCTGGGCCATGTATGCGCCATCGCATCCAGACCCAGGGGGGCTGGGTGACTCAGAGAGAAGTAGAGGGTACATTGCAATTGTGGGTGGCTACCCCCACAAGGCTGGGTGCAAAACCGTCAGGGATTTCTTTTGAAATAACCTCCCTGAGATCTTGCTTTGGGGGATGCTGAGGGTGACGAACCGGCCCACTGTCTTTACGAGGGGGAACAAGATTCGCCACGCCTAGTTTTTGAGCCTCCCGTCTTGGAGGACCGGGATGGGGCTGGGTGGCCGACATCCCCTCCCCCTGAGTGTGGCGAGGAAAAAATTGCCCGAAGGCTTCCCCGTGACTTTTTGCCTCCTGGAACCTGGTGATAGCTACATTCATAGCGTCACCAAATAAGCCAGAAGGACAAACCGGGGCATCGAGAAGGAAAGTTTTGTCCCTGTCTCTGATGCCCGATAGGTTAAGCCACAAGTGTCTCTCCGCCTTCCCCATAAGCATGGAGGTGGTCCTGCCAAGGGAACATTAATAGTTTTGCTCAATATGAATGTGTTTCATGAGTTATTGTTGGTCTTATACTGTAGCGTTCCTGAATATTTTCTAAACACCACATCCTTTTTCCTTAACCTCTTAACCAGCACCCCTATTTTTGAGAATTTTCTGAAAACGACATACCCAAATACAAATCTCTGTAGCTCTTGAACCCTATGGTCCACATTCATAACTCTGATATTTTTTTAAACTAGACACTTGAAACTTTGTTACCCAAGAGTCATTATAACTCAAAGTAGCATAGGAACAGAGTAAAACAAGGTAAAATATACATGAAATTGACTCACGATTTCTTTGAATAAACTTAATTTAGGGAAAAATGTATCAGAATTTTATGTTAAGGGCATGAAAACACCATAAAGATAAAACTGAATGTCTGTTGTGATTCAAATTTGAGGATGATACTCCCAAAAATGTAGTTCCTGTAAGCTTTTATTCAAGAAAAGTATAGGCGTCCTTTCCAAAAGGCCACTTGGAGACTCCAAATGGACACCTGGTTACCAAATGACATAAGGAGTAAACACTACATACTACATACATGTTTATCCATTCAGAACTATTCTGCCCATCAAACTACACAAGAAAAAATGATTTCAGGACAACATTTTAACATTTTAACAAAATACTCTTTATTTTGAACATTTATAATAGCAAAAAGTAAAAAAAAAAAAAACTCACTTCATTTATACATTCCAAAAGTAATTGTTTTACTAATTAATAAAATATATAAAAAGAAATAAATAACATTTGTAATTGCAACAGTGTTTTTTACTCAAATAAATTACAATAAACAATTACAATGAATATCCAATTACTAAAACAAAAAGCAACCGCTTACAGTATTTACAAAGTGTAGGAAGACATGTTGATCAAGGCAGTCACCACCAAGGTTTGTTCTGGAAACCAAAGCCACTGAAAGACAAGAGAGATAAAGTGTGTATATATATTATATCTTCACCTGACATCTTGTAATCCTTTCCTTCCATTATATTTATATTCAATGCACCATTCATTCATATAAACATATCACTGTAATCTCATATCTTGCTAGTCATCTCCACTGTTATTTTATAATCAACTCATCTTCACCTGACTTCTTATAATCCTTTCCTTCCATTATTGTTATATTCAATACATCATAAATATAATGTGTGTAATATAAATATTTTCTCTTTATGTAACGTTATAATATACAGCTCTATCACCTGCTCATGTAGCCTCGTGTCTTTGCTAGTAGCTAATGTCCATCGTCATTTTATAATCAAAAACATTACATGAACAGAAAAACTGCCAATAATAAACATAACAGTTAATGACAATGTGTTGAAACTTACCGATCTAAAACGGGATCGAGTCCATGAACAAACATCTCCTCTTCTGCCGAATCGACGACGCTCGACACCGTGCTCTCGCTGTCTGAGATGCATCTCTCTGCGTCTTTCTGCTGCTCTTCGTCGCTGCTTCTCATCACTTCCTCCAAAATACTCTCA
Source organism: Moxostoma hubbsi (assembly GCA_032164185.1). Classification (NCBI taxonomy): domain Eukaryota; kingdom Metazoa; phylum Chordata; class Actinopteri; order Cypriniformes; family Catostomidae; genus Moxostoma; species Moxostoma hubbsi. The sequence continues at coordinate 23,265,673 of JAVLUX010000018.1, forward strand.
ACACCACAAAAAACCTTCTGTTGACGACGATCCATGATGGAGATTGTCAAATATAACTTTGGAGAAAATTTATGACTTGATACGAGCTCCGTGTAGCAAACCAATACCTCACCGTGCGCTCTGTGCGTAAAATGGCGGAAGCGCACGAGCGAACAACAGCATTGCGAACTTGTTTTTGACAAATCTGCTTGAGAACTGTCAATCACTGCAATCGTGTTTTAATTGGTTAATACTCCCATCCATCAAAACATTGCCGATTACACATTGGCTGGCTATATCCAGACTTTATCCAGCCAAAAACCGAGATGCGAGATTGACAGGTTTCTAAGCCTATCAGGCGGTCCCTTGGCATTTTGATCGATTACAGAGCCTGTGATTGAAGGAGAGAGAAGGGGGATGACTCATTTAATCCGGAAGAGTCTAAACTACAGGGGTGAGATAGCTTTTGAGTGCTGGAATATGGATTAGAATCGATATTTCTTTGAAAATGAACATGATGCGAACTCTATCTCGAAAACGCTCATGCAAACCAAAGGAGGATATTTCATTTTTTTCCCTATTTTTCGTTGTTTTGGATTAAAAAGTGGGATCCATTTTGAAGAGTGGACCCTTACATTGAAATGTATGCTGTTGTTTCTTGGATTCGTCCGAACTGATCTGAACCATACGAGATGAAAGATGAGTATAGCGGTTCATTTTGCTCATTTTCAAATGAGAAGTCCTTTTGCATTTAATTTAACCCTTTCCTCTCTGGTGTATTGATTGCAAAAACAAGTTTAGAACATGATTCTTGAGTGTTTTACCTTTCAAATGATGCATAGTTTATGATAGTCAGTTGAATATTTGTTATAAAACAAAACTTAAAAAAGATAATAAAAGTATAGCCACTCCCTCGAGGGCCCGCCTGCGGGCCGGTGCGGGATAAGGGGTTAAACTATTTAATCGTAGGCTACATCACGCTACGAGAATGGTCTGTGTTTTTGTGTCCACTAAATCCCCTACAGCAAATCTAGATATATGGAGGAGGCTTCTGTCTGGAAAGCATAGCACTCACAGGTTGACAAGCGGTATGCATCTTGGTAAGACATTTTTCAGGTCATAAGCTCAGATACGCCCATTATGTCTAGCTCAGTATCCACCAGAGGAGAATTTTGTAAATAGACCATAAGTTGACATGATGGACAGACGAAAAAGAAGAGAGTGTGTGTGTGTGTGTGTGTGTGTGTGTGTGTGGCTGTGTTGAAAAATATATATTTAGAGAAGACAAAAAAGTTTGGCAATTGCTTTGATACATTCAATGCAGAAAGTCACAAAAGACTTCATTAGTGAGGTAAAACCATGTGTAAAAATCACTGGGCAAATGTATCCACTTTACAGTTCAAAAAGCCAATCAGCTTCTTGATAGAGGCATCACAACCCTTAATATGGTAACTCTGGGAATGGTAGCCCCTTTGATAGAGCCTATGGAAGGCCTTTTTGATAGATGCATCATCTAGAACAAGCATGCATATTTGCTGGATAAGCTTGTAAAAATTTTTTGCAACTGATATTAACTTTAAATTGAGATAAAGAGGCACAATTTATGATAGTCAGATTTTGTTCTTGATTTGAAATGTGCTGTTGACCAACAGTTTTGGAGATTTTTATATTTTTTTATTCAAGTAGATAGAAGCAGTACTAACATCACTAAAAATAGCCCTTGGGCGTTTCCAATATGTCTGCTGAGTGAGCTGACTTGCTTTAGACTGAACTGAACTGACTTCGGCACAGTTTATAGAGTGAGAAAGACAAGACATGGCTAACTCAGAGGGAGGTGGGGAGGAAGACGTGGAGATTGGAAGATATACAGATGAAGAGATTTTTCATCATAGAGGGGAACTAATGATCCTTCCCTCATTCTTTCTTCATTCCCCAGATCCACACAAACACGCCACACAAAGAGCTAAGTTCCTCTCATTATACAAACACTTATTTATCATTTCATTCTCAGCTTGCTCATTAGTTTGTTGTCACACAGAACAGCAGAAAACAGTGAAGCGCATGTGGGAAGTCAGACCATGATTGTTTAGAAAGCATAATGATGAGATTTGAGTCATCACCAGCTGGGGTAAAGTGAATGCTTGAGGAGGCTTGCTCAATGGGAAAGATTATAACTCTATAACACCTGCTTGGTGTGCTTGAGAAATTTCTATGAAGATCAGCGATATGCAGTGTGTGCATCTAACTGTGTTTAGAGTCATACCACTTGTTGTATGCACCTGTTCACCACTAATCAGGAAACATTGCTGTTGTTGATTGGTAGATATTTAGAATATTTTGATATAAGTGTGTGAATGTGAATGTATTAGTGCTTCTTTATAAGAAACAGACTGTTTTTTATTAGCTACATTAAAGACTGAATTAGATCCAAGACACTATAATGTGAAAGACTGGTAGGAGAATGTTTAGTAATTATTTGTTAATTATTTTAATTACAAGCACAATCTTTGGAGATTTTGTTCTTGTGGCTAAAGAAAAAAATGGATGACCTTCTGAATGTTTAGGACAATGTTATAGACTGATAGACTAATTCATTAAAAAGAATCGAGAAGCGATCAGTCTGACTAGCAAATCGGTAAATAGGTCTGAATCAAACTCATCAGTTATTCATTGGTTAAACAGGCTTAATGGGTTGTATTGGTCAGTGAATCAAAGTTTGTGAATCAAAGTGATCAGGGAATTGAGTCTTTTAAATGCTTTTGCATTTCTAGAATTGCAAGGAATAGTTCACCCAAAAATTACCAGTCTTTTATCATTTTCTCACTCTTATGCCGTCTCAAACTCGTATGACTTTCATTCTTTTGCAGAACACAAAAATATTTTGATGTGAATATATACAATAGATATGATATGAATATATCCATAAAATGCAAGTCAATGTGATCCAATAATTCCAAGCTGCAAAAAAAGGGATCATAAAGGTAATCCTTTGTGGTTAAATCCATGTCTTCTGAAGCGATCAGATCGGTTTTGGGTAAGATCAGACCAAATGGAGTTACTCCTTTTTAACTATAGATATTGCCATCTGCAGTCTCCTTGGCATGATCATGATTTGAAGCTTGATTACACTTCCCCACGCTTGACTCATGCACAGAGCACATGGTGCTCTGCATATGTACACATGCTCTACACACATTTGCTGTCAAAATAACATTAATTAAAGCCAAGCATGTAAATGTAATTCATATGTGTATTGATAACTGAGCTTGGTCATATAAACAAAAAGTATTGCCTAAACATAATTGCTCAAAGTTTTCATTGCTCAAAAACACATTTATGTAAGTTTTTTTTTTTTTTTTTTACATCATTTCTTAGTTCTACGACAACTCTGCAGACTGTGGGTTTATTGTATATTAACTATCTGGTGCAAAGCACAGTTTTCTATTTTCCTGAAAAATAGGTAATTGTGCCAAACCGTCTGAGAGCCAAGTTTATTCTCGACTCAAAATCTAAACTTAGTTCCTGCATTTGCAATTTGAGGATTCCACAAGCTAATATAGATCACTTTTAAATACTAGACATTATTTGTGTGTCAGTATATTAATAAAATTGATAATAATAATAATAATTGTAGAGAAGCAAAACATATTTCAAGTAGGTGAGACAAGGTGAGCAGGACAAGAGCCAACAGTCCCAGAGAGGCAGATAGAGAACATATACCACACATGCACTGTGATCTGGAGCGCAGCCAACAATACAGTTAAAGAGCAGGTGATGCATTGCATACAGCACCTTTACACAACCAAATTCTTATGTCTTTATTTATATTGATGTTGTTTGACAGGAAATTAAATATATAATAGGACACAAACGGTGCAATAATGAGAGAAGATCCTTAGAATAAATTGCATTTGACCCAGCACATTAGCAGTTTTTGGCATGCAATGTCGTCAAGACAGTGCGTGCTTGCATGAAAATATTTAAACTTTACGGTCATGCCCAATGACTTTTCATGTATGATGTCAAAAATCAAATCAAATCACTTTATTGTCACACTACCATGTACACAAGTGCAACAGTAGATGAAAGTCTTGAATGAAGTTCCGAGCAACATAGCAGTCATGACAGTGACGAGATATATACCAATTTACAATAAACAACAGATTTACACAATTAACTTATCAAATGTACACATAATTATACAATGTACAGTAAACAATACAAACAATATAGAGTGCACATACAATAAAAATAAAAAATAATAAGTATATATATATATATATATATATATATATATATATATATATATATATATATATATATATATATATATATACTGTATATATATATATATACAGGTGCTGGTCATATAATTAGAATATCATCAAAAAGTTGATTTATTTCAGTAATTCCATTCAAAAAGTGAAACTTGGATATTATATTCATTCATTACACACAGACTGACATATTTCAAATGTTTATTTCATTTAATTTTGATGATTATAACTGACAACTAATGAAAACCCCAAAATCAGTATCTCTGAAAATTAGAATATTGTGAAAAGGTTCAAAATTGAAGACACCTGGTGCCACACTCTAATCAGCTAATTAACTCAAAACACCTGCAAAGGCCTTTAAATGGTCTCTCAGTCTAGTTCTGTAGGCTACACAATCATGGGGAAGACTGCTGACTTGACAGCTGTCCAAAAGACGACCATTGACATCTTGCACAAGGAGGGCAAGACACAAAAGATCATTGCTAAAGAGGCTGGCTGTTCACAGAGCTCTGTGTCCAAGCACATTAATAGAGAGGCGAAGGGAAGAAAAAGATGTGGTAGAAAAAAGTGTACAAGCAATAGGGATAACTGCACCCTGGAGAGGATTGTGAAACAAAACCCATTCAAAAATGTGGGGGAGATTCACAAAGAGTGGACTGCAGCTGGAGTCAGTGCTTCAAGAACCACCACGCACAGACGTATGCAAGACATGGGTTTCAGCAGTCGCATTCCTTGTGTCAAGCCACTCTTGAACAAGACACAGCGTCAGAAGTGTCTCGCCTGGGCTAAAGACAAAAAGGACTGGACTGCTGCTGAGTGGTCCAAAGTTATGAAAGTAAATTTTGCATTTCCTTTGGAAATCAAGGTCCCAGAGTCTGGAGGAAGAGAGGAGAGGCACAGAATCCACGTTGCTTGAAGTCCAGTGTAAAGTTTCCACAGTCAGTGATGGTTTGGGGTGCCATGTCATCTGCCGGTGTTGGTCCACTGTGTTTTCTGAGGTTCAATGTCAATGCAGCCATTTACCAGGAAGTTTTAGAGCACTTCATGCTTCCTGCTGCTGACCAATTTTATGGAGATGCAGATTTCATTTTCCAACAGGACTTGGCACCTGCACACAGTGCCAAAGCTACCAGTACCTGGTTTAAGGACAATGGTATCCCTGTTCTTAATTGGCCAGCAAAATCGCCTGACCTTAACCCTATAGAAAATCTATGGAGTATTGTGAAGAGGAAGATGTGATACTCCAGACCCAACAATGCAGAAGAGCTGAAGGCCACTATCAGAGCAACCTGGGCTCTCATAACACCTGAGCAGTGCCACAGACTGATCGACTCCATGCCACGCCGCATTGCTGCGGTAATTCAGGCAAAAGGAGCCCCAACTAAGTATTGAGTGCTGTACATGCTCATACTTTTGATGTTCATACTTTTCAGTTGGCCAACATTTCTAAAACATTCCTTTTTTTGTATTGGTCTTAAGTAATATTCTAATTTTCTGAGATACTGAATTTGGGGTTTTCATTAGTTGTCAGTTATAATCATCAAAATTAAATGAAATAAACATTTTAAATATATCAGTCTGTGTGTAATGAATGAATATAATATCCAAGTTTCACTTTTTGAATGAAATTACTGAAATAAATCAACTTTTTGATGATATTCTAATTATATGAACAGCACCTGTGTATATATATATATATATATATATATATATATATATATATATATATATATATATATATATATATATATATATTTAAAATATAAATATATAATGCGTTAAATCAACAGCCCTATATATATATATATATATATATATATATATATATATAGGGCTGTTGATTTAACGCATTAATTCAGTACGATTTGACAAAAAAATAACGCGTTAAAAAATTAACGCAATTAATCGCACCATAATAAGGAAGATTCCTGAGAAATTCAAGCTTGTAGTACCACCTGTTTACTCCAGAGGGCAGTAAGTGAAATTTCAGCTGTATGAGCAACACACAGTTTACAGTGAAGAAAACACTGTTCTTGCGTTCAAAACACTTGAAGGAGCGCAAATGCTAACTAAGGGATCTCAAGATGTGTTAAAGATTGAGTATTAAACTATACTTAACATGAAACAGTGAACTAAACATTTTATGTTTATGACACAACACACCCAAGACGTCTAACGTAGGTGTAATTTGACTGGCTCTTAAACAAGCCCTCATAATAAATCTCCAACTGATTGACAAATTCACTTGTGAAATGGATTGCTGTGAACTGTATGCCAATGATTGGCTCATGTTCAATAATATGGTAAGAAACAATACATTGTATTCTAAAGCCGCTTTTTGTATTATCTTATCAATGATTAACTCTTCTGCTACAGGAATGTAATGCATTGTTATTATCTGAATATTTTTTATTTTATTTAATATATATATATATTGGATTCTCTGATTAGCCGCTCAAAGCATTTGCTGATGATGGGGGTCAGAGCAACTGGGCGCCAGTCTTTTAAACAAGTGATTTTTGATTGCATTTGTACAGGCACATTGGTGGACGTTTTGAAGCATGTGGGGACTACAGACAGGGAGAAGGACAGGTTGAAAATGTCCGTAAAAACACCAGCCAGTTGGTTCGCGCACGCTCTCATGACGTGGCCCGGAATACTGTCTGGACTCGCGGCTTTACAGATGTTCACCCGTCGGAAGGATCGGAACAGAGACGGAGAGCCTCTGTAGCGTCGGCCGCGAGTGCTCTCTCCGCGAGGGTGGTGTTATTTTCCTCGAAATGAGCATAAAATGTATTAAGCTCATCTGGGAGAGATGCAGCGTTATTCACAGCAGAGTTTTTATTCCCTTTTAAGTCTGTGATGATGTTAATTCCCTGCCACATAATTCTAGAGTCATTGGTGTTGAACTGTCCTTCAATTTTGTGCCTGTACTGGCGTTTGGCTGCTCTGATAGTGTTACAGAGGGCATAACTGGCTTGTTTATGCTCATCCGAGTTCCCGGAATTAAAAGTGGAGGTCCGCTCATTAAGTGCCACACGAACATTGCCGTTAACCCATGGTTTCTGGTTGGGGTAGATCCGTATTGTTTTGGTCGGAACAACGTCCTCTACACACTTCCTGATGAAACGCGTTACACTATCGGCGTAAACCTCGATGTCGTCATCAGAGGCGGACCGGAACATCTTCCAGTCCGCGTGATGAAAACAATCTTGTAGCATAGAGACTGATTGGTCTGTCCGGTGTGGGTGCATCCTGTTTCAGTTTCTGCCTGTAAGCGGGCAGAAGCAGAACGGAAGAGTGGTCTGATTTGCCAAATGCTGGGCGGGGTAGGGATTTGTAGCCATCCCGGAAAGGAGAATAGCAATTTTCCAAAACCTGGTCCCCTTGTGTGTTGAAGCTGATGTGTTGGTGGTATTTTGGTGCTATTGTTTTAAAATTGGCTTTGTTAAAGTCCCCGGTAACAATGAACGTGGCCTCAGGGTGCGTGGTTTCCTGCTCACTTATACTCCCATACAGTTCCTTAAGTGCCCGGTCTGTGTCGGCTTGTGGGGGGATGTACACAGCTGTGATAATGACCGCTGTGAATTCCCTCGGTAGCCAGAACGGTTGACACAGAAGCATGAGAAATTCCAGATCAGGAGAGCAAAAAGACTTAATAAAATGTACGTTCCTCTGATCACACCATGATTTGTTGATAATAAACATACACCACCACCTCTGCTTTTACCTGAGAGGTCTTTCGCTCTGTCCGCTCGGTGCACGGAGAAACCCGCAGGTTCGATGGCCGAGCCTGGAATCTCCTCAGACATCCAGGCTTCCGTAAGGCAGATAATGCAGCAATCCCTCGTCACTCATTGTAAAGAGATCTGCGCTCTCAGCTCACAGAGCTTGTTGTCCAAAGACTGAACATTTGCCAGTAGTATACTGGATAGCGAGGGTCGATTTGCATGATGTCTTACTCTGATGAGAACGCCGGCTCATTTTCCCCTATTCCTTCTGCGTTTCCGCGACCGGGCAGCCCAGACAAAGGGCTCCGCCGGCGTGTTTGTAAACAGCGGGTCGGTATTGCGCTATGCTCAAGGCATATCACTCATAAACTAGGGCCTGACATCTGTATTTAAAAGGTAGTTGGCTTTTTTACCTGGAAGGTGGGGCTTCCTTTTCTAGATCCGCCATATTGGGTTTTCGAATTTCTCCCATTCTTTTTAATACAAATGCTCTGTCTCTGGCAAAATATTCTCTGGTGAACCTCTCTCCACTTACTCCAGACTAGAGAGAAAGAAATATAAAAGAGTGCAGACTACATAAAAAAGAGAATAAATAAAAGAGAGTTTTGGACAACCAAAGAGAAATACATTTAGTGTAGAATATGTGGCAGAGAATATAGACTGGACATCACAGGAAAGATACAACTAGAGGAATAGGAGAGGAAGAATGGAAGTGCAACTTTAATAGAAAATTAGCCAAGACTTATCTTCTTCCTGCTGATTGATTTAGCTAAGGATTGTTGCTAGGCATCTGACAGAATAAGCTGGTGTTTCAACTTGAAGAGAAGGGGCAGACTGCAGAGAGACACAGAGAAAGACCAAAAGAGAGAGGATAAGTGTTTTTCAGAAAAGATAAGAGGACTGAGGTAAAAATGAGTAGAGCTGGGACTACTTTGAAACAGTATTTAAAGGCTCTGAAGGATATATTACGTCTCTGTACACTCTTACTCATGTACAGCAATCTTTTGAGCAAAATATAAACTGAAAAAAAGAGAGTGAAAAATAAACTGAGATGGCTTACTCCAAGGAAGTACTGTATTTAATACCTGCGAAATTTGCCCATTAGTATTCCCAGCATTCATCTCAATGGCAGTTACTCAGCTGACACATACCTACAGGAAATTGCGATTTGAATTCTGCCATCTTTGGTCATGAGCATTGAGCCGTATATGCTACTAATTGTTCTGGAGCCACAGGAAAATTAATGGCACAATGAGAACGAACACAGTCTCAAGCCCTTGACTAGTGACTATCCTAAGATGTGACATCAAAAACAGCAGATGGGAAAAAATATAAATTTTTACTGGAGATGCACCGATCGACCGGCCAGGGACCGGAATCAGCCAGTTTTCTGCATGCTCGGCCCAGACCGGTAACCGGCCGGTCAGTCTCACGTCTTTCCGATTCAGAGCCGGTCCGTTTTGTTGCCAGCAGCGCAGGCAATAACGTCACAGCCGCATGGAAACATGACATTGGCGTGGAAGATCTTCACTCACTGTGAGTGAAAAGTACATAAAGTTTGCAATTTGTAATATTTGTAAGGCTAAAGTAAACCATGGGATGTCAGACACAGTCTAAATACATATAAATTGTGCCGTTGAGATTTAATGTGCTGAGTAACGTAATTTTTTCCACCGTGTCCGATATTAAAATCAGTGTGACACACTTTGCAAAAGGCGTGGGTATTGTTGATATGGCTTCGGGATATGAAATTAAATGCTTTCGTCCAGCTGTTGTTAAATTTACATGTATATATTTATTTATTTATTTTCCGCCGGAGCACCAGCTGAGTCTCCTCCCATCTACCGGTGACGCTTGATTCAACTTCTCGCGTCTACTGCCTGCACAGATTTCAACAGAGCAGAAATGTGTGTGGTGCGTCGATTGTGTGAGTTGGATGTGTTTCATTTAAGATCTGGCAACTGGACAACCTTGGAATAATATATTGATGTGATTATTCATATAATGTGGTTTGGGCCATACAAATTACGGGAGTTTCCCGGGAGAAATAACAAAACGGGAGGGGGGTGGGAGATAGGTGTGAAATACGGGAGACTCCCAGGTGAGTGACGACAAGCCGATCCCGAAGCAACAATCGGTTTTACCTCTGATATTTGGTATCTAACGTAAGCTTAATGTCAATGTTGAGCGTATTGGACACTTCAGTTTTGTTCATAGGCTTGTAATATTTGGAATTGTTTTGTTAGATGAGTAAAAATTAGAAAAAGGTCCATTTATGAAAATAGTGGAAAATGACATCTGTTTTGTTATATAAAGCAACTCATTTGCAGTTAATTGTTATTTCTACCTCTTTCCAGTCACAGAGCACTTTATTTATCATAAGTCAGAGAAGATCCTGTAAATTTGTTACATTGTAATGTTTATTATTTGTTTTTATTATGAAAATTAAATTTTGCATTGATGAAAGGTAGCTTTTGTTTGTATATGCGGTCAATAATAGTTCTTAGAAAGAAAATTGGAATCGGAAAAAATCAGTATCGGCAGGTCACACTTGGAGAAAAATCGGAAATCGGAATCGGCCAAGAAAATTGCAATCGGTGCATCTCTAATTTTTACTTGTGAAATGACTGTCAATGGAGACAAATGCTCGTTCCTTCCATAAAGTGTATTTATATAATCTACAGTACCATCAGGGTCTAATTGGACCATGCTTACAGTCAAACCTTGATCTCTTGGGTTGATCTAATAGGACATGGAATTAGATTCTGGCCACATTATCTGCTTGAACATGTGGAAGGTAATTCAGAGCTCAGAGTGTTGAAGCTACTTGGCAGGACATCTGTCTTCATCCTTCACAAAACTCTTTTTACTCCTGACTCCTTCATAATTCAGTCTCTGTTCACTTCCTGTGTGTCTGTCGTTATGAGGAACACATGATTCTATGTTTTTTAGCAATGCTGACATACAGACTTGCAAAATGGAAAGTCTGTTAGCAGCAATTTTGGGTAAATTACTTTATAAAAATGTATTAATTACTAACTACTAATTACATTTTCTACAGTGTTATTAGATTACTGTACTAATTACTCTGTCTGAAAAGTAATTGCATTACTTATTACTAATTATTTGGATTAGGATAATCCATGGTTCTCTTTTGAGCTGGTTTGTCTTATTCAAGAGCGCACTCTGGCCAGAGCTAATGCAAGGAAATCATGTTCTAATACTGACTTGCTTCTCTTTAGGTAGCTTCAAAATAAGTGTTCTTCTCAGGAAGGCCAGGTCTGAATATTTTTGGTCTATCAATACAAAAAATATGAAAGACCCCAGAAATGTGAGCGCAGCGTAGTTCTAGCGGGAAGACTAGCAGCTGTACATCATCACACTATTAGCTGGGTAATTCCTAGCCAATCGCAGGTAAGCCATTGCTTTATAAGTCTGCTCCCAATCTATCACATTGCTGTTTCAGTGCGCTAAGATGGCAACCTCCACCACCCCACCACCACCAGTTGAGCCCCGTCCCGCACGGGAGTAGGCTCCTCGCCCCTGCCTCCTATCTCCGGCAGGATATGATGGTTCCGAGTACAACTCCCTCGGACCGCCGGACGGGGCCTACGCCAAAGAGAGACATTACTTTTCTGTTCTACATTCATCAAATAAATGGCATCATAAACCTCACTCAAGCCTGCATGTCTTCCCGATAGAAAGTTTTTGAAGGCTATTAAGTCTATTTCCAGGGTTTCCGCGGGGCATTAAAAAGCATTAAAAATCATTAAATGGATTTTGCGAAAATTAAGGCCTTAAATAGCATTAAAAAGCATTAAATGTTATTCATACAGGCATTCAAAATTTTAGATAGTTTTGAAAAAATAATATTACCAATTTATTTTGAATATAGCCTTCACAATTAATAACTTTAATTTGCTGTCATAAAATATGTACATTGGTGTGATAAACACATGGATCCAGTTTGGTAATTGCCTCCGGCCGGTGCAAAATTGATGTAACGCCGGATGTTTGGACAGCGGCGGGCTGGGACCTGGAGGAGTTAGAACAGAGAACGTAAATTTTGTAAAGTTGCAAAGAAATGGGTAAGTGCAAATTCCAGCAAAAGTGGCTAGAAGACAAAAAAAAAGGACATGGTTGCTTACATGGTTGGTTGTCAACATGGAGACGTTAAATCTCATATGCAGTCCGATTGCCACAAATCGGCTGTAAAAGGCAGACAGCAATTAACTATCTCAAGTTACTTCGCTGTGACCGACAATGTAACATCTTCAGCAACTACTACTACCACCACAACTGCTGCTGTAGTGACCACCACTTCCTGCGGAGCCACTACCGAAGGAAAATCGATCGACCTTTGACTAGCGTTTGGTTCAAATGCGACGCTGCAGGCAGAGGTGCAGGCAGACGTTTCAGACACGAGCGTGCAGCACCACTCATATGCATCAAATTAAGGTGTTTCTGAGTTGTTCCAGGGAATGTTTCCTGATTCGCAAATAGCTAAATCTTTCACATATGGAAAGGACAAAACCAGCTACATTTTAAAATGTGGACTTGCCCCATACTTCAGAAATAAACAGATTTCTGCGATTAACAATGCAGGACAATTGTGAACTACTGGCTTCTGTAGCTTCAGCCAGGACCATATACAGGATCTACCTTGATGAAGAGAGGAGCAAGAGAGAGGGTGCCATGCGTGGACTTAAGAGAAAAGCTTTGGAAGATGAGCTGGAAGAACTGAAAAAGAAAAGGGAGGTGCTGATGGAGATGTGTGCCAGCCTTCAGAATGATGTTTATCAACTAGCTGAGCAGGCCAAAAACAAATCTAACACACTCATGGCTCAAATGATTACAAAATCTAATACTATGAGGAGATACAAGGACAAATGCAATGAATTGAAAAATGTTGAGTCAGAGTTGGATCTAAGGCACATGGATTAATTCTCTTATTTACACAAAGTTAAAACTGTGTAATTTCTATAGCACTTGAATTTTGCATACATTAAGTTCAAGCCTTAAAAAGTAAAGAGTTATTCCATCACTGCCCAGACTGATAGAATTTGTGGTTATAGTTGAAGGAGGTCACGTGTATTCGATTTACAATTTACACAAACAGAAACATAATGGCTTTTTTCCAGTCATGGCCTGATTTTTCAGTATGCCTATAGCATTCAATATCTAGTTGATTGGTACTATGTTAAATTAAATTTGACATATCTGCAAATACATTTTTATATTTTAAGCTGTCTCCTGAGCCATTTCTAATTCAGTTCAGAGTGATAGAGTTTATTTAAATTATGTAGATTGTCTCAAATATCCAAGATTATCATCATTTCATCATTGTCAAATTGAATGGTTACAATTTGGACCTGGGCTTTTAAAAAATGTATCGTTTGTATATATGTATTGTGTATATATGTATTGTGTATATATGTATAATATATATGTATAATATATATATATATATATATATATATATATATATATATATATATATATATACGTGGCTTGACATACATTTACAATCGCATTCAATTCTTGACAAAGGACAATGGAAAACATGAGGGTTTAAATACATGGACATGGCAGAACAATGAAGAGGGAACCAATGAACAGACAGAACTGATAACAAGAAAATAAAACAATAAACCTGAAAAAAAATTAAAACAAGACACATGAACATGGAGGGAAAACAGGTGAACACATGACATGAAACAGGAACTAAACTTTTCAAAATAAAAGACATGAAATATATGCACACACACTTTAACCATTATATGGTACCAGGGCAGAGTCAATGGAAGGTGGGTTATGAGACTTGAGGGGCGGAGCCATGGAAAGCGGAGCCGTGAGAGACTTGAAGGGTACCCAGAGAGTAGCCGAAGACTCAAAGGGACAGGGTGGAGATCAGGGTGGAGCCGATGGTAGGGAGGACCAAGGCGGTGCTGGAGGCTCGGAGGAGCAAGGCGGAGCTGGGGGATTGGAAGACTGATGTGGAGCCAGTGGGATTGAGGACCAAGGTGGACTTGTAGGGAAGGTGGCCCCGGTAGAGCTGACAGATCAGAGGGACGAGGCGCAGCCAGAGGATTGGAGATCCAAGGCGGTGCCAGGTAAGCGACAGACCAAGGAGGAGCTGGAGGGATGAGGGACCCCTGCAAAGCTGACAGGCTGAAGGACCGCAGTAGAGCAGAGGGAACAAAGAGCCGAGGCGATGTCGATGGACCGACAGGCCGAGGCAGATTCCAGGGCTTGGAGGGTTCAGGCGGGGTCGGAGGGTTGGGTACAAGGTTGGGAACCATCTCCAGGTCCAACTGCTCAGATGTGGCTATCACAAGGCGTGGAGCAGACTTAGGCGTGGCTATGACAAGGCGTGGAGCAGACTTAGGCGTGGCTGTGACGTGGCATGGAGCAGGCTCAGGCGTGGCTGTGACATGGGATGGAGCAGGCTGAGGCATTGGTGTGACATGGCACGGAGCAGGCTGAATTGTTGCTGTGACATGGCATGGAGCAGGCTGAGGCATTGCTGTGACATGGCATGGAGCAGACTTAGGGTCCGGAGCAAAAGAAGTTGCTAACTCAGTGACCATGATGAGGAAATCTGGTTCGGCGGCCATGACGTGGGACGCTGGCTCGACGACAAAGACAATGAAGTGAAGAACCCAAGTGCAATTTATTAATAAACATGAAAACCCTAACTTCACACGTGAACTAAATTATACATAAACATGAACATGACTTGACTTAAAAGGTGGCTTGACATCTACACTCACATTCAATACTTGACAAAGGACAATGGAAAAAATTAGGCTTTAAATACATGGACATGGGAGAACAGTGACGAGGGAGCCAATGACCAGACAGAACTGATAACAAGATAATGAAACATGAACATGGAGGGAAAATAGGACATCACATTACTAGGAACACATGACATGAAACAGGAACTAAACTTTTCAAAATAAAAGACATGAAATACATGAACACACACATTAAACATTACAGCTGCTACCTATCTTGGACAGCCTTTCCAGGTTAGATAAATATGAAATAAAACAAAAAAGAGCCAAGAATTGTTACTGTGAATGAGAGTAAACAATATAAAAACTTTTTGAAAACAATATAAAAAAATAAAATTTTAAGGTTAGAGTTGTTTTGCAAAAAACTGAATTAAAAACTATACATAATATGTTTGTAGAAAAAAGTGGTGTTATTGTTAAGCAAGTTGTTAGTCCCAGTTTCTGATAACCCACCCTCTACAAAAAGCAAAATCCTGCAAGAATCACTTCACACCTAAACTTTTGAACATTTTGTTGTTTTTTGTAACATTCAAGAGCTTACTTTTGTTGGGAAGTGAAAAGGAGATTAATTCCCCAACACTTCCATTATATCCCAATCGAAATTAAGTGCAAAGCAACTTCCCTGGAGACCTTGAAGGCGGCATTAGATCTGAGATCTGATGACTTAGCCTACGTCTACATTAATCCGGATACATTTGAAAACTGCGTTTTCATTTCAAAACGCTCTCCCTCCACACTTGCGTTTTCCAAAAGTTGCTCGTCCACACGTATGAAAATGCTTAAATCATGTTACTGAAAATCCCCATTGCATGTACAGTCTGAAACGCAATTGTCCTCGTGTTCCGTCGCCGGACACCAATTCCATGGAAACTTCCTTTTGCCTTTGAAAGAACGCAATGGGATGGTTGTACAAAGTAAAATTTATTTTTTAACAACACTATCAAAGTGAGTATCAAGTACAATAGCGCCTCTATAACACGGGTCACCATCTTCATTGTTTTGTTTGGATAGATCACATGATTGCGTCACATGACAAAAAACTCATAAAACTTTAGTTTTCATAAAACTAAGTTTTCACGGACATAATCGCTGTCTCAGTGTAGACGGAAGGCGAAAAAACTAAAACAGATTAGTGTGGACAAGGTCTTATACTTGGTGTGATGCTCCAAATAAGTATTTAATTGTAAGTACGAGTTGAATTGTTGTAAAGGCTAAAATTCTGAAGGAAATTACAAAATTACAAGTAAATCCAGACCTCAAATTGACTGTTTATATGGACACATGAAAGCGGCTTAATGCGAGAAAGTGGCGTACACGTTTACATGAAATGTATAAGAGGTGTACTCTTCCGTATACATGCATCTTTGTAAGCAGCTTTCTCCACACAAATGTAATTTCCCTGTAACGCTTGTGTAAATAACAAACATGGTATATGAGGAAGACTTCGCTATTAAATTCTCCATCTATTCACACACATGCATACTCTGGAAAAACCTGTAAGAACATCACTTGTGTGTTTTACATGGCCACATAAGCCGCATTCTCCGGGACAAACCCAGGTGTGTTATACCGGTTTCTCTTAATCCCTTAAACTGTGTAAGGAAATTGGCATTCTCTTTACATGACGTTTCAGAACGCTGCTTTTCGCAAAAACCCTGGAATTAACAATTTTCATAGTGCATGTAAACATGGTTATTTCTGTTTTCTGTGTGATATTTCTCCTTTAGGCAGGTAAACATTCTTAACTCTCATCAAACTCTTAACGAGCCACTCCAGTGAATCTTGATGACAAATATTACAAATGTGCTATATTACTAGAGAAATGGAAAGCCAGACACACACACCAAGAAAAAAAGGATAAAAAATGGCTAAAAAAATGGCAAAAAATTGCTAATGCAGAGGGTATGAATTTGCAGGGAGAAACATCAATGTGAGATAAGGCAAAAGAAAAGAAAAGCCTCTAAAGGATGAGTTTAATCTCAAGCTCAACAACCCTCCGGTCTGCCAGCAGGATGACCCAAATTGGATCATTAAATTTTACTTCTGTATTCCCATGGAGAGCAGAGGAGGAGAATGAACCCCACCACCCCCACTCTTTTTCGGGTTTTGTTTTGGAGACTGAGTTCAATTATTGAATTTTAAATGAATTAAAGTAAGGGGCGGCTGTTTCAAAGAGTCAGCTGTGGCATAAGTTTTGCAGCAGGTGTGTGTTTGTAGAGCAGGAGGTGCAAGTGTGTATTTTGTGCTTGTGTTTGAGTGTGTATTTTCTCTAGGTGAACTGGGTATTTATTTCAGGTAACTGCAGTGTTGCCCTGCTCATTCTCATTCTGTTTGTCCCTGCATCCCTTCACCACATCTTTATCTCTGTCTGCGGGAGACAAGATGGCCCACCGCCAAGCCATAATGGACTTTTGGAAAGCAAAGAAAATAATACATCATAGGTCTGGAAAGGCAAGGTAGTGGTGGTCCTAAATATTTTTCTCTTGTCAGCACATATCTGAGAAAATACCCTTGGCTTTTCAGATCTGATGTGAGAAAGAAAAGTTACTGGGGCCTGAACTAGACTCAAACGCACACAAATTCACACCAACCATTTGTCATTACCAAGAAAATGTGGGCATACTCGTGTGTGACCATTGCTATGTGTTCACTTTATAACATTTTGACAATAACATCATTGCTTGTATCTCCACAGTCTCATATTTTGAATGCTGTTTTGTTGCACACATTATTGCTTTCCTGTCAATTTAAGTGCCTGATCACATTTTCCCCAGTCTAATATCTATGACTTGACATACCTGCACAACACACTCAAGCACCTCATGTTTTTCTTTTTGTCAAATTCAGACTTGTTTAATTCAGCTTTTATGAGATCACAAAGTCAGATGTCTCAAACAGGTGAAGTTCCATTGCGAATCTCAAGAGTGACGACCTTAAATTATTCTTAAGCAAGAAAAAAAGTGTGCTGTCAGTCGTGAAGAAAGGCTTGCTGGAGCTATGTATCTTTGTCATCTCAGCGTGAGTTAAAAGCATAAAATGTCAACATCATAGCAGCATGTGATACAGAGGACAGGGGCTTCGTTAAGTGTGTATGTTGCCCCAGCTTGCTACTGTGAGGAGGACCAGAGAGGGTGTGCTGCGGATGACAGCTGCATGAGCGATGAAGGTGCACTCTGATTATACAGCAGGGTGTGTGGGCATGCATGCGTGCCGGGATATGCATGTGTGCACTGATATGAATGACTGCTAAGAATGTCAGGATGTTTGTGTCATCTGCACTTGGCAGCTTTTTCTCTGTCATTGCTTGGATTTGGTGAAGCCTGTATTATGCGTCCATGGAAAGATGCAGCCACTGATCCATGTTCTTATCGCAGTAGACTGCGAGAAACTGAGGAAGAGGAGGAGAACAATTGATTTCTGGACTAGAATAGTCCCCTTCAACCTCACAGAAAAAAAAAAATGGCCGGATGAAATGACTGGAGATGTGACTTGGTATAACCAAAGTCCCTTTAAAGCAAGTAATTTAATCCGGCAGCCCCCTTGGTAATGCCCCCGGGCAGCTTTTTTTTTAATGTAGGGAATAGGCAGGGTATAGCAGAATACTTGAATATGTATAGAATACAGAATATGTATATACTGTATATATTTTTAAAGGTAAGGCACAACTGAAAAAATATGTGTGAAATGTGATTAATATCTTATCTAATATCTAATAATATCTAATTGGGTAAATTGGCTAAATAGAGTTGCTAATGTTTTTCTTTATGGAAGGCAGAAGGCCGTTTGTGGTCAACTACAATATCTCATCCACTTTCCAAAAAGAAAAATGCTGCCTGTACCTCCAAGACCCAAAAGCCCCAACTGTACTGTAGACATGACATGTAACAACCAAGCAGGGTTGTGAATGTTCAGAATAGCATTTTTTTATTTTTTTTTGTTGTATTTTAATCATCTTCGTAACCCATTATTTTATTGGACTGACAAAGATTAGTATATTTATGATAAATGGGTGCCACTTGCAGAAATTGAACATGCAACATAGCCAGGTCATGTGACAACAGTGGTATATGAATGATTTTCACTAGGCTTGCTTCCATATTTAGGCCTATTTGCTCTGTTTATTTTCTTATTTTATTACTGAAATTTTTTTAATTGTCAATTTTAGATTTTTTTGTGAATCACTTCATATGAGATGTTAAATAAATGCATTAACACAGCCATTACAATTGCGGGAAACAATGTTTCATGCTCTCAAATGTAATATTTACATAAAAATGTGTCTGTATTGATTCTGGTGCACAGCTGACAGCACGCTGATTAATACAAAAACATTCCGGTGCTGGGACTGAACAGCATTACCCACTACTGTGATTCAGATGCCTAAATCATCTCTTTAACATGCTGAAAGTGTGCTTCACTAGATGGATCTACATGGATCTTTTCATGTGACAAAAGTATCATGATTTTTAAATGCCTGATTTTTATTGCCACAGACCTGATTTCAAATAAGCAATGAAATCCGACAACAATGCTATCATAAATTAGTTTTTCTTTAGCACACATCAAACTAAAAAAACTGTATTTTATTAAGGCTGGTCCAGCTAATATGCATGTGCGTTCTAGAGTAAACAAAAGCTATCAAAAAGACAATGTTTCCTGTCTTGTAAATGACTGTCCTATCCTTTTAAAGGCAAAAAGCTATGGAAATCTCTAGACAGAAGAGATGGCTTATTAAATTATTAATGATAACTAATAATGATTTGAAGTGCAATAAATAATGGTTTGGTATTAGACACCAGTTTTAAAGTCAAGTAATGGCTTACAATGTCAGAAAACGTTGTGCAAAGTACCATCCTCAAAAACCAAATGCAAGCAAATATAATCTGCTAAATATTTTTATCACGACGAGAAGAGAAGTGTTGTTGTTGAGAGGTTTAGACAACTTTCTTTGCAATCAATCTCTACATTCTCTGAGGCTAAACTTACAGTCTCATGGCTGTCTTAGCCGTTTTATCTTTTGCCCTTTGTGTGGGAAGCTCAAAAGGATATGAACAGACCCTCTTCTTTTTTCTTTTAAAGGCTAGGTCTAACCCTTGTGTGTTTGAGTATATGAGCAAAAGAACAGTTTGGCTTCTACGTAGCCTCAAATTCAATGCTAAATTAACCATTGAATTTTCGACCTGTATTTGCAAGTATGCAGAGCCCTTTGAAAGGTAAAAGCCAGCTGTAGGATAGTCAATCAGGGAGAAAGCAGATTGTAGCTTGTTAAATAGATGGAGTATTAGGTGACAGTGATGATGAGGTTTTGGCAAAGGACTCGTGTTGGATCCAGCACTGATGACAGAGCATTGTTACCAGTCAAGGAATCAGCGCTCCTACCAAGCCAAGTTAAAAAAATAGGTCTTTAAACTTTTTTTGTTTTGTTTTGTTCAAAGGGGAGCAATTCTGTGTGACATTGAATGCTTCTCTTTTAAAACATTTGAAGCCAAAATGTGAATTGTACTTCCTTCTGTGGCTCACCACTCCCACTAAATGTCAAAGGCATAATTCATCTGATTTAGCAATCAATAGCCTACACGTCGGATTTCTTTCTTGAATGTTCTTTCACTTCCTGCTGAGCGCACTGCTGTTAGCCATTTTCATGCTGAAGTGTCATGGAAAATTGACAAGTTTATGAATCCAATATGTTACAACTGGGATTTTGCCACTTTGATGGATGTTGCTATACTTTCATTTAAAAAAAGAACTGTGTGACTTCTTATTTTTCCACCTATTGTATTTAGAGTGTTAATTCCTAGAATTTGATATTTTCCTATTTGTCATTTTTTGAGGGAAAATAATAGCTGTTATATAACACACACAAGTGTTCTTAATAACATGAAAAATAGTGTTTTTTCTCATTTTACAGAGGTAGGTAGCATGATCTGTTGTATTTGAAGCCATACATATTTGAAAGCATTTGTTCCGTGTTTGTAAAAAGATATCTTTTCTTCTCATTATTTTTCACATTGGAACAGTCTCAAATCAGTTAAGGACCATATTTGTAATATTTCAATACAACAGATTGAAAAACGAGAGGAAAAAAATCTGATTTATGCCATATCCCATTAGCAACCATATCTCAGTTCTAGCTCAGTGAGCTGTCCTGGACTGTTTCTCAAACATCTGTCCCTAATTATTCCTCTCTCACTTATAGATCCTGTCTTTGGGAAGAGGTGTGTCCTTTTGCATATGGTCTGTGATTCATTTTTACTGTAGAATAGAGAGTACTAATGGCATCTCAAAGCCAATTAGAAAGTAGAGGGAACACAGGAGAGGAAGTTGTCATATTGGTGTGTCTGTGTGTTGTCTACATCGAGTGCATATTCAGGCTCAAGCCACCTGGGTGAGCAATTTTAGTGTACCCTGTGTGAGAGTCTTCGAAGACCATTGCTTAGCTGTCCATCTCTTAAAACAGCTAATTAATGATACTCCTCACTGCTCTCTAGCTTTTTTAAATAATTTTCACTGATTTTGAAAAATCAATCCTGAGGTAGTCTGAGTACAGTTTGCTTTTGGGTCCTTTTAGGGAGTCTGAGACCACTTGGGTTATTCACATATACACGTTATACCGCTCTGAGAGTGCTTGGAGTGCTCAAATGAACTAGGTGTGAAAACGCCCAATCTGTGCTCATATTATGAAAGATACAAATGTCTAGTGGTCGACTGATATATCTCCGTGGCCGATAAATAAATAAATAAATAAATTATATATATATATATATTTATTTTATTTTTATTTTTTTTATAATAATACATTTGGTATTTTTAAATTATCAGTATCGGCCAATAAATTTTCCCATTTGGCTGATTAGGTTAGCAAGCCACGACAGCGCAGTGAATCACTCATTTGAATGTGAAGGAGCCTTCTGAGGCATGTAAACAACCAATCTGGAAGCGGTCAGTTGCTGTTGCTGGATCCGCACGAGAAAGCAGCTTTAAGGTCAAAACACTTCAAGTGTGCCAAATGCCAGCTATTAATATCATATTTTGGGATGAACAACTAATCAAAATAAAATTGAAATCGCGATATGACTTTTAAATTATTATGTGATTATTAACCCTCTGGGGTCTGAGGTTTTGGGCCCTGGAGAAGTTTTGACATGCCTTGACATTTGTGCTCTTTTAAGTTGCTTAAAAACATGTTAATGGCTAAAGTCTGATAACACTGTATTCAGCACAAACAGGGCTACAATAATATATGAGCAACATGTGTATACATGTTTGTATTTTTGAGAAAATAATGTTTATGCGTGGTTTTTGAAAAAAATTAAATTTGATGTCACTGAAATAAGGTCATATAACACATACTAAACATTTGTTGTAACACAGATCAAACTCATGGGCAAGGAAGAGGCGAGAAACCGGCTTAACATATAAACTTAAAGGTTTAATGGAGAACTCAAAAGACAAACACATAAAATAACGGACGTCCGTAATTGAGCTCTCTCTCTCGATCGCCGTCTGCGAGTGGCCTTTATCCCTCTTGACGGCTTAATTAGCCTAATACGGGACCGGGAGTGCGTAATCACGCGCCGGTCCCGCCCTCCACCGTGCCACATTTGTCCACAAGACTTTTGAGTGATGGATCTTGTAGCCTAGAGTTTTTGCTACAAAATGATGTGAAAACCATCCTGTTCACTCATTCATACAAAACAATATAGTCATTTAACTTTTGCAAGGAGGCGTGAACCATCATGAATATTGAGGTGATTTACACCTGAGAGACAATGACCCCACCCCTGGGCCTATCAATGAGGAATGTGACAGAGAGAGAATGAATGTGAGGAGACTTAATAATCAAAATCAACCTGAAAAGTAAAAACAAATGTCGTCAAATTGGGTAGATAGTAAAATGACTATCTAGTCAGAAGATATCAAACATGTTTGACATTTTAAAGCTGGCTATTGAGGAATCCTCATAGTGTATAATGCTCCATGACTCAAATCTAAAGACATAGGGTGAGTGGTCAGTGGGAATTTATTGTGGGAGGCCATGAATCTAGACCATGAAGAAATGGAGATGACGAACAAGCGTTCAAAGTGGAGCATTACTTTTAATGTCACTCATCTTCAACTCATGTCACATACTCTGTTTTGTAGACGTAGATCTGGCGGTACTTTACACACTCACAAGGTGCATGGATAGAACCAACAGGAATGGAGCAGAGGAATCAAGCAACACTTGCAATGATAACATTTATTGGACTATTGGACACACTTCCTGTTTCAGTTGCTGCCGGCATGCTGTACGAGTGTTTATAGCTTGCTTGCTTGCTTAGCATTGCTTATTCTTAATCATATATATTCATAATTTGATCCTGTGACATTTTAACACATGCTTCGGGTTTTTCAGCTTTTCAACAGCGTGCATTTTTCCGCACACACCCGTTTTCTCTCTTTTATTCTTTTTCCGCTTGTCTGCATCTCGTCTGCATGCATTCGTTTTTTCCACTGTGTTTCACATGGGTTATTGCCTCAATCTCAAACATCTGCTGATAAGGAAACACATCGAACCACATCGATCTCAAACCCTCGCTGTTTAAGAACAACCATAACAACAACAACAAACAATTGCGGTAAGTCATGGCATCCACTCATGTTATTTCTTCTTTCATTGCATGCCACATATTTACTATAGCTTCTTCCATCAGCAGTGAAGGATTCACATGTGATAAATGTAAGGAATTAGTAAGGCTGACAGAGAAGGTTGATGAGTTAGAGATACGCATCTGAACGACACTGAAGGTCAGTGAGAAAGTGAAGCCAACTGTTTTTGATGTGGTAGTACAGCGAGCAAATCATATCATTTGGTTCTGGCTGATTGGGCAAAACGACACTACTCTCTCGTTCCTGTTAGGATTTCCAGTAGATTCTCCCCACTCAGTGATGCACCCACTAAGAATCATTTTGAACGAGTCTTAATAATTGGTGATTCTATTGTAAGGAACGTGGAAATAGAAACTCCAGCCACTATTATTAAATGCGTTTCTGGTGCTCGAGTGTCTGACATCAGATAAAATGTACAAGTGCTGGCTAATGCTAAATGTAGATTTTCTAAAGTTTTTATTCATGTCAGCACAAACAATATCCGGCTTCGCCTATCGGTGATCACTAAAGATAATGTTTAAGATGTGTGTGAAAATTATGTGAGACACTATAATATGCTCTGACCCCCTCCCTGCTCATCGTGGTGACAAGGTTTATAATAGATTGGTGTCACTGAATGGCTGGATGCCTGAGTGGTGTGCGGAGAATAGCATAGGATTTATAGACGATTGGAAGTGTTTTTGGGGTAGACTTGACCTGCTAAAAAGAGATGGACTCCATCCCTATTGGGAAGGTGCCACTCTCCTCTCTAGTAATAGTGATATTATTTGACTAACTAGGGCCCAGGTCAGGAAGCAGACAAACTGGGTAATCCGAACGTCTGCTAGCTGCCTTGAGATTTCACACAGGTCACATAAAATACAACACATAAAGACTGTAACACCAAGATATCATATAGAGACTATGTCTGTTTCCCTAACTACCAAACACAAACCCCTCACTAAATCATTTAGAAAAATTATTTTACTTGATAAAACCAAAACAAATTAAGATAAACATCATATAAAGGTAGGGCTACTAAACATTATATCTCTTTCTACCAAAACACTATTTGTAAAGAAAATTTTTAAAGATCTTTGTTTGAATGTGTTCTGTTTGACTGCAGCCTAGTTTAAACTGGATGAATATATTAGTTTAAATAAATCTACTCCCCCAGGTTACTGTTAAAAGCATTAGCCTCATCTGAAAGATCAAGGCGGTGTTGCTACAATTTACAGTGAAGTTTTTGGTGTTACTCAGAGGACAGGATATATGTATAAGTCTTTTGAACTAATAATGCTTAATGTGACACTGTCACATTTAAATAAAAAATCTCTGTCATCTTTTGCCCTTGCTACAGTATATAGATCACCCGGGCCATACTCAGATTTCCTTGGTGAATTTTCAAATTTTCTATTAGATCTAGTAGTTAATGTAGATAGAGATTTAATTGTTGGTGACTTCAACATTGACATAGATAATGAAAATGACATATTGAGATTAGCATTTTTCGATATTTTCAACTCGCTTGGACCAACATATTGCCATAATCATACTCAAAATGTTCTGTCATATGGAGTTTATGTTGATACTATAGAAATTCTACCACAGAGCGATGACATCTCATATCATTACCTCGTCTCTTGTTTGCTGCGATCAGCTAATGTCAGTAAAGCTACACCATGTTATCGTTCAAGTAAAACTATTCTTTCGACCACTAAAGATAACTTCACTAATAAACTTCCAGAATTGTCTCACATACTCAGAAAGCCAAAAAGTATAGAAGAACTTGATGTAATAACAGTAAGTGTGAATACAGTCTTCTCTAGCACTCTTGATAGTGTTGCCCCCCTTCGATTTAAAGAAAATTCAAGAAAAAAGCCTGCACTATGGTACAATGATCACACTCATGCTCTCAAGAGCAGCTTGGAGAATGGAGCACAAGTGGAAGAATACAAAATTAAAGGTATTTCATGGTGCATGGAATTATTGTGTCTATAGCTACAGGCTAGCAATAAAAGCTGCCAGGTCTGCATATTTGAGCATACTCAGAGAAAATAACCTCAACAATCCTAGGTGTTTATTCAGTACTGTGGCTAAATTGGTTAAGAACAAAGCATCGACTGAACCAGATATTCCGTTCCGTAAGTAGTGAATTTCATTACTGATCAATGATGATTTAAATCATCAGAAATAAAATTGGAAATATGCAATCAACTGTCACAGCAACTCCGAAAACAGTGTCTCTTAATTTTCCTCATGAGCAACTTCAATCCTTCACTGTCATAGATCATGAAGAGTTAACTTATGAATAAATCAAATGCCACAACATGTATGTTAGATCCAATGCCAACTAAGCTCTTAAAAGAGGTCCCTGTATTCTCAGAATCTCTTCTATTATTATCTCCTCAATATTCTTTGTACATGTCCCAAGAAACTTTCAAATGGCAGTTATCAAACCGCTTATTATGAAGCCATCGCTTTATCCTTAAGAATTGGCTAATTACAGATCCATAAAAATCTACCATTTATGTCTGACTATGTTCATTTCTACAGAGAAATAGTATATAAGAATAATTTCAGTCAGGATTTAGACCCCATCACAGTACAGAGACTGTTAGAGAGTTACAATGACTTGCTCTTATCATCTGATCATGGCTGCATTTCTCTTCTAGTGCTTTTATATCTTAGTGCTGCCTTCGACACGATAGATCATGACATTCTCTTAAATAGGCTGTAGAAGTATGTTGGCATTAGTGGACTTGCTTTAGCATGGTTTAGGTCCTATTTATTAGACCACTACCACTTTGTATGTGTAAATGAGGAATTGTCAAATCAAACAAAAGTTATGTATGGTGTGCCACTGGGATAAGTTTTAGGACCTTTGCTTTTCCCCAGCTTTATATTTCTTCTAAACCCAACAGAAATTCACAGTTGATTGATTCGTAGACTGAATCAAAGTCTTGATGGTCAGAAATGTCCTTCTACTCGATTCCGACAAAACAGTGTACTAATTATTGGACCAAAATCCTCTAAAAAATAAGCAGATAAAATATTATTTGACTCGATAGATGTACTGTTACGTTATCTTCTACAGCAACGAACTTGGGTGTTATATTCAGTACAAATCTTTCCTTTGAAAAACACATTTCTAATGTTTGTAGATCAGTATTCTTCCACCTCAGAAATATTGTGAAGTTATGACACATGCTCTCTGTTGCTGGTGCCGAAAAACTAATTCATACGTTCATGACCTCAAGACTAGATGAGTGTAATGCATTACTGGGAGGATGTCCAGCAAGTTCATAAATAAACTTCAGTTGGTTCAAAATGCAGCTGCCATAGTGCTGACTAGAACCGAGAAATATGATCATATTTGTAACGAAGTGGGCAGACGAGGGAGTGAGGATCCAGATACAGCTTTATTGAAAATAACACAAAGTAAAGCGAAGTATAAACACAGGAACAAATAAAACATCCACAATGGGAAAACAAAGGTATAAACACAAGATAAACACTGGGAATCTTCCAAGGAGGGCTCAGGCAGAAACACGGACGAGGGCAGGATTCACATGCAACATTCTCCAAACATCAAACAACGACCAACAAAGGACAAGGTGAACATGAGGGCCTAAATACAAAACCAAAGGGGAAACAAAAGCCAATGGGAAAACAGAACTCAAACAAGATAAGGCAATTAACTAAAACCAATGACAAAACTAGAACTGATAATAAAGTAATCAAACAATGAACCAATGAAAACCAGACATATGAACATGGAGGGAAAACAGGAACATAAGAGTGATTTCAAAATAAGAGTGCATGAACACAAGACAGTATGGAACGTAAAAGGTGCCAAAAACTTAAAAATAAAAAAGTACACAAACAAAAGACAGTGTGGATCGTTACAGAGCCCCCCCCCCCCCCCCCCTTTAAGGAGCGGATCCCAGACGCTCCTAACAAAAGGAAGGGCAAAACAACAACGGAGAACAGGGGCAAACAGGCAGATCAAGGATACGAGGGGAACAGAGGAACAAGACTAGGACAGGGAGACCATGACAGAACAGGAGGGCGGCCAGGAGACCAAGGGGGCCAGGCAGATGCCCAGGGGACCAAGGGGAAGACTTGAAGGCTGGGACCGGGTCGGGAAGTCTGGGAGGCAGCTGCGGGGTCGAGACTGGGTCAGGGGGCCTGATAAATGGCCGTAGGACTGGGTCTGGGGGCCAGGGAGGCAGCCATAGGGCAGGGACTGGGTCAGGAGGCCAGGGAGGCGGCCGCAGGGCAGGGACCGGGTCAGGAGGCCAGGGGGGCAGCTGCAGGATCGGGACTGGGTCGGGGGGCCTGGTTGGTAACCGTAGGGCAGGGACTGGGTCAGAAGGCCAGGGAGGTGGCCGTAGGACTGGGACAGGGTCAGGAAGTTTAGGGGATGGCCACAGGACTTGGACAGGGTCAGGAGGTCTAGGGGATGGCCACTGGGCTAGGACAGGGTCAGGAGGCTTAGAGGAAGGCCACAGGACTGGGACAGGGTCAGGAGGCCAAGGAGAAGGCCATGGGACAGGGTCAGAAGGCCTGGGAGGAGGCCACGGGACGGGGTCAGAAGGCCTGGGAGGAGGCCACGGGACGGGGTCAGAAGGCCTGGGAGGAGGCCACAAGTCAGGGTCAGAAGGCCTGGGAGGAGGCCACAAGGCAGGGTCAGAAGGCCTGGGAGGAGTCTCAGGGGAAGCGGGCGGAGCCATGGAAGGCTCTGTAGGAGGGTCCGGGGCAGGTACAGGTGGCAGAGCTGTGTAAGGCGGAGCCGAGGAGGACTCTAGGGGTGGAGCCATGGAAGGCTCTGGAGGCTTGGAAGGCTCTGGAGGCTTGGAGGGCAGAGCAGGCAGAGCCGTGGAAGGCGGAACTATGTAGCCCTCCGGGGCAGAGCCGCAGAAGGCGGAGCAGGCAGAACCGTGGAAGGCGGAACCATGTAGGCCCTCTGGGGCAGAGCCGTAGAAGGCGGAGCAGGCAGAGCCGTGGAAGGCGGAACCAAGGCGGTCTTCAGAGGCGGAGACCTGGAAGGCTCGGGTGACAGAGGCGTGGAAGGCTCGGGTGACAGAGGCGTGGAAGGCTGGAGGCGGAGCTCTGGGAAGCTCTGGAGGCGGAGCTCTGGGAAGCTCTGGAGGCGCTGGCTCTTGGACGGTCGAGGCTACAGGCGCTGGCTCTGGCTCTTGGACGGTCGAGGCTACAGGCGCTGGCTCTGGCTCTTGGACGGTCGAGGCTACAGGCGCTGGCTCTGGGGACGAAGCTGTGGAAGGCGGAGACTGGTGAGCGGAAGATCTTCTCCTTCTCCTCCTGGCGGAAGAGGCTGGCAACGCTGGCGCTGGGACGGACGAGGCTGGCAACGCTGGCGCTGGGACGGACGAGGCTGGCAACGCTGGCGCTGGGATGGACGAGGCTGGCGTGGGCGTTGGCTCGTTGGCCGTGGCAGGCGTGGGCGTTGGCTCGTTGGCCGTGGCAGGCGTGGGACACCCAGGAGCCCTGCCCGGAATCGAGAGAGGCGCCTCCCCTGCAGCGTAAGTCTCCAGGATTAAGTCCACATACTCCTGCCAGGTGCAATCCCTGGTCTCCGGCAAGTTTCCCCATGGGCGGATGGGTACACTGAGCCTATACACGTTCTTCAGAACATGGTCATTCCAACCGGAGTAGCTGGCCACGTTAGAAAAGAAGTAGGTGAACTCGCGGATGGTTAGGTTCGCCTTGGAAAGCTCCACGAAGAAAGCCGTTGGATCCATAGTGGTTGGTCGTTCTGTAACGAAGTGGGCAGACGAGGGAGTGAGGATCCAGGTACAGCTTTATTGAAAATAACACAAAGTAAAGCGAAGTATAAACACAGGAACAAATAAAACATCCACAATGGGAAAACAAAGGTATAAACACAAGATAAACACTGGGAATCTTCCAAGGAGGGCTCAGGCAGAAACACGGACGAGGGCAGGATTCATATGCAACATTCTCCAAACAACGACCAACAAAGGACAAGGTGAACATGAGGGCCTAAATACAAAACCAAAGGGGAAACAAAAGCCAATGGGAAAACAGAACTCAAACAAGATAATAAGGCAATTAACTAAAACCAATGACAAAACTAGAACTGATAATAAAGTAATCAAACAATGAACCAATGAAAACCAGACATATGAACATGGAGGGAAAACAGGACATGACAAGACAGGGAAACAGGAACATAAGAGTGATTTCAAAATAAGAGTGCATGAACACAAGACAGTATGGAATGCAAAAGGTGCCAGAACTTAAAAATAAAAAGGTACACAAACAAAAGACAGTGTGGATCGTTACAATATTAGTCCCATTTTATAATCATTACTTTAGCTACCTGTTAAATTTCGCATTTAACGAAATTCGCATTCTATTAACTACATACAAAGCTTTGAATGGCCTAAATTCACAGTACTTAAGTGACCTTCTGACAGGCTGCATTCCATCACATTCGTTATGATCTAAAAATTCTAGCTTGTTAATAGTTCTTAGAATATCAATTTCCACAAAAGGAGGTATATCCTTTTTCTATTTGGCTCCTAAACTATGGAATATTCTCCCTAAAACAATTAGGCTGTTTTAGTTAGGTCAACCAGAACCAGAAACATATATCATTATATATATGACTATATCTCTGCATAAAATTTAATAGCATCTATTCTAATATTATTCTATTTGTTTCCATGTCACAACCTTGGGATTCATATCCTGAGGTTTCCAGAGCCGGCCAGATCAAGCCCCATTCCTGCTTGGTGTCGGACTCCACTGCTCTGTGACTCTGAGTGATGATGACTAAATGCAGCCAGTGCTAGACAGATATCACTTCAGTCTTGTACGATGGACTTGAGAGGATGTACTGATGCCAACTCCAACTGTAAGACATCAGATACTTCATATGCCTCTGCCTGAACCTTGGATTTAGGATGGACCCCAGAGTACCTCAACGAAATGACCTGCCATTTGAACTGCGATGCATCACATTGATATCTGCCTGCATCACCTTTGTCTATTGATGGATACACTATTAAAATAGAATATATAGATGATCAATTAATTGCTAACAAAAGCCTTCATCAGTCAACTAACAAAGTACAATGCATGTGAACTTCTGCATTTAATCCAGGATGGACTTCAAATACATTAGTCGTTAATCTTACAGTCCATAGCAGGCTTTTTTTTTTTTAACACTGGACCTTAACACTTACTTAGTCTACCAATTTTAAACCATGATTTATTCTAATATTGGCATTATATTCATGTTGTTTAGCCAGAGAGGAACTGGCACCCACAGTGAGCCTGGTTTCTCCCAAGGTTTTTTGTCTCCGTTAACCAATATCTTATGGATTTTTGTGTTCCTTGCCACAGTCGCCTTCAGCTTGCTTACTGGGGTTAAAATACAATTATTATTTATTAATTTAGTATACACAATTTACAATCATATTTAATCAAACTCACAATGATCACTCTAAGTCTTTATAGATATTACAGTTTCATTTTTTTGTTAATGCATGATTATCTGTAAAGCTGCTTTGAAACAATGTTTGTTGTGAAAAGCGCTATACAATAAATATGACTTGATTTTAAAATAAATAACACAAACCAACCAAATTTCAGCACATAGGCCTTCATCAGTGTTAAGATAAAAATACAAGATATACACATTTAAAGCAACTTTGACCAACGAAAGCACACTTAAACAACCAATCATATTGGGCTCTGGAATTGATTCCAGCTGATGCATACCTACTAACTTTAAAATTAATTAGGGACGTGCATTAACGTAATCATTCAATCAGTCAGACACTTTAATTAAATAACTAATTAAAGTATCCAAATCTTGTTTCAAATAGACCACTCTTCACTAGCACACCTCACAAATGACAGTATTAAATATATATATATATATATATGTCTTAACACAATTTTTCAACAAACATAAAAACATCGAAAATCATCAACATAAGAACCATAATAATTACAAAATGTATTACATTTTACATTATTACAAACTTGAAGATACGGTACTATTCGATGCACAAAAAAATCCTTTCTTTTCACATATCATCTATTGAAACGTTATATTGATTACGTTTTCTTATTATGGCAAGGTCCATTTATTACTCTTTTATTCTGAATTGACATTTTCCTTGAATTACAACATGGATAAAGTAATTTTTCTAGATATAAATGTTAAAAGGAAAGATTTAGTGCTAACCTCTTCATTATATACTAAACCTGCAGATAGGACTACACTTTACATGCAGATAGTTTTCATTCCATATTTTTAAAGAAAAGCCTACCAATCAGTCAGTTAACTAGACTGAAGAGAATCTGTGAGGACAAAGGTGATTTTGAGAAAGAAAAAAGAACATGTAATTCAAATTTAAAGAATGAAATTATTTTGAAGATTGTGCACATAATGTGGTTTAAAAACAGAATCAAAAAGTTGGGAAATATATTTAGCTCCTAAAAAAATATCTAGACACAACACAGACTTTTTGTGTACTACTTATAATCCAAAAACTACTGGTAAAACATTAGAATAATGGTCTGTCATTAGGAGGTATTTATGCATGAATTAATACAGGATTAATGAGTAGTACTACATTAACAATTTAGTTACTACATTCATACTTTAGTTACTACTATTACACTAATATGGAAACATGATTAACCAATTAGTAAGTAATAGTGAACTGATGACTGAGGTAGTTCACTGATAGGTAATCAATAATTACTGCATTTGATCTGCCTCATTGAGAACTATCTACTAACTATGGCTAATTTAAAATAATTACTTTTTAATTACTAATTAAAACATTAACATGTGTCTAAAATGTGAATGATTATGTTTGTATTGTGAACAAGATCATGCATGGGTTCTTTGTTGGAATTAAATTATGAATGTAACAAGTCACTAAATAAAGGCTACAGTGTCTGGTAGAGTATCATAGTCAAGGATGTAACCACATAACCATGGAAAAAACCCATATTAGTAAACCAATATTATGGGGGGGAGTTGTGGGGCATGTCCCCCTCAAT
Source organism: Moxostoma hubbsi (assembly GCA_032164185.1). Taxonomy (NCBI): domain Eukaryota; kingdom Metazoa; phylum Chordata; class Actinopteri; order Cypriniformes; family Catostomidae; genus Moxostoma; species Moxostoma hubbsi. Next base: position 23,298,160 of record JAVLUX010000018.1, read on the forward strand.
GTCCATGGTGATTATGGCCATGATCATAGTTAGCATACCTTACAGAAATACAGGGCTGTATGTGTATTCCTTGGGATATCTGCATGTTTGATATTGCTGAAGGTCTTTTTTAAATAATTCTGGTAACACATAAAATGATGTGTCTAAAGGACAAGTGTGTTGCTCTCCACAAGACTTCAACAGAAAATGGAGATAAAACCAGCGTGCAGCGTTAGGCCGATTCCATGTGTGTACGGGCGACCTAGACAGCCCACTCTGTAAATGCGTAAATTTTTTATCAAATTAATTTGACATGTTTCCTCCTTTGACTATGTTCGATATGAACAGAACAGAAAGTATGTTAATGTTTAACACGTGCACGTTGCACGTCGTTCTAGAAACAAAATAATTATTGTTTTGTTTCTAGAAATAATCAATCATTTGGGTTCAGAAGAAATTTATTTGTCAACTGGATTCGTGTGGATTATTTTGATGCACCGTAAATATGCATTTTGCTGTCAAATTGACAGTGAAATAATGAAGTACATTCACTTGCATTGTTTTAAGGAGGAGGCCTGAAATTAAATCCTAAAAATCTTCAAATATGTTTTGATGAAGAAAGAAATTCAGATACATCTTGGATGGCCTGAGGATGAGTAAATGATCAGCAAATGTTAATTTTTGGGTTTACTATTCATTAAAGTTAGCCATTTTCATCAAATTAAACACTACTTGTACGTTTAACCTACATTATCTATGAACAAAAAAAAATTACAAAATGTTTTTAAAAAACAAACAAACATAAAAAGTATGTTCAAGTGTGTATTTATTCATTAATAATGTGTTACCCTTGCTTTAAAATAATTAGTAATTCCTTTGTGTTTATGTGGTAACACTTGACTCATTACGTATGTGTTACCAGAATTATTTGAAAAAGACCTCCAGCAATATCAAACCAGCCTAAGTTAATCATTTGTAATGAACAGAGATTCCCAAAGACTAGACATGTTGGGCACATACATCTGTAAGCTGAATATGATACTCTACCAGACACTGTAGCCATGATTTAGAGAGCTGTTACATTCATAAATTAATTCGCACAAAGTACACATGATTCTCTGAAGAGAAGTATTGCATATTTCTCCGAAGGCGCACTTCATGATCAAGTTTGCAATAAAAACATAATCAGTCACATTTTAGACTTGCTTATGTTTAGATAAGTAAATAATTAGTTATTTCATTCTCAATGGGGAAAATCTAATTCAGTAATTTGTGATTTACCTAACAGTGAACTACCTCAGTTATCAGTTCACTATTACTTACTGATTGGTTAATCATGTTTCCATATTAGTAAATAGTAGTAACTAAAGTTTTAATGTAGTACTACTCATTAATCCAGTACTGAGTCCTGCATAATTACCTACTAATGACAGACCATTATTCTAAATTGTTACCAAACTATTAATATTAGTGATGTGATACAAAAACACTGGTATGTCCTTCAAAGTGATTTGACATTGAAAGATACATTAAAAAATATACCGCTGGTTACTGACAATAGGGCCAAACACATAAAAAATAGAGTTGATAAAGCCTGTCCATTAAAAGAAACTTGATTTAATACTCTAACAGGTCAAATTCCAACTTTAAATGTGCCAATTGCTCTAACTGTAAATTTACCAAAAATTTGAAATATCAATGTGTATATCTTGTGTTTTTATCTTAACCCTGATGAAGGCCTAAGTGCTGAAATGCTTGGTTTGTGTTATTTATTTAATAAATAACTATATTAAAAAATATATAGATACTGTATTTTTTTAGATTTTATAAGTTGTGTAGTGTAATCTTGTCTTAAAGTGCTTCTCTTCTCAATTTTCTTTTTACTTTTGATTTTGACAGAGTTCAACTTACTCATAATCTTAATTATTATTATTGAAGTGCTTTTTGATATGAGCAACATCAGCATAGACAAGCAGCAATTACACAAAGAGTCAGCATTTGTGTTTTACTTTCAATTATCTTGAAAATGCTTGCTCATTTTAGCAAAAGCATAATCATGGGTTAAAAGATAAACTGAAAAAGTATGGAGGTTTAAAACAGATGGATCTAATGAAAAAGTGCTTTAGATGGAAACGAAAGAGAGCTACCTCTGTCATTGGAGACCAATCCCTGAAACAGGATGAAACCATCCTTAATGGAGGTTAGCCTGTTCGATGTACAAAGTCTTGCAGCCTCAGGAACCTTGAGCCCAGGCCTTTTGAAGAAGTCTCGGCAGGAAATCAGAGGACAAAGCTGATTGGCTCTTAGTAATGTCGTCTTGGGAGATGATCACTCAGCAGGAATGTCCTCCATCAAATGAAGCGGACCTCTCTCCACACTTGGGTACTCTGGAACTTGGTTTTTAAAGCGTCTTATGCTCTTGAACATTTAGATTTTAAACCTGATAAAGGTTTTTCAAACTTCATGAAATCATGAAATTACATAGGGAATCAAGTAATTGTTGAAAAATTATAGAATTTCATCTAGAAGATGAGTACGTTTAATGTAGAGTTCTGAAATTCAACATGCTTTGCCCTTCAACTCAAATCAGTAGGATAAATACTACAATGCAAAGCTGTTATCCCAACAATCCCCAAATATTGTCTATGATGACTAGCAGGCAAAAAATTAATTAAGCTCATTATACTTCCACCCTAATAAACACGGGCAAAAGAAGTAAAACTATGGATTTTGAGAAATGTACATCTTGCCTTAGTCCAGGGATCGGCAACCTTTTTGACATAGAGTGCCATTTTTTATTTTCCTAGTTATTGGCTGTGCCGACTTCCACGTCCGGTTCTCCCTATGGACAGTCCGCCCCTGTGTAGAGATACTGATTTAAGAAGCATTTGGAGTGGTCTCTTAATTTTCTCCAGAGCTGTCTATATTTGTGCATGTATGGGATTTTCCGAGGTTTGAATCCACTTGTAAAAATGTTTCTATTTTGCATTTTCTAATTTAATCGTTTATTTTTTTTTAATTACAAATGATATTATCAGCATAACATTTTGAGTGAAAGCCCGATGATTATAATATAATCATGATCCTGCATGTGAATTTTCACAGAGCATCTTAAATGCTTTTATGAAAGAAAACCTGTCCTTTTGTAGGCTACTAAATGAGTTTCAGTTAATGTCACAAATTTGCTTATTTGATTACTGATCACAAAATTTTGTGCAATCTTAAATATTTCTTATATTATGTCATACTACATTTTCAAAATCACACAGAGGGGTAATTACTAGCATGCAAGCAACAGCAAGAGTGGAGCAGGCTATTTTACTTAGATGAAATTACGCACCTGTTTTCCAGTCTACACCTTGATGTAATCCTTCCTCATGATCACGCAGCGTGTTTTCATCAGCTGAATCGGAGGATAAACATTATTAAAGTGCGAGGAGGCTCACGCTGTATCCAAGCCATTCGCGCATCACAAGCTGATAAAATATTTAGCCATTTTCTGTGAATCACACCTATAAAATTCAAAAACTTTATTTCTAGGTTTAATTTATATTTTGATTATACTCAGATTTTTATATTTTCTCTTTTAATGTAATTTTGAGTGTGACTGGTTAAAGGAGGGTGTACCTCTTGCTGGGTTGGAAATCACAGAATGTAGTCTGTAATCGCCTGACCGGAGAGAAGCGGGCACATTTACTTACGTGATTAAGCGAATGTGAAGTGCTGCCGGATCGTGATGTGCGAATGGCTTGCACGCGCCACACGAGTCTTTTTGGTATATTGCAGTCTCATCACATTTTAACTTTTTGTTTAGTCTCCCATTCAGGTCATGAAAAATTTTGTGTGATCATGAGGAAGGATTACATCAAGATGTAGATTGAATGCAGGTGTGTAATTTCATCTAAGTAAAATAGTCTACTCCTCTCTCGCTGTTGCTGGTGTGCCAGTGATTACCCCTCCGTGTGCCAGTGCTGGCACACATGCCATAGGTTGCGACCCCTCCTTAGACAATGATGGAGCAGACTGATCGCACTGTGAATTTTGCTTGCAGAAGACATATGAAATTTAAACCACTGCCCCCAGTGGCCAAAGCTGGAAGTGTTAAACATACATGCGTGTAAGCTCTAGTTTCGAGGTGAAATGTCCACTGTGTCTCCAAAACAGAGTTGTATATTCAGTTGTAAATTAAGTAATATAGTCAACAACAATGCATATTCTATTAACCATACACCAATACCCATACCCCAACCCTTTACCTAACTGTCAGTGGAGAAACAAACTTTAAAGGGATACTTCACCTCTGGGAAGATGAATGTGTATTTAAAATTGGTCATTTATATAGTATAAATGTGAAATTATTTTTGAATTTGAAGCATTCTAGACAGAGAAAAGGCAGAAAATGTATTTTTTACACATGTGGCTGAAAGACAACAACTCCCAGAATGCACTTGCTTTGCTGCCCTTACGAGGCCACTCCCAAACCACGCCTACCGGTTACAGGCGGCAGTATCTGAAAATATGATACATCGTGACTCTATAAATCGTGAGTTAGTTGATAAATTGACTGACTACGCGGGAAGAACATTATAATTCCGTGTGTCCAAACTCTGTACATGACGTCTTAGTAACAAAAAAGAAAAACAAACAAAATACTCACTTTACACTAAGCCGTCCGTTTGTCCCTGCGGGCTTTGGCTGGCGTTTCCAATTTATCTTCGGGATCCTAAAAAAAGTTTCCAGGACTCCCCTGTCTATGTGTGGTACAAAACTTGGGTGCTCAGTTATACATGCTCATGTTATCGGTGCAGTTTCATCAGCGGATTCAGCGATCTCGTCCAGTATCGCTGAAATTCGCGACAGCAATAGGACACTCTATCTGTTTCCATAGGCGCACAGCGAGCACTGACACCACCAGTCCGCCCCAACTCGAGTCTGGCCGGGCTCTTCCTCCTGCCTGCCAAGCAGGTTTTGCTCCCCTGCTACAGCAGCTGCTCCAGCCTCTGTTCATCGCTGTATTGCGGCTCGGACAGGTAGCGCGAGCATCAGATTCTCGCAACAGATCTTCGAAATCCCCTTCTGCCTTTTCAACTTCAAAACTACCTTCCGCCATCGTGATTAGCCTACTTGTATACAAACTTTCTACACAGAGCAAGAGCCTGTTTTCTTAGCTTCTACAGAAAGATGGCTGACACTATCTTCACATTCTGTGAGTGAGATCCCGCCCCGTATGGGCGTGGTGAAAACATGCGGAATACTGGCTGTAGTTTTAAGCCTCTGGACCAAAAATCCTCCGATGACGCAAAATGACATTTTTTGCGTCATCGGAGGATTTTTTTCCAGACTAAAAATAAATAAATCTCTCGTCTCAGGGGGATATGAGGTGGGGGAGCTCGGTAATTAGAAAATACTACTGGTTTTCTACTGATACAAAGCTTAATGCTAAATCCTGAAGTAACCCTTTAATTTGAAAGCAGTAATACAACCTATGAATCGGACTCATCATTGTTAATGTGAATGCAATTAATTCCTGGTTTCCTTGGGACCAGAACCCGTGACTCGAAAGTTGTTTGAGCAACACGCTATTGGTAGCACCTGGGGAAAAGTTGATCGCATTAGAACTGATGTAAAAATGTCTGATGGAGGATAGTGCTTGTAAGTAATTCAGCAGAATGGGTTTAATTTCAGGGTACATTTGAAAGGATCATTTCAAATAGCTGCTTTACTGTTGTTCTAAGGACATTTTGACATAGTATTTCTTTATCTTCTGTTCTTTTAAAATTAAATATGTTTTCACATTAAGAATTCATAGCAATATTTGTGTTCATAATTCACTCCAATAACTGAGTAAGGAAAAATAAGCTAATTTCCTTGTCAAAAGTATGCAGCTGTGTTCTTTTTGAAAGTTATTGATTTTGTAAAAGCTTTGATTCATTCCAGACTATAGGGCATGCTTCTCACACTTATCAGAAGAATCCTGCTGTTTTTATAGAGTAATGCCATTTTCATTGGAACCATGAGAGTGTTGCAAACACTGCATTAAAGCATGCATGAATTTGGCGTTTGCACTTGATGCCCTTTTGTCTTCACAGCTTTGGTGTTGTGAATATGAATTTCATGAGGGTGTATGCTTGATACCTCCTAGACACAATGTACTGATTAGGATGCACTGAGTATTATTTGTTATATGGAAAATGGCTTGAAATAATTACCTTGGCACAATTAGGCTCACAGCCCCGATTGCAATGACTGGGGTGATGCAACACTCTGAGACATGCTTTACTTACAGTTATGTGCCCTGGGTCAAGAAGCTTCTCTCTCTCACTCACTTTCTCTCTCTCTCATCTTTTATGATGCCACTTTGTGCTATATCTTTTCCCTGTATGCAGGCCTCATCATCTATCACATTCCCATTATCAGTTGTGGCAATTATACCACCTTAATATTTCTGTCTGCTCATCTCTCTTGAGTTCAATTGAATTGGAATCAATAAAAAAGGTAAAAAAAAATAAAAATAAAAAAAATCATCATTTGCTCACCCTACTGTTTTTCCAAACCTGAATGACTATCTTTCTGCTGTGTAACACAAACGGAGATGTTAGGCAACATGAGAGTGAGCTAATGAGGACAGAATTACATTTGGGGTGAATTACCCCTTAAATTCAGTAAACAGGAATTAAGATAGCACCCCATGAGGTGTGTTATAGACACAGTTATAAAAGCACCATGAGCATGCAACATAGTTGCAAACAAGCACCCTAGTAAATAGAATAATCGGTTGCAGTCTGCAGTGCAGATGTCGGTTTGCTTTACATCTGTAAGCTATTAAGTTGCATCTTCATTTGTTGCAGTGGAATGACTTGCTCTCCTTATCAAAATAAACTCCTAATGATAGTTTATTTAATATTCTCCATGTTTTTAAAGGCCAGGAGCCACTCACAACCCGTATCACCCTGTAGCTCAAGACTGGTTGCCCACTGAAGCTAAGCAGGATTGAGCCTGGTCAGTACCTGGATGGGAGACCTCCTGGGGAAACAAAGGTTGCTGCTGGAAGAGGTATTAGGGAGGCCAGCAGTGGGTTTGTGTGGGTCCCAATGCCCTGGTATAAAGATTGGCACACTATACTGTAAAAAGGAACTGTCCTTAGGATGAGATGTTAAACCAAGGTCCTGACTCTCTGGTCACAAAAATCCTACGGCACTTCTTGTAAAGACTAGGGGGGTGTAACCCTGGTGTCCTGGCTAAATTCCTGCCATTAGCCCTTCTCAATCATGGCCTCCTAATAATCCCCTTCCATTAATTGGCTCTATAACTCTGTTCTCTCCTCTCCACCAATAGCTGGTGTGTGGTGACCATACTGGTGCACTATGGCTGCTGTTGCATCATCCAGGTAAATGCTGCACACTGGTGGGGTTGGCGGTTCACTGTGTAAAGCACTTTGAGTAATACACTCAGAAAAGTGGTATATAGATGAAACATTCATTCATCTTTGTACATTAGCAGAATGACCTGTAGTTATACACTATGTTTGGTAAGCTGTGTGGTGTAAATAAGCTGTTTACATTTACTAGTGAATTTCTCTGATGGCAGTCTCTCTGATCTCGCTCTGTCCTGGTGCTGACCATTTTGAAATGCCTGAAAAGTTCATGGGCATACTAATAAATGTCGACTACCAAATAAACATGAATGTGCATATTTTTGCAAAAACAAATAAACGTATCTTGGTATGAAGTCATTTAAAAATGTCTTTTAATGGCGAACTGCAGAGTGACTTCACTTGTGTGCAGCTCAAATTAAAAAGAAATCTCTCTATTAAAAGCCCATTGATTTTTACATAAGATTTTCTTAGCCTTGAAATGTTCGCTCAGAAGGTATAGGCCATCTTTCACTTGACTTGTTCAAGGACAGCATCTTGGATATTGGAAATGAATGCTAATTTTTTATTTATTTTTTGGTCTATGTAGATGTACACTCAAGTTTCAGTAAACCTTTCATAGAGCTAAAGATAAAAGTCTGGAGACATTGGATTGTTTCTTTTCACTAAAATAGTAGAAGAGATTGTATTTCGTGGTCTGTCTTGCAGGCTGAATGTAATAGGCTCTTCTGCAGTTTCGCCAGTAGTAAATTTGAGATGCAGTACAAAGAAACTGCAAACTATGTTGAAAGAAGATGCAATAAGTGTTTGCTCATACTGTAGCTTCTCATTCTTACCTGATTAACACTTAACGGTATAAGGGTTTAGGGCACTGCTGTAATAGTAATTTGAATCATAATTGTTTTTTTACAGCACAGTTTTATGTAGACTAACCATTTTTACCAATATGCTCAGCACCTGGTCGCATTATTTAAGTACAGTTGGTTCTTGCCTGATTTGGTTTTGAATTCATGGTCCTCATATGCCTCTCTGCCAGCCTGTGTTTCTTTGAACATGAGAACCATTCTCTCCCTTTAAATACTCCGGTTCTTTTGTGTAAATTTGTGTATGTGTTTTTGTGTGTTTTTCTCACCCTCTTAGGTGAAGTACGGGCGTTTTGCATTTGTTTGGGATGCAGCTGTGCTGGAGTATATGGCCATTAATGATGAGGACTGCTCGCTTTACACTGTGAGCAACAATGTAGCAGACAGGGGCTACGGCATCGCGATGCAGCATGGCAGTCCCTACAGGGACATCTTCTCACAAAGGTACTGTATATTTAACACTTTTATTATCCATATGTAGCTGTCCATCTAAGGGGTTCTGCTGGTCCACCAGTGGTGAATACCCAGAGGAATGTTCAATCGTTTTGCTGTGTGCAGGTTACTATGACACAAGTGGAAGTTGCAGGTTTTCTGTGAAACCAATATTGCTTTTTGTTAGTTTACAGGAATATAATTCACAGAATTTTTATTAGAAATTTGATCTGAAAGTCTGCAACCACATTCAAAATCTAATTTAAACCTTTAAATAATCTTAAAGTTTTAGAATTTGAAAAAAATTAAAACAAGAAACATTACAACATAAAAAGAATAGGAAATGTTTAAGACTCTGCACTATTTCTTGGTCACTAATCAAATAAACACATTTATGACACTGCCCATGTTAACTCTTTTGTACAAAACAGATTTCATTGCTTCGATTGAAACAAGATGCTCTTTTGAACATTCTAAAATATTAGATTAGGCACAGACTTCAAATTTGTATGCTTTTGTGATTAAAAAAGGTGTGTGCTGCGAAATAACACAAAAACAACACATCTTTCTTTTGCCTTGTGCAGGGCTGAACGATCAATTGTAATAAAATATAAAGCAAGATATGACCTTGTGCGATTATGAAATCATTATGATTTAATAAAACAGGCTGCATGCGCTGCTCATGTGCAGCTTTGTTCTGAGCACACTTGAAGCTCATGATACAATAATTTCACAGTGGTTGTGTGCTCACTTCAGAAATGCAATTTCATACACAGAATAGCAGGTGCGCTGTGTTCAATAATTTTTTTTTTTGCTGAACGCATTATATTTATGGCACTCCAAATTCACTTTAATTGGCCTCTACAAGTTGAAACAACCCTGTGACACTAGGTTTTTGTGGACAGTAGAGGAGATGAGAGCATCCTTTTTTTTTACCAAAAAAGGTAATCCCAGAAAAAGAAGAATCCCATCGCTCTCATTTTTTTTGAGTTTCTCGATTTCGATCCATCAAATGAGGGCTCTCACACACATGCACAAACGCACTAATTATTCCTCCAATAAATCCTTGAGTAAAGCAGCGCAAGCATCCATTGCTAGTTCTAACATGACATTTTCGAATAGCAACGAAGGCTCCAACTGTATTAAAGCAAGATGCTGAATATGTGGTGTAAGACAAAACCAGAATTTTTTTTTAGATAAAAACCTGAACGATGTTTTAAGGTGTGGTAACCATGGTATAAGCAGAATAATTGACTCCGATCCATTGAATTGTTTAAAAATAATGCACACTCGAGGTGAATAATTACTTGTGCGGCATGACCGCATTACCACCTCGGGTGTGCATTATTTTTAAACAATTCAACAGTCAATTATTCCTTACTTTAAAAGTAATTTACGTTAAAAATATTTATATTTTTCGCATCAAAAGCAATAGTATCGCTTTATAAGACATTAATTTAACCACTTGAGTCATATGGACAGTGTTACTTTTGAAATGTATTCCACCACAGATTACAGAATACATGCAGTAAAATGTCATTTGTAACGTATTTCATTAGATTACTCAATGTTAGTAAACTATACTAAATACTTTGGATTACTTCTTCAGCACTGGTACTTTTTTTTCAGTTGTTTTGACTATTAAATCTCTGCCAGTACAGTAAGACAAAATACACTTGTTAAAAATACATTCTCTTGAAAAACAAATATCTTATGCAGTTTTGTTTCTAAAACAAGATCAATCTAATTGATCTTGTTTTAAGGATTTTCAGATATTTTTACTGGAAAACAATACAAAAATTATTATCAAGAATATGATTTTTGCTCTAATATCAAAGGACTTACTAGAAAAAAATATATTATGATCCAAAATGAAATTTCTTGATAAAGAAATATGATCGTGCCTGGAAACATGTGCATGTAAAATGGCTAGAAATAACATTTTAGCTTAGCGTAAAGCTGACAATTTACACAAGGTTTATTTCTATTTCTTCTGCTCCAAATTTACTGAAATGTTTTTTTATTCAAATGTGTTATGCTAAAGAAAGGAAGATATATAAATACAGAATGGTATGAGGGTGAGTAAATTATGAGAGAATTTTCATTTTTGGTTGAACTATCCCTGTAGGAGTTAGAAAAGCAGAAACAACACCATGTCAAGCTCAGATTTTATCTGGGATTACTCCATTACTTAAATTCATTATTAATAGGTTTTGTATGTGTGATTTAAAAAAAATATATAAACAGGCTATTAATTGACAGATAAATTTCATCTCTTTCCATTATTGTTGTGACACTGAGTGCTTGAGCAGCAACCAACATAATTTTTGAATTGAGCAGTTTAGAAAGTTTCCCCTATGGTTCCTGAAAGTGCACAGCTAAATTGTAAAAGTTTGTATTCAAAAAGGCTTTTGGATTTATCCTGTCAATGAAGCTTAATTCTTTATATGAAAAGAGAAACTCTCTTGCATTCCCTAAAAGGTAGTATTTCAGCATAGCAGAGTAGATGGAGCACCGATGGAGAGCAAATGTATCAACATACGGTTTTAACGGTAGGAATATGTTTTTCTTCTCTGCTGCTAAAATGTGGGAAGCTGAATAGAGATGTTAAATGGCTTACTCTGAGTGAAATTGTTATATTGAAATATCAGTATAGTGACTGGTTGAGAAAAATATGATGGCATGGAGAGGTAGTCCCATTGGTAATGGAGAAGTCGATACATGCTCAACTTTAAGACATTGTCAGAAGTCTAAAGAAAAACCCAGCTGCCATTGTATATGAGTAAAGTAGCCTCCAGTGAGAAAAGAAAGAGAAGTAAACTTGACATAATGCTAAAATGACAAGTTAGGTATAAGTTAGTATAATGATGCTGTGTAAAATCTTGTGGATTTTCAGGAGCATGAGTCGTTATCTTACATCTGTTGTTTCCAAGGATAAAGTGGATGCTTTTCTGTGTGTAAAGGACTTTTCACACCAAATCCAAAACAGAAATGCTAAATTAATTGCTACCTAAACATTTTCACACCAAGAACTGTACAATCGGTGGCACTGATCGACAAACACGCACAGGACAAGCAAGCAGATTCGACATTGTGGGTGCTTTTTATTCAGAAGCGATGATCCCTATGTAGGGTTGTCACTTTTGATGTTTTTTGGGGGGTAGCTGTGCTGGCTGATGCTTTTAGATGGTCCCTTACCACACCCTTCACAGTTTTAGCACATTTTAACACAATGTTTGGACTTTTCAGATAGTCCCTTACCCACCGTAGGCAAAATGTCAAACGAGTATTATGGTTAAATTAAAGATCTTGAAGGATTCCACCCTGACACCATCAGACCAGCTTAAATACAGGAAAAATCTCTGTATTTAAAGATCCTGTATTTTACTGGATGGGAGGCAACCCTATCCCTATGCTCTATTAGGTTCTTAGACTTTACTTTTCAATGTAAGAGCTGTGGAGGACTGACCGGTGTGTTGCCTAAAGAATTACTCACTTTGTTCTCCATTTGAAATGTCGTATGAATGCAATATTTATACTTTTTAAAACACATTGTATGTCTAATGTCCATAAAAATTCATACTAGTACTCAGGATTCAATATTTGACATCTGCTCTACAATAGCAAATCCCATGTAAGAACAGATGAAATATAGTTTTTGTTTTTTTTGTTTGAAATTCAATATTTAACATATTTTCTTTCTTTATTTGGTAACTGTTCCATTCTGTTCAGTGTGATTTTTGAAGACTGAAATTTCCAGAATTTTTAAAGGAGGATTGAGGGTTCAATACAATTTGCATTTGTGGCATAATATTGATTACCACAAAAAATTATTTTGACTTGCTTCTCTTTTTCTTTAAGAAAAATGCAAAAATCTGGGTTACAGTGAGGCACTTGCAATGGAAATGAATGGGGCCCATCCGTAAACGTTAAAATACTATAAAAAGTATAGCCACAAGAGGTAAACAATATGCATGTAAACAGAATTTTAGTGTAATGAAATCACTTACTAACATTTTCTGTGAGACAATTCTACAACTTTGTGGCCATGGCAATGTAATTTCAACAAACTCTAAAATAAATTTAAAGGTGCAGTATGTAAGATTCAGAAACATCTCAGATACTGATGTAACCTCCGTTCTCTGATGGGGGGAACGAGACTTTGTGTCGATGAGTTGACACTAGGGGTCACCCTTGGGAGCCCAGAAATCTCTTTGTGAAAAGGCCAATGGTAATTGACATGTGGAATTTGCATGCCATTCCCCCGGACATACGTGTATAAAAGGAGTGTCGCTTGCAAACACATATTCAGGTTTCGCACTGAGAAGTTGAGCCAAAGACCCGGCCATTTCAGCAGTTGGTTCAGTGTTGTGGCGAGAGGGACACGAGGTTACATCAGTAACCGAGACGTTCCCTCTCTGTCACTCACTTGACGTTGTGTCGATGAGTTACACTAGGGGTCCTAATGGAAAACGCAACAAGAGCTGAACCGGGTTACGCAGACTGGCGGTGCGAGACGGGCAGAAATCTGTGTGCCTCGTAGCCAGCGCAGCAAGCCGTCGCATAACTACCCCCAACACACTGGAAAGCATGAACTGGTCCCCTACACCCCGGGGAGCGGCTAACTTCTCAGAAGTTTAAGGACTGGCTGGCCCAGCCGTAGCCTTCTCTCTATTATTCTCCCCAAGAAAAAGGAACAAATTATTCAGCTGGGGGCCATATAAGGTCCACATTGGGGGGTGTCCCTCCAAAGAGGAGGACACCACGGAGACCACACCCGGTCCCGAGAGGGGGGACTGACTTCTAAGTATAGTGGACTCGCAGGCCAGCAGGGGTGGCACATGCTGGGCATGGTATGCCATGGTGATGACATCGATAACCCAGTGAGCGATCCTCTGTTTGGAGACAGTGCTTCCTTTCTGCTGTCCACCGAAATAGACAAAGAGCTGCTCGGAGCTTCTAAAGCTCTGTGTGCGATTCAAGTAGATACGAAGAGCAAGCACCGTATACAACACTGCCAAAGCTGGGTCTGCCTCCTCCAGGGGCAGCACTTGCAGGTTCACCACCTGATCCCTGAAAGGGGTCGTGGGAACCTTGGGCACGTAGCCCGGTCGGGGTCTCAGGATAACGTGAGAGTAGTCTGGACCGAACTGTAGGCACAGTTTACTGACAGGGAACGCCTGCAGGTCCCCTACCCTCTTGATGGAGGTGAGTGCCGTCAGGAGGGCGGTCTTGAAAGAGAGTGCCTTTAGCTCAGCTGACTCAAGGGGCTCGAAGGGTGCTCCCCGAAAAGGAACACAGAGAGGTCTCATAAGGAAACGAGGTGTGGCCTGGGGGGATTTCACCTCCTTGCACCTCTCAGGAAACTGATGATCAAATCATGCTTCCCCAAATACTTACCGTCCACTGCGTATTGAGGCACCGATATAGGGGCCACATACACCTTCAAGGTGGAGGGGGACAGCCATCCCTCCAACTTGTCTTGCAGGAAGGAGAGCACTGATCCTACTGCGCATCTCTGGGGGTCTTCGCCTCGGGAAGAGTACCACTTAGCGAACAGACGCCACTTCAGGTCCTAGAGACGCCTCGTCGAGGGGGCCCTGGCCTGAGTGATAGTGTCTACAACTGCAGGTGGTTGGCCACTTTAGACATCCGTGTCCTGTCCAGGGGCTAGACATGGAGATTCCAGAGGACTGGTCGCAGGTGCCCCGTCTCTGAGAAAGTAGGTCCTTCCTCAGGGGAAATCGCCGGTGGGGCCAGTAAGGGGCCACAAAGAGAATCTGCTCCTCGTACTCCCTGAACTTGCACAACGTCTGTGCACGTAGGCTCACTGGGGGAACACATATTTGAGTAGTCCCAAGGGCTAGCTGTGTGCCAGGTCATTTGTGCTGAGGGGAGACTCGGGCAGAGAGTACCAAAGCAGGCAGTGGGAGGATTCTGGGGAAGCAACAGGTTTACCTGTGCTTGTCCGAATCGACTCCAGATCAGCTGGACTGTCCGGGGTGAAGTCTCCACTCTCCCCTGAGCGTAACCTGTCATGACAGCGCATCTGCTGTGCTGTTGAGGTGACCCAGGATATGAGTTGCTCGCAGCGACTAGCCTCCTCAGGGCAAGTAGTACCGCCAGCAACTCAGGGCAGTTGATGTGCTAAGACAGCCGCGGGCCAGTCTGAGTGCCCATTGCACATGGCGCCCCAGCCATGCTGGGAGGCATCTGTCACAACCACGACATGCCTGGAGACCTGGCCTAGGGGAACACCTTCCCGTAGGAACACTAGCTCTGACCAGGGGCTGAATAGACAGCGACAAGCCTGTGTGACAAGAATGCGGTATGTGCTGTGGTGCCATGCTCGTCTCTCGACTTGGGTCTGTAGCCAGTGCTGATGCAGACTCATATGCATCAACCCAAGCGGCGTGACCATCGCTGAGGATGCCATATGCCCCAGGAGCCTCTGAAAGGATTTCAGTGGGATCAGTGTATTCTGTCTGAACGCGTGCAGAAAGTTCAGCACCAACTGTGTGCTCGTTGGTGAGGCGCGCTGTCATCGAGACCGAGTCAGGGCAAAGTCTCCAATGGTGTCGCCAAACAGCCCAACTTGGGAAATGGGGGCGTCAAGGAAACGAACCTTGTCGGCCTCTTGCGACTCGACCAGGTTGCAGGCACAGGTGCACCGGAACTGCTTGGTCCACTTGGGGAATCGCCATGTAGCTCCTTGCCGCCCCACCATCGAGGGTAGTGAGAGCGGAGGAGCTCACGGAGCGTGCAAGGGCAGAGAAAGGTGCCTGCGATGAATGCGTGAGCTCTTCATTCACCGGGAAGAAAGGAACGAGGGTGGACCCAGGAACCAATCATCGAGCCACAAGGGTTCAGGTGGGAGCGGAGGGTTCCACTCTAGCCTGACACTCACAGCTGCCTAGGCAAGCATGGCCGCCAGCTCCACGTCAGCCTGCGACTGAGTCACCACACCCAAGGATGGGAGTCCAGCCGAGTCCTCAGCGTCAGATATGGCTCTCCAATGCCACGATCGATAACTCATCTTCGTCACGAACCCAGAACTAGATCGCAGGCAACCTCGCCCCAGTGCTCGGTTGGAGCATACAAGCGTGACAGGGAATGGGAGAATACCTGGCGGAGAGGGTCCCATTGATATCCCCATGACGCCCTCAGTGCTAACGACCTCGCCTCATACACGTAGGTAGAAGGACCGAGTCGGGAGCCGCTGGGGTGTCTTGCCCTCTTACGAAGGCGAGCTGCAACCGCAACTTAGCCATGGTCATGTCCTCGCAATGAGGGCATGAACATCCACGAATGCGGACTCAGTGTAACAATTCAGTACTGATGTGATTCCATCACAACTGTCATTTTGATATGTCGATGCACTATTGAATTATAGATTGTATATATTTTATATATATATATATATATATATATATATATAAGTTATGTTACACTAATGAATGGAACTTTTTGCATTATCTTGAACATAATGCATTCATTTAATATATTATAGTAGTTTACCTTGCTGAGTAATTACAGATTAACATTGACATTATCTTGATTTTTTGTATAAAGAGAAGATCGTTGAAATTATTTTAAAGTTATGAGGTTAAAGAAGCAAGGTAGCTTGCAATTCGTCAGCGTTAGCAAGCAAGATCAAGTTAACTAAAATTACACAGATCAATCCTTATGGCACTATATTTCACATGCTTTGCTATTTTTAAGCTTACCTGTCCAATAAGAAGAATGTCAATTCAGGGTCCTTTTTGATCCCCAAAACCAAACGAAGGTCCCTCCAGGAATCAAATGCCCTGCTGATGTTCTGTATAGTTTTCGCTTGACCACGATCACGTGGATTCAGTAGATACATTGTTATTATTTTTTATTGACTTGCTTTGAGTTTGTGTAGGAGTCGTGTTGTGCTGGGAGCCGGACATTTGCTGGATTCCATCTCTAAGATAACGTTACCTAGTATTGTAGACTGTCTGTTGACGCTGTTGAATAGCAGAAGCACAGAGGCAAGACTCTAGGGAGCTTGCATAAACATCACATCCTTTGGATTTTCCCAGCAAAAGCGACCTGCTCCCTTCTCATGAAAACCAGTCTACATGCTTTAATAGGCAACCTAGGAAGTCCAGGAGTTGCGTTACAAGCCGTTCACACTATGGCAAAAAAAAGAGGTGTCCAAATGTTCTCAGATCTTTCTATATGCAAATGTATTGATTGATGTAATCTGCTACCAATCCAAATATATTTGAGATTTATTGTTTATTGAGTATGTGTAGTTTGTATATAGCATGTATAGGCTAAATTACACATTATTGACTGCTGTACTAGTTTACACAGGTGGTGTGTCAGAGAGAAAGAAAGATAGATAAAGTGTAAAATAAAGAGCAAAGGAGTAGGAGCCAGGAGAGTGTTCTCATTTGTATTTGATATATAGATCCATGTATCTTTAGAGAGTGAAACAAACAGCTGATGTGTTTAACTTTAAACCTACACCTGCTAAACACTGCTGGGAGTTTGAATTGGATAGTAGATCAGTTTTCTAGATTTCATTGGTGACCAAGCAATTTTAGTGGTGCTCCCAAGGACGAACCTGAGCCATATTTAGGGAACTCAATTTTGTAGAGACTTACCGGTAAGAAAGGGAGGCTCTTTTGATTTGGCTTGTAAAAAAACAACATAAACCTGGCTAAGGTGATTTTCTGATTTTAGCATTTAGCTTGTCTCCCAACCTGGGCAAACTGGTGTTAAGCTTGTGGTCCAGGCAGTCTCTAAGCCGAACAACTAATAAGTGCCCAAACATACCAGCTAACCACCGTATTTATGTTATGCACCCTATATGCTTCGTTCACGTCCTGTTGGAATTATTGTAATTACGAGATGGCAACTCAGAGATTCTACAGGGAGTTGTTTACATCTTGGGAACTGGGAAGTTATTAATTTCTTTGGCAACACCAGAGGTGGGTAGTAACGCAATACATTTACTCTGTTACATTTACGCGAGTAACTTTTTTGGGAAAAAAGTACTTTTAGAGTAGGTTTAAAAGTGGGTAATTTGCACTCTCAAATACATTTCTAATAAAAAAAATGTTTACATTTACTACTTTACAATGGGTGGTTTTCCTGTTGTTACATTACTGGGTTTAAATTTAATTAATGTGTAATTTATTGAGAAATTATTGAATGGGACTTTTACGAGTGGAAGTTCACGCAGAGCCACCCTCTGCCGCTGACACAGGCTGTCACTGCTGCAGCATCAAGCTCTTCAAAGTGAAACACTTTCTTCACTCCTCACACAGTGAAAAAAAGAATAGTTTCATCATGCAATACCATTTATAAATATAATTTAATAAAAAGACGAGCTGATATTTCAAGATGAAAATCACAGCTTCAATTTAAGGCAGCACGCTGAGGTAAGTTTTGGCTCTAATCCTAATGTTGGCTTTTCTGTGTAATGTGGTGGTAATTTTCACAATGATTCTGTAACTGGGCTTTTATGACATCAGTTTTAAAGTGTACATTTTTTAAATCAGTGTAGCAATATATCAGTGCGCTTTGTCCCGCATCCCGCATGTCATTAGCAGTATTTACGCATTTATCCCACGCCATTGCAGGGGTACTGGAAACTATCAAACGATCTAACAGAGCTAAAATATTCTTCTGAAAATCTTAATTTGTGTTCTGCTGAAGAAAGGAAGTCATACTTATCTGAGATGTCATGATGAGTAAATAATTAGAGAATTTTCATTTTTGGGTAAACTATCTCTTTAAAGTGCTAGATCATCTATAATTGAATATTCTGTCATAATTTCCCTACCCTCATGTTGTTCCGAACCAGTGTGAGGCTTTGTATTATGTGGAACACAAAATATGTTAGACAGAATGTTAGGGATTCTAACGGTCTCAGTCACTATTCACTTTCAAAATATATATAAAAAAAAAACATTCACTGAAATTATGTAATGGAATATAGGGGAGTAAACGTCTATTATGCCATTTGTGAAAGTAACATGTTACTCACTACTTGAGTACTCTTTTAATTGGATACTTTCTTACTCAAGTAATTATTTATGTTAGTACATTTACTTCTACTTGAGTAATTATGTTTTTATAGTAATTGTTCTTTTATTTCTGTACAGTTTTTGGCTACTCTACCCACCTCTGGGCAACACTCATAATGACAAAAAACTCTCCAGATACCTTAGCAACCACATAACAACACCTTAGTATCATGTCAATTCTGAATGGCAACCACCACTCACATTTTATTGTGAAAATGTGAAACTCTAGTTCTTTTTTGTTTTTTATCAGGAGGGTTATTCGAGGAGTGAAGACCAAAAGTGAAGACCAATTACCCTATTAAAAATGGCACACACTAGCGTGAGCTCCACTTGAACCTGAAATATTGCAGCCCACAGTGCCAGTCAAATTCCAGGACAGATGTGAGTTTGCTTATACTCCTCAGGGTAGATACCCATGTCAGGCTACTTATGGCCACATGTCACCTGTTTACAAAATGGCAGCCCCTTAGAAAATGGTGCTGGAAGCACTTGACATTTTGGACTCGTTGTCAAACTGATAGAAATCATTAGAGTAGAACCACACTATTGTTGTTTCACTGAAAGCGCTGAGCTTGATAAATAAATACTGTGTTAACACTGCAGATTTCTTTTGCATGAAACCCCTGGCCGGTTCAACCTGTACATAGCCAGAAGAATTGAAAATATCCCATACTCTTGAAATGTTAATTATATATTATTACTAAATGAAGTGAATATTTCCTAGTTTTAAGGATGACCAGTAACAGAGAGAGCTATACTGTGCACTCACTGAGCACTTTACTAGGAACACCTGCACACCTACTTATTTATATGATTATCTAATCAGCCAATCGTGTGGCTGAAGTGATTTCAACCATGGATTGATTGTTGGTGCCAGACAGGCTGGTTTGAGCATTCCAGAAACTGCTGATTTCGTGGGACTTTCATGCACAACAGTCTCTAGAGTTTACATCCATTGAGCAGCAGTTCTGTGGACGGAAATGCCTTGTTGATGAGAGGTCAACAGAGAATGGCCAGACTGGTTCGAGTTGACAGAAAGACCACGGTAACTCAGATAACCACTGTGTAAAATTGTAGTGAGCAGAATAGCATCTCAGAATGCACAACTCTTAGAAGACCATGCCAAGTGCTTTATTAGGACCATAGTCTTCCTAATAAACTGCTCAGTGAGTGTATATACAGTGTATCAATGGAGTCGAGAGAGAGAGAGAGAGAGAGAGAGAGATTGAAATATAAAGAGCCGTATTAGACTGAGAAACAATTGTCTTTCTCCATAATTTTAAGTGTGTTGCAGCCCTTGGTTTTTCTAATTTATATTATAAACTGTAAAGAAATTCTCTCTATATATTTTTGTAGTGCAAAAAAGGTGTTTGCATTTGTCTTTTCTTTCCTTATCTCTTCGTGTTTTCCTAGCTCTTATCAAGTAGTTTGTCTGCCCGCAGTCAGAGACATCTAATAACGTGATCATTTCTACCGCAGCTGGTTGCCATAGCAACAGTTCTGGCAGTTCACACTCAAATCAGTGCACAGGGCCCGAGAGGCAAGCAGGGAGACTACATGACAGACAGAACTGAGAAGAGAACCACAAATCCCCACTCGCATTATCCCCAAAGAACAGAAAAATTAGTTTGAAGAGAAAACACACAACCCAGCACACTGAGAGACAGAGAATCGATCTCTGTGTCATACAGGGTCTCGAATGAATACGTGTTGCAGATAAACTGGAACACCCAGTTGTCATTGAGAATCAGGTTGGTCTGCACTTCTGCAGTTAACAGGGCTAAGTGTTTGTGTTTAGCCCCTGATCTTGTGCATGGACAATGCCCTGTTGAACTCCCTTCACTGGGCTTGGTCAGTGGCAGCACAGTTCTGATAAATAAAGCATGGCAGGAACATTTGTTGCTTGCTTTTTACTCTAGCAAGTCAGTCAAGCACAACTTTTTTAGCATGTGAGTCACTTGTCGACCTCTGTCACCTTTCTCTTCATTTTCACTCTGTTTTGGGAGGAGAGGAAATAAAGGACAAATAAAATGTCTGATGTTCTGAAGCTGTTGATTCTCTGCAAGAGCATGAAGATTATTACAAGAAAAGTAATTAACTAAGAACAGTTAACAAGGGTATTTGAGAACATTTGTCAAATTACCTAAACTTTGGTAACACTTATAAGGTTGTTTGTTAACATTACTCAAAGCAAGAGCTACCATGAACTTGCAATGAACAGTAATTTTACAGCATTTATTAGTAATGGTTAATAGTAATTTCTACATATTTTTAACATTTAAAGTTATGTACACTTACTGTTGAAGTCAGATGTTTACATACACTTAGTCTGAAGTCATTAAAACAATTTTTTTTAACCACTCAGTCTACTTTGTGCATGACACAAGTCATTTTTCCAACAATTATTTACAGACAGATTGTTTCACTTTTAATTGACTATATCACAATTCCAGTAGGTCAGAAGTTTATATACACTTAGTTAACTGTGCCTTTCGGCATCATGGAAAATTCCAGAAAATTATGTCTAGCCTTTAGGCAATTAGTTTCTGATTGGAGGTGTAACTGTGGATGTATTTTAATGCCTACCTTCAAACTCAGTGCTCGGCCAAGCCCTCAGAAAAAAAAAAGTGGACCTCTTTGAATTTGGTTCATCCTTGGGAGCAATTTCCAAATGCCTGAAGGTTCCATGTTCACCTGTACAAACAATAGTATGCAAGTATAAATGCCATGAGACCATGCAGCCATCATACCACTCAGGAAGGAGATGTATTCTGTCTGCTAGAGATGAATGTAGTTCGGTGCGAAAAGTTCAAATCAACCCCAGAACAACAGCAAACGACCTTGTGAAGATGCTGGAGGAAACAGGTAGACAAGTATCTATATCCACAGTAACACAAGTCCTATATCAATATAACCTGAAAGGCTGCTCAGCAAGGAAGATGCCACTGCTTCAAAACAGCCATAAAAAAAAATCCAGACTACAGTTGGCAAGTGCACATGAGGACAAAGAAAAAGGGTGAGGATTCAAGCCAAAGAACACCATCCCAACCATGAAGCATTGGGGTAGCAGCATCATGTTTTGGGGGTGCTTTGCTGTGGCAGGGACTGGTGCATTTCACAGAATATAAGGCATCATGAGGAAGGAAAATTATGTGGCTATTTTGACGCAACATCTCAAGACATCTGTCAGGAATTTAAACCTCGGTCTCAAATGTGTCTTCCAAATGGACAGTGACCCCAAGCATACCTCCAAATTTGTGGCAAAATGGCTTAAGGACAACAAAATCAAGGTACTGGAGGAGCCTTCACAAAGCCCTGACCTCAGTCTGACAAAACATTTGTGGGCAGAACTGAAAAAGACCTACAAACCTGACTCGGTTACACCAGTTCTGTCTGGAGGAATGGGCCAAAATTTCAGCAACTTATTGTGAGAAGCTTGTGGAAGGCTAGCCAAAATATTTGACCTTTTATAGCATGTTCATTTCAATATATAGTCATATATTTTTAAAATCAAAAGTTGTATTAGTTAACTTTAGTTAACATGACTAACAGTGAACAATACATTTACTTTAAAGTTACAGTAGGTTATAAATTATCATTAGTGAATTCAATGTGAACTAACATAAACAAAAAAAATTAAGTATTTTGATATCTTAAATATAAACCAAGATTATTAAATGCTGTGAAAAATCATTGTTAGTTTTTGATTCTCAATTGCATTAACTAGTGTTAACAAATAGAATCATATTGTAAGCTGTTACCAATTATCCATAATTAATAATGTTGTAAATAATTATTGTTCATTGTAAGTGCATTAACTAATGTTAACATTTACAACTTTATTGTAAAGTGTTTCCGAACGTTTAGCAATAGTGAGCACACCAAAAAGTTTTTCAATTTCACTACCTCTACAGCAACTTTCTTTCAGCATATGGCCATCAATGGGCTTATCTTAACAAGCAAGGTAAAATCTGGTCCCCTATGAGATGTCTACTGTCATCACTTTCTCTAGAGTCTCTCGAAGACAAATATGTGGTGAATCCTCAAGGGCAAAACTGGACTGTTGATTCTCTGAGAAAAAACGCCTGGTGTTAATGACTGGATCACACCGCTCTAATTTGTAAAAAAAAACACCAGGGTTTTAATTCATTAAGCTCCAAGGCTGTTAATTTGCCCAGTACCCTCTGCTGGAAACCACAAGGTCAGAAATAAGCTTTCAAACATACGTCCTTGAAGGTTGACATTGGTTGTAGAGCCAGTCCACAACCATTAAAATACACATTGTTTCAAATGTATAGATGTGATATTATTGTGATTATTTATCACCACTACAGCATTTACCAGATTACAGTGTTTATAGCGTTACATCGTCATGACATCAAAGTAGTAATCTTGGATATAACTTTACACAGATATGGTTAGTAAGTGATTTCATTACCCTAAAATAACGTATACACGTATAATGTTTGTGGCTATATTTTTGAAAAAGTGTGTATTTTTATGTTTATGGACTAGCCCCATCCACTTACTTTGTAAGTGCCTTAATGTAACCGCATTGTTTGCTCTTTAATTTTTTTAATAAACAAGGGATGAGTAAAGCATTTTTTTTTTTGTGGTAATCAACATTATGCCACTAATGCTGACGATTAAGCTTAAATTTTATTGAACCCAGAATATTCCTCTTAATAACACAATGAACAGTCTACAAAAACACATTTCAGGACATTTCAGTTCAAAATTCAATCTAATTCATGCTTGCCTCCTTGTAATCCTATCAGTATTGTCAGACGTAAACTATTATCACACACTTGAAGCAACACACAGCGTGTTGACCCAAAAAGTGTGTTGACATATCCATCATGGCAACACTCATAAAAGTCACAGAATACTTTTTCAAATAGCTAAATGTTCAGATCTATCACCATAATGGGAGAGCATTTATCCAAAATCAGCCATTACCAGTGTCTGATAAAACGTGTGGATTTTATCAAGTCATTATAGCCATTGAGCAACAAATTGAGTTGAATATTATCATATCGTACTGTGTGGATGGATTATATCGAATCAAGATTTATATATACATTTGAAGTCAGAAGTCTTAGCCACCTTAAACCACTTTAATACACCTTAGCCAAATACATTTAAACTCAGTTATTCACAATTTCTGACATTTAATCATAGAAAACATTCCCTGTCTTAGATCAGTTAGGATTACTATTTTAAGAATGTGAAAATTCAGAATAATAGTAGAGAGAATTATTTATTTCAGTTTTATTTCTTTTATCACATCCCCAGTGGGTCAGAAGTTTACATACACTTTGTTAGTGTTTTGTATCATTGTCTTTAAATTATTTAATTTGGGTTAAATTATTTGGGTAGCCTTCCACAAGCTTCTCACAATAAGTTGCTGGAGGTTTGGCCCATTCCTCCAGACAGAACTGGTGTAACTGAGTCAGGATTGTAGGTTTTCTTGCTCGCACATGCTTTTTCAGTTCTGCCCACAAATTGTCTATCAGATTGAGGTCTGGGCTTTATGAAGTCCTCTCCAATACCTTGACTTTGTTGTCCTTAAGCCATTTTGCCACAACTTTGGAGGTATGCTTGGGGTCATTGTCCATTTAGAAGACCCATTTTTGACCGAGCTTTAACTTCCTGGCTGATATCTTAAGATGTTGCTTCAATATATCCACATAATTTTCCTTCCTCATGATGCCATCTATTTTGTGAAGTGCACCAGTCCTTCCTGCAGCAAATGACCACCACATGATCCTGCCACCCCCATGCTTCACTGTTGGGATGGTGTTCTTTGGCTTGCAAGCCTCTCCCCTTTTCCTCCAAACATAACAATGGTCATTATGGCCAAACAGTTCAATTATTTTTTTCATCAGACCAGAGGACATTTCTACAAAAAGTAAGATCTTTGTCCCTATGCTCACTTGCAAACTGTAGTCTGGATTTTTTTATGGCTGTTTTGAAGCAGTGGCTTCTTCCTTGCTGAGCAGCCTTTCAGATTATGTCAATATAGGACTTGTTTTACTGTGGATATAGATACTTGTCTACCTGTTTCTTCCAGCATCTTGTTGTTCCGGGATTGATTTTAACTTTTTGCACCAAACTACATTCATCTCTAGGAGACAGAATGTGTCTCCTTCCTGAGCGGTATGATGGCTGTGTTGTCCCATGGTGTTTATACTTGCGTACTATTGTTTGTACAGATGAACATGGTACCTTCGGGCATTTGGAAATTACTCCCAAGGATGAACCAAGTTTGAAGAGGTCTAAAAAAAATTCTGAGGTCTTGGCTGATTTCTTTTGATTTTCCCATGATGTCAAGCAAAGAGGCACTGAGTTTGAAGGTAGACATCCACAGGCACACCTCCAATTCATTACACCTCCTATCAGAAGCTAATTGGCTAATTGTCTAAAGGCTAGACATCATTTTCTGGAATTTTTCAAGCTGCTTAAAGGCACAGTTTACTTGTGTTATGTAAACTTCTGACCCACTGGATTTGTGATTGTCAATTAAAAGTGAAACAGTCTGTCTGTAAATAATTGTTTTAAATTACTTGTGTCATGCACAAAGTAGGTGTCCTAAAAAGACTATAGTTTGCTAATATTAAATTCTGGGGAGTGGTTAAAAAAGTGTTTTAATGACTTCAACCTTAGTGTTTAGAAACTTCTGACTTCAACTGTATGCAGTCCCCCAGCCATTGGGGGTTGCGTCAGGAAGGGCATCCATCGTAAAACCTGTGCCAAGTCAAATATGCGGATCACGGATAGTCTGCTATGGCAACCCCTAATGGGAGCAGTCAAAATAAGGAGGAGAAAAAGAAGGTTTGTGTATATATGCATACATATAGAAATGGGCTTCCACAGTCTTGGTTACCCCAAGGTTTCTTTCACATCAACCTAAAAACCACCTTAGTGATTTTTCAAGCTTGCAAATTTGTTTTGCTGACTGGCAGGTTTGTAAAACACTATTCTTTTTAAAGCTGCTTTGAAACAATATTGCAAAAAGCTCTGTGCAAATACATTTTATTGAACTAAATTAAATTTAACATGAATAGAGATGAGGCTAAATGAACTTTTGTAAATGTTACTGAATTCCTGTTCTTAATGAAGTGTTGTTTATATTATTGGGACATTGAGTAAGCAAAGTTGTAATCATTCACAGTATTGCGTGGCTAAACGTTGTGGGCTCCTTTCATAAGCGATCTAGAAAGTAATTTTTTTACATTGCTCCACTTTGTTTTGAGTCTGAGACAGGGAAAATCTAGTGTTGTCACAGTGAACATTAAACATTTACTGTACATGTGCATGTTCACAGCATCAGCACTTTGGAATATAGACACTTGGAAGATTGCTAGTCTTCACATCGGTCTGGTGGCTTTCCTAACTGCAGACAGTCAGGCTAGAGAGAGAGACCACTATGCAATACAGAACAGCCAATCAATTCTCCTAAACCTTGTTGTCCTGTATTCATTATCAGTCATTTGCAAGAGCTGAACATCTCTACATAAGAACACTATTTTTTGCATTAAGCAAGTGGGAAGATTATGTTGCCTGCTAGTAATTCTGAGGAAATGCTGCCCCCTGGTGTTTTGAATAAAAATTAACCACTGCAGCAACAGATGCCACAGAACAGACTGGGACCATTGAGAGTTGTTTATAGAGTGATACAAAGATCTCAGTGGCACAGTTAATGTGGAAAAACAGAGCTATCCGATATTAAACTTGCATCCATAACACAGTCAATTTCCATAATGGGACACATAATAAAACTGCATAATTAAGTGTGTATTTAGGTCAGTAGTAAATGTCAAGCCATGGGGTGCAACACTTCAGTTATTCAGTGGCGAATTCTTAGGGCCAGCAAAGCCTTCTCTGCTGGCTTAACATGCAAACTAAATAAATACTACTTAATCCTGTCATTCTCAATCACCTTTTTGCCTATGTATTTTTAATCCCTTGCCACTCTTAATTAATCTACAAACAAATAGAGAAAAAACAAAAATGTATCCAGTCAGAATTTATTCCTTGATGCTTACAAGCAAAGTGTGACAACTCTTTCACAAATCGCATGCCAGAAGTAGCACGTGAGTCTGAGCTCCACCCCGTCAGGCCTTCAGAATTTCTACAGATTCACAACAGTGCAAATGAATGAGCAACTAAAGTCAGATTTTCTGATTCATCAGATTGATTGATTTTGTTCTTGGTGGGTGTGAACCGGATGTTCCGGTTGTGACGCGATCACTCTTTAAGTGATGTACTTAATTGGAAAGCAAAGAGTGTGAGATCATCATTACTGCCGCTAACGCAATTGAGAAAGAGATCCTTATGTATTTAAAAACAGATGTTCTGCATGACCGTGTGATTGCTCAATTTATTAATCAGGAAAGGACTGATTTTCACTTCAAGTAAATTGATACGTGCTTTTTGATTGTTATAGCAACATCAGGAGTTTTCTAAGTGTAAATTAGGCTGCTTGAGTATTCAGTGTCAGATCAAAAGTAGCGCTGCGTTCCATTAAACTCGGAAAGTCGGATTTCACAACTTCCTAATAGGAAAAGTGCGATGGAATTCATCTTGAAGTCAGAATTACAACTTGTTGGCTCGTGCAGAAATTCTCAACTCCAATTTTGCCGAGATGCAGGGGCATGATGTCACACAAACATGTTGACACTCAGGGAGATATACAAAGTAACTGATAAACATTCACTTTATTAAGATATATCGATAAATACGTTTGTTTCCACATTACATGATATTAAAGTTTGTTTAACAAACGCCTGCAGAAACAGGTCTATAAAACATTATCTCTTTTAATAATCGTACACCTGAAGCACAAATGCTAGTGCTGCAGCATTGTTTATCAGTTGGGTTGCTAGGAAACATCTTTCATGAGAGTCAAACACCTGCTAAACTAACAGAAGTGTTGCAGTTCCGAACATCGGGGAATGGAATGCATTTATGCTCGGAGATATGAAGTAGGAATATCCCTCATCCAGCTTGAATGGAATGCAGCATAACAGTGTACCCTAACGAAAACTATTTCAATCGCAAATATTAGTAGATAGATTTTCCAGGTATTGTAGGCCTCCTTGGTAGATTCCTTTCATTTCACCAAACAGTCATGTTGCAGTTAAAATTAGGCTTGCTTGAGCATTAAGTGTCATTTCAAATTCTAGCTTTCGGTGTGGACATGTTTTTAAAATGTCAGTTGGTATTACTCGTTAGCTGCAACATAATGATGCCCAAATCCATTGGGTGTCTTATTCACAGTGAAACTGTGTTTTCCTAATGGCATGAATCACACTGAAGGCCTAGACTTAAAATGCGTGGCTCGCCACTGCAGTTATTTAATGATGTTTCCTATCTTCTTATTTAAGCCAATTAATAAATATGTTTATGAGCATATACAGTGGGGTTTAAAAGTTCACATGAGTAAATTTTGGATTCAGAATCGAATTTAAACCTTGAAAAAAAACAAAGGTTTAGGGTTCTGAAAGTTTAAACTAAGATACATTATCAGAAAATGAAATATTTAGGATTCTGCTCTAATTTCTAGGTTAATAATGAAATTAACAAATTTGACACTGACCATGTTAACACCTTCGTACAAAAGATCAGCTTTCCTTGCTTCTGTTAAAACGTACAGGATACTCACTTGAACATTCTGAAATTATGCTGTGATAAAATTGATTATCAGGTTTTTAGTGCTGTCCCTTAAGAAGGGGACCTTTTTTTTTTTTTCTCCCCAATTTGGAATTCCCAATGTGCTCCAAGTCCTCGTGGTGGCGTAGTGACTCGTCTCAATCCATGTGGCAGAGGACGAATCTTAGTTGCGTCTGGAACTGTCAACCTGAACATCTTATAATGTGGCTTGTTGAGCGTATTACCGCGGAGACATAGTGCATGTGGAGGCACACGCTATTCTCCGCAGCATCCACGCACCACACCAATCGTGTACTACCAATCGTGACCACGAGGAGGTTACCCCATGTGACTCTACCCTCCCTAGCAACCAGGCCAATTTGGTTGCTTAGGAGACCTGGCTGGAGTCACTCAGCGCACCCTGGATTTGAACTCGCAACTCCAGGGGTGGTAGTCAGCGTTTTTACTCGCTGAGCTACCCAGGCCCCCCAAATGCTAAGAAATTCTTAAATTCATGGAATTGTTATGCTGATAATATAATTTGAAAGGGGGAACAAAACTTTGAAAATTAGAAAGGAAGCCTTATTTTTCCTCTATTCTGATTTTAAACCCCACTAATTGTGTGTCCATTATCTCTCTGTGTCTAGGATCTTGGAGCTTCAGCAGAATGGGGACATGGACATCCTAAAGCTGAAGTGGTGGCCACGGGACAGTCCGTGTGACCTGTACTCTCCTGTGGGCACTCGGAAGACTGGCAGCGCTTTGGACATCCACAGCTTTGCAGGGGTCTTCTTTGTACTAGCGGCCGGTGTGGTGCTGTCCTGTCTGATTGCCACGGTGGAGACCTGGTGGACACGGAGGAAGGGCTCCAGAGTGCCCTCTAAGGAGGTGAGAGTCTTTGTTGTGGAGGTAGGAGAGGATTGGTCCTCCAGGGGATGCGGAGGTTTGATGAAAACTTATGCATAAAAAGTTTAAATGCAATAACTATGAACATTTGCAACCTCTTATCTAAGTTGGATGTGTTCCATTTGTTATTAAAAATCATGAAGGTTTATGTGACAGCAACATCGTGGTTAAATTTTCCCTTAAGGTAAAACAGCAAAATAAATGGAAATAAGGGATGGGCGGTATGACCAAAATCTAAAATCTCCGCATGAGTAATTTTATATCACAGTATATTTCACATAATGAAAAATTATGTGTTATATATATATATATATATATATAAAATCCAGTGAATTAAATTCTTTATAAATTAAAGGCTTCATCTCATTTGATTATTTAGTTTGGATGCAAACCAAATGATTAATAATACGTCCCACATAACACTAGAGTATTTTCACATTTGTCCATGTTTTTTTTCCGTCATTATTTTTACCAGATATATATTAACACAAAGAGGGAGCATTATGCAACAAAACAAACAGCAGACAAAACACTTTTTCCTCACTCTTATTTATGTCTCTATCAGAAAAATTAACTAAACCCACATCTCCAAAAAGAACACTAGGCTGTTAAATTACCTGCCAAGCGCATTAGTTGTAATAGAGCTCTGTTGAGGAAAAAGGCATAAACAGGTAGGCCTACTAGAAAATAAATGGGCTGATATAAGTGGCATATATCTGGATAATAACTGTAAGGCAAGCCTCAAAGCAGTTGGACTAAATACAAAGCCATAATATCAGGCTCATAAATGCGCTTTTTTAATATCCCATCCTTCATTTCTTGAAGAACGATTTCAATTAATGTCTTTGCATGTATTGCTTTCCTTTGCTTTTACTGTTTTTGCTCTGAGTTTACAGCAGTTTACATATGGTTCTTTGGCATCCAGATAAAGTTAATTAACAAATGATTGCACATTCGTTGAATGTTTGTGTTTCACATTAATAACACTGCAGTGACTGAAATGCAACTCAGATGTAGCAGTGACAGCACATTCATATTGCTGTTAATTAACTTTGTTGGCGTTTACTCTTTATTATTATCATTTAAAGAGTATGTTATTCCTTATGGCTTTCTGTTATCTTCTGCAACTGTCATGTTGTGCGTTTTCCTTTGCTGATATTACATCCTCTTCCCCACTGTGCTACAATCACCCTCATTATTCTAATCAAGTGCCATTCCCCCCAACATACATACCTGACCTCTCCTCACACCCCTCTGGTATGTGTCATCAAGCTCTCCACAGGCAAAAAAATCACAGCATTTCATCTGCAGCGTTCCACCTGAAAAACAAATAAAAAAAACTTTGTAGTGCTTTTGATCAATGGTCAGGGTTTTCTTCTCCTGCCTCCTCCCAAGCAAACCTCACCATGAAGCAGCTTTTATCTGTCAGGGGCAGCATCATGCTACTTATGACCCTACAAACAGAGTGGCTCTTTTTCATCCCTGTTCCAGAGAGACCATCGTGCAGTGTGCTGAACACTGTGTGGGCAGCCAGCTGGTTACTGTAATGTTCAGAGATTATGATTTGTGTCTAGAAATAAGTATAATTTCTTTAGTATATGTTTAATTAGTATAAGGTTTATTTCATATAGTGAGTTAAAAGATTAAGTTTCCCCCATTTTTACTTCACATACACTGTAAGCATGGTTGCTCATTAATTACAGCTAGTATAGTGTAGTCGAAAATACAGTGCCCCCAAAAAATATTTGGACATTTTAAAATATCAAACCAGTAGCATTTGCTTAAAGAATGATAGCACAAGCATACTTTTCAAGCAAAACATAATAGAAAAAGAAATTTGTTAGATTTTAAAATGTAAAACATTAGATGTATTGTTCAAAATGAAATGTAATTAAATGTTAGCAAAAATAATTTTGATATACTTATTACACCTGTGGTTTCTCTGCAAGGGCACCTGTGTGAACTGAAAGGGACAGTTTCACCCCAAAATTAAAATTCTCATTGTTTAATCTCCCACATTCCATCCCAGATTGGATGACTTTCTTTCTTTTAACACAAAGATTTTTAGAAGAATATTTCAGCTCTGTAGGTCCTCACAATCCAAGTGAAGGGTGACCAAAACTTTGAAGCTCCAAATAAATGCAGCATAAAAGTAATCTATAAGACTTCATAAGTGGTTAAATCCATATGTTCAGAAGCGATATGATATGTGTGGGTGAGAAACAGAACAATATTTAAGTCTTCTTTTACTATAAAGTCTCCTCCCTACCCAGTAGGTTGCTATATGCATGAAAAATGTTAATCGAAAAAGACAAAAGAAGAACATGAAAATGGAGATTGATCATAAAAAAGGACTTAAATATTGATCTGTTTCTCACCTACACCTATCACATCGCTTCTGAAAATATGGATTTAACCACTGGAGTCATATAGATTACTTTTATGCTGCATATATGTTGTTTTGGAGCTTCAAAATTTTGGTCACCATTCACTTGCATTGTGAGGATCTTCAGAGCTGAAATATTCTTCTTTAAATCTTCCTTTATGTTCAGCAGAAGAAGAAAATATCATACACATTTGGGATGACGTGAGGGATGGGATGGAAATGATGAGACCATTTTCATTTTTGGGTGAACAATTCCTTTAAGGGGAACTGACTTCATACGTCCCTAAAAATTACTTGGGACCATTTGGTTTAAATCGCAAAACAAATCTCTTATTAGAGAAGTTCATTCTGAGAATTTTTTTTGCATCAGTCACTTGCTTTGATAAATTGTTATCTAATGCAATGATATTAATATATTTGTAAGTGCCCAAACACCTTTTGGGGACACTGTATACTGATGAATACAGGGATGATTCTCTCTGAGGATTTTTGAAGTAGGGTGAAGCTCACACTTGAACCACGCTCATTTCTGGCCCAGTGGTCGGATCATGCTGAGTTGGGCTCATTCCTCGGAGCACTCTTCCAGACGGTTCCATCAGACTAGAAGCTTGGCAGAGCTTAGCACAGATATTTACGCAGCCATGCTGATAAAAATAGCACCACACTCATGTCAAATATGTTTTTGGTTTTCAACGAAAACTCTTCAGTTTTAATTTTGGCACATCCTAAGAGCCGTTTTCCATCTTTCAGCATGATGCAACTTCTTCTTTTCTGGTTGGTGTTTCGATGCATTCGTAATTCTTCCTGACTGCTTCCTCTCTTCTTTGTGATATCTCTTGACACCTGCCTAACACGGAGTTCATTGCATATCACAACAATAGAATGACTTTGTGCTTGTGTCTGGAACACACACACATACACACACGTTGCATATGCCATGGTGTTAGTTTGTTCATGTTTCCTCTCTCTGCTTCTCTGTGATCTCGCCGTCATGATTCTTTATGTGATGTCACAATTTGGACTAAAATTATTTGATGTGACAAGTTGTCAAAACGAGTTCCACCTCACGGTGATGAATTTCTTTTTGCCTCTGAATACAGAGAGGACGAGCATTTGGATCTGTGGTCCAGAGAACTGGAGGTTGGCTGTGTGAATAAGCCATTCCATATGCCAAGATTTGTGTCCTGATCATTTCTAAAAAAAAAAAAAAAAAAAAAAAAAACAGATGATGAAACTCTTTCACGTCAGATGTCTGCTGTGTCATTAATATTGTGGTTGTCTGGCGTCCCACGGTGTCTCTAATTTTCTTGGCCACAGTATGAGGTCCACATTCAAACACTTTGACATTCAAACTGTCTAGAACATCCAAAGTATGAAAAAAAATTATATATTTATTTTTTTATAAATTCTTGACAAAAAAATGATTAATTGTTATATTCATAGTGGCTTTATTGTTGCTGAAGTGGGAATTTGAAAGTTGGACCTGAGGCGTCATATTTCAAGGAGACCGTCGAACGCCAAACAGTGCTCTGTGTCAGTCATTACTCTTGACTTCAGAAAATGTTTGATTTCTCGCAAAGAAAAACAAATCATGTTAATCTGCTGTCAAAGCCTGAAACAACTTTCGTTTCATTTTGTTTTATAGATAAGTACTCTGTGTTGAGGGGTTAAGCGGGCATGGGAGAGAAATGCAAAATGCCATTTTTACCATCTCACACTTACAGGTATCTGGCTCCATGGATATTAAAAAAGAAAATCAAAAATTGTATGTGTGCTGACTGTTTGTTTGTTTTCTTTTTCTACTCATTCCCCCACCTCTCTGGAAATAAACTTTTTTTCCCCCATCCTCTCATTTGCCTGCCTCATCCGCTCATTCATACCTATGTCCTTCTTTGTACGCTTCCACACATGCTCGCACATACACACAGACACAAGCAGATGGTCCGTCATTGAGGCAAGATGAGCCATGTCATGAGCCACAGACTGACATCATGCTCACACTCAGGCCTTCCTCCAATCATCTGTCACCTGCATGCTGCGCCACGCCCCTCGACTCCAAGCTGAGGCACACGTTTGCGATTCCCTCGCGAACTGTCTTCTGCCAACACTGAGCTACACTCTTTCCACACTTTGCAAGCCTCAAGCCCATGTAGGTTAAGAAATCATCCCAGCATCAAATGCAGTACAATACATTTTGTACTGTATACACTTCTTAAGTAATTTCTAAATGGCTGCTGAGAGAGATTCCACTGGGGTACTACGATACATTTGAACTACAAGAAAGGTCATCATTATTTCCACAAAACTTGAGAAAGCTTCACTATAAATAATTTGCTCAGGAATGCAATATGTTCTATTTCCAATACCCATTTTCACATTTTCTTTAACCTGAAGTCCACAGAGATCTATTCATTAGCTGCATGGACTAAAATGTGTGCTTAAAGAACACAGAACAAAGCATGAGAGGATTTCATCTGAATGTAGAGCTGTCATTTGCACAATTGCTAAATATTTGACTGCTGCTAAACAGCAATACTAAGTGCCTAATTCAGTATTCACACCCAACAGAGTAACTACAACAGGTAAAATGTTGCTTAAAGATTCTGTTCTAGTGCGAAATCCATATCTATGGATTCTAAGATAAAGTGCTTTGGCTCAAATTCTAAGATAAATTGCTTTGGCTCAATTTCATTTCACAAATGGAGCTTTGAGCAATCTCACCTGCCCATGAAGGAAGCAGTAGTGTTTTATCTACAAAACACCTAAAAAATTTTAGAATTGTATTAATGTATTTTGTGACATCCGGACTAGAGGTCAACCGACAGTGGATTTTGCCGATACCGATAACCAGTGCTGTGATGTAACATATTGCATGTAATCTGGATTACTTAATCAGATTACAAAAATCAAGTACTTGTAATTAGATTTATGTTTAAAAATACTTGTAATCAGATTAAAGTTATTAAAGTTATATTAATGAGCCAAAGTGTAAATTGTTCATAAATTAAAAAAAAAATTCTTAATCAGCCAACAGCTGATAAATGTGTAGTAAAGGTTTGAGTGTTTTTTGAGTGGACTGTAATTACACTAGCGATTGAGTGGTAATCTTCACATAAATGCCGAACAGACTGCATTAATGCGCTAAAGCTAGTTTTAATTTTGCAAATTGCTTTTGTACTCGGCTTCAAAAATTTACATGAAAATTTCAGACTTTTCAGATTTTTCATGGATGGTGTTTGTCAAAATTGCATGAGTCAGAACAGTTTAAGTGGCTTTTTTTAATATTTCACTCAGAAACAGACAAACAGCGAGTAAACCACACCACACAGCATATAAATTATCATATTTTGATCCATTAAATATGTTTTCTTTAATGCATTTAAGCAACATTGTCAAAATGTACAAGCTTATCCTACTCAAATGAATGTGACAAACTAATAAACAATAATAGTAATCCAAAAGCAGTCAGATTAGATTACCTTAATATGTAATCTAAGAGATTAAGTTACTGACTAAAATTTTCATCATGTAATTTATAATTGGTACCACAATACTATTCAGAAGTAATGTACCCAGCCCTATCAATAACTACATTGGTGGAAAAGGCCTATAACCGATTAATAGGCCAATTGATTTTAATATTTAAAAAATCTTAATCTTTCATTACTATGATGGGCACAGACACAGGCTACACAAGACCAAAATGAACAAAATCAAAGATGCAGTTTATTGTTCAACTAATATTAAAATATTTACCATTATTTTGAAGGGACAGAGACGTGTGTCTGTTACAGTGCTCTATAGTTAAGAAGGCTATTTAACAAAAGTAGCTTTTTATAGCCTATTTATTCAGAAGCTGAAGAGTTTTGCATATTTATATATATCACAGATACATTTTAATGAGGGTTATTAGTATTATTCATAAGATATGAAATTGTGCTGACAGGGCATGTTTCTATATAGTCTATTTCTATTTAGACACTTGTTATCTAATCAAAATATGCACTGAAGTGAGGATAAAAGATGGATGAATATTGTCAATGATGACAGATGTAGATATAGCAAATCCCCTGGAGGTGTCGCTGAATATGTTTATTTCACCTATAGAGGCTGAATTTATACAGTAAAAACAAGACATTCTAACTCTAGAATACTCTGCCACCAGCCACAGAGGAACATGGTGGAATAAAAAATAAACTTTCGGCATAGATTTTGGCTAGTAATCGATATCTCCGAAAAGCAACTGTCAGCACCGATTAATCTGTCTACATTTATTCCAGACCAGCAAGAGCAATTTTCAACCAGCTGTCCCTCACACTGAACACTTTTACAAGGTACCTTGCTAAAGAAAACAACAAATGGCTCCTTTCATGTAATGGCCTTCCCACAATCACTCTTTCCTTCACTCCTACTCCTCTCGTCTACCGCCTTCCTCCACTGTGGTGGTAGGACAGGTACCTACAAACAGAACCCTCAACTCACCGCCCCACCTTGGCCCAGCCAGATTTCCCCCTGACCCCTCTTTACTCAGGGCGGTGCTGCCTGTTGGTGGTGGCTGGAAACCACAAAGTGCTTTACGCTTCCCACAAACGAGAGGCAAATTTATTCTCTCACAGCACCTACAAAGTCAGCCCACATCAACCTGTGAGTGTTTTTTTTTTTTTGTTTTTTTTTTTAAAGCAATCCAATAATGTTATAGTATTATACTCCAACATATAGTAAATTATATTGTAGTTATGTTGCAGTAAAACATACTATAAAGCATATATAGTACAGTTTTGACAATTAAAAGAGCAAATCAATTTCGAATCCTACTGAAAATGGTTTCAAATGGCTTGAATGTTGAAAGGTTTTGAGGCTGGATCTATATACACATTCAATTTTCCAGTTCCTTCCATAGATATGCAATATCCATGTGTCTAAGACACAACATTAATGTGTTGATGTAAATAAATACCGTAGTTGTCTATAGAATTCAAGGGCCGTAATAGCTAAGACTGATATGTTTTCATTACCATAGCTCAGTCTGTTTCCCTTTTTGTACCTTCCCTCTTTCTTTTCTGTCTTGCTAATTGTGCATATACTAAAACATAATCTGGCCTGCACCTTTAATACCTTCCTCCACCTCACCTCACCCTTATAAACTTCCTCGAACTTGTCTGTTTTTTTCCCTCTATTCCCAACTCCATTGAAACTCTTCCTTCCTGTACTGCTCACTCCTTTGTACTCCCTTCTTTACACACTTGATGACTATATGCCTACTTTCCAATCTCCTCTTCAATGTTTCACCCTATTTCCCTATTAACCACATCACGGGCGTCCTGCTTAACTAACCCATCCTGCTCTGTATCTTCTTTTATGACTACACCTCCCCCTTTTCCTCAATTTACACTTCTTTACCTCTTTTCTCCTCTGATCCTGTAACAACCTCTTTTCTCCTCTGATCCTGCTCCTCCTTTTCCTTCCCTCCTTATTTTCTTCCTCTGGACTTTCCCTCCCCACTCCACTTCCCTCCTTGTTTTTCCTCTTTTAGGATGATAAGGAGATCGACCTGGAGCACCTTCATCACCGGGTTAACAGCTTGTGCACGGAGGATGAGAGCCCCCATAAACAGTTCTCCACCTCTTCAATCGACCTGACGCCCTTGGATATGGACTCCCTCCCGGCTGCGCGGCAGGCCCTGGAGCAGATCAGCGACTTCCGTAACACGCACATCACCACCACCACATTCATCCCAGAGCAGATCCAGACTCTCAGCCGCAGCCTTTCTGCCAAGGCAGCGGCCGGCTTCGCTTTTGGGGCTGTACAGGACCACCGGACTGGGGGGCCCTTCCGTCAGCGAGCCCCCAATGGCGGCTTCTTTCGCAGCCCCGTCAAGACAATGTCCAGCATCCCATATCAGCCCACCCCAGCACCCAATTTCAGCTATGGCAATGACCCGGACAGGGGCACCTCCATATAAACTGCAGGGGTCTTGGGCCTGTGAAATTGAAACAAACACACAAAAGAAATATATGTAAATACAAATGTTAATTTTTGGTTGTCGTTTTCTCTTGGAGGCGGAATGCAGAGTACTCGCCAACGAGATGAGGATGGAATAATATGATCATTATTGTCTTTGTGGTTGTCAGGAGATTTCATCTGTGAACATAATGCCTTTTTAGCCACATTCAATTTTGAAGATCTCTTTTGTGGGGAGAGCAAAAAAGACTGCATCCAGATGTTTCAATGATGGTGACCTTTTTGTTTTGTTTAAAAAAAAAAAAAAAAAAAACTGTGCCAAGTGTTCCACAAATCTGCAATAACTAAATTTCAAAAAATCGTGTCAACTCGTCTACTAAATCTTGCTTCTTGATTGTTTCAGTGCTCAGTAAATGTTCAGTACTCCCTCTAGTGGAGGTGTTAAACAAGGCAGCCACGACAGCACTGCTAGCATCAAAGAAAGCAGCAGGTAACCTGTGAAAATCAGGACTGCAGCTTTTCTCTGCTGCCCCGGCAATGCACTAGGGCCCACAGCATGGGACTGTGTTTCTAAGGACTTCCCATCCTCTCTGCCATCTCCCTAAGGATGAGATCTACATTCAGTCTTTAAAGGACTCTCAGTGGGAAATAATCACTGAACTTGAAAATTAAAAGTTATTAGACAGGAGGGAGAATAAAACAAATGCTACTCAATGTCTCCTACTGACTTTTAAGCATAACAAATCTAAAATGCGTGGAATGTGTCTGGTCAGAGAGTTTTAACAAAAAAAAAGTTCAAAGCTGTCTGTAGTTTTAGTTATTTTTTTATTATTATTAGTTTTAAAATGTCTTCAGTGCCATCATCTTATATTGGTTTGCACCATTAAATCATCATGTGTTTGTATTCACTTCTGTAGCTGTACTCCAGGATTTGGCAAAAAAAAAAAAACATTCTGTAGAACAGCTTTATTGTATATGACATAAGCTTGCAGCTGTGTATCATAGATTTTGGAGATCTAAGATCGAAAGAGTTTTTAAATGAATTCTTAACACAAGCCTTAGAAGATGGGGCTTTTTTTTACTTGTCAAAAGTCAGTCCTCAACCGAATACGACACCATCTGAAAAAGCTGATACGGTGGCCACTTTTGAGGGGTTATTTGAAATATCTTTCTATTTCATTTCATAAATGTTAAGGGGTAATATTTATCTAACTTTTTTTTAAAGTGCTAATTGTTTAAACAAGGCCATCGACATGTGGTAACAGTTAAAAAAAAAAAATAACATTTTGAGAACAAAAAAAACCAAATCCTTTTCACTAACATAAACTGTATTAATATTTACTAATGTTAGTCATTTAGAATGAGCTTTCAGTTTGTTATTCTCTGACTAATTCGCAAATTTTGTGTGTAGAGAACAGCAAGTGTTTTGACGCAAGCCTTCTAGATGTACTTTTCTTAAGATATGATTACTGAAAGACTATAGGAGCAATTTATATTTAGTATCAGTTTAAAGGTTTTTATTTAGGATAAATGAAGATACATTAAAATGTATATTTTACATGCAGATAATTTTTGTTGGATTAAAGAAGATATAGAGTATACTGTAACATCTGAGCCTGTAAAGCTCAGTTAGCCACTATCACATTACATTAAGTTCTCCGCAGTCTCTCTGACGGTAAGGTATTGTCATATGACTTCATTTCATTTTGATTTCTGAATTTATCAAAAAGGAGGCAAGGGTTTTTCCGTAATAAAGCATGCAAAACTATGCCTGTAACAGTTTTAATTTCATTCATAGAATTGTACAGGATATCTTCATTTTCATCTGATTATAATGTACAGTATTTAATATAGGCCTATTTTGTTGTATGTGTTGCATATTATTCAAATGGAACAAACTGAGGCCTCTGTTACAAGTGGCAAAGCTTTCTGTGTATAATTTGTCTAATAAACATGTTTTCTACAGTGGCTTTGTTGTCTTTTTTGTATGTTATCATGCTAATAATGTCATCATTATAAAATAAATTCCACCAACAGACATAATACTGTCCTGAAATGCTATACACGTGAGTAAACTAAACTAGTTTGTCTTTCCCATCTCAGGATGAGCTGATGAAGTGCAGTGGTTTGATGCACAACACAGTAAGGGTTATGGTCAAAGGTTACCCACTACTGGATTTTGGCTGGCTGTTGATTTTGTGAGCCAGACTTCATGCACTGCAGGTCAAAGTGAATGGCACCACAGCGTTTCAAGTCATGCTCTAGTGCTTAGAGAGTTTGTAAGTCAAAGTCGCCACAGTCCGACCCTGAACCGGTCATGTTCGAAATATATTAGGTCAACTTCTTGTATATATATTTTTTGATGCTATAGGGTACAACGTGTCTAAAGGGCCCCGGAGTAAAAATCACATTTGATTTGATTTTCTCCCAAAACACTAAAAAGCAACAAACTTCCATAGTCCTTTCCTTAACACCTGTTTGTCACTTTACACTGCAATTTTTTTCTGAACCATGAAATCATTTTGAGCAATGTCTACACTTTGATTTTGATGTAATTGTATCTAATATTTAATCATTATTCAAATGTTCAAAATTGATGTAGCCACTGAGAATCCCTGAATTTAATACATTTATTTTTGGACAACGTAAGTATAACTTTCAGTTTTGTTCAAGTTCAAAAGTTTTTTAATAACTGCCCAATAAGTGAAAGGATCATATTTGGGGTAAAGCCCCCCTGTTGCAGGGGCTAAAGACCCCTTTAAAACACATTGTTTTTCGTTAGCGGTGTGAATAGATTTGGTATGTTCAAAGTGGGCTCAGATTGACTGATGTAATCACAATGGACAATATATTTGTTTATAAAATACTTGGGATGTCATAAAATGCCAAATGTGAATGAATTAACAGAAAATGTTTACCCTTTTCTGAAGTGGTAATTTTGAATAAGTAGTATCTTAATGTATGCATCTTGATGTCTCAAAAGTATTTAAGTTGCAAAATTTGACCCTGACACTATTGCACCTACATTTACATGATATCACTTTAACCCCCCTGGGGACTCCAATATGTGGGAGCCTTTTACCCCAAGTGTGAGGTAAAAGGTTCTCTCAACACCTATTTTTTATTATTTTTAAAAATCTAATTTACCTTAAGGTAAGGTCAAATGTAATATTTGAATAACGAAGACATAGAAAAAGTACCTTATTGAAGTGTATGAATCATGCCGTTTCAATGTTGGAAAATGCACAGCTGAATGAATTTTTTACTGAAATAATATGTGGCATGTTTGAAGTAAAACTGCTTTTTTTCTTTTGATATGTTGAAATCCTCGTTTTAAAATTACCACTTGGTCATCAGTAGATACACAGAATATCCACTAGATGTCGCCTTAGTTACATTTCAGTATTGTCCCTGAATTGTACAGAGATGCATAATAAATGTAGCACCTAATCTGATGTTTAGGGATTCAGAGGCTTCATCTGTTTCAGGTTTGAATATATTTTCAGAAACATTAGGCCTGCATAAAATCGGTAGATGCACATTTATTTGAGACTAAGGTTCTAAATTTACACTGCAAATAAATTCATTGTCACAATTTAGTCTAAATTATTACATTTTATCGAAGTAATTTACTAAATTTGTAGATATTTGTTTATTTTATATATAGAGAGAGAGATAGAGAGACAGTTGCCTGTAAATGTGATTTAATAATAACAGCATATTATTATTATTATTATTGTTGTTGCACATGTTGGAGTAATGTGTTTTATCAATAACGCGATATCTCTTGGTCTCCCAGGAGACACGAAAGAAGAAAGTAGCATGCAGACTTGATCGCAGTAGAAGCCCCCATCGAGACACATGTTGTGCCCTTATTCCAAAGAGTTCTTCAGGCGTGTCGAATGGAACATAGAGTATCTATTGTCCCTGAGACACTTTAATAATCGACGGCAGCAATCCCAACCTGTTGTTTGCTTTAGGACCTATTCCAAGACACACAAGCCGCCTGGATGAGGCTCCAGTTGGGGTGGACTCAGGCGCCAGTCCGCAAGCCTCCGCACTCTATGAATTCATGAATAAATGTGAAAAGATTAATGTGGAGTTTTTAATGCCAGAAAAATGGAATTAAGGTCCCGTGCAACAGTTTTGCCTGAAATATTTAGTTTCAGTGAAAACCTATAGAGCATACAACTGTTATCTGTTTAACAAAATAGAAACTCTGTGAAGTTTCCTCATGATAATGCACACTTTGCTATTTACACATCGTTTATGGGAACTAAATTTTTACTCAACTTGTCTTGGTTTCACAGTACTCGCATAAGCCACGCGACGACAAAACAAAATCAGGATTCTTTTTTTGAAGTACGATTATTTAATGTGTATATTATAAACATTTTTTAAAATAATAATAACAGTGTTATTAATAATATTATTATTATGTTGTTGTTGTTGTTAAAGCTTTTAATAATAATAAATATAAATTAAAACAAATAATCCAAACATAAGAGTAATATAAAGTGGTTGTTATTGTTGTTGTTGTTGATAGTGTTAGTATTATTATTATTGTATAACTGCTTCTTTTGCACTTGCTCTTTT
This sequence comes from Moxostoma hubbsi, assembly GCA_032164185.1. Classification (NCBI taxonomy): domain Eukaryota; kingdom Metazoa; phylum Chordata; class Actinopteri; order Cypriniformes; family Catostomidae; genus Moxostoma; species Moxostoma hubbsi. The sequence continues at coordinate 23,340,373 of JAVLUX010000018.1, forward strand.
TCCAAAGTTCGTGACAGTAAAGGACTGTCGCGCCTCCTGATCAAGTTTCCGATATTTGGGAAGCTCTTTTGGTGAAAGGGCGTTCCTTAAATCGGATCAAAAGGCGTTGAACTTGTTCAAAAAGAAAACGAAACTCTATCTGGTACTAACATTCATTGTTTGAGAATATGTTTAAATATGCACCAAAAGAAGAATGATCGCATTTTGTTTACAATGTTTGTCCGAACTGCTGCAAACCTGAAGATTTCATTTTATATGGATCTTTTTAATTTAGTGCGCTCAACAGACACGTAAATTATATACCGTTAGTATAATATCTAATAATAAATTATGAACAAATACATAAAGAAAACATCCAACTTTGACAAAGCAATGATTAAAATTGGTCGAAAATCCGTCTGCAATTATTTAATTTCGATAAACAAAAATAATCATAATAATCAAATACAAAACGCGATTTTCTCTAAAATAGACAGAGTCTGTGAGGCAATGCATTCATATTTTATTTTGCTTGAAAGTTTATAATCCTTTACGTTTACATAGGCCTAATTACATTTAGGTTGTATCTAGCTACAAACCCTAAGATTATAAAAACGGACTACGTAGCTAATTTTGATTCGTGAAAATCAGTTCGTGGTCATTCATAATATGGGGCAAAATATTTAAAAGACAATATGAAAAATTAAAGCATCAACGCACAGTGTCCTCAAGTGAAGATTTTCAATACATTCCATTTTTCAGAACCCATTTCAGATACAATACGAGAAGTATTTTCTCCTGCGCGTTGTGACTGATATCCTAGACATAGTGTTTGGAGGCATGCCACGTACTTTTATTCTGTCCTAAGTTTCTGTGTGCGTCCAATGGGACGACCTGTTGTGATAATAATTCTCTAGTTAAACAGGTTTGGAACTTGACATTTAAAAAAAACAGTTTGGGGTATAATAGCCTCTCTCGAGTTTACTGCGACTTCTCATTGGTCGTCTACACGCGCCTGCCCCGCGTGCTCTTATTGGTCAAAGCGCCACGCGACCAGCTTGAGAAGGGGGGCTCCCCGGCACGCGCCGCTTTTAAAACCGAGGAGTCTCCCAGAGACGTCAGCAAAGAAATCCACTTCACCGCTGTAGGAGAGCAACAGGTGCACGAAGAAAAAAAAAACACTCCACGGCAAATTCCGTTCACATATCCATAGCCACAAACTTTTCCCAAACAAATGGATGGAACGAACGTGGACGGCGTAAGCAAAGGTGCAAGGGAGGAGGTTGAACTGGACGTCCAAGATCCGAACTTGGGGCGGGGGGAACAGCGCGAGTACCCACCAGCTTTGGTACTCATGGCCAGCAGTGACCCACGCGCCTGGCTGGCTCCTGTGCAGACTGGCACCTGCGCGGCACACGCCGAATACCTGCTGCACTCGCCCGGCTCGAGCGCGGAAGGCGTGTCCTCTGCCTCGAGTCACAGCTCAAACTACAGGAAGAGCAGTAAAGTGCGCGAGTTGTGCCGACTTAAGGGAGCTGTGGGAGCAGATGAGGGCAGGCAGCGTGCTCCGTCCAGCAAAGCGACCAATGTTGTGCAGAAACAGAGGCGAATGGCTGCCAATGCTCGCGAGAGGAGGAGGATGCACGGATTAAACCACGCTTTCGACGAGCTGCGCAGTGTAATCCCAGCCATGGATGATGACAAGAAGCTCTCTAAATATGAAACCCTACAGATGGCTCAGATCTACATCAACGCACTGTCCGACTTGCTTCAGGGTCCCGATGCTGAAGCTGATCCGCCAAACTGCGACATGCTGTCTGCCAATGTGTACGAGGAGGAGCACTCTCCTAGAGGATCACCGAGCATCTGTCGGAGAGGCGCAGGAGCAGGTCTACCTGTCCAGCTGTCCGGTATCCACTATCAGTACGAGGACGGATCATTCGCCTCTTTCGTGGAGCAGGACATTCAGTCTCCCTCTGGAACGAGCAAGTCCGGTTCGGAGGGTAACAAAAATTCGCCCCGGTCGAACCGAAGCGACGGAGAGTTCTCCCCTCACTCGCACTTCAGTGACTCGGACGAAACGCACTTGGAGCTGCAGAGCGAAGACGAGTTCTCTGAACTGAAACTGTCCAACCGCGCTTTTTAGAAACGCACCGCCGGACTGTCCATCAAACGTGTCAATCGTATATTTTGCCTTTGCCCAGTATGTCCAGTGCAGTGGGTTGCTTTATTGTCCAGAACTGTGTTTATTTTATTACGTTGTTGTGTCGACAACTGTCCGAAAATAGAATTAGTTGCCTTTTTGTGACATTGACCAGACCCCTATGCCATGTCAACCGCAGCGTGCAAGCAGTGCCATGGGCTCAAATGTCATGCATAAAAACCTTTCAAGTCTTCCGTGAAATATTTTGACACTCTTGATTTATACATGATTGTCATTGGCCGATTTCATAGATACGATTGATGATGATCTTGATTTGAACAATGTAAGAATTTCGCAACTTTTAAAGTTCACGTGCACTTTAAAACGGGCCATAGGCTTGAGACGCATTCTTTTGTCATGGAAGAAGGAATGTTGTGTTTTATGTAGAAGTCATGCCAATTTGATGAATATATTTAATATAGCCATTAGATTTTGTACATTCGTTGATTTTTAATATTTGGTCTCATTGCAAAGATTTTGTTGTCTGCCTCTGCTTGGAGACGATAGCTGATGTTAGCTATTTATTTCCGTTTACCTTGTTATTTTATTGTATTTTTTTTTTCTTTTTTTTTACGTTAAATTGAAAATGAGCAGTTTTGGTACTCGTATATGTTTTGTTTTACTGTAGAAATAAAAAAGGAAAACCTAACACGATTATGTCTAATTTCTTTGCCGAACCTCTAACATTTATTGTGACACCTGTCAGTTCGCATTTTCATTATACATTTTTAATAATGGAAATTGTATTGTATGTTACCACAAAAAGTAATGACAAAGGGTTATTTACTCATTTAAAGTGAATTAGACTATTATATATATATATATATATATATATATATATATATATATATATATATATATATATATATATATATATATACACACACACACACACACACTGTTGAGGTGCCGTTGGTAATGATGTGCATTAGTGATCTTGATCGAAAATTGACATGACTGACATTATTGACATTTTTTTATCAAAATAGGATGAACTTGCCAAAATACACTGTATGATCATTAGCTCCATGTATTGTTCATATAAAGCATTAGCATGTGACACATTCCCCACACTGTATTTTAAAGAACAAATTCATATTTGCTAACGAATCACTCATAACTAATGTCATTTGCATCTTGTTATTTCTTGAGGCTTATTTAAAATGCTCCAGGTTTATAACTGAAACGACTAAGGGCTTCCAAAATCGATAGGCCTTTAAAGTGTTATGTGTGTGAGTGAGTGTGTATTTATCACTTTGTGGGGACCAAATGTCCCCATAAGGATTGTAAGCCCCGAAATTCTTGACCTTGTGGGGACATTTTGTCGGTCCCCATGAGGAATACTAAATTATGTTTTTTGAAAATGTAAAAATGCAGAACGTTTTCTGTGAGGGTTAGCTTTAGGGGTAGAGGTAGGGTTAGGGGATAGAATATATAGTTTGTACAGTATAAAAACCATTATATCTATGGAAAATCCCCATTAAACATGGAAACACAACGTGTGTGTGTGTGTGTGTGTGTGTCCTCTTTATTTGAATAATAGATGAGTATTTTACTTTTGTTTGTAAAAGTATCTAAAATGCTTTAAATAAATAACCTTTTATTTTGGAGAAGATTTGGAAACACTTCTGTGATGACATTACATTTTGCTCATATCCTATGTTTTTTTTTTTTCTTTCGATGCGCAGTCCATATGCACATCGAATATGTTGCATTACTTTCAACCTCCGTGCCAACTGTCAGCTTCTCCACCCTCGAGCTATAGCAAACATCATGCGTTATCTTTATTTGCCCTATAAATACGTTTTAATCAACGTCTTAGCCATGAGTAATCCAGTATTTACTGAACACGGTGTTTTTCGAGTAACTGTAATTCAAGCGTTGACATTTTTGAAAATGGTTGGTCGACCCGTGGCCAGGGGTGTTGGGTATCCCTCTGGAAGCACGCGCTGTCAGCTGGTGAGCGCAGTGAGTGGAGTCCCGCAGGACCTGACTCAAGGCTCTATACGCCTATACGCTCGCGCATTGAGTCTGCCACACACACGCTCCAAGGTGCACATGCTGACATGCACACAAACACACGCTCAGTCACACGTTTACTATCTAAAAGCGGACTTAACGTCAACTTCTATGGTTTTGTAATTGCGTATAAAAACAATTGCAATGGGCGAACCATACCCTTAAAATATAGCTAAAATGTATATACATTTGTAGCCAAAAGAAAAACAACAAAATCTTTTTTATTAAGTTACGTGCCCAAAGGTTTTGGCAAATTTAGAACATTTGGGGACATGTTTTAGATACTCTCATTGCATTGTCTTGTTTAGAACATTAACATCGTTTTTTCTCATCGTTAATTTCTAAGGGGATAATTTCATCAAGAGTTTCATTCATTACGCGTTCATTCATAAAACATTATTTATATTTGTTTATTCTTTCAACATTACAACAAAACCCTTCGCCTTGCAGTGATCCAACGAATAATTGGACAACAGAAGGGATACGTAATTTTCCAAAACTTTTTTGTCCGCTCCCACCTTCCAAGACTTCACTGGAATTGCTCAGGAATTATTAATGAACGCGCTCTGTGTACCTGCTTTTTAGGGCCTTTAACCAATGTCTCTGCGATCCCTCTCCAGATTAACATCGAGAATAATAGGCAATATCATGCACACGCTCAGCGCACTAAATTATTTACAATCTTATCCATAATAGCCTACCTTTATCTTTCAGACAGTGAACTGCGCGACCATCTGTGCTGCCCTGTTACATCATGCGCCCCTTAAACAAATTTCACGATCACTCGGTTGTAAATGGGGAATACTGGCGCCTATACCGAACTGTTAGCTAGTGAAAAGTTTCTCACCTGTATTTTGTTGGTGCATTCGATGTGATTATTGTTAAGTTTAAAATGTTCTCTCACCTCAATTAAAATCCATCAATACATTTATTGTGTTCCGTTACTCGTAGTTTTAATTTCCGCTATTTGTTAAAAATAAATAAATAAATAATAAAAATGTATTCTCAATCATTTCTGTTGCCACTCATAAACATGCAACATAAAATGGCTTTTTTGTTTTGTTTTATAGTTTCGAAATACACTAATTACCTTGTGTGTTTAATTTTATCATCATTTTATTCTAGCAACAATCTAAGGCTGGGTTTCCAGAAGCAGTATGTAGAACGTTATATTGCACTTAAGTAGTAGCCTACTTGATCTCTCAATCGCGTTTCCCAAAAGCATCGTAATCTAATTTGTTCTTGAACTTCTCGTCCATTAAGTGCGACTTCAACATAATAATTCTGGCATCTTTTACAGTTTATCAAAGACTATTGATAATTGAGTATTGAGTATTCATATACTGTATTTTGATAATTGGAAAGCCATTGTAAATTTCAGAGGATAAAAAAGGGTTGAAACGTCATACAAACTCAACAAAAAAAGAAACGTCCCTTTTTCATGACACATGACATAAATGACACTAAAGATAATTTTGGAAAAATCCAAATAACTTTACAGATCTTAATTGAAAAGGGCTTAAACAATGTTTTCCATGCTTGTTCAATGAACCAAAAACAATTAATGAACATATACCTGTGGACTGGTCCTTTTATACCATAAATTAATACCATACAGACATTAGGCAATTAAGGTCACAGTTATACAAACTTAGGGCACTAAAGAGACCTTTCTACTGACTGTGAAAAACACCAAAAGAAAGATGTCCAGGGTCCCTGCTCATCAGTGTGTATGTAACTTAGGCATGCTGCATGGAGGCATGAGGACTGCAGATGTGGCCAGGGCAATTAATTGCAATGTCCGTACTGTGAGACGCCTAAGACAGTGCTTCAGGGAGACAGGAAGGACAGCTGATCGTCATCACAGTGGCAGACCACCTGAGAAAACACCTGCACAGGATCAGTTCATCTGAATATCACACCTGCGAGACAGCTACAGGATGGCAACAACAACTACCCGAGTTACACCAGGAATGCACAGTCCCTCCATCAGTGCTCAGACTGTACGCTGAGAGAGGCTTTCACTGAGGGCTTGTAGGCATGTTGTGTGGCAGGTCATTATCAGACATCACAAGCAATAACGTCACCTATGGACACAAACCCACCTTTGCTGCACCAGACAGAACTGGCAAAAAGTGGTCTTCGCGCTTATCGTCGAAGGAATGAGCGTTACACCAAGGTCTGTACTCTGGAGCGGGATTGGTTTGGAGATGGAGGATCCGTCATGGTCTGTGGTGGTGTGTCACAGCATCATTGGACTGAGCTTGTTGTCATTGCAGGCAATCTCAATGGTGTGCATTACAGGGAAGACATCCTCCTCCCTCATGTGGTACCCTTCCTGCAGGCTCATCCTGACATGACCCTCCAGCATGACAATGTCACCAGCCATACTGCTTGTTCTGTGCGTGATTTCCTGCAAGACAGGAATGTCAATGTTTTGCCATGGCCAGGAGAAGAGCCCAGATCTCACGTCTGGGACATGTTGGGTGAGGGCTAGAGCCATTTCCCCCAGAAATGTCCGGGAATTTGCAAGTGCATTGGTGGAAGAGTGGGGTAACATCTCACAGCAAGAACTGGCAAATCTGGTGCAGCCAAGGAGGAGGAGATGCGCTGCAGTACTTAATGCAGCTGGTGGCAACTCCAGCTATTGACTGTTATATTTGATTGTGACAAAATCAAATGTGTCCCCTTTGTTCAGGGACACATGATTACATTTCTGTTAGTCACATGTCTGTGAAACTTGTTTATGTTTTAGTAGTTGAATCTTTTCATGTTCATACAAATATTTACACATGTTAAGTTTGCTGAAAATAAAAGCAGTTGAAAGTGAGAGGTCATTACTTTTTTGTTGAGTTTATTAGACTTCATTGATAAGCATAATTGTAATGGCAATAGAAAGACGACATGTTCTTATTAAACAGATTATTTAAGAAGACACAGTTGAAAACTTGAATAAGTATGCCTTAATAAATAATTAAAATGTGGTTAACAGAGGAGATCAGAAGGAGAGTGTGCAGTGACAGATTCCATCTCTCTCTCTCTCTCTCTCTCTCTCTCTCTCTCTCTCTCTCTCTCTCTCTACCTTCCTCCTCTTCTTTCTTCCTTCAATGGCTGGTTCAAATCGTCTCGACTATGTCTTTTTTTTACAAGGCAGTTACAAATTGCATGATGCACAACGGTAGTGAGGCTACAAGTACACGGTTGTCTTGAACTCTTAACCAGATGATCTATTAATATTTAGACAGGTATATGAGTAGTTCAATACTGATGCCCGTCATTGTAATCATATTAAATGTGCATTTGTTCAGTAGGCTATCCAGCCAAAAACCTTTTGGCTACGTGAGAGCCCCTTATGATCCACATATAAATGCATTTATTGCGCCACTTTCATTAATCTCTATGATTGAGCACCAATATATCTGATACTCCATCTTTATGAAGCCATCTTTGTTACTTTAATTAAATTGTGTACTTGTTAGGAAATACATTTCGGCGCCTCGACAAGGTTACAAACAACTTCCATGTTTGTTAGAATTTCCACCTTATTTCCATTTTGAGAAGACAAAGTGAACTTTGGACTGGACAGCTACAGTAACGAAGCATTTAAGATTACCTGCTGGCTTGGGAAACAGGCGTTACTCCGAGCGAAATACGTTAAGATGATCTTTATAACTGAAGTTGCAACGTTATCGGGAAACCCAGCCTAAATCGTTAAATTTATTAAAAAAAAAAAAAAAAAATCTGAATAAAAAATTACAATAAATATATCGTTTCAATTTTTGCACATATTTGCATAGCAACTAAAATAACGAGACACATTTGTTTAGATGTTATATATTTAATTAATTCGTTTTCATTTGTATTATTATTATTTCGTTTTACTCGTTAAGCATTCCTGATAACAGCTGGGAGACTGCATGAGTTGAGGTTTCGCTTCTCATTAAATATTAACTTAGCGTTGAGGAAAAACATAATCAAATTCCCCCTCCCGATCTTATGCAATGCACGAGGGCGTAGAATCTAAGAGGCTCCTACGCATTGATCATGTTGCTTTTCAGGTACATTCTAACAGATTTTAATTCACAATTAATATAATTAGAGTTAGAATACTTGTCATTTAATGATATGTAGTACAAACAGAAAAGTCGGCAGCTTTTCTACCAGTTCCTGTCAGGCTCTGTAGACTTTCTCTAGCAGGCATGCACATTTGACAGTTTTTGTTTGTCAATGACCAAAAAGTTAGGAATACGACGAGTGACTTAATTTCTTAATGCAATGTTTGAATAAAAGATTGCGCTATTTATTTATTTTTAATCTGAGCCCCTTTTGTGTTTGTGTAGGGGGTGGGGTGTTGGTTAATTGTTTGCTTCACTACATTCAGTTCCTCATTTTTCAAAATGATCGCCAGGTCTTGAAGAACCTCCGCCGTGAAGATCAGCGCAAGGTGTATAGACATATTTCTGTATATCATTTGTTCTGAACAAGTGTTAAAAACATAATACAGGATTTCAAAACTGTGACCATAACATGCTCATTTCTATGCTTCCTTGAAAAGTGAGGTCCCCAAACTTCATTGGAGATAAGGAGAGTGGGAGGAGCCAAGAAAACGGCTCGGACTCTGGGGACATTGCAACAAAAGCCAAAACTGGGCCATACTTTCCATCTGCTTCGAGACTGTGGCAACAACCACAGAGCAAGACAGAAAGAGAGAGAGAGAGAGAGAGAGAGAGAGGGGGCATGTGGGGTTGAGGTGTGCAAGGCATCAGAAAAAAAGATAAAAGAAACCTTTTGATGCATGTGCATAAAATGAATGAGAAATAGAGCAATACAAAAAAAAAAAAAAAAAAACACTAACAATTTGGATCAGATGATTTCCATCAACATCACCTCTTGTGCAGAGAAAAAATAATTCTCCACAATGTACGCATTGATCTGAAAGACTAGCTGTAAGTTTGTTCCAGGTAACTGTTTATCGTTCATCAAAAGTATTATAGAGATGCTATAAAATATTAATGTTAGGTATAGGCCTTTGTTGACAGATAGTTAAACACCTGTGCATGTCACACAAATACATGGTAAAAAATGTGTTGTGGCCTTTTTAAAAAGATTGTTATCTAAAGAAAATAATAGAACATGTCACATGAGCCGTTGAATAAGAAGGATGAATAATGCATAGGCTTCTTGTGAACACTGGTCTGCAGTCTCTGATGATGCATATCAGTGTTACCCAGATAGCCAGGAATAATCTTGTGGAGTCATAGATAATATTATCCATTATCTAACATTCTCAACTTGCAAAAGGCCAATTTGGATTTAAAAGTTCAGTTAAAATGTTGTTCAAAAAGTTTTGAAAAATGTTTATCGGAACATTTGTGAAAGTCTTAAACAGACTTGATTATCTGATGATAATGTAACATATTTGACATGTATTGCAATTAAAGCAGCTACACACTTTACACAATATGATTAACTCACACAGATAATTATATTGAAATATTTCAATCCTGATAAGGATTTTAGTACAAATAATAAAAAAATTAAATAAAATAAAATAAAAAGTATGAGCTACATGTACAAGTACACCTTGTCCACCTCATCTTTCAGCACACCGTAAAAAGAAAACCAAAAGAGCGGTGTTGAATCTTCACATCTTTGTTCCTTCTCTGGCTGCCCATTTGTGTCTGCACAATGTTCAAAGTGAGTGTACCTACACCAACATGACATGAGGCTTCTTGGGTAACTGCCCCATTCAAAGGTACACAATGGTGAGGCCAGTTATTTTGACGTTCAATGCCCTTTGAGCATCAGTAACATTCATTGTGAGGATTTGGATGTGTGTGCATATGTATAGGAAACACCTAAACTGTAAGGACATTTATTCTTTTTGTCAACTTCCTCTTGGGTTGGGTTACGTCCAGCATGCTTTTCCGCTTCAGATGAGCGAGTGGCTGTGGAAGTGAATGGTAGACGTAGAAAAATTTGGTGCTTCTTGTGCTGGAGGCACTTTTCCAGTCACACCTCAGAACATAAAGGCAATTCTTTATTTAAAGCAAGAGGTGAATGGTTTGGCTTGTATGGATTATAAGGAGACACACAGATATTAATTGAATTTGTTTTGTAAACCCAGAGAATGGCCCACTCACAGCATCCATGTCCATGACCCCTATAAACTCAATGTATTTTTCTTCTGAATATCTCTTCTGAAATGTTGCAGAATATGTTCTTCAGAAAACAACTAGATTGGTAAAGTTTGTCAAGACAAACTTTAATGTTGGCTTGAAAAAGCCTTGTCTGAAAGTTTGAACTAGTTTTACATTTTGAAAGTTTGTTGGATATACAGACATTATGGTAAAACAAACATCCAGCTAGCTTAATATATGTCAGACAGACTGTCAAAGATAGCAGAGATATTTTGGCAGAGAAGGGCTACTTCTATTAAATTGAATGGTTAAAATTGGAACACCCAGCGAATGTAGGGAGGAAGTCTCACTTTTTAGATACAGACATTGCCTGTCAGTCAACTGCAGAACATGCATACACATTAGCTATACAAACCAAGATTTAATTTTTTTTTTTTAGCATAATCTGAGGTTAAAAAACACCATTTATAATATCACTGTTGTCAGATTTAACTGCTGACTTGAAATATGAGCAGTCTTATGTACTCCATTCAAGTATATAGGAGTTGTACTATCATGACTGGGAATAGCTTCCTGGGAGCATTCCAAAGATTGCCACCAGTGGACAGACTTGCTAGAAAGACTTTGCAGATAGTCCAATAAACCAGAGACTATTTAGCAAAGACGGGCTCAGTTGGTAGAGCGGGTCAGCCACTAATTGCAGGGTTGGTGGTTCGAATCCTGGCCCACACGACTCCACATGCTGAAGTGTCCTTGGGCAAGACACTGAACCCCAAGTTGCTCCCAATGGCAGGCTAGCACATTGCATGGCATCTCTGCCATCATTGGTGTATGAATGTGTGTGTGTGAATGGGTGAATGAGTCACAGTGTAAAGTGCTTTGAATACCGTTAAGGTTAAAAAGGCACTATATAAGTGCAGACCATTATTTACCATTTATCAACACAATGAATTTACCATTTAAAAATCACAATGATATTTTGAACAGTCACACAGTTGAGCAACAACAAACAAGCAAGCAAGCAAACAACAGCACGCACAACACAACACAACAACAAACACTCTTAGAACAACATGTTTTCAACAGCAATAGTATCAACAGGAAATTACAAGTTCAACAGCGTTCCCCCTGTAGGTGTGGTGGTCTCTTATATACTTCTGTTTCTTGGGCAACACCAATCACATCTGGAGATCAATCCAGGCAGGTCCAATCCTGTGGAAAGTGAAGACAGGAGAAAGAGAGTGGGAGAGAACAAAACAGGGAGAGAAAAAAGGACAATGTAGCACCATATATAAACAACCATACATCTCTAGACATATTTGTTTGATTTTGGCAAACACACGTAAAAGATGATTTTTCGCCACCTAGTGGACTGGAGTATGGAGCATACATCCTAAGTCCTATTGATCAATCCTGTCTCTTTCAAATAATAAAATGAAGTAAATGATTGCTTTTGGACCATTACTTGAAATATTATTGGTTCCCAACAATCTTAACACTGGGATTAGATTAAATCTTCCCCGTTCATATGCAACAAAGTTTAGGAGTAAATATTGTACCATATTGGGATGTCCATTTTTTTCACAGTTACCAGTCTCTTGTTTCCCTATTATGTGCAGCCTCTTATTTAATGCTGAATGTCTAATTCGTAGTCGGGAAATAGTAACATATTTTTTCCTATTGCCGTATTTAACTCTCTCTGCGTCAACATATTCCTGAATACAGTGCAAATGTCTACCTCTAGTTTCACTATCCCAGAACTTCTACCATTTCTTTTTCATGTCAATCAAAATTAACCCTTTAACTTCTGCTTTACTCAATGTCACCTTAATGTCAATTTGTGGTTATTTCAGGGCCTGCTTAGCCATCCATGTGATTATCTAATCAGCCAATCATGTGCAGCAGTACAGTGCATACAGTTAGGCAGATATGGGTCAGGAGCTTCAGTTAATGTTCACATCAACCATCAGAATGTGGAAAACTTGTGATTTCAGTGATTTTGTCCGTGGCATGATTGTTGATGGCAGACGGGCTGGTTTGAGTATTTCTGTAACTGCTGATCTCCAGGGATTTTCACACACAACAGTCTCTAGAATTTACTCAGAATGGTGTCAAAAACAAAAAGCATCCAGTGAGCAGCAGTTCTGTGGATGGAAATGCCTTGTTGATGAGAGAAGTCAACAGAAAATGGCCGCACTGGTTTGAACTGAAAAAATCTACGGTAACTCAGATAACAATCTGTTCAACTGTGGTGAGAACAATATAATCTCAAAATGCTATTCTAAGATGCGGGTTGGCGCTGTTTTGGCAGCACGAGGAGGACCTACACAATATTAGGCAGGTGGTTTTAATGTTGTGGCTGATTGGTATATATATATACATTATATATATATATATATATATATATATATATATATATATATATATATATATATATATATATATATATATATATATATATATATATAGTAAATACAGTACTGTGCAAAAGTCTTAAGCACATAAGATGTTTCACTCAGACATTTCTCTTAATGTGTTTTATATATATATATATATATATATATATATATATATATATATATATATATATATATATATATATATTTTCAGCTCTATTGTGTCAATAGGATATATACATTTTAGACTCCAGAACCTTCCTTTTGCAATAGAAAAGATTAGAATAGAAGAACAGTGCGCTCTGCAAGACATGGCATGGCCCCCACAGACCTTTTCATAGCAATAAAAGCTATGAACATCCTATCTGCCAACAACTAAGAAAAACTGTGTCCAGGTGTACTTAGGAGAATTGGTGCTGTTTTGAAGGCAAATGTGGTCACACTTAATATTAATGTAGGTTATTTCTGTTTACTGGACTTTGTATGACATTAATTGATAAATGAAAGCTATTTATGGATTTGTATTCGAAGATATATATATATATATATATATATATATATATATATATATATATATATACACACAGTGCATCCTGAAAGTATTCACAGCGCTTCACTTTTTCCACATTTTGTTTTGTTACAGCCTTATTCCAATTATATTCATCATTTTCCTCAAAATCCTACAAAAAATACCCCATAATGACAATGTGAAAGACATTTGTTTGAAATCTTTGCAAATTTATTAAAATAAATAATCACATGTACATAAGTATTCACAGCCTTTGCTCAATACTTTGTTGAAGCGCCTTTGGCACCAATTACAGCCTCAAGTCTTCTTGTGTTTGATGCTACAAGCTTGGCACACCTATTTTTGTGCAGTTTATCCCATTCTTCTTTGCAGAACCTATCAAGCTCCATCAGGTTGGATGGGGAGCGTCGGAGCACAGCCATTTTCAGATCTCTCCAGAGATGTTCAATCGGGTTCAAGTCTGGGCTCTGGCTGGGCCACTCAAGGACATTCACATTCTCATAGCCACTCCTTTGTTATCTTGGCTGTGTGCTTAGGGTCGTTGTCCTGTTGGAAGATGAACCTTTACCCCAGTCTGAGGTCCAGAGCACTCTGGAGCAGGTTTTCATCAAGGATGTCTCTGTACATTGCTGCATTCATCTTTCCCTCGATCCTGAATAGTCTCCCATTTCCTGCTGCTGAAAAACATCTCCACAGCATTATGCTGACACCATCATGCTTCACTGTAGGGATGGTATTGGCCAGGTGATGAGCGGTGCCTGGTTTCCTCCAGACATGACGCTTGCCATTCAGGCCAAAGAGTTCAATCTTTGTTTCTCATGGTCTGAGAGTCCTTCAGGTGCCTTTTGGCAAACTCCAGGCGGGCTGCCATGTGCCTTTTACTGAGGAGTGGCTTCCGTCTGGCCACTTTACCATACAGGCCTGATTGGTGGAGTGCTGCAGAAATGGTTGTTCTTCTGGAAGGTTCTCCTCTCTCCACAGAGAAATGCTGGAGCTCTATCAGAGTGACCATCGGGTTCTTGGTCACCTCCCTGACTAAGCTCCCTTCTCCACCGAATGCTCAGTTTGGCCTGGCGGCCAGCTCGAGGAAGAGTCCTGGTGGTTCCAAACTTCATCCATTTACGGATAATAGAGGCCACTGTGCTCATTGGGACCTTCAATGCTGCAGACATTTTTCTGTACAATCTTCATTCAAGTTGTCATTATGGGGTACTGTTTGTAGAATTTTGAGGAAAATAATTGATTTAATCCATTTTGGAATAAGCTGTAACATAACAAAATATGGAAAAAGTGAAGCACTGTGAATACTTTCTGGATGCACTGTGTATATATATATATATATATATATATATATATATATATATATATATATATAGAGAGAGAGAGAGAGAGAGAGAGAGAGAGAGAGAGAGAGAGAGAGAGAGAGAGAGAGAAAGTAACTATAAGCAGATTTTTTTAGTTTTGTTTACATTAACATTTTTGACAGTTGAAGATTAAATTAATGAGTTGGGGTTTAAATTAACGAGCATCAGTTGGACCATTTGAACATTCTGCCAATGCAAATCCATGGATTTTTTTCTGAAATGTTATTGTCCGATCTGATCAGTTAGAAAAGACATAGCACACTAATAAAGAACAGTCTGAAGGTCTGTGCAGAGTTTGACGGATATATATTGACAGCTCTAGAAGTTGTCAGTGTAAGAAATTTTGGTCTCGGATTTGAGATTATTTAAAAATGTAAAGTTTGTAGAATAACAGTATGTTGGTATCAAGCCAACAAGAACAAATTACTGCAGTTATCATAAACAAATAACATAATACCTTTAAATGTCCATAGCATCTTGAATATTTTTCTCTCTTCTAAAAGAAAGAATATTCAGGACCTCTCTTGCCCTTCACATTTCTCTCACTGAACTCATTTAACTCTACCAGGCTTGGAAAGCACTGGCTGTCCCACCCGCTCACCTGTGAAGGCCACGCATCTATTAAGGGACTCTTGGCCCAATTGTACAGTGGCTGCACAGATAATGTTTCACCTGTGAGCCATGCTCTAGGGAGGGATACTGTATATTGTCTGGAGTTTTCTTGTGTTTTATTCCACTCTCCTTTCATGGCCACTGAAAGCCTCCCCTGATCCTGTTCCCCAGAGACCCTCACTCTCAGGTATCCTGTGGGTGGAGCAGAGGGGAGTGGGGCAAGCTAGGGGAGACAAGGATATCACTTTCAGCTGTATGCAGAGCAAACCGTGTCCCCCGCCCACCTTTTTTACCTCCCACTACCAATTAGGGATACATGTCAGACCCTTTTCTCTTTTTTTTCTCCCCATTTCCATTCATCTATTCAGCACTTGGAGATGAGCTTCTGACAACGCAGAGTTGTGGAAATCAACTTTGTAAATCTAAAAGTGTCAGGCAAGGCAGGGAGAAGGAAAAGGTAGACAGATTATATTTTTAACTGCATATCAGTTTTGAAGTTATGCCTGCAATGGGTACAGTCTGGAACCTAGTGAGGTAAGCTGGCCCTTAGACATAGATGCAGAAGATAGACACTAAACTGGAATACAGTGTGTACTGATTTCACTATTTCATCAATTGCCATCATTACACTGTGTTTTATGAGAGTGCAAACAATTTGTGTGCATACCTGCAGCATGAGTCTGAGACATGAGTGGACGGGAGGGAGGGAGTCAGTGCCTGGGGGTTTTTCTTTTAGACTACATGACCCCTTTCTAAATAGTGTGTGCCCAACACTTACATAGAGCGACTTCCTTTTTGAATTAACACAGCCTAGATTCACTCAGAATACAAAAGGAGCTGAGTAAGTTAACCAGCCAGCAGGCTTCTCAGCAACTAATACCTCTCACCCCAAACCCACACCTCCTCCTAAAACATTACTCAGCAAGTCAAAGTTTTATTTTAGCCACTGTGAAGCAAAAAATTGACAGACTGAGGAGTGGTTCACCCAAAAATAAAAAATGCACATTGTTCTAAACCTGTATTCTGGTGTTTTCTGTGCAACACAAGACTTTTTTTTAAGGATCTCATAATGACAGTAACCCCCCCCCCCCCCCCCCCCCTCCCATTTAAATAACCAAATAAGTAGTCCATATGACTCGAGTGCTATATTCCAAATATTCTAAAGACAAATTAAGTATGATTACTTTGTGTGAGGCACAGACTGAAATTTATGTTATCCACTGATAATCTTCACCAAAATCGAATTAATGCCGGCATTCAGATCAAAAACTGGTGTGTTGATGTGGCAAGCCAGGTTTTATGTAATTGATGGCTAAAGCCATTGGTACTTGAAAGTGTCATATCTGAATGCTGTATGCCTGTTTAAATGTATGGAATGGAGATTAATATTTGAGAGTTGCAGTGGAGAAAACGATTTGTTAGTGAATGATGACCTACATTTGGGACTGTTACTCACACAAAGCTATTGTATTGTAATTGTATTGTCATATTAAGTACATTTATTATATTTTAACAGTTTTTGTACTTCTTGGAGTTTGACAATTGTGGTCACTATATGTGGCCATTTTATGGAATCTCCTTTATTGTTTGTTATATCATTCCGTGTCTAGGGGTTAAAAGTGAGTATTTAAAGAGAAAACTTCCTAGTCTCTCCACTTTAGATCTCTAGCCCTTGCACTTCAATGACTGTTAAACAAGTAAACAAAAAACAAAAAAACACACTTCAGGAACACTTAAAAAAACACTTCATATGTTGGCTTGGTCAAAATAAACCAAACACTCCCTTTCAAACCAGAAAACCATATTACAAAAAAACAACTAGATAGGTACATTTCCTGAAGAAAATGTGGGTGGTGCTTACCGTTGTCACCACAATGTCCTACCAGCTGTCCCAAGATGAAAGAGGCAACCCACAACTGTAGGATGTTCTGGTGCAATGATTTTGGTGTAGTTCCTTGGTTGCTAGTGTGTTACATCTGGTTTCTAGGCAGTTACCAGGGTTACACTAACAAGGCTCCTTGCTATCCTGAGTCAAATGAACCAATCCGGAAGTCCCTACGATGTTCTGGTGCAGAGATAGGTCTTTTGCTACTCGGTTGCTAAGGTGAGCTCATTTGTTTGCTAGGAAGTTGCCAGGGTGATACTAACAAGGCTTCTTGCTGGCATATGAGCCAACAACAAAGTCTCTATGACATTCAGATCCAGAGATCTCCCTCTAAATAATTTTTAATGGAAGTCAATGGGGTTGTTTGCTAGGGTGCTATAAATGGTTGCTAAGGTGTGGATAAGTAGTTTCCAAGGAGATATTCAAAGACTGCTTGCTAACCAAAGTAAAACAAACCAACCCTGAAGTCCCTGGAGATATGATCAGAAAAAACATCTTGCCAATGTTAAGTCAATGGGATTTTGGGGGGCAGTTTTTTGCCTCCCAGGGGTACATCATACCCCCGATTGCTTGGAAAAGAGAACACTCTTCTCAATAAGCCAGTCAATTTGACACCCCTTTGAAGGGTGTACAAAAAATGGTGCGGCAAGTGTTACATGCCAAAGTTTTGGCCAGAAGAATAATAATACTGTGAGTATGTGAGATAATAATAGTGATGCCTTGCTACGCAAGCACCACTAATTACAAAACGAACTGGCACCCACCTCCAGACAGATTTTTCCATTTGAATAAAACTAAGGTTAACTTTCAAAGGATAAAATAAAGCTCCAAAAAAAGGATATTTGGCAAACACAGCAATACAATTGGTGTACAGCAATACAAAACAAAGCAATTAGCGTTATACAAAAGAAAGTCTGGGGCAAAAAAAGGAACTCTTCTTTTGTCCCTTTACATAAAAATCAAGAGCTCTGTCAAACTAGCTACAAATGTGCCACAAATTTGCCACTCATTAGTTTTTAAATGCAAAAGAGCCTGTGAATCACCAGCGATATCTGTGAACCTGCAGAAAACATTTGGAAACAATGGACAATTTGTCACAAAGCTCATTTGCATGTGAAAATAATCAGAGGCAAATTTGCCATGAACTCTCAATTTTAGGTGAGACAAATCTCTCAGTGTGTATGGTGTCTATCCTCTCATTGGCCAATCCCAACAGGCATGGACTTCAAAATGGCAATTGGAAACAGGTGGTAACAATCAGTGACCTACCTGTTAGAGCAGAGTGGAGGAGCAACAGGCAAGGTGGAAAGCAGAGAGAACAGCAGATTAGCCATGCATCTCTAGTTTTTTTTTTTTTTCAATTCTCGTCAAATCATCATTCTCATGCTCTTCCCTGAGGGGTCCTTCACCTCTCTGCAGATCAGTGCTGCTGCACTGCACCTGTTAGTCAGTCTCTCTCTCTCTCTCTCTCTCTCTCTCTCTCTCTCTCCATCTCTTCATCTCTCCCCCCCCCCCCTACCACCCTCCCACCCTACCTTTCAGAGATATGTGAGGCTCTGAAGATGTTGCTATGGAAAGTTTGATTTGTAACAATTGCCTTAATTTTTATTTAGTTTTAAAAAGTGGTGTGGGACAGTTGGGGGAGGGGTGTTAAAAATTACTTTTTAATTTAATAAAGGAAGATTGCATCTGTGCGTAAGTGGATGTATATCATTAGCGGGCACACATCTTTTTGCATTCTACTTTGTGATTTAACTGAAAAGTAGTGTGAGCTGTGCAACAGTGGAGCGAGTTTACCGAGTGTATGGATGCACAAACATCGCCGCCTGCTGTCACAAGCACTTATCATAACATAAAAAATAAACTCCACCACTGGATCGCCACTCATTATAACACACACAAACAAAATTGAAACTCCTGCTCATGAACTTGAGATGATTCTACTGCTTTAGACACTTACCTGATGAAAACTTTTCAAATAGTGTCCCAACTGTCCCACTAGTAAATTATGCCTCTGAATGAAGGCTAAAGCATTAATAAACTAGATATTTTGACATGAAGCACAAAGTCTTAAAATGTACTTGATTATAAAATGCTAGGAAAACAGCACATACAAAGAATGCAATGTAGAAAACATATTCTTGCCAGAACTGCCACAAATCTAGCATTTTAAAGAGGCACTAATGTTTTACCTAGTAATATTTAGTCATTTTAACCAAGTGCATCAGTTTTCACTTCACTTTTTAATGGATGCTATGCCCCTCAATGCCCTAGTGCATGAAAACAACATGAAAACAAGTATGACTGATAACAATTAGACCATGACATTGAAATTTATTTGGGGTGACCTCTGAACATGATGCCATACAAACATCCCTAATAATTTAATCTCAGCACAAAACACCACTAAGATGTGCACAAGCACAAGTGACCATGAAAGTAAACCACAAATAGGCAAATTGTCAAAGGGTGTGCATATTATCTCACTAACTCGAATGAACAGCATATCAAAACTAATCAAAACAACAGAATCCCAATATTAAGTAGATATCTTATACAAACCAGTGCATCAACAACACAACACTTCAACGCAATGACATACAATTAAATGAAATGATGAATGGTGCTTAGATAATCCAACCAACAGCACATTTGAAAATAAATTGCTTTTAAAACTTATCATTGAAGTTTACTACGACTGGCTCAGGGGCAAAGGCAAACTAGCCCTTCAGGCCATCAATGAACGCTCATTGCACATGCGCATGATGCTGATTAATAGAGGATGAAGCGCTTGCCCCTCGCATAGCAAATGAGAAGATCAAATGGCTTTTATGCAACATACCTTAATAATAATAGAAATTCTCAAAAGAATGTATACTTTGTTCTTGTATAATGGACATAAAACACGTTTAAGTAGCAGAAAATATATTATTTCTTAAAATAATTTGATGATGATGCCATTCAATTAGCACAACAGTGCCACCTCTGGTGGGGCTTTGCCCCACTTGTCCCTAATGTACAGTAGAGATGCTGCTTTAACTATCTGGACTCCATTTCCCATAATTCCCGTACCTGGAAATGATTACCTGTTCACCTGTTTCCAATCTTTTCAGCTATTTAAGTCTCACACTCCCTCTCTCTCTTTGCAAAAGCTTGTTTTGCCCAGGCTGACATTTCTAAGCATTTTCTGAGTTTGTTGAATTCCTGTGTATTATCCTGGACTGTTTACCCTGTTTTTGATCAATTACTGCCTTGTTTACATGAATATAACCTGTGATTGTCTGCTGCCTGCCCCAACCTCTTGCCTGTTTATTGATTACCCCTCTGGACTGCCTTTGACATTACTGCTGCTGGTGATTTACCCCTGCCTGTCTGTATTACTATGTTTATTGATATTAAACGCTGCACATGTATCCCAACTCCGCTGACCCATCGTTACAGAAGACTTCGCCACAAACCGAAACCAGCAGCGTTTTCCAACTAACCACCGAGGTCTCAACTCCATCAAACCCAGCGGCACACCCGGCCTCATTTAGAACAATTCACCTCACCATGGATCTAGCAACATTCTTTGTTCAACTAAGCCAGGTGAACTTCTCAATAAGGGAGTACTCCCATTTCTTTTCCACCATTTCCGCCCACACTGGTTTTGATGATGCCACTCTGAAATCTACAAATCTCTCTCAATCCCGATCCCGGATTCCAAGTCTTCTATGTCTGACGCCTTCTCCATGCCACGTCACAGCCACGCCTGAGCCTTCTCCATGCCACGTCACAGCCACGCCTGAGCCTGCTCCATGCCACGTCACAGCCACGCCTGAGCCTGCTACATGCCACGTCACAGCCACGCCTGAGCCTGCTCCATGTCCTTCCGCGACTCCCTGCTTGAAGCCCTTCTCGGCACTTGTCTCCACGTTGAATTATCCACCACTGATGTCAGTGCGAAAGGTCACAAAGACCCTTCCTCACAGCTTTTCAGTACTCCTGCCTGCCACGTCCAACGAGCCAATGCCCACGCCTACCACAGCCAATAAGCCAACGCCTAAGCCCAATGAGCCCATGCCTGCCACGGCCAACAAGTCAACGACCACGACTGCCATGTCACAGCAATGCCTAAGCCTGCTCCAATCTTTGTACCAGTCAAATCTGAGTTTGTTTCACGCCGTGTTATAGCTTGCCTTCCACAACTCCCTGCTTGAAGCCCATGTCTCCAAGTTCAATTATCCACCACTGATGTCGGTGTGTAGGGAGGTACCAGAGAGGTAATTTCTAAGTCTCAGCCCATGTTCATGATCACAGATGTTGTTTCTGAGTTTCTGTTTAGGTACATGACCGCGGAGGTCGTTTCCGAGTCTCTGCCCAGGTACAGTACACGACCGCGGAGGTCGTCTCCGGGTCTCTGCCCAGGTACAGTACACGACCGCGGAGGTCGTCTCCGGGTCTCTGCCCAGGTACAGTACACGACCGCGGAGGTCGTCTCCGGGTCTCTGCCCAGGTACAGTACATGACCGCGGAGGTCGTCTCCGGGTCTCTGCCCAGGTACACGACCACGGAGTTCGTCTCCGGGTCTCTGTCCATGCCCACGATAATGGAGGTCGCTCCCTAGACTGCTCATGTTCATGACAACTGAGGTAATCTCCCAGTCATCCTGGGCTCTTTGCCTCGAGCCTCCCATCTACGAGGCTCTGCCATCTACGGCTCTGCCCCTCGAGCCTGCCATGGCTCTGCCTTCTACAGCTCCTCCCCTCGAGCCTTCCATGGCTTCACACTTCGAGCCTGCCACGGCTCTGCCTTCTATGACTTTGCTCCTCGAGCCTGCCACGGCTTCGCCCCCGAGCCTACTTCAGCTCCGCCTTCCACGCGAGTCTGTGGTCGCCATCCAGGCCTCCTGACCCCATCTCGAGTCTGTGGTTGCCATCCAGGCCGTCTGACCCCATCTCGAGTCTGTGGTCGCCATCCAGGCCTCCTGACCCCATCTCGAGTCTGTGATCACCACCCAGGCCTCCTGATCCAGTCACTACCCTTGAGGTTTTCTGTCTTCTGGCCGTCAGCCTGATCAGCACTGGTCTTCTGGGTCTCATGGCCATCCGCCTGGTCTGCCACTCCAGTTAAATATTCAGCTATTTAAGTCTCACTCTCACTCATTACAAAGACTTGTTTTAACCAGGCTGGCATTTCTGAGCATTTTCTTAATTTGTAGAATTCCTGTGTATTATCCTGGACTGTTTACCCTGTTTTTGATCCATTGCTGCCTACCTACTTTTACTGCCTTGTTTACCTGGATTTAACCTGTGATTTGTTTGCCACCTGCCCCGACCAATTGTTTATTGAATACCCATCTGGACTGCCTTTGACATTACTGCTGCTGGTGATTTACCCCTGCCTGTCTGTATTAATAACGTATTACTATGTTTATTAAAAGCTGCACATGGATCTCAAATCTGTTGACTCATCATTACAATACCATTATTATAATGATATAGCTAAGAATATTTCTGTATTTATGATGGCTCAGTGTCATTCTTTCATTAATCGATTACTATAACTAGCTGTGTTGCAAGCAATAGTGTTCCTGATCCTAGCTCTCTTTGAGCCTAAAGGCTAAATTTATTATATATTATCTTTTTAAACGCTAATCTGTCAAATCTAACACAAGTCTACCAGCTTTCTACCACCACTTACACCCATCTCCTGAGGTGCTTCAACTTTAGAATGAACATTACTTGCAATTAAACATATTTTCTGATAAATCTGTGCCATTTCTTCAAAGAAATTATGATTTTACATTGATGCAAAGAATTGTGGGTTGTGAGTGCCAATCAGGGATCTTTCATAATCTGAATTTCTGTGAAAAAAGGTCAAAAGAGTGAACGAGTGTCCTACTTGATTTTCTGAAATGAGCCATCCACGATGACGGATGCAGCCAACAAATGCGACCTTCTGAGTTCACAGCCTTCGAAACGACATACAGCAAGATTTTTTTGTGAATGAAAACAAGGCTGTGAGGGATAGGTGTAAAGTCCTTTCACTGAGTTGTACCATATTCATTTCC
Organism: Moxostoma hubbsi; assembly: GCA_032164185.1. Taxonomy (NCBI): domain Eukaryota; kingdom Metazoa; phylum Chordata; class Actinopteri; order Cypriniformes; family Catostomidae; genus Moxostoma; species Moxostoma hubbsi. Next base: position 23,363,552 of record JAVLUX010000018.1, read on the forward strand.
AATATTACATCGTATTATCGGAATCCATGTTATCTAGATGTATTTGTCCGCACTGACTTTTTAATTTTTATTAAATTTTTTAATTATGTATAATTCAATGTTTATTCTGCTGAATGACACCAAGGTATTAAACAATACCACCCATTATACAGACTAATTCTCACAGCCTTGTTTAAAGCTGGAAAAAAATAAATATGGCATCTACCCTAACTAAAGTCTCTACTGGCCAGTGCAACATGAAAAACTATTTGCACATTTAACCAAATTAATTTAAAGATAAACCACAAATGCAGTATCTATGCAGGCAGTATCTAAGATCTAAATAATTTTCTCTAGATTTTGTATCGACTGACCATTGAAGCCTCCTTGATGGGGTGATGAGCAGTGCATGAAATCGCCTTAATGCAGCAGCATTGCTCTTTCTGACTTTCTGCCTTTCCTTTTCTTGATGCATAGACAACCAGTCTAGCTCTTCCCCCTCCCAGCCTCCCCTTGTCTAAAATTGTGTGCTTTAGGGAAGAGCATTAGATGTGAAGGCTCTGCCATGCCAGGGAGACAGGGGCAAAAACAAAATGGCATGGCTAACAAAAGGGCCTGTATCCAGGCCGAGGCTAGCCATTGTCCTATGCAGAGCCTGCCGTCGAATGTGAGACGAGTGGGTCCCCCCTCCACTGCAGGAACCTAATAGGAAATCAAAGTTCTCAGGGAGAATGGGCCGGGCTCAGAGTTACCCTCCCTTGGGTCCCGCAGAAAGAAGAGTGCAGAAAGAGTTCTGGCAAGACCAGGGAAGGTTAATGCAGTGGATAGTCTTTCTGTTCCTTGCTTCCACAGCCCACACTTAAATCTCTGTCTGTCTGTCTGTCTTTCTATCTGTGTGTTTGTCTGGAAAGATTCCTTCGCTGCCCACTTATAAAATCTAATTGGAAGCCTTCTGAGCTCACTAGAGGTTTTTGACAACCCAATCCTCTTATGTCACCAAAAACAATCTTTATCATCTTCTGAGCTCACTAGAGGTTTTCGACATCCCAAACCTCTATTATGTCACCCAAAACAGTCTTTATCATCCAGACCTTTCCATTGATAAATGTGTAACAATGTTTTAAAGGGATAGTTCACACAAAAATGTATTTATTATTCACTTAACCTCATGTTGTTCCAAACCTGTATGACAAACTCAGTCACCATTCACCTTTATTCTATGGGAAAGAGGAGCATCAAAATCTCCTTATATTTTCCACAGAAACAAGAAGTTTATACAGGTTTTGAATTATTTGAGGATGAGTAAATAATGACATAATTTTCATTTTTGGGTGAACTATTCATTTAGGACCTATTGACTTACAACCGGCTTTCACAATCTCATTGGTAATATCTCAGTTTTGGTGTGTCCAGATATGTCAGAGTTCAAGAAGCACCCTTAAGGTGGGACTTGTGAAACAGCAAGCAAGCTGCTTTTCAATTCAGATGAAGGTGTTAAGATTCTCTTCAGTTTAAGTGGTGGTGTTAAGCAGCTTAAATGCCTCAGAACCCCTGGAGGCAGCTACAGTGGAAGGAAGGTCACCTAGGGGAAGCTTATTACTGTGACACAGCCCAGCACAGCCTTTGGCCCCCTCCGTGTCTGTTTCTGGGTTAGCCGCCAGACAACAAGAGCTTTTTGCGGTTCAGATTCTTGGAAGGTGTTGGATGTCTGCAGTGTCACAACTAACAAAACCATTTGAAAACAAAGTGGCCCACTGAATGCAGCGCTGCAATGTGATCCCAGTCCCTTTGTGCCACAGAAGAAAATGTCCCCTCAGAATCAAGGGGGAGACACAGCATTTAATTATTCTGATTTTCTCCTTTTAAGTGTATTCTTCAAAGGTCAACATGTTAACTATAAAAGAGCCTTTTGGGCAGAGGCAAACCCTCCCTCAGTTTTTTAATGTAAATATTATAACAGGTTGTGTCACAGTCAGACCGCAAGTAATCAATGGATCGATTTCAACAGATTCCAGAATCTGTTGAATTTGAAAAATCATTCAAAAATCTAACCATGAAAATAATGTTTTTATTGATTTTCTTATCTTGTTAAGGCATATGTTTTAACATCAACCAGAGAAGATACTTTTATAACAAGGATGTTACAAAGTATTTCATGTTTAGGGGACCAAAGCAAACATTTTAAGAATCAGTCAATGAAAAACCTGCATGTTGATCGACCACTAATCTGAATATTGTCAATGGTTATGTCTGTCTATGGCACTGCTTTTTAAAACAGTACATTAAAGCCACAAATTTAATTAAAGTGGGAATTAAGGAATTTATAAAGTTTGCATGTTCTCCCTGTGTTCTTGTGGGTTTCCTCTGGGTGCTCCGGTTTCCCCAACAATCCAAAAACATGCAGGTTAAGTGAAGTGGAAATTCAAAATTGCCTATATGTGATAGTGAAAGTGTAAATGAGTATGTATGTTGTTTTAGCCCTGTGATGGACTGGCTACCTGTTCAGAGTGTTTCACTGCCTTCGGCCCGAGACTGTGATAAGCTCCAGCACTTCCTGCGACCATATATAGAACAAGTGGCTTTAGAAGATGGATGCATCTGGATAAAATCATGACCACTCACATGCAATGAAGACTCCAGTCATATCAGTAACCTTATAAATGCTGTTTTATTCTACATGGAGAGGGTCCCCTCTTGGGGGCTGCCATGTTAGGATCACATGACTAACCAAAAACCACTCACTTCATTACAGTAACTGCCCAGTTATTGGATACTTTCACTAAAGGATAAAATGTATCATAGCTGACAGTGAATAATTCATTTATACAATGGTACTGGTCACTTAAAACTATTGCGTTTGAATGTTGCATCCACACCACTAGGTGTCAGTGTAATTCCAAAATGATAAAAATACGGTGCATAAAAAGTTACTGAGTGCACATTTAAATGGAAAAGTAAGGCTTAGAAATATTTTTATTATATTTTAATATAATTTCAGAGAATGTGCTAATTGTTCCAAACTTTTAATCTAATGTTTATGACAATAATTTTTTGTCATGTAGTGACAGCAAGGTCATAGATTTGGCTTGAACATTGGGTAGCGTGAAGCATTTACCCATGTTTGCATTGATTGTGGTATAAATAATGTGGGGGTTGTACTTCTTCCCCTTTTCTCCCCAATTTGGCCGCTCAATTCCCAATGCGCTCTAGGTCCTCATGGTGGCATAGTGACTCACCTCAATACGGGTGGTGGAGGACAAACCTCAGATGCCTCCACGTCTGAGCTCGTCAATCCGCACATCTTTTCACGTTGCTTGTTGAGCGCATTGCCACAGAAACATAGCGCATGTGGAGGCTTCACGCTATTCTCCACGGCATCAACACACAACTCACCACGCGCCCCACAGAAATTGAGAACCACAGGTCAAATTATAGGTCAAAATCCAAAAATGGAATAAGGTCTTGCCAACTGTCTGTCCTGTTGAGTTTGGCAGAGGTGCGACAGCTTATTCTCCTTACCCTGTTGCCGTCATAGCCTTGTCAATCAGCAAGTTAATTACTGCCTTTGCCCACTGTGTGAAAACCTGTGTCAGGAACTTTGACCCCATGGGTTGTAACCCCCTCCATTTCTGTATACAGAGCAATGGATAGAGAGGTGCTGCCAGAGAACAAACACTCATTGACCACCTGACAGAACACTCTATTCTCCATTTTTACCCCAATCTATAGTGGGTTTAAAGGGATAGTTCAGCCAAACATGAAAAAGGAGATGTTATGCTGGATGACAGCTTCACTCACCATTCACTTTCATTGTATGGAAAAAAGATTAAATGAATGGTGACTGAGGCTAACATTCTGCCTAACATTGCCTTTTGTGTTCCACAGAAGAAAGAAAGACATACAGGGGTTTGAGCCATCCCTTTAATGGGGAAACGTCCACCTACATGTGTATTTGGGAATATTTTATGCAAGTAGAGAGGCAATACATGTCAGCAAGGTCAAGAGATAAATGTATGATTGTGTGTGTCTGTGTGTGAAAACCCTTTCTTTGTTGACAGTGATGGATGGAGATGAAGAGGAGCAGGACTCCTGGGACTAAAAACTAATCCAGCATCCTAACAATGGGCTTTCCTGGCAGGAGGGCTTTGACTCGCTGTGACTAAGGCAGGAGGTGGAAAATAACACACTGACATGTTTCATTAAGCTTGTTAATGCCGTCTCTTCTCCTGTCTCTCCTCCCAGATCCAACAGGCAATACACCAGACATCCATGTTCAAGAATGCGGTTTGAAGGAAGGTTTCAATCACTGTTTACCTAAAACTGAGTTATTAATCTGAATGGCATGAGAATGATGACTTAAATGGTAGTAATATTTATTTTTCTGAGCAAAACATTAACTTATGAATGCCTTTTAAAGGGGAAAAATGCAAAGCTCTTTAAAAGGAACATCCGTTTTAGCACCCTTTTAGAATTACAATAGTATATAACAGCATTTTTACTTTGGCTTTCTTTCTTCTGGATTGCTTTCTGTGTAAGTCATGGAGAAGAACCTAAAATGTGCAGGCACATTTGCACATAAATCATGTTTTAATCTTTTTCTACTTATAGTACAGTAAATGTGTCATTTTCCTTTTAGCTTCATTGTTTAAAAATCTAGCTTTATGAAACTGAGAAATTGACAGTCCTTGGTTAAACAAGCAGTACTGTCTAGCTCAAATAAAAATTGTATGAAGTCACCAGTGTGCACTAAAAAGTGTTAACCTAAAACAAGTGCTTCATGTGGTATTGTAACATTTAAATTAACTGGTTTCATTCAAATCAAATATATTATTTAAAATTTCTGAATCAATCACATAAAAAACAACTGGTGTGCACACAGAAAATATGAGACGAATTCCACTTTTAATTTTATTATAATTATTATAATACATAATTATTGTACATCATAACCTCATGAAATAAACAAAGACAATATCACATATTGAAGCATTTTCACATCCATAAACAGTAATTACCAGCTTGTCTTTTCTTTGCCGCAGCACAGATTAACCAGAGACATGTCTGCCTTAAAAGAATCTAAAAGAAAAACATACTCTCCACAATTCCTTTATGTTATTTCTACTGAGAAATGCCAACATCTCTCTGTGTGGAAGGTGAGAAAAAATAAGCCAGCTAAATAAATAAAGTGTAATACCATCGCTTTGTGGCAGGATGAAAGGGAGAATGTAAAAGAAAGGCTTTGGAAGCAGATTGGGTTAGGGTCCCCAAAATCACATCACATCAAACATTAACCTCCTGAAACCCGAGCGTGACTGCTGTATGCATTTTCCATTCCCCTTTTTTATTTGTAACTAGTAGCACATAATAGACATGCAAAGAAAAAAAAATTCCTAGAAGTTGATGTCCACATATTTGGACAATGGGACTAATTTGTGAAATTTTAAATAATACCAAACTATAGAATATAAGTTATTCATGATTGCGCCCCGTCAGCCGGCGGATCATCCCCACCATCCTCGACCTGGGAGGAGACAGGAGGGGAAAAACAACAAAAAAAACTAAATAGGCAAGGGAAAGGAGTCGCGGGGTCCTCGATCACTCCTCCAGCCTCTCAGGTGGATGGCAGCCGCTCCTCCCCGGGTGGACCGAAGTCAGCCCTCCGATCCCCAGCAGACAGAACGCCCCTCCACGTTCCTGGCAACCCGTGGGGACACTCCTCCACCCCTAGAAGCAGTCCTATCGCTCCAGGCGGTCGGGGAGTCGCTTCCCTCCTCCCCTCGTGGATGGCAGTCTTCTCTCGCCCCTCTGTGTTTCTGAGGGACGGTAGGGCACTCCTCCGCCCCTGGCAGCGGCTCCATTGCTCCAGGCTATCGGGGAGTCCAGTTCCCACTCACCTCGCAGACGGTGGCTGTTCCCCATGTCCGGGTGGTCGGCCTACTCCATCCCCAAAGGATGGCAGCAGCACTCGCCTGGGTGGACGGCAGTGTCGAGGACAGGCATCCCTCCTCCTTCCCGGTTTTTGGCACCAATATAAGGGTGTTAAAGGGAAAGGAGAAGGCGAGAACTGGCTTGACAATATAAATGATAATTTAATGATTATCTTAACCAGAAAGACAAACACACACAGGTGTCGGACAGCTGCCCGTAACTCTCTCTCTCTTTCTAACTGTCATCTCCGGCCGCCTTTATCCCTCGCTCACTCCATCAGGCTGATTGGGGACCAGGCGTGCATCGTTCCAGCTTGGCCCCGTCCTCCTCCGCTCTACAGTTGCGTACAGCAAAGCCAAAATACAACGTCCACACGTGTTTGTGGGGTCGCATGAGGTTAAGGCAATATTTTCAATGAAGTTTTTGAATTAAGTTTTTAACTGGGGAGTTAAAGACATTTAGACGTTAAATATACAATATACAAATAAAAAGGACTTGACATGACTTGTTTCATTTAATCTTTTATTCTACACTTTGAATGGTGACTGAAACTGAGGTATTACTGAAGTCATGTGGGTTTGGAACAACATGGCAAGTTCATTGCACTTTTTAAATTAGAAATTATTGTGATAAGTTAAATGGATGGAAACAAATATGCTGTTATAACATAATGGTGTAAACATTTACAGTATAGGAAAAATGAACTAGACAATGCTTTTTGCTTCTATCATAAATGCAACAATATCATTAAAAAAAAACAATCAGCTAAAGTAGAGGAAATTCAAGCCAGTATGTCTAAGCAGCCAAAAGAACCTGTGAACACCGTGGCCCAAAGTATTCAAAATGCAAAACTGAAAAGCAAACCACTCCAATAAGTGAGTGAGAAATACGAGGTGTGCTTCCTTTCCTTTCCGAGGTCTCCATCTCACAGTGAACTTTAATGGCCGAAGTGCCCTTCTCTGATTACTTTCTGACAAATTGTCTTATCAGTCCTGAGGCCGATTGGGCGAATGAAAACATGACCCTGGCCTGAATCTCACCGACATTCATGCAGACATCTCGGGTACAACCGATGTGGCAGATAAGCTGGATAAGTGCAGCCACTGGAGTGGCTAACAAGCGGCTACTAGACTTTCTTTTCAAGCATGCTGCTGGAAGGGGCCAGCAACTGGAGGGAAGACTGGGGGAGGATGATGGTGGGGGGGGGGGGGGTCGCAGCAAAGTAACCTTTTAGATCAGCATCATTGTGCACTGTTAAGAGGCACAGTCTTTGTGCCTAAGAGGCAGTGGGACCGTGAGGTGAGGCAGAGGGGGGCAGGCTGGAGATAAGTGGCTCCTCCTTTCTGATTCACGCTCTGCTACTCCCACAGTAGCTGATGGGGATATGGGTAGAGAGGCTGCCGGATACAGTGAATGCTTTGTGGGAGCAGCCCAGACGGCCCCCTGCTATAGAAAGATTGTGTGAGATCGAGTGAGAAAGAGAGAGGTAGAGAGACCGAAAGGTATGGAGTGAGAGAATGGAGAAAGTGAATGTCACTTAGAAAGGCCAAGAGGAAGATGGAGAGAAAGAGAGAAAAACATTAAGTAATCTGAATGTGATAGGTGCATCTGCTTGTGGAGAATCATAACACACCTTAAGATTGGTGTCATTGACCAGATCTCAAACAGAGCGGGGGGTTAATGGGATGAAGGTACAGGGGGTGGGGTTAAAACTTATGTTACTCAAGAGCACAGCTGTCAAGTCCATCAATGTTTTTTTCAACTTGAGATAAAAGACAGAATGGTCTTGACTACTTCCTCTCCCAGGTTTGTGGGTAGGACAAAATATCACACCTCAAAACATCCCAGAGCTATCACACAAACAAACCAGGACCGTCAAGATTGTAGATTTGTAAATTAATTGGATCAATATCTTATTAAAAGTGGAGTGTGCAATGGTTCACTGTAATATACTTGCAGTCAAAACACCCCAATTTAGCAATATTAGGACAATGCTGTCTGTTTGAAACCTTTCATGTTTTATCAATTCTTTTTGGTGCATTAGTGGCACAGAAATTATATGCTTCAACGCAAGAGAAATAGTTTGCCATTTACCGACCTCATATTGTTCCAAACTTTTATGTTTTTTTTCATCTGTGGAAAACAAACAAGACATTTAAAAAAATGAAAGCATACAGTGACCAGGAGCTGTCAAGTTTCATAAAGGAACTTATTCAGACATTGTGCTTGAAGACGCGTTGCAGCTGTTTTGACATAAACAAGGCCAGGCACCATTGGTTCTTGTGTATCTCATAATTCATCCAGGTTTGAATCATTATGAGGGTGTGTAAATTTTGGGGTAATACCCTCTTTGAATTCACTATACTGCCATTCTATAAATAGTAATACTAATAATTGCAGCAGCTGCGTTGTTACATAATCATTCAAGTGGAATGGTGGTCTAGATGCAAGGATTAGACACTGCTAAAACTGGCTTTGTGCCTGTTAAATTCAAAACTACCTCAGAAATTTTGTAGATTTGCGTCTAAATGAAATCCACTAGCACAGAGGTGGAACATAGAGAAACCTCATGGCAAAAGAACTGAGAATGATGGCAACTACAGAGCCTGATGATGGCCTCCTGAGATCTTGCAGGGGCCACGCTGTGACAGGTCATGTCAGACATCGACTCCCATGGAGGGGCCCTTCTTCCTTACTCCTCCTCCACTGTGACTGTCACCACCTCCCCACTGGGACCGTCCCAGCTCAGACTCACCCCACCAGTCGGAATCAGCAGGGGTGTGTCCCCTGCTTCACAGTCCCAGGCGAGCCATCACAGTCTGTCTTTAGTGGTAAATAATGAGAGCAAGAGCCTTGTTGCTTATATGTGACCATTATTTGTCCAAGAAATGTTGGTGCATGTATACTGTTTGGGCTAGTTTAAATATATGGTTGATATCTGAGCATTTTGAGACAAATGTGGGTGTTATTTAATTGTTTCAAAAAACATTTTTCATACCAATATTTGTCTGCTTCTTCTCATTGCAATATATGTTGTACAAGTCCAAGTCAAACTGTTTTAATGGTTGGGCATTCAGTATTACTGTTATGATGCAGAAGCAGTCAATTATTTTCATTATTCAAATACAGTAATAATAATAATAATAATACATTTTCATTAAACATTAAATAATAGGAACAATCCATTTTATTTAAAATTAATATTATAATTATTACTTAAAATTAATAATAAAAAATTAATGATAAAAAATACAATATATTTATCTATTTTTAATGGGGAACACTTTATCAGGCTGAAACTCTGGCACAGTCTTTGCACAGCTGTGCCCACTAATATCAATAATAATATAAATTAATAATTATTAACCACAACAACAATATTATTATTATTAATATTATATTACAATTAAATAATAAAAACAATACATTTTCATTAAGAATAATTACTAATTGTAATAATTAATTACAATATCATTAATTACAACATAAATAAATAATACATTATTAATCATGAAAAATATTATTAATATGATCTATTATTACTACTTTTCATAGGGATTCAATATAATAAGGAACACATTGACTGTACCCTCTAAAATGAATAATAATACTATTAATTAACAACAACAATAAAAATCATCATCATTATTATAATTCTATTACATATAGTAGGGGAATATATGCAAGCCATTATGATAATACGTACAAATGATCTTTAAGTTGTGTGTCGGTCACCTCATCTGCACAAACGAAAGTTGATTTTATTCTAAGCTGATAATTATTATTATCATAATATCAATCATATCTCGCTAAGGGCATCAAACTTTTCATTCAAATCAAGAATGCCTCTCTCACCTCTCATTCCATGGGAATTCCCACAGTATATAAGAAGTGGCGGGATACAAAGAGAAGACACAGCAAGGAGGTGCACATTCTCTTCCCACACTGCCTTTACCCTGGAGATGGTCAGATCCCCCTCACTAAACCCAGACCCCTCCCCTCCACTTCCATCTTCCTTATTGTAGGCTGATTTAATTAAAAAATAGCCAGCAGCACCACCCTGAGCCTTGCCCGCCAGGGTGGGACCTCTAGCTGTGGCACAGGGAGACATTGTCATTAACTTCTTGCACACACACACACACACATACACTGATGCACACACACTTAAAATATTCATAGCCAAAAGTTTCTCATTGTAGAAGGTAATTCATTCCTGTCATATATGATGCAGTGGCCTGACAGAAAGGCATTTTAAACTTTGTCACTCGATCACTATTGATTTGGAGTCTACCAGTGTTGTAAATCAGCATTTGATCTTTAGAGTGCTCACTCATATGTACAGTAGGGTGGTCATAATTATACTCAATAAATACTTTATAAAGTGTAATTTTTCTTGCAGAATTGAAATCTTGGGAAAAAAAATATTGCCAACATACAATCATTCTCTGACTATCTTACTTGATCAGTGCAATGTGAACCACTTTGATATACTAATATTGAATTGCCTGTACATTGATTGAGGTGACAACCTGTATTTTATCTAATGCAGCCTCTATTATCTCAACTGTATGTTCATGTTGAGTTATCAATATCAAATAATCTCCAAGTGTCCTCCAATCTAGAATCTCCAGCCTAGCGTGACAGCTCTTAGATAATATCTAATGAATGAGAAATGAGACAATGGCAGTTAATTTTGTGATGATCTTGCCATCATTTAGAAAGGGGCGGGTATTTTGTTTAAGGGGGTGGGAAGGAGCCAAATCGCAGACATGTTGCCACGGTGATAAGGTACTCCCTGCCGCCATCGGGTCTAGGACAAGCAGGGAGCCATGGCGACTGGATAGTGACAGACAAAGTGACAAGTCACAAGGATGGTGGGTCAACCTTGAGCTGGATCCCTTAATCTTCCAAAAAAAGCATCATACACTTTATGTAAACCATCTATACAATAAACAGATGAGAAGGAGCCATTTATTTTCTGGTCAAAATTAACTGTGTGCATATTCTACTTCCATTTCAGAGAGGTGTTGATATATTCTGGTAAACCATTCTGTGAAATAATGTCCAAGTTTGCATAACCAGGACTAAGTCACACACTATATCGCAATCCTAAAATCACAGTGACATTAATGAATTGGTGAAAGCTAAAGCTGTCTCTACATTGTTCACCTGCTAAATTCAAGTTGAATTAAACAGTGATAAGCACAGCAATGGAGTTTATGCATAGTGAGACTGCAGTAAAACTAGCTGGGGTCCATGATTCAGTTCCCTGCTGTTTAGGGTCAGGAGTCAGATCAAACTCAATGTCAGTGTGCCCACTGTGTACATGGCACTAGTGTAAGTTATAGGAATCTCCATAGTGACAAGGAAAGGGAGACAGAGTGGCGGCATGGTATACTCAGCACAATTCATGACCACATACTGCGTACATGTACTTTTGACATTGATTTTACAGCAGTGTGTGGATGATTGCCAAGATGATTATTATTACTGTTACTACTCTTTAGCAAGGTAAATAATAACCCTCCCCATGAATTTACCATCAAGCTTTTTAAAAGCGTGCATCTTAAAAAAGTACAATTTATTGTGCATGATCAGATAGTATATGCATGTATTGCTAAGTACAACTTTGAAACATTTGTACAGATCTTTTTTTCAATAGTCAAATAAAAGTCCTATAAAAGTTTTGCTTGTTTCCTTTTAAGAAACTTTACAGCAACCAGCGTATTCAACCAAAGAAAAGTTCCTACATTGTTAAAAGGTTTGCATAATGAAATATGATCTTGATATGACATGCAATATGATATATAGTATAATGAGATTTGGAATAAACATGTATTAGTAAGTTAATGAGCATAATTAACAGTTATTTTTAATCATATGAGTTCATTAAATGGATCATTTTGAGGTAAGAGGATCATCCTTTAATCCAATGACACAAATTTGATAGTTTATAGTTTAATTAAAATACTTTTTTACACCTGTTTACAATCAAATTTACAATGTTTGAAGTAGTTCATCCAAAAATGAAAATTCTCACGTAATTTACTCACCCTCATGCTATCCCAGATGTGTATGACTTTCTTTCATCTGCAGAACACAAAGATTTTTGGAAGAATATTTCAGCTCTGTTGGTCTTTTCAATGCAAGTGAATCTGAAGGTCCAAAAAGCACATAAAGGATCATAAAAAATAATCCATAAGAGTCCAGTGGTTAGATATATATCTTTAAAAGTGATATGATAGGCATGGGTAAGAAGAAGATCAATATTTAAGTAATTGTTTGCTATAAATGTCCTTTTCAGATGCACCACGTGTAACTTTCAGCTCTGAAAGTGGATATTTATCCTAAAAAGTATTTTTAATTCTCTCATCATTTATTCACCCTCATGCATTTCCAGATGTGTATGACTTTTTTCTGCAGAACACAAATTAAAATTTTTAAAAGAATATCTCAGCTCTGTAGGTCATTACAATGCAAGTAAATGGGTCCCAAAATGTTTGTAACGATCCACACCGTCTTTGGTTTGTGTACCTTTTTATTTAAGTTTTTGGCACCTTTTGTTCCACATTGTTCTTTGTTTTATGCACTCTTATTTTGAAGTCTTGTCATGTCCTGTTTTCCCTCCTTGTCTATGTGTCTGGTTTTCATTGGTTTATTGTTTGATTTATCTTTTTATCAGTTCTAATTTTATCATTGGTTTTAGTTTATTATCTTGTTTTGAGTTTTGGTTTTCCATTGGTCTATGTTTCCCCTTGTTTTGTATTTAAGCCCTGACGTTCACCTTGTCCTTTGTTGGTCGTTGTTAATGTTTGATGCTCTCTTCTCGTAGTTCCCGAATCCTGCCTTGGTCCGTGTTCCTGCCTGTGCCCTCCTTGCAAGATGGACCTATGTGATTTTTTTTTTTTTTTTTTGGAGCTTCAAAATGTTGGGACCCGTTCACTTGCATTGTATGAAACTACGTACAGTGGCATGCAAACGTTTGGGCACCCATGGCCAAAATTTCTGTTGCTGTGATTAGTTAAGTGAGTAGAAGGTGAATTGATCTCCAAAAGGCATAAAGTTAAAGATGAAACATTCGTTTCAACATTTTAAGCAAGATAAGAGTATTATTTTTGTTTTGCACAGTTATAGAGTGGAAAAAAGTAATGGAGCACCATGCAAATATTTGGGGACCCCAAGAGATTTTTAGCTCTCAGATAACTTTTACCTTGGTCTCAGACCTTAATTAGCTTGTTAGGGCTATGGCTTGTTCACAATCATCATTTGAAAAGTCCAGATGATGCAAATTTCAAAGCTTTACAAATACTCTGACTCCTCAAACCTTGTCCCAACAATCAGCAGCCATAGGCTCCTCTAAGCAGCTGCCTAGCACAATGAAAATAAAATAATTGATGCCAACAAAGCAGGAGAAGTCTATTAGAAGATAGCAAAGCATTTTCAGGTAGCCATTTCCTCAGTTCATAATGTAATTAAGAAATAGTAGTTAACAGGAATGGTGGAGGTCAAGTTTAGGTCTGGAAGACCAAGAAAACTTTCAGAGAGAACTGCTCGTAGGATTGCTAGAAAGGCAAATCAAACCCCCTGTTTGACTGCAATTGACCTTCAGGAAGATTAAGCAGACTCTGGAGTAGTGGTGCACTGTTCTACTGTGCAGCGACACCTGCACAATTATGACCTTCATGGAAGAGTCATGAGGAGAAAACCTTTCCTGCATCCTCGCCACAAAATTCAGCTTCAGAAGTTTGCAAATGAACATCTAAACAAGCCTGATGCATTTTGGAAACAAGTCCTGCGGACTGATTAAGTTAAAATCTAACTTTTTGGCCGCAATGAGCAAAAAGAAAAAAGGACAAAAAAGGGTGAAGAATTTAATGAAAAGAACACCTCTCCAACTGTTAAGCATGGGGGTGGATCCATCATGCTTTGGGCTTGTGTTGCAGCTAGGGGCATGGGGAACATTTCACTGGTAGAAGGAAGAGTGGATTAAATTAAGTACAACAAAAATCCAGATGAAAATAGGATGGCTTCTACTACAGTATAACGATCCTAAACACACCTCAAAATCCACAATAGATGACGTCAAGATGCCCAAACTGATGGGCCTCACAGTCCCCTGACCTAAACATCATCAAAAATCTGTGGATAGACATGAAAAGAGCAGCGCATGCAAGATGGCCCAAGAATCACAGAACTAGTAGCTTTTTGCAAGAAAGAATGGGCGAAAATCCCCCAAACAAGAACTGAAAGACTCTTAGCTGGTACAAAAAGCATTTACAAGCTGGAATACTTGCCAAAGGGGGTGTTAATAAATACTAACCTTGCAGGGTGCCCAAACTTTTGCGTCAGGCCCTTTTCCTTTTTGTCTTTTTTAAACTGTAAAAGATGGATATAAAAAAGTAAAAGTGCTTAAAATATTAAAGAAATGTGTCATCTTTCACTTTATGCCTTTTGGAAATAAGGCCATCTTTTTGCTCACTTAACTATTAACAGAAACATACATTTTGATCAGGGGTGCCTAAACTTTTGCATGCATTTTCTTCTAAAAATCTTTTTTTGTGAAAGTCATACACATCCTGCATGGCATAAGGGTGAGTAAATGATGAAACAATTTTCATTTTTGGGTGAACTATTCCTTTAAAGGTGCACTCAGTAACTTTTGTCTTTGTGTCATCTTGGACTTACACTGACACGTAGTGGCTTGAATGCAGCATCATTTAAAGTCAATAGTTTTCAGTTTCAGATGCCATTGTAGAAATGTAGTATTCACAGTCAGCCATGATTACTTCAATGAATGAGTGAAAATGTCAAATAATAGGACTGTTATTGAGTTTAAGCTAATAGTATTTGACTGGTCATGTGATTCTAACATGGCATCCCCCTTGTTCGGACCCTCTCCATGTAGAATAAAACAGCTTTTCTAAGATTACTGTTATGACTGTCTTCATTTTAATGTGAGTGGTCATGATTTCCAACACATCCACCTTCTTTTTCAGTGAAACTCGGGTGCCGACATTATCAACCTTGAATGTGGACCACTTCTGGTATCAGCCTCTTCCAGCTATTTTAGCAATACAAAAATACTACATTATGCTACTTAATATTACAGGCTGGCATTATATGTCATCATATTATTTTAATTAATTATGATTTTCATAAACTCATTGGTTTTGAATGCATATAGTTTTAATGTTTTATCACACTGTTGTACAGGCAGATTTAAAGAAATCATGCACTGACATTGGGAGTCCTCGTCACCATCTGACACGCCTCCACAAACTTGACACAACCAGCAGTGAGGAGAAAGCTGCTGGGAAATGCTGCTTTAACTTTATTTGCACAAAACTGCATCTTGTTTCATCTTTGCAATATAATAAATGCATTTTACTCTCCGTTCTTGTCAGAGAGAATTCTCAATTTCTTAGTGGTGCATAGAAAATAGACACGCAGATCTCCCATTCAGCATTGCTTATGAAACATCACCTTTGGAAATAAATAAATAAAGGCGTCACTGGAGATTATGCAGGTACATATAAAGGACGTTTACATGGAGACAAGAAACACTGCATTGTCAAGATCTCGGTAAAGTAAGAAGCAGATTTTATTACTGTCTCTCCAATTCAACACATGCAGCAACAAGCAAATTATTTACTTACTCTTTTAATATAAATGCTGAAGTTAGAAAATTATCCGACATTAGGCCATCATTCTGCTGTACATCCTGTGGTTGTGTGATATTTATAAACTTATTTCACTAAATTCTGGTTAAATCATCCTTCTATTTATTTACATTGTGGTCAATAACAGCAGAAATTTTACACATTTGCCAGAAATGCAAAATCTATTACAAACAAAAACACATTTCATGTCTTTCGGAATTAAACTTTTTTTAATGAGGAATAAATTACTGAGTGCAACTTTAAATAGAATATTGATCTAATTCTCACCAACACTCATCATATCACTTCTGAAGACATGGATTTAACCACTGGAGATTTATGGATTACTTTTATACTGCTTTTACCTGCTTTTTGGACCTCCAGATTTCTGGTCACCATTCACTTGTATTGCATTGAATGGCCCAACAGAGCCGAGTTATTCTTCTAACAATCTTCGTTTGTGTTCAGCAGAAGAAAGAAAGTCATACACATTTGGGAAAATTTTAATTTATGGGTGAAAATATCCCTTTAAGATATCTCGGGATCTTGGGGAAGAGTGATATTACACAAGTCTCACAAAATAATTTTTTTTGTTGTTGTTGTTGTTGTTTTTTTTTTGGCAAGTTGTGTTTATAAAAATCTAAAACGGAGTCTAGAGGAACCTTTGCCAGTCTCTGTCCAGGGATCATTATGCTAATTCTGTCGGAGCACATGCAACTGCAGCTTTATAATCAAAGTGTGACACCTAGTGGATGGGTGGAGGGATTTAATGTAAAGTTAAAGACATGGTATTTATATATATATATATATATATATATATATATATATACACACACACACACACACACACACACGTGCATCTAAAAAAAAAACTTTTCTGTAATTTAAATAAAAAAGCGAACTTTCATATTCTAGATTCATTACACAGAAAGTGAAATATTTCAAGCCTTTTTTGTTGTAATCTTGATGATTACGGCTTACAGTTCATGGAAATAAAAAATACAGTATCTCAAAATATTAGAATATAGAATTTATAATACAGAAATGTCAACCTTCTGAAAAGTATGTTAATTTATGCACTAAATATTGCTCGGGGCTCCTTTTGCACGAATTCTGCATCAATGTGGCGTGGCATGGAGGCAATCAGCCTGTGGCACTGCTGAGGTGTTATGGAAGTCCAGGTTGCTTTAATAGCAGCCTTCAGCTTGTCTGTATTGTTGGGTCTGGTGTCTCTCATTTTCCTCTTGACAATACCCCATAAATTCTCTATGGGTGAAGAGGCCAATTCAAAATGTCCAATCAAGCACAGTATAATACCATGGTCAGCATACCAGTTACTAGTAGTTTTGACACTGTGGGCAGGTGCCAAGTCCTGCTGGAAAAGGACATCAGCATCTCCATAAAGCTTGTCAACAGATGGAAGCATGAAGTGCTCTAAAATCTCCTGGTAGACGGCTGGATTGACTCTCGACTTGAGAAAACACAGTAGACCAACACCAGCCGATGACATGGCACCCCAAACCATCACTGACTGTGGAAACTTTACACTGGACTTCAAGCTACTTGGATTCTGTGACTCTCCAATCTTCCTCCAGACTCTGGGACCTTGAATTCCAAATGAAATGCAGAATTTACTTTCATCTGAAAAGAGGACTTTGGACCACTGAACAATAATTATTTGCAGTTATTCGTGCAAAAGGAGCCCCAACCAAGTATTGGTTTATTTATACGAATACGATTAATAATTTCCCCTTATCTTAAAATGGTTACTATATTTGCTAGATAAAAGTTGTTACTAAATAAATGTATCCCAAAACAGTAGTTTATATAAAGTTAATGTATTTCCCAAGTTTTCTCTCTAAAGTCGTCGAATATTCAAACGCCCAATGACTGAGAATTTAAAGGGGGAAAAAAAATACTGACACGCTTCCGTCTATTTTAAAACGGAAATGACGCAGGCCAGCCGGTGGCGGGAACCGAACGTCTTATGTGCTGTGTTCATTACTTACGGCGTTGTTAAAAATTGATAGACAAATAATTTACACTTTAGGTACTTTAGAAAATGATCAAACGTGTCACTAATGTAATGTAATGTTATGTTATATACATATCAGAGGTTGATAGTCTATAAAGCTGTCTGGAGGCTTTTATTATCGGACTCAATCGAGCATCACCAGCGGATCAGTCCTCGCGAGACAGACGATTCTCATAACTGTTTGTATTAAATATATATATTAATCTCACCATGAGCTTCTTCAACCTGGACCGTTTCCGTTTCCAAAAGGACAGAGGGATCGACAGCCGTTGTAAATCTGTGGACGGGTCAAGCTCGGATAAAGAGAATCACATGGGTGAGCAGAAAATAAAATTTTACAACTGACGCTTTGTTCTACATCTTTAATAATGGCCGTGTCTGATAATCTGCCCACGTGGACATTAGTGTGTTCTTAATGTTCATGAATTTCGTTATTCTCAATCTCAAATGCGCGACTGTTGATTGGTTTAGAGATGTAATTCTAGTTTATAATATTGTGGAGAGCAGCTGTAATGCCATTTCGAAGGCTTGATTCTCCATGTATGTTTTTAACTGTGGTGGTCAGTAAGATTTTCCCTTGCCTATTATTTACCCATTCTTTTTGTCTACCAGCTGTATATGAGACCGTATTTGTATTGTAACAGAACGGGAGTATGTAAAGTTGTTAGATTTCTTTGTTCAGTCTTGAATTTTCTTTGTCCCCAGCCCACCAAAGGAAGATGGATGGCCGATGTGCTACAGTCAAGACATCGAGACAAGCACTGGAGGATGTTTTCGCTGATGACAAAGTTGTCAGGATGGACAAGTAAGTGAGACCAGAGATAAAACTGTTGCATGTTTTCTCTGAGCTGCTTCTGCATGCTTATTGACCACTTTACTAAGGTTCTTAACCCTTGTGCATCAGTTTAATAAAAGTTAATCTGGGGTCCTTGGAGGACAAAAACGTCTGCGTCAAAAAACTGTCAGAATATTATATTGTAAATGTAATATTATTTTCCACTGTCAATGAGCAATTTTTTAACCAACATCAGTCCTGATTATAACTACCAAGTATTCATTCATTTTTAGGATTTAACCCTTTAAATGCCAGTTTGATTATATAATGCAACTGTTGTCTTTGATGAAAAAAAAATAATCCTTATACTAAATGCTAAGTGGATTTTTTTAATATAATTTTTTTAATCACAGTCTGGGATATGTCAATGATTAGCAACAACATTGATTGTGATGCATTTAGTTTTTGTGCAGTGTCAGAGTAAAAAGAAAAACCTCACACTCAAGACCTTGGAGGACAAAAATGTCTGCATAAAAATATTGCCATTGAAATATTATATATTGATATTATTTGCCTCTGTCACTGACCGATTTATTGAATGATCAAAAACAAGGTTGCTCAAGTTAACTGTCTAAAATTTAGTTTATATCCAATCCATTCAAAAAGAAGTGATTACATTCTTATTACTTTGCAGGGATTCTCCATCAAAGTCAGCAGAGACTAAGCACCAGATAAACAAAGAAATGGAAGATAGAGTGACCAAACTAATTGAGATGTTTCCTCAGAAGAGCAAGAGTGATCTGCTGGAGGTAAAATATTTCTCTTTGCAATATCAATACTTAATAACCAGGTGAATGTTTTTTTTTTTTATTATTCAATTAAATGTTTTATGTTGTGACAGGTGGTTGAGAGTACCAGCACACTGGATGGAGCTGTGGCACAATGTTTGATACTGTATGGGGATAAAGGTAACAATGATGTTATTTTTGTTATTTTTACGTGTAATCTATATCCAGGGTTTCTGCGGGGCATTAGAAGTCATTAAATGGATTGTGCGAAAATTAAGGCCTTAAATAGCATTAAAAAGCATTAAATGTTATTCATACAGGCATTAAAAATGTAGATCGTTTTGAAAAAATATTACCAATTTATTTTGAATATAGCCTTCACAATTAATAACTTTGATTTGTTGTCGCAAAATTTGTACATTGGTGTGATAAACACGCAAATCCATTTTGGTAATTGCCTCCGGCCGGTGCAGAATTGATGTAACGCCGGATGTTTGGACAGCGGCAGGGCTGGGACCTGGAGGAGTTAGAACAGAGAACGTAAATTTAGTAAAGTTGCTAAGAAATGGGTAAGTGCAAATTCCAGCAAAAGTGGCTAGAAGACAAAGAATTTAGGACATGGTTGCTTACATGGTTGTTTGTCAACATGGAGCCGTTAAATCTCATATGCAGTCCTATTGCCACAAATCGGCTGTAAAAGGCAGACAGCAATTAACTATCTCAAGTTACTTCGCTGTGACCGACAAAGTAACATCTTCAGCAACAACTACTACCACCACAACTGCTGCTGTAGGGACCCCCGCTTCCTGCGGAGCCACTACCGAAGGAAAATCAATCGACCTTTGACTAGCGTTTGGTTCAAATGTGACGCTGCAGGCAGAGGTGCAGGCAGACGTTTCAGACACGAGCGTGCAGCACCACCCATACGCATCAAATGAAGGTGTTTCTGAGTTGTTCCAGGGAATGTTTCCTGATTCGCAAATAGCCAAATCTTTCACATATGGAAAGGACAAAACCAGCTACATTTTAAAATGTGGACTTGCCCCATACTTCAAAAATAAACTGATCTCTGCGATTAACAATGCAGGACAATTGTGAACTACTGGCTTCTGTAGCTTCAGCCAGGACCATATACAGGATCTACCTTGATGAAGAGAGGAGCAAGAGAGAGGGTGCCATGCGTGGACTTAAGAGAAAAGCTTTGGAAGATGAGCTGGAAGAACTGAAAAAGAAAAGGGAGGTGCTGATGGAGATGTGTGCCAGCCTTCAGAATGATGTTTATCAACTAGCTGAGCAGGCCAAAAACAAATCTAACACACTCATGGCTCAAATGATTACAAAATCTAATACTATGAGGAGATACAAGGACAAATGCAATGAATTGAAAAATGTTGAGTCAGAGTTGGAACTAAGGCACATGGATTAATTTTCTTATTTACACAAAGTTAAAACTGTGTAATTTCTATTTCACTTGAATTTTGCATACATTAAGTTCCAGCCTTAAAAAGTAAAGAGTTATTCCATCACTGCCCAGACTGATAGAATTTGTGGTTATAGTTGAAGGAGGTCACGTGTATTCGATTTTACAATTTACAGAAACATAATGGCTTTTTTCCAGTCATGGCCTGATTTTTCAGTATGCCTATAGCATTCAATATCTAGTTGATTGGTACTATGTTAAATTAAATTTGACATATCTGCAAATACATTTTTATATTTTAAGCTGTCTCCTGAGCCATTTCTAATTCAGTTCAGAGTGATAGAGTTTATTTAAATTATGTAGATTGTCTCAAATATCCAAGATTATCATCATTGTTGAATGGTTACAATTGAGTCCTGGGCTTTTTAAAAATGTATCGTTTGTATACATACATACATATGTGTGTGTGTATATATATATATATATATATATATATATATATATATATATATATATATATATATATATATATATATATATATATATATATTACGTCATTCACAGTGCATCATGTTAAGAGCGAGCGGTCGCACCGAGGCATGTTTCATGGGTTTGGTTTGATGCGGATTTCTGATTGGTGAAGCTTTCAATGCTGGACCATGGAGTAATGTAGTTGTTTACCATGAATTCTGCTATTGAACCCAATGAAATTGAAATAATGTGGATGGGGGAATTCAGGTTTATAAGGTATCATTGAAAATCAATGCATGTATGGAAATCCCATTCGTTGTTTTTTTTACTTCCAGAAGCAGACTGTTGCCCTATATTTCACTGCTGTCTGGAATGCTTAATTCTTATTGTTCAGTTGCCGCATTCACATCTCTTTAGTGACCACTGAACTTTAGAATTGATCGTTATCCCAGGCAACAGATTTCCTTAATAGTTGTGCTAGTTTCTTTTGTCTCTCATAACTACTAATTCTTCTCACATAATAATTTTAACTTGATTGAGCATTTCATTTCTATTCTTTAATGTCCTTTGCATCAAGGTCTCTCTGTCAGGTTTTATTTTGTGATCACAAATGTACACAATGCCTTAAACAATTTTTCATATCAAAGCTTCTACTTCCATGTGTTATGTATGCAGATTCAGACAGACGGAAATGCAAGGTGGGTCATAGTGAAGATGATGTTGACACTCAACCAATAAAGAGGAGAAAAATAGTGGTGAGAATTCACTTGTGTTTTTTTCCAATGTTTTAAAACCAAGGAGCCTTATTCCAGGGTTCGTACAAGGTGCTTGGAGTACTTCAATTTGGCTTTTTCAAATTTAAGTCCTGGAAAACCATTGCCATTTTTACCAAGACGTGCTTAATTTTCTTGAATTATAGAAAATCGTAAAATATGTTGCTTTAGTAAATTAAATATATTTATTTATTTTTGGAAGAACACAACGACAGACTCCTAGACACTTCAGAAGCATGTAGCTCATAGACAGTTCTGTCATATGGCACCTGTTACTTTTGGCATTGCTGTTCAGAATGGGCCAATCACAATCAAGTGTTACTGAAGGATTTAAAAAAGGTTATTTTATAGATACTGCTGTTGTGGATTTAACAAATATGAATCCTTGCAACTATCAGTTTTAATAACAATTTACTCTCCAGAGTGAAAAAATTAGATGAGATGTAAAACGTTTTGAATGATTTGAATGCAGATCAATGGAGGATTTAGTTTTTGTGAGCCGTCTAGTGCCCCCTTCTGCAAAAAAAGATTTGTCTCTCACAAAATAGGTTATTTGTGCCAACATTTGTGTCAATGTCAAAATATGTTGACAAACATGTCCCTTGACTTTCTTTATTCATGAAAGAGCTTCCATAATATGATGATATGAAATGGCTGGACTCTTCTGCACATTTTTAGAAAATAGATTTGAAATGGTCAATTGCCTGAAAAAATTAAATAAAAAAATCCTTCTCTCCATCTGGTACACGACTTCTATACTGGTACACCACTTCTATTTTTAATAAAAGCACTAGTGGAAGGCCGAACAAGTGTGCAAAAAAAGTTAAAAATTATGAATAATTTAAAAATAATGTTTGTCCCTTGATTTCATGGCATTTGTGTTATCAATGATAAAAACATTTTTAAATACATTTGTGGAAAATTATTTTAAGGTCAAAGCTCAGAGGCTGCTTTTAAATATACATATAGCTTTTTTTATTTTCTTTTTTTTTTCCCCAGCTTAAGTTATCAATTCATATTTTAATTAACATTTTCACACAAACATATCTGGTGTTGTACACCATTTAACCCTCAGTGTTAACTTGCTTTGTTTTATAAAAATGAATTAAGTTTTATAACAAATAATTTATCCTTAAGCCCTTGAATTTAAATTTGAAGCATCTGTATGAACCCTGTTATTCATTTAACACGAGTAGAACAGATTTGTGTAAATTGATTGAAACCATTCTAACGTCAACTGTCACAATTAAAATGACAATTTATGTAAAAGTACGTTTACACACTCATTCTTTCTGCTTCTTTCATTAATGACACCCAGTGTTGTCACTGTCTGCAATCATTGCCTTGATGCCTGTTTCACGTCGCAAGCATGAGCGGAGCATTTTTTTTTTTTATTATTATTTTTTTTTTGGCAGCGTGTCAGCATGGCAGGAGATGACCAATAAGTTATTGTCATTTGTAAAAAAATTAAAAATGCTTTGTGTGAAAGCCCCTGCAAGTCTACTGCTGTATTTATGCTGCAGTTGCGCTGTAGCTTGTGGTGTAAAACGTGTCATATGGAGTGTTTCTTTAAATAACTGTTTACTATTGAATATGATTTAGCGCTCCGATTCAGAGGAGGAAGAAGATTCTGAAGATGAGGAGAGCCGGGAGCCAAGCAGAGAGCGGCAGGAGGCTCTCTTGAGGAAGCTGATGAAGAAACTGCTTGGTTTAGAAAAGGAGGTCTGTCAGAGTTCTGATAATGAAGCCATGTTGAGTTAATGATGAACTGGATGGTTCTGGAGGGTTTATGCATACATTTTTCTAACAGGTCTTAAGAGATGTCCTTCGAGAGCATGACTGGGACTATGAAAATGCTTTGGGATCGCTGCTTGTGTTTTCATCAACAGGTGAGATGAACACAAAGCCCATTAAGGTCCTAGAAGGCTACAAGCTAATAAAAGTTTATGAAACTAAAATCGTGTGCAACTGACACGTAGAGTTGAAACGATTATTCAACGTTATCGACAAGGTTTACAATAAAATATTGTTGACAAAAATTGTTGTTGAATATTCATTTGATCTAATTTAACATAACATGAAATCTGATATGAAACTAATGATGGCGCACGAGAGGAGAACTGCTACTTATGGCAGATTGTGGAGACAAAACAATTTCCAGTCCAGACGCAGTCCAAAATTTCCAAACAACTTCAGGTGATGTAGATTGCAAAGTATGAGGAATTTATACAAAATAGCTAAATACAGAAGCACTCTCGTTGTGGAAAATGCGGAGCCAGAGCTGCCATTTCACTGAAGCAAAACTTGCATGTCAGAGCATCTATAAAGGAAACGCCTCGCTGCTTAATAATCATTAGTTGTAGCCCTACTGACAAGTGCAAGTCTGGTCCTTATTTTTTAGCTGTCAAAATGACAGGCCGCATTTGCAGTAGCTTTAGATTTATTATTTCATTTACACTGCCAGAATAGAGATTTTGATGTGAGAATCGAATTAACCAAAATCCATTTGTGCTTGTCACTAATGCAGATGCCAGTTCCCCTGAAGAGCAGGAAAAACAAAAGGCAAAATCATTTCACTCTAAGGAAAAAACTGGCAAGAGCTTGCAGAAGCCTGAAAGTCTGTCAAGGTGGCTGACAGCAGCCCCCTCCCCAGTGAGAAAATTCTCCAATCTGTCTGCTCCTGAAATGCAAAAATCAGCCAGCAGCAAAAACATAAAGGATTCATCCTTTAAACGGAAGAGGGAAGATGAAAACCCATTATATGGCGTCAGTGGCTCTGAGGATGAAGAGGAGCTTGACAGTGAGGTTGAGAGTGTCTCTGATGATCTAGAATCAGAGGATGAGTACAGCATCTCTGGTCAACTCCAAGACCAGGTTATTCAGTTCCTCCAGGAGGCTTCCCTAGATGAACTTGCTTTGATATCTGGCTGCTCAAACAAAAAAGCCCAGAAGATAATTTCCCTGAGGCCCTTCAACACTTGGAAGGATGTGGTAAGTAGCTAAACAATGTCTGCTCTGCCACATTCAATTATGATTTATTTATTTATTTTTGCTGCATGTTTCTCTTTTTCCTTCAAGAAAGAGCAGTTCTATAAGGATAATGGCCTGTCCATAGACCTGGTACATGGCTGCAAGGTGGTGCTTAAGGAGAGACAGGTGGTTAGAGACCTCATGGGCAGATGTGAGAAGATTGCACAAAAAATGACTAAAGATGTCACCCAGGTCATAGAATTGGGCATGGACTTTATGAAGCAACCCAAAGTGCTGAATAGCAAGTGAGCTGATTATCTATTCAAACATAAGATCTGAAGTTAATCAATCTTTTTTTTTTATTATTGTGGAAATGTCACAAATAATTTGATCATTTTATTTCTCCTCTTTCTCTCCCCTATGTCTCTTTTGTTGTTGGTACTTGTAGGTTAAAATTGCAACCATATCAGCTGATTGGCTTGAAGTGGCTGATACTGCTGCATCAGCATAAACTCAGTGGAATCCTAGCAGATGAAATGGTGAGTCACATTTCAACATTAATTCATAAGGTCGCATGACATCCAACAATTTCACAAATCCAATGGAAGTCCAAATTTATTAAAGGACTTTATTTCTTTCTTGTAGTTTTTATAATCCTCTAGTGGTGCTATACTAATGTAAAAAAAAAAAAAAAAAAAAAAAACATATTTCCACAGGGTCTGGGGAAAACAATTCAGGCCATCGCTTTCCTAGCTCATTTGTATGAAAAAGGCATCACGGGCCCTCATCTTATTACTGTGCCCTCATCCACATTGGGTAAGAGAGTGTGTGTGTGTATATATATATATATATATATATATATATATATATATATATATATATATATATATATATATATATATATATATATATATATATATATATATATATATATATATATATATATATATATATATATATATATATATATATATATGAATGAAGGTGTAAGAAATCATGTGTTTCTAAACTGAATTTATGTACCAAGTTTTTCCATTAAACATAATTTTGTTTATCTCTTTGCCCTGCCAAAAAAAAAAATACAACTATGCTTTGTAGTACTGTTTGAGATGATAAAATTCACACACACTCTTTGCAGATAACTGGGTTCGTGAGCTGGGTCTCTGGTGCCCGAGTCTTAAAGTCCTTGTTTACTATGGTGAATCAATTTCCACTTTTACAGCTTTTTTTGGGGGGGGGGGTTAGGAAGTTTTGTATCTGCAGTTCTCTTTTCTATTCTTTCTTTTGCATAGGGTGATATCAAAATATTACAGATGTACTAATTCTGATTAACTTCATGACAATAGAGTATATTTCTGTATGCTCATTAATATATAGCCAATTGTTTAGTTTTTTTTTAATCATGTTATCTTTGTACTTGAAGGCTCTGTGGAGGACCGGAAATTCTTACGCCAAGAAATTCTCAGCAACCTTATCGATTTTAACATCATAGTATCCACGTAAGTATAGGATGCTTGACTGTATTTTGAACCAATTCTTATTCATTGTTGCTCTTAATGTTGTAGAAAACACTGGACTTCACATTTATAAATGGTTAATTCTATTCAGTGGTACTAACAATTTGTTTATTTTGTGTTCCTTCTCTCACCTGTATTAGTTACAACCTTACAATAGGGAATGACCATGACCGCAGTCTTTTCCGTAAGCTGAGGCTGAAGTATGCAATATTTGATGAGGGTCACATGCTGAAAAATATGTACTCTCTACGCTACCGCCACCTTATGACTGTCAATGTATGTGCAAGCTGTCTCTTGTGCTGCAAATACAATTGAATTAAATGCTCCCTAAATTTTTTCCTTATGCTTTTTTTTTTTTTTTTTTTTATAACAGAAGTACAGAATTTATTAAATGGAGAGAAGCACTGAAATCTGAATTTGTATTTCAAAATATGTCTTGGATGTACAAGGTAATTTGTGTCTTTGGTTGACAGGCTGAGCACAGATTGCTGCTGACAGGAACACCTTTACAGAACAACCTGCTGGAGCTCATGTCCTTGCTGAACTTCATCATGCCTTCCATGTTTTCCAGCAGCACCTCACAGATCTCAAAGATGTTCTCCACGGTACAGTTTCATACAGTACCCAACAATTTTTTTATTTATTTTTCCCCCCTCCCCAATTTGGAATGCCCAATACACTTAAGTCCTTGTGGTGGCGTTTTAACTCAATCTGGATGGTGGATGACAAATCTCAGTTGCCTTAGCGTCTGAGAAGTCAATCCACGCATCTTATGTGGCTTATGCGTGTTATCGCGGAGAAATAGCGTGTGAAGGCTTCAGGTTGTTCTCTGTGGTATTCACATACAACTCGCCATGTGCCCCACCAAGAGCAAACCTCACTATAGCCATGTCACTTTACCCTCCCTAGCAACTGGGCCAATTTAGTAGCCCCAGTGTAAGCTTTTGCTTACATGCATTACAATGCTTTTCAAAAATAAATCTAAATGTTCCCCAGATTGACACAATCATTATTAACCAAGAGGAAATGTTCTCACTTTCTGCCCTGCTGGTTTGTTTCAGAGGTCATCAGAGGAAGAAAGCAGTTTTCATAAGGAAAGAATAGGACAGGCCAAACTTATTATGAAGCCATTCATCCTGAGACGAGTCAAGATTGAGGTAGATCTTTCATTGTCCGATCTGTTAACAACTGAAGCATTTGGCACATAAATGACTATATTGCAGCACTGATCGATCACTAAGGTGCATCTACCTGCCTTTGTATTGAAAATCAGTGGTCACCGGTTGACCAATTTAGGGTGTTCAATGACAAGGTTGTCGATAGATCTGGGAACTCGCACAGCTAACACTTCTTTCAATATATTGGTCTATCACTTGTAAAAAAATAAAATATTGATGCTACCCAGCCCAGTAGTTTGTACTTTTAACAGTGTACCCACCCTGGTTGTTTGACTTTGTGATTGTCATGCAAGGTGTTGAAACAACTTCCACCAAAAGTGGAGAAGATTGAAATGTGTCCTATGAGTGATGCCCAGCAGAAGCTATATGACAACCTTTTCAAAAGGCTCAAGAAGACTACGAATGGAGATAGTATGTGCTCAAATCTTATACTAGCATTCTGTTCTTTCTTAGTTTGACTATATGATTTTTTACTTTGAAAACGTCTACTGTATATGTACCACTATTTCCTTCTCAGCTTTGTTGGGGAAAAAAATAAAGCTGCTTTCATTTAAATGAACCATATTTCCCTATCAAACAAAAGAACAGTGCCTTTATATTCTTAATCCGTTCAGCACTTCCTTTTTCCATTGTTTGTTTTTTTTTTGCCTCAAGAACGGGAGCTTTGCAATGTGATGATGCAGCTGAGAAAGATGGCAAATCATCCATTGCTACATCGTCAGTACTATACCAGTGCCAAATTGGCTGCCATGAGTAAGGCTATGCTTAAGGTGAGGATAGGGAATTTTATGAATGGGGGAGGCTGAATAATGTGTTCTCTGTATTCATAAATATTGTAATATGCATCTAAAAATGAACATAACCTACATGCTCTTCACAATTTTGTGAGTCTTACAGACACCTACGTAAATATAGATGTCATGTTTTATGCAATTAATATTATGTTGAAATGTAGTGATGGAGCCTTCTGTGCCCTCAAAACCCATATATATATATATATATATATATATATATATATATATAGATAGATAGATAGATAGAGAGCAAGATGATGTATTCTATTATGTCCGTTAGGAGCCAACCCATTTTGATGCAGACCCTGTGCTGATCCAAGAGGACATGGAGGTGATGTCTGATTTTGAACTACATAATTTATGCCAGCAGTACAGCTCTATCAGCAGCTTTCAGCTGGAGAAGAAGCTCATCTTAGACTCTGGAAAGTTTGCACTGCTAACCAAGCTACTCTCCAAGCTAAAAGAAAAGGTAACAAGAGCCTAGTTATTGTAATCTCTGATTATCCTATTGAATTTGGTGTCATAAGTTTTAGTTTTAATGTATTTTTAAATCCTTTGTTTGTTTGTTTTTCCTAAGGGTGATAGAGTTGTACTGTTCAGTCAGTTCACAATGATGCTGGACATTGTGGAGATTCTGCTGAAACACCTTGGTCATCAGTTTGTTCGACTAGATGGGTCTACTCCCATGGCAGAGAGGTGAACTGGTGAATAATTTTATTATTACGTTTTTGAATGCTTCATATCACCAAGTCTAACAAAATCCTCTTGGCTTTTCTAGGATTGGTCTTATCGACCAGTTTAACACAAATTCTGAGATCTTTGTGTTTCTTCTGTCGACCCGTGCTGGTGGCCAGGGCATCAATCTCGCCTCTGCTAACACAGTGATACTGCATGACATTGACTGCAATCCTTTCAACGACAAACAAGCAGAGGACCGCTGTCATCGAATGGGACAAATCAGGTTAGTATCCACATGAATGAAACTCAGGATTCCCACAGTCATGGAAAACCTGAAAATATTAGGAAATCTTTTTGTAGTGATCTTCAGTCCTGGAAAAGTCATGGAAATGAATAAAATCTTGAAGGGATAGTTAGGCCTGATAATTATGGTATCGACATACCGTACGATGTATGGACTCATTTTTGCTGACCTCGATATTACCTATTGTGTTTACATGTGTTTCATTACACAATGAATGTCACCAACATTTTAGCCAGTCAGGCAGCTTCTGTCCACTCGTCTGCTCTGTGTCTGAGGCGGGGCTCAGGCAGCTCCTCCACGCGCGCGCACACAGAGCAGACAGCGACAGGTGAAGATTATTTGAGGCAAATTGGTGTTTTTCCTAACGACTGCATAATTCCAGCCAGAAAGTTTGGAAGAATAAGTCCAAATGGACATTGTTTCAAAGCCACATTCCACAGATCCAGTGTGGGAACATTTTGTTTTTAAAACCAAATGAGAGGAGAGCACTATAACATGAATGAGCCGGTATGTCGACTTTGTTTAAAAACAGTGGCAACACAACTCTGCTTGACGTGAATGGTGACTGAGGTTGAAGAAAATCATACAGGTTCAGAACATTGGGATCAGTAAATGATGATTCCTTTTTAGGGGAACTATCCCATTAAGTCACTAATTTCTGTAGTGACTAATGTTATAGTTATGCTCCGTTCTAAATAATCTTGATATTGCAATCCGTGTAAAATTATTTTTAAATGTCCTTATTTAATCATGAACATGAAGTCATGGAAAATCATTGGGAAAATATTCTGGGGAACCTTGGAAATGAAAGAGATTGGCATGGAAAAAAAAAAGTACATGTTTTTTGATTATATTTTTGCTCTGCAGAACCGTCCAGGTGTTGAAGCTCATCTGCAAGGACTCGATTGAAGCCTGCATGCTCCGGGTTGGACAGGAGAAGCTGAAACTGGAACAGGATATGACCACTGACGGGGGTGAGTGTCCTCAAACAACCACTTTTAGACCCACAGGTCACAATATAACCACCAAATTCCCTCCTATATCCCACATCTCAGTGATATTATGCTACCAACTGTGGTATAGATTATTTATTTTCAGTATATAGTCAATGTTCTGTTTATTTAAGCTTTTGTTGCTCTGTTCAGGTGAGGATGGTGCTATGACTGAACAAATGGCAGAGTTGCTCAAAGTCTCACTGGGCCTTTAAAATCTGAAGAACATTGATTTGAGAGTGGTAGATGCCTGTATGGTACCATTCACTCATCATGTAGAAACGAAGCAACTTGAAACCTTAATCAGATTTTGACAATCAGATGAACTGGACATACAGTAGGGGGTTTACTAAATGGTTCACTAAATGGTTCTATTGCTCAGGGATCACCTGAAATACTATATATTCCACACTATAGGTCCATATATTTCAGACGTGCCATCTGCAAAATGTGTGCTGTACTTCAGTTGCCAACTCTTTAGTCCAAATTGCAAATAAATGATTGACCTTAGACTGAAGGACTGCTGTAAATAAGATAACATGTATGAATCTCTTTTGAGCTGGTTGTTGTGAATGATTTTAAATGTGTATGTCCTTGTATTGTTTTTCTAAATAAAGATATTAATACATCCATTTATTTCAAGAATTTGCAGCTCATATTTTAAAGTAATTTGATCATGTCCATTAATGTTTTTGCATGAACACAACAGCCTTATAGAAATAATCTGAGTTAAGGCTTGTCTGTGTCTGCTCAAAATACTGGGTAAAGTGTAAGGCGCTGTGTTGTATAAAAGCCAGACTAAATTATGCCCGCTCTGGCCCACCTCGTCCCCTATTATTTAAGGCAGCTCTGATTATTTGGTTCTGTGTTAATTAAATTCACCCTTAAAGTTTGTTGTCGTGATGGAGCATATAATTTAGTTTGAAATCATGAAATTATACATTTAAATCTTTTATTTCATATTGCTATATTTGTAAACTTTTAATTAAGACATTAATCTCATAACATTAACAATTGAAAATTGCTGTGTAAATGCATTGATGCCACCCCTGAGCAGCATTAAACCATGTAAATGCACCTAGCCACTGCAGATGCAGCTTCTGTGTAAGATGGCTTAATGCAGAAATTATGAAAATTGTGACCATGTTTAAGAGAATGCCTTAGTTTTTGTTCAATTAATTTATCCCATGCTTGCATAGAATGTAATCCAGATTACAGACATATACTTTGTACAATGGCATGGTTTTATGGTTCGACAGCAACACAAAATCCCGCTTGATCCCCCTTCCACTCCTGCCGTCTTACTGATTTCTTAAGCAAGGACAGTACAGTAGTCACTGTACTTCTAACTCCTTAAGGTAAACGGGTTGTGGTGGATGTGGAAAGTTGAAATTTTGAATTGAGTTCATTTAATCCTCTGGAGTCGACGTGATCGCATGGATTAATTTAAAATACTCCGTCATTCATGGTCGCTCAGATAAAAGGAAGACAGCCATGCAAATTATAAAATGCTCAAGTAATGCAATAAAATTGAAATCACTATATGGCTTAGTGATTCTGCAAGTGCTGTGATTTAAATATTGAGGCGGCGTGTGTTCCAGAGTGAAGAGTTCCAGAATTGTTCCGACGCGTGTTCTGTGTTCACACGTGATGTTTTTCCATCTCAGAGCGGCTCATTTCACTGCTGCTCCTCTCAAACTGTGTGTTTGTGCCACTTTTATCATGCAATTGACCGCAAGATGCGCAAACATTTCCCCTAAATTGTAATGAGAATCGTTTATAAATCAGTGCTTACGTCCTAGTTTTGGTTAGATTATGACCAGTGTTTTCTCTAAAATACTTCCTTAACAGGGATAGCACAAAGGTGTGTGTGTGACTGAGTGCAGTCCTGCAAAACTTTGGGAAATATTTAACATTAATAACGTTATCCTAACGCTACGTAATTTGCAAGCTAGATTCCTTGTTCACCTGGGGCCGGTTGCACCAGCTTTGCGCAAGTTACAATTTAGCCTAGTTGTGGCGTAAATGGGCACTAAGTCACAATTTATGCACTACTAAATATTTGAGCGTTGCACCATTAAACTTAGGTAGGATCCTACATATAAACTAAATATTTACAGAGGCCTCCGACCAGGAGTAACTGATGGAATAAAAAAGCAGACTCATTTAATAACATCAGTTTTGACATTAGCCATCGAGGAGCTTCAGGTAATAATTTAGCTATCTAGGAAGTCCTACATATCTAGATTTTTTTTTTTTTTAATTGATTAGGCAAAATTATTCATTTTGCCAATTTCAGGATGTGTGACTATATAGCTGATTTAGTTTTTAAACAAAATGTACATCCTGAACTCAAACTTGGGTTTTACATCACAACATAATTGTTTTTAATTATTATTATAACTTTTTTTTACATATGTAAATTAGGGATGCTCCTAGTCTGCATTGGAAGTAATAGTCGACTAGTCTGTTAATATTGAATTCACAATTTTATTTACACATTGCGTTATATTGTTTTTATCATTACTTAAAAAATAATGAACACAATTATTTAATAAGCGTTTATCTGGAGGATGATTTCATGCTTCACTCTTTCACTCGTGGAGAGTACAGAACAATGTCCTGATGAGCAAAACATGGTATGTTATCAAACCCGTGCCCCGTCACACTGATGGTACTCAAAAACAATTTCCAAGGTTGGCAGGTCTGCCAACATGTTATAAAAAAAAATACATCACTATCCCACACCTCAAAAATAAGTTCATGACCAAACTCAATTGATCCAAAATCATAGATGATGTTCCATTTTGGATTATTATTGTCCATAACCACCTCAGTCTCCTTGTACATAAGATTGCACCAAACTTTCTCATAATCATCAGTGGGTGTGAAATGGTCTGCTTTCAAGCCTGCAATGTGCTATGGCCAGCTCGCAGGGGGCAGCAGTTGTGGTCCAGATTTGGTGCCTGATAGCATGCTTGGTTCTTTTTGTGATCTACGAAAAGCATGTTCTCTTCAATGTACTCTGTTACTGCTCTTCTCAGATTGGTGCTGATCTCAGAGGATATTTCTTTGTCTCCATGTGCACTTGCAAACTGTGTTCTGGAATTTTTTTTATGGTGGTTTTGGAGCAGTGGCTTCTTCCTTGCTGAGCAGCCTTTCAGGTTATGATGATATAGGACTCATTTTACTGTGGATATAGATACTTGAGCCTGTTTCCTTTGGCATCATTACAAGGTCGTTTGCTGTTCTGGGATGGATTTGCACTTTTTGCTCAACATCCAGCTGCGAGCTCTGCATTTTAAGTCTAGAACTTCAGTACGGTTCATGCCATTAAGAAAACACAGTTTCACAATGAATAAGATGCATCATAAATTATGTGGTAGTCAACTAATAATACCAATTGACATTTTAAAAACATATCCACTCATGAAAGCCAGAGCTTGAAACGACACTTAATGCTCAAGCAAGCCTAATTTTAACTGCAGCATGATTGTTTAATGAATGTCAAAAATCATAATTTTTCATATGAATCTACCAAGAAGGTCTATAATACCTGGAAAATAATATTTGCAATTTAAATGTTGCTTGCTTCGTTAGGGTACACAGTTATGCTGCTTTCCATTTAAGTTGGATGAGAGATATTCCTACTTGATATCTCCGACCATAAATTCATTCCACTCCCCGATATTCGGAACTGCAACGCTCCCGTTCCCTTAGCAGTGGTTTGACTCTCATTAGAGATGTCTCCTTGCAACCCAACTGATAAACAATGCTTCAACGCTAGCATTTGTGCTTCAGGTGTACAATTATCTAAAGAGATTATAATTTACCATATTTTACACCTGTTTCTGCAGGCGTTTGTTAAACAAGCTTTAATATCATGTAATATGTAAACATACTCATTTATCAATATAACTTAAAGTGAATGTTTGTAACTACGTTTCCATCCAAGGATTTTTAGGCAAAAAAAAGTTTTGGCGCAGCACAATAAAGCTGATGGAAATGCACAGTATCGCTAAAACGACAATATTTTTTCCGTTTAACTCAAGTGCATAAACTCTATGTTGATACATCAAATGTCGTGAGTAAATGGTTTGGAAACACTTTTTGTAGGTAAAATTATCATATACATGAAAATGTAGTGTCACATGACAAAGTTTGCAATATTCTGTAATTGTATCAAGAATATAAACTATCAGAACTAGTTTTCCAATGCTGAGTTCACTTTCAGAATACAAGCTTTTGAACATTTTAAAATGTTTAAATATTTTGAATCTAACTCTCTTTACCTCAGATCACATTTACTGCTTCTTCAGAAAATATACATTTGCATTTTGAAGCTAAAATAAATTTGAGATGATAATCAAGTTCAGTTGGTTGTTAAAAGTTGCTGGAGAAATATGCGGGATATAATGCAGTTGTGATGACGATGTTTTGATTAGATTATTGTTCCAAATATTGAATATCAGGAATGTATTATATGTAATTCCTGATATAAAACTGCATCAATGTTTCTTTTATATCTGTGCACACAGCATATACACATCGATTGATGGTCCTTATACTAAGACAGAAATTTTCCGCCACTTTTGCCGGCGGGTTGCCAGCTTGAACAGGGCCATGACGAACCGCTTTCGGGTCGGAACCGGTGCCAACCTGTGATAGGTGCAACATCAGGACCAATATTACAGTCCTATCAGAAGGGGCAACTGTTCCCTTTTTATTGCAATTCTGATTGCTTTTATTTGTGAAATTAAAATGATAGTAAGCTGACTAATTTCAATGGATTGACTCAATACTCTCTCCCTATTTTACCAAACATCAGAGAAAAAAAATTAGGGACATCTGGGAGGCGAATTCACAATAAACACATTTCTGAATGGAAACGACTTCAGGGCAGATTTCTTTTGCGCTAAACCAAAAATTATGTGACAGTGTTTTTTTTTAGGCGTGACGTCTTCACGCACAACAATGACAAAAAAAAGGGCGTTCTCTGTAAATGCACAAGAAAATATCCACATACGAATGCGTGCTATTCCACAAATGTGAAAATCAGTTGTAAATCTCATCAATTATATGAATTCATTAAAGTTTTGTGAACTACATTTTTGGTAAACTCAAATTTAATTTTGGGTCTAATTTCATTTGTTTGCAAATCAACATTGTATTGTAAATCTCCTTATCATTTATTTATTTATTTATTTATTTATTAGTGAAATTTGAAATTCACCTCATAAATGTATCTCATTTTCCTCTTTCTGGGAGCAGTATGCAAAACTTCCTGTTCGAGGGATGTCTATGCTTCCACTTTCTTGCAGTACATTTACAATCAGTCAGGTAAATACGTGTGCATTGACATTTTCTTATTGTTATTTACATAATTATGAAGACAGCAAAGAACAATCATATGACAACATATTTAAAGAATTGTTAGAAAGGTTGAAGACTGAAAAGCTCTTAAAGGACACTCTAGAACAGAAATTGAGACTGGAAGTCGTTCAAATGCTTCATAAATTTATTGATTAGTGCTGATTGTTGTTACTACTGTTATGCATGTTTAATTCAAACTCGTTCAATCATTTGATGAAAAACCTATCCTGTAACATTGCTGTGAATGTATCAAGAACTTATTCTGTGAAAAACAGTTGTCAAGGGACTGTATATAAATCTGATTATTTTTAAGGCAATTACATGGTACTACTCCTACCACTTCTATTAAGAAAGAGTAATAATGTGAATAAGAAAAAGTTAAAATATCTTTTGATTTTAAAAACAGCCCTTAAACCCTTCAGCCACATCACTGCAGCCACATATGTCAGTTCAAATGTAATTTCTAGAGTTCAGCTGATTGCATATATACTGTATATGAGTAAGGTATTCATTTGTATTGTTTTTGTCAGAAAAAAATTAGTTCTCACTAAAACAATATTCCAGCCACCACAAGAGCAAACCAAGCGATTACATTAACAGCTACACCAGCCCTTTCTCCTCTTGACATCTGAGAAGACATATGACATCAGACATTTGTCTAATCTCACCAGCCTTTGATGTCCCACCCTTATAGAGAATGTAATACAGATTACAGACATATACTTTTTACAATGGCATGGTTTATGGTTTTGGAGAATATCTGCTACACCTTGGGCCTGTGAGGTAAGCATCACATGAAGCGCTAAAGGTAAAGTAAAAGATGCCTCTCTTTAATTCACAGCTGTATGAGTGAGTTCCAGGTTCAGGGCTGACCACACATCTCCCCAACATGTCATCAAAAAATACATCACTGTCCCACACCTCAAAAATAAGTTCATGACCAAACTCAATTGATCCAAAATCATAGATGATGTTCCATTTTGGATTATTATTGTCCATAACCACCTCAGTCTCCTTGTACATAAGATTGTACCAAACTTTCACATAACCATCAGTGGGTGTGAAATGGTCTGCATTCAAGCCTGCAGCTTTTTGCACAAAAACCGCTAAGGTGCCATGGCCAGCTCGCAGGGGGCAGCAGTTGTGGTCCAGATTTGGTGCCTGATAGCATTCTTGGTTCTTTTTCTGATCTACAAAAAGCATGTTCTCTTCAATGTACTCGGTTACTGCTCTTCTCAGATTGGCGCTGATCTCAGGATCAGCCACCAGCTGATGGAGAGGAAAAATTGCATATGATATGACATCAGGGTTGTCATGCAAGCTAATCATCCAGCTCAAGTATGCTTCAGCGGGGTTTTGGTTCAAAACAAGGTCTGGGAAGTATTTCTCACCTCCCAACACTTCAATCTTGTGTGTCATGAAACCCTGGTAGAATCCCATGCTCATGTCATCTTTAAGGATTCCAGAGCATTTGTTGGTGATAGAGACATTGGCTGGTAAGAATCCCAAAGCCATTTTTAACTCCATGTTTAGGCAGTTTTTGATATCGGTTTCAGAGAAGCCTTTCAGAGTTGCAAGACAAGTTCGAAAAGCTGTGACCCATCTCACTCGTCCTCCCAGATGTACTTGACGTATGTAGTGAGTGCCGTATGTATCTATAGTCCGTCGATACAGGGATCTTGCTTTGTCATCATATTGTGTCGGAAGTTGCTGGAGATGTTTTGAGAACTCTGTGCTGAGTTCTGGGTGGTCTTTAAGTCTGTAGCTGCAAATACACAAAAAATATTTATCAGCAAATTCTAGTGTGGTTTCTGAATAAAATCGATTTGCCTGACAGTTTTCCAGTGTAGTTTTCCTCCCCTTGACCAAATCATTTTGTGATAAATTACTTGACGCATTCCCTGGGTTGATTTTTAAATAAAATAATGATTTGGCTGATTTTCTAGTGTTATTTTGCTGAAGGATTAAATGCCAGTCTAAGCGGCTTAAAGAGATAATGGTTCTTCTTGATACACAATTATAAAGAAGTCACCAGACTTTCTCCCAATGAAAGATCTTACAAAAAAAATGTACTTATGTACACAAACACTACCGTTCAAATGTTTTAGAACACTAATAAGACATTTAAAAAAAAAAAAAAAAAAAAAAATCTTATGCTTATGTTCTCCAAGGATGCAATAAATTGATCAGGAATTAGCGTTAGGATATTTATAATGTTTCAAAGGACTTTTTCTGTTTAAATGCTTTATTCAAACTTTGTTCATCCATGAATCTTTTTGCAACAATGCAAGTGTTTACATGTACTGCTCATTGAAGCTGCTAGTTTGAGGAGTCTGTTTCTTAAACTAGAGACTGATCAATTTGTCCTCTCTTTCTTGTGCCTCTGGGCCATCCACTTCTCTCTCTGTCCAGTTTCCTTCTTTTAAAACAGTAGTGCATGTGTAGCTTTCATTTCTCAAAATACAGACTGGTGAATTTCAGGAGAAATGTGTTCCTTGGTTTAAACCAAAATTTGTCTTGTAAGTCTAAAGAAACTTGTAAGAAATGTAAGTATTCTGTACCTCACCAATTGGAAAAATATACTGTATTGTGAATTCCACACTTCAGTATGTAGCACAACAGTTTTCAACAGTTCCAAGAGAAGTTTCTTGAGAAACAAAATTAGCACATTAGGTGACAGTATTTTTTTAAGACTGGAGTAATGACTGTCTAATAGGGCTTTGCCATCATGGGTAAAAATAAAATTTTTAAATATTATAAAACACTTATTTCAAATAGTAAATAATTATAATTTGTAAAAGTTATCATTTGTAATCATTTAAATATGTAATTGTGACAAGGTTCGTTGTGTGACTGGTAAAGGAGGAAGCAGGAGCCAGTTTCAACAGTCCATGTGAGTGGAACTTCTTACCACTTTCTTTCCAGACGGGCAATAAGGTTAAAAAAAAACAATTTATTGCATCCATGTTTCTAAAAAAAAAATATGTGTTCTAAAAATTTGAATGATGGTGTCATTTTCTTAGAACTTGGTTATTACATTTTTAGGATTAGAGTTGTAGAGTTATAAGGATGCACAGTGTTGTGACTTGGATCTTGTGGGCACCTCTGCAAAATGACTTAATGGGTATTCATTGCTCACCCTCTCACAGCCTACAAGAATGAACAATGTTATATGTAACTATAACATTGTTTTGCTGCTTAATATATCTCAACCAAATTGGTACTCTCAAGACACTCATGAATTATGAGAAAAATAAGTAGGGTAAACTATTTAAATATACATTTGTTATATTTTATTTTGTTATCACAGTACAAAATGGTTTTATTTATTAACATTAGTAAATGCATTCATATATATACTGTGCATTTTCACATTGAGAATCAATGGGTTCATCCAAATGCCTGCTTTCAGAGGCTTTAGGTCTTTATGTGCCAGTCCAGTGCAGACCAGACAGAACACTGGAGGTTAAGTCATTCACTAAATAGGGAGCATCATAGCTCTCTTTGCAGCTAGGTGCTTTCACTCCTAAAATCTGACCAAAAGTTTAGTTTCAGGCTGCAGATGATGTTTGGACCACTCAACATTTTTGGCAGACATGGGACAATGGTAATCAGTACAAAGATTCAGATTGTATAATGTATAATTTAATTTTAACATGGTTGCCAGTGATTGGATGATGCTGGCTATTAGTTCTAATCAGAATTAATTATGCTAATTTCTTATTAAATGTCTGTAAAGTCTCAAAACATGAATAACCACTCTTGGAAAAGATAAACAATTTGATTAAGAAAATCTGCCATTCTATAGCTTGGTATTATTTACAATTTCACAACTTAGTCCCGCTGTCCACATACAGTATATGAAAACATTTTTAGGAAAACTATTTGCTCTATAATTTATGTATTTATGGTTTGCCAGTTTCTTTGGGACTATTAGTTACAACTCAAAAAGGGAAATTGAAAATGCACACAGCAGTCATGCTCGGGTCTCAGGAGGTTTAAGAGGGGTGCAATAGACTAATTTAGATGTCTTTTAGGAGTTCTTGGAGTTTGAAATACTGACCACTGTGGACAAGTGGTCATTGTGTATGAACCCTTTTGAACAGGGTTATCGGCAGTTCCGATGCCCTCTCTCTCTCTCCCTCCGCGTCTCTGTGCATCACACATCGGTACATCAGTCACACAGACAGAATGGCAGAAGCCCACCTGGCTCCTATCCCAGTTGTGTTTTTCTTGGCTTGTGTGGAGGTGAGTGGTGATGAACAAAAGACTAAGCTACCAGTGCCTCGACTTTACAGCTAATTAGCCAAAAGCCAAATATAGTTATCTTGTGTCTTGCTAACATGCATGACTCATGAGCTACTAGCTAATGTAATAAGTTAGCTAAAGTTTAGCTAAGGCAATATATCATGGCCATACAGGCTAATGTACTGCTTAATGGAGACACTACAGGTGAATACAGTAAAATCTTTGTCTAATAACACAATCGCCACATTGATATGCATTTTAGGCATTAATTGAAGTGTTATGTATTCCAATAACACCAAAATAATTAAAACAATATATTACCTTGTGCAAAATAAACAAATTATTAGTGAAACTATGTCATTTATTCTAAATATAAACTTGAAACTAGAAACATAGAAAACATGCACATTGTGGTATAGTTTCCTTTGCTGTTGCCTACTCTTGTGATAAACCTAGTGAATATTAAAGAAGACCAGGGTCTCTGTGTGAACGGATTACTTTGTAGAAATCTGTTGAGTATGAAACAATTGCGTGAGTGTGAGGGAATTCAAATAAATGGGTTAGGAAGTCAGAATTCTGTTAATATATTTACCATTTGTTTAAAAAAAAAATTGTTTTAATAAGTAATTATGAGATGTGCCCTTTTTTCCACTTGAGCCCCTCCCCCCAAAAAAATGTTTGTGCAGGTCCCTGATTTTCAGCATGTTCAAAAATTGAGAGAGCTTGATCGATATGGGCCCCTTATACTGTGGTACCCAGTGCGACTGTCCCGCTGCAAAGGGCCATTACCAGATTCACAGAGTGAGCAAGATTTGAAGAAAGTCATCTGGACTTACCTGTAATATGTGCAGCTGATCTCATGTAGAGCAAATGTGGTTTTATCCATTGTATTCTGAGACTGGGCAAATTTAGCAATATCTGAATGGCTCCCTCCCAAAATTCCCTTGTTTAGATCATCCAGGCTAAGTTCCATTGCCCAGTTGTTATTAATGAGTGAAGTCGAGCTCTTCATCAGGGAGTCAACAGAGTGATGAAGAGCACTAGAAAGCTGTTTGCTGCAGCGGCTAAAGGGACGCCAGTCCAGGACGGTTGAGGGAAGTTTCTGCATCTGCCCTCCCTGAAAGCGGTTCTTACAGATGGTACAAGTGGCATTGTCCAGCAAGTGT
Source organism: Moxostoma hubbsi (assembly GCA_032164185.1). NCBI lineage: Eukaryota > Metazoa > Chordata > Actinopteri > Cypriniformes > Catostomidae > Moxostoma > Moxostoma hubbsi. The sequence continues at coordinate 23,404,600 of JAVLUX010000018.1, forward strand.
GACTTGACATTGATCAAAAAGGCACCTTTACGGCGCATTGTTACAAAATCAAAGCCTTCTCCTGCCAGATTGTAGCCAGGCACAAAGGGAGCTTTCTCACATTCTACAGGAGAACCTGAGTGGCAAGCTGAACTCATGTCCCACGGTGTCAACATCATAGAAATACAGAGAAACATGTAGCAAACATTGCAGTGTTTTGTATCCATGATGATGTCTGGAAAATAACAGAAGGTTCTGGTTTAATATTTCATTTCCATTTAGATGGAAAAACATAATTAAGGAAGTAGTATTCACGCAGAATTCAAATGTCCATAATTCTGCAGCTAGAAAGATATTAGTATTATTCAACACATACAGAGTAAATGGAAAGGTGTTGCTACAACTTTGAAAATGTGCATACTGACAGTCTGAAATAATTGTTTTTTCTAATTCATGCTTCACACTGACAGAAAGTCCCTCTTTTGTTGTTTTTGGAAATTTAAAGTACACTTCACTAAATATCAGAATTTAGAATCAGCACTGTATAAAAAATATTATTTGAAGTTCAATATCACCCACCAAGTAGCATGAAAAAGTCTTTTATCAACAGTCCCGCTGTGTTAAAACTCTATATTGACCTACTTCAGAAAAGTCCTTTTATCTGTCCTCTCAAAACCACTGTTTCTTCATGAAATGTTTTTGCTGTAGAGTTGCATTTTTGGAATACTAATGCTGAAAAGGCATGCTGCGCTAAGCTGGAGTCTGTAGCATTTGCTGCAGGAAGTGTCTTCTTCCGTGTCAGACAGATTTTATTCGCTCACTGGTTTTGTTTTGATTTTTGAATACCAGCTGTGCAGTGGGGGAGGGTTCTCATGAGACTTTTCCCGCATGAGGGAGTGAGGATGAAGTGCAAGGTCATGATTTATCAGATGAATGCAGGACACATGAATAACAATATGGACCATATATTTTCATTTTCTCTGCTGCTGCAGACATTGGCAATGGGCAAATCAGAAAATGTGAACTACATTGACATTGGCTAGTAAGAGTCTCAAAGCCATTTTTAACTCAATATTCAGGCAGTTTTTGATATCAGTTTCAGATAACCATTTCAGTGTTGTAAGACAAGTTAAGGCTTGCCGTATTTTGTGCAATGTGCCAAATAATCTCTTCATGAAAATATAAAATTGTGCAATTTTCTGTCCTACATATTTTATTTATTTAATATTTTTTCTTCTCAAGAGTCAGCATAAAAGAAAGAAAAGCTCATTTTCAGTTTGCAAAAAAAAAAAAAAAAAAGGCGTTCTCTGTGAATGCACAAATGCACAAGAAAAGATCCACATATCAATGCGTGCTATTCCACAAATGTAAAAACCAGTTCAAATCTCATCAATTATTTCTGTGAATTCATTAAAGTTTTGTGAAACTTTTCAGAAGAATATTTCAGCTCTGTATGTCCATACAATGCAAGTGAATGGATGCCAAAATTTTGACTCTCCAAAATGTACATAAATCAGCATAAAAGTAGCCTAATCCATGTGACTCCAGTGGTTAAATCCATGTCTTCAGAGGGGATATGATGGGTGTGGGTGAGCACAGATCAATATTTAAAACCATTTTTGCTGGAAATTCTTCTCCCTGCTCAGTAGATTGTGATATGCATGATGAATGTGAATCATCAAAAACAAAATATGAAGAAAATGAAAGTTGAGATTGACTGAGCAGGGAGGAGAATTTCTAGCAAAAATGTACTTAAATCTTTTTCTCACCCAACCTATCATATCTCTTCAGAAGACATGGATTTAACCACTGGAGTCACGTGGATTAGGCTACTTTTATGCTGACTAATGTGATTTGTGGAGCTTCAAAATTTTGGCACCCATTCACTTGCATTGTAGGGACCAAAAGAGCTGAAATATTCTTCTAAAAAGCTTAATTTGTGTTCTGCTGATGAAAGAAAGTCATACACATCCGGGATAGCATAAGGGTGATTTCACAATTTTTGTGTGAATTATTCCTTTAAAGCCCGATGTGGCCCCTGTACCAAACAACTGCTCTATTGCCTCTATTGTGCCAAGTAACCTGATTTTTTTAGTGTTTTAGTTTTTGTTTTTTTGTTTTTTTCTGCATTCCTTGCATTGTTTTGAACATGTATTATGTGCAACAATATCTCTCGGCATTAAGAAAACTGATTTTAATGTAATTGTTTCATACATTATGATATCGAATTTTTTTTTTATCTTTTCATTTCTGTAATCATGTCACACTTTTCAGATTCATGTAGTGTTTACAGTATCATGGGTAAGTGATGTATTTTAAAAGTTGTCAGTCACAAACACCTATAAAATACCGATATTTTTTGTACTTTCTGGCAAACAGCCATGAAAGGGAATGTAAATTAGGGTATGTGTGCTACATTTTTAAATTGCAGCATCAAGTTTTTATTATAAAGGGGCATAGCTTTTACAACTCGGTACTCAATACTCACTACTCATGAGTACTTTTAAATGAGCTACTCTTTTAATCTTTCTTGAGTTGTTTTTTAGGACAGGTAATTTTTCTCTACTCAAACCTTTTTTATTTAAGAAGTAACAGTACTTTTTCTTGAGTATTATTTTTCAGTACTCTTTCCATCCCTGAGTTTAACCTATAGAAAACAGGAAAAAAGTACTGAATTTTCAAATTGCGATCAGCTCTTGTAGCAGTGTGAATCTTTTGGAAAGTCATTGTGAAAGAAAGGCATTTTTACAAAGGCAAAAAATTCTCAATATGAAGAACTGCCTGTGGTACTACTTAAGAGAGGAATTCTGGCAGGAAATGAATCGGTTCATCTGTCCAGCTAAGCATTCATAACATTAAAATAGTTCAAGCATTATGCTCCAGAAGTCAACTTCAAAATACAGTACATTGAAATTCTACTTAAGCCTCCCACTTCTCAAAAGGGTGTTGAAAACATTGAGAGTTGTTCTGTTGGAGGAATCGTATCTGTTGTCGGAATGGGTTCTTGAGTTCGAGATCCGTCCCATGTCTAAGTTGCGCAGGTTATCCCAGCCTCCACCTGGAAGCACCTCCAGAGCTGTTAAACTTAAGTTTTTGTGACACTAACAAAGTCCATTATTGGGACGGATTAGTGGATGAAGATTGCAGACATTAATAAACCAGCATATTATCAGCAGACAGAATGTTCTGGACTTCATGATGGCCAGCTGTGTGCTTCACTAATTTGCAGTAATGAGCTCTCCATTTGCTTCAGTCACAGAATGTATGACCGTCAGTAAATTAAATTTGGAAACATTTACAATTTAACGAGTTCCTCAAAAACACCACTTCTCCAGCAGAAAATAAATAAAGTCCTGAGAACAATAACTAGTTCCTCTATATGATTTTGATTACATTGGAGATCCAGACAGAAAAAAATTATCTTTAACCTGTGTGTGAAAAGTTACTTGGGAGGACAACTTTGTGGACTTAATTACTTGATTTTAATCATACTTTTGATTTTCATTATGAGTTATGGTTTATTATAAATTTTTATATGCAGTTTCTGTTTTGTTTTGATGACGTAGGAGTGTTTTTTACTTATTTAATTATTTTATATATATATATATATATATATATATATATATATATATATATATATATATATATATATATATATTATTTATTTATTTATTTATTTATTTTTACAATTTGTTTAGAGGAAATGAGATCTGTTGCCTCTTGTTTTGAGTTCTCCTTTCAGGTTTTAAAGTTTTCTTAGAGACCAGAAATATTCAAATGCCACATGCACTGCAGCTAAATACAGTTGTCACTCCACTATTTTGGTTTAATCCTGATTGTACAAACATGGTTCTGTAATTTATGTGAGGGTCAACCACATTTATCAACCAAATTACCTATTAAAAAAATTTAGGTAGTGACAACTGCATTTTTATAAATTCCACATACGTGTACTGAACCGAAACGAACAACTTCACTACAAGTTAGTATTAGTAACTGAGAGAATATAACTAAAATGAGAGAATGCGCGTCAATCCCGTGAAGACAATGGAAAAACAATGGAAATATATAAACAATTGATTTAAATGTATTGAATATGAGCATCAATACACGGCACGGTGGTGCAGCGGTTAGCACTGTCACCTCACAGCAAGAAGGTCGTGGGTTCAAACTTTCTGTGTGGAGTTTGCATGTTCTCCCCGTGTCTGCGTGGGTTCTCTCCGGGTGCTCCGGCTTCCTCCCACCATCAAAAGACATGCAGGCTAGGTTAATTGGTGTCTCCAAAAATTGCCCTAGGTGTGGATGTGAGTGTGAGTGGTTGTTTGTCTATGTGTGGCCCTGCCATGGACTGGTGACCTGTCCAGGGTGTACCCCGCCTTTCGCCAAATGTTAGCTGGGATAGGCTCCAGCACCCCACGCGACCCTGTACACAGGATAAGCGGTTGATTATGGATGGATGGATGGAAATTTATGAGTAGTTTGAGTGTGTAAAGTTCACTTGATTGTGACATTCACAGTTGCTCGCCTCACTTAACACAAGAACACAAATCCATGCACTTAACACAAGCGCAAATCCGACCACTCCTCCGTTCTGCTTCTGCCCGCTTACAGGCAGAAACTGAAACGGGAATCACCCACCAGAATGATCCAGTGCTGGTCGGACCAATCAGACTCTGCGATACAGGACTGTTTTGATCACGCGGACTGGGAGATGTTCCGGTCTGCCTCCGATGACGACATCGAGGTTTACGCTGATAGCGTAACGTGTTTCATCAGGAAGTGCGTAGAGGACGTTGTTCCGACAAAAAAATATACGGATCTACCCCAACCAGAAACCCTGGGTTAACGGCGATGTTCGCGCGGCACTTACTGCGCGGACCACCGCTTTTAATTCCGTGAACGCGGAGGAGCGTAAACAAGCCAGTTATGCCCTCCGTAACTCCATCCGTGCAGCCAAACGCCTGAAGGACAGTTCAACACCACTGACTCCAGAAGTATGTGGCAGGGAATTAACATCATCACGGACTATAAACAGAATAAAAATAATGTTAATTATTGCTCCTGGAAGGAAGGCTTTATGAACTTTAAGTCATCATGTGACCCTCTGATGTTATTTAACAATACAAATAATAAAAAAAAAAGGAAGATGAAGTGAAACAACTGATTTTTGTGGTTCCATAAAGCTGATATATTAAGTTTATGACATTGAATAATATAAACAGTGGTGATCTGTAATTTTATGGTATTTTACGATATATTTCTTCCCCCCCCCCCCCCCCCCCCCAGTCTCGATGGGGAGAGTAAATTTTGAAATTAAGAGCTATTTTATGTGTTTTGTGCAAGAGATTTGTAAGTATTTAATGTTCTGTTATAATGAGATTTAGAAAAGATGTAATGTAAAGGACACTTAGTTTCGAGCCTCCCACAGCTCTGCCTTCCACGACTTGGCCCAACGTCATGGCCGCCACACCAGAGTCAGCTCCAGGCCCTGTCACAGTCGCGCCAGAGTCAGCTCCAGGCCCTGTCACAACCAAGCCCCAGATTGCTCCATGCCATGTCACAGCCAAGCCCCATACTTATACATGCCATGTCACAGCCGAACCTCAGTCTGCTCCATGTCATGTCATAGCCAAGCCCCAGACTGCTCCATGTCATGTCATAAGCAAGCCTCTGCTCCACGCTCCAGGCCCGCCTCTGCTCTACAGGGGACCTCCATCCCTACAACTCCGCCTTGGTCCTCAGCCCCATCGGCTCTGCCCCTCAAGCCTCTCATGTCTCCATGGACTCCACCTTGATCCCCAGCTGCCTACAGTACTTTGGGATTTATGTCATGTTTTATGTGTCTGTGTGCTCAAGTTTTGGGGCATCGGGAGCCGCCTCTAGTGGGGGGGATATGTAATGTTTAATGTGTTTGTTCCTGTTCCATGCCATGTTTTTTTTTCCTGTTTCCTAGTCATTTGATCATCCTGTTTCCCTCCAAGTTCATGTGTCTTGTTTTCATTGGTTTAATGTTTCTTTAGGTTATTATCAGTTCTAGTTTGTCATTGGTTTAGTTTAATTGTCTTGTTATCTTGTGTAGTGTTCTGTTTGATCATTGGTTTATGTTCCCCCATGTCATGCATTTAAGCCCTCGTTTTTACCATTGTCCTTTGTCTAGTATTGTGTATGTGAATGTAACTTTGTTTAGCCAAACCATGGTCATGTTTTGTTTTATAGTCAAGTTAAATCAAGTCTCGTTTTGTTTTTGGTTTCTGGATTTAACTTTTTTCACTGCACTTGGGTTACTACGACATCATCATCATCATCATTGCCAGCATTGTTACCTTACAGTGTTAACACAATATTTTAATTTACAATTTAACATTTGTGTTTCAGTTTATGGTTGAAACACCCATTTCATTTTCTAGTATAAATGTTAATTCAGTTCCCTGTATAAAACTGTTATTTCCTATAATGATTTTCTTCTATAATAAACATAAAAATACACAACTGTTGGGGCAGGTTGTCACATGCATTTTAAATGACACAAATGTGTACCGTTTAGCAGTTGCAATATATTTTTAGCAAAAAAAACTTTTAGGATATATTTTTGTAGCTTTAAAAAATAAAACTACCCTGAGAAATATTCACTGGAGTAAAAAGTGTGACAACTAGCACTGATCTCCCATTTTAAATAAATGTAAAAGATTCATTAAAATGTAATTTTACATGTAGTTAGACATCACCATGTTCAATATATCAGGGCAAAACTGACCAAATTTCATATAAATATATATAAAGACATTGCGAAATATAAATGTGGCTATGGGGAGGGTGGAGGGATGCCTAAATAATTGTCACATTTATATCCTTGAGATTCTATCATTGGCAGAGTTAGATGAACAAGCTCCTCCTGAACTTACCGCACATTTAGAAATTCATAGTTTCTAACACACTCAGGAACAAATATAATTTCAAATGTCAAATAATATTGACAATTTGATATTTACCCAAACTTAATGGTATATGGCCACCTGTTCTCCTCTCTATGCCCTTTAACACACGCAACCTTCAAACATTCACGTTTCAACTGACATTGTTATTTGCAGTTACTCTTTATTACAACACTTTATTTTGTTAACAAAAGCATAGAGACATAAACACACACACACACATGTTGGTGTGCCTACTCTCCATAGACATAATGATTTTATACTGTACAAACTATAGATTCTATACCCTAAACCTAAAAACTGAAAGGCTGCTTAGCAAGGAAGTAGCCAATTCTCCAAAACCACCATAAAAAAGCCAGACTACAGTGCACAAGTGCCCATGGGGACAAAGATCTTACATTTTGCAGAAATTTCCTCTGGTCTGATGAACCAAAAAAAAAATTTTTTTGGCCATAATGACCATTGTTATGTTTGGAGGAAAAAGAGTGAGGTTTGCAAGCCAAAGAACACCATCCCAACCCGTGAAGCATGGGGGTGGCAGCATCATGTTGTGAGGGTGCTTTGCTGCAGGAGGGGCTGGTGCACTTCACAAAATAGATGGCATCATGAGGAAGTAAAATTATGTGTATATACTGAAGTAACATCTCAAGACATCAGCCAGGAAGTTAAAGCTCAGTCTCAAATAGGTCTTCCAAATGGACAATGACCCCAAGCATACCCCCAAAGTTGTGGAATAATGGCTAAATTACATTAAAGTCAAGGTATTGGAGTGGCCACCACAAAGCCTTGACCACAATCTGATAGAAAATTTGAGGGTAGAACTGAAACTGAAAAAACATGTGGGAACAAGTAGGCCTAAAAACCAGACTCCGTTACACCAGTTCTGTCTGGAGGAATGGACCAAACCTCCAGCAACTTATTGTGAGAAGATTATGGAAGGCTATTTGACCCAATTTAAACAATTTAAAGACAATCTTACCAAATACTAACAAATTGTATGTAAAATTCTGACCTACTTGATATACACATATAGCTACTGAATGTCATACTGAAAATGTGATGAAATAAATAAAAGCTGAAATAAATTATTCTCTTGTCTACTAATCTTACCTTTCACGTTCTTAAAATAAAGTAATGATCCTAACTGACCTATGACAGGGAATGTTTTCTACAATTAAATATCAGGAATTGTGAAAGAAGTGTAAGTTTAGTTGGCTAAGGTACTGTATATGTACATTTCTGACATCAACTGTGTATGTGTGTGTGTGTGTGTGTGTGTATATATATATATACTGTATATATCATAATGTGCATCAGCCTGCTATTGGCCCACTGACACACCAGCCCAGCGGGAAAGTCCAGAATCTCCTGATGACTAATCCTAGATCCGACATCTTAACAGACATATGCTCATTTGACCCTCTGACCTTCATTCATTTCTGATTAAAATGAATCTGTACATTGTATATTATAAAATTAAGCACTTTTAATTTATTTTAAGAATTTAACATTTTACAAAAAAATCATGGAGTCACATGACGCCATGCGAGGTTCGGACGTGTGAACGGCGAGCTCTGCACACTTTGCTAGTTTTGATGCTTTTTGTATAACTGCATAACTGTTCTAGGAAGAATATCCTCATGCTTCCTCGAGCCAGGGAGTCGATTTGGCCGGAGAAGTGTCAATTATGGCCACATTTCTGAGACCATCTAATAAAGGTGAGGAGTAAAGGAAGGCTTACTTGGAAGAACCACAGTTTTCTTGTTCCCAGACTTTGCGAATTCAACAAGAAAGAAACGTGATCGATTCAAGGAATGCAAGAAACTCTTACCTCAACTGAAGGTCGCTTTTGCACTGATGTTCCCGGCCAAATTGGGAAGGCTGTAAAATATTTACATGTCCCCAATGTAAAAGTTGTCGCAGGGGCTCTCAAAGGCATACATGGACTGTTTGAGTTTAGAGGGGAGTTTAGACAGGGTTAATTCACATGTGACAGAACCTAAATTAATATTAGACGGTGTTGAACTAACTGAGAAAAAATGCAATAACAAACATATTTGTAATATTCTTCAAAAACAAAAAATATTTTTGGAGTTCAATAATTGATCATATTAGCTGGAAGGATGTTTGGTTAATCCCCTTTAAATATTTTATTAATAATAAAGTAAAAGAAGTACACTTCAAAATTTCACATATCTACCCTGTTAAACCTTTAATCTCAGAATATACTGATATTGATGATTTATGTTGCTTTTGCAAAAGTGAGAAAGAGTTGTTGACTCATTTGTTATTTGATTGTAAAGTTGTCAACAGATTTTGGGTTGAACTGGTAAAATGTATCTTTAAGTTAGTGAATATTGAATACTATTTCACAATAAAGGATGTTATTTTGTTCTATGAAAACAAAAGTAACAAAGACTTAGTATACATTGTTAACCTTTTTATTTTAATGGCAAAATGTTATATACATAAGCAAAAATATATTAATTCATCCCCTATGATTAAGGAGTTTTCTTTTGAATATGACTGCTATGTCTTCACTAAGAATGTTAAAAAACAAAATGTCCAAAGCCTGTATAAAATCATATGACAAAATTTTCAATTCCCCTGTTACACTGTAATATCTATATATGTATAACATATTAATGTGCTATGCTATGTTTGGTTCTATATGCTAATAACACATTTTTAAAAGTGTATGGAAGTGAATGAGAATGATTTATTCACTTTCAAGATTCACTCAAAAAGGCCAATTCTTTTACGAATGAAACATCACTACCTCTAACGAGAAACCCAGACTTTTGTATGTAAGATATACTGTACAGTCAGCCGGTTGTTTTCACAATATATATATTTATATTTATATATATATATTAATATTATATATAAATATGTCTTGTATCACCCTGAAGTGGCTTATTTTGCGATAACAACCGGCTGACTGCACATTATCCTCATATTACACAGCTACTAACCAAATAAATGAATAAAGACAGAGTTTTTACCGTTTATTTTGTGGGAAAAAATTCATCTGACAGTTCATTATCCATCTTATTACAAGACTGCTTGCCAAATAAATAAATAAATGGGCATGAAACACTAATATGAGTTTAAATTATTTTATTACATTACTTGTAGAGATCGCAGAGCAATAAGAGAAGTAGGAAAGATGTGTGGTTTGATTTTTGTATAATTGTTATTTAGATGCTTAGATGTTTGTAAAACAAATGTGATTATTTTTCATTAGTGAAAATTCAGTGGAAGAGGTCACTATACTGTAATTATTGTAATTGCTACTGCTGCTACTATTTTAATCATAATTATTGTACTATTAAAATACATCTTAACTGCAAATCCCTGAATAGTAAAGAGATTATTATGCTAACAGAGGTTGAGAGGGGTTTTCATTTGCATTCTCGTTCTGTTGTTCTCTCTGAATCTCTACAAAACTTTCACTTTGGCCTTCATTCTGAAGCTCTTCATACCCCCTGTTTACCTTGATGCCAGAAAATCTCTTTCTTCTTTTCACTACCAATACTGTTCCAGTCACCACAAGCGCAATCAGAACAATTACACCAATAGCTACACCAGTCTTTTCTCCTCCAGACATCTGAGAAGATGTGCTGTCAAATGATATTGCCATTTGATTAATCTCACCAGGCTTTGCCAGTCGCCACATTTTAGTTTCTCCAACTCTCACCCAGGAGTGATCGCCTTCGGTCATTACAGCTACAGTGTTTGTCGCAATCATGCTGACCAGTGGTGGTTTTGTGAATGGTGGTAGGCGGACAGGTGTTAACTGACCACCAGTGAACACACCTGACTGGACACAGTACAATACCTGACAGCCATCACTAATGGCAGCAAGATGTTGGCTGAACTGAGGTGGACAGCGAGATTGGCCCTTTGCAAGAGGGTTTCCAGACTGACAGCTAAAGAAACCCCCAAATGGCACAGAGAATCTTGTTCCTGTCTCATAATCATTGCTCAGGCAAACCATCATGCCATTAGGCAAAAACATTTGTGCAAAGAAATTTGGAGGACAGCCATGAGATTTGGTCAGTGGGTTTTGAAAAGATGATCCAAATAAACCTCCAAAAAGATACCCAGAATATTCAGAGGATTTCTCTGTTGTGGAACACCAGTAAGTGTCCATTTTTGCACGACGGACACGGTATGCATCACCGCACGTTTGGTCACAACAAGTAGACAACCATAAGAAACCACATGAATGACAGTGTCTGTGGCACTCATAATGATTGTAACCTCTTTCTACTGTCTCAGAACGTAACAGAGTGGCAATGTATGGCTGACGGCATGAATAATCACCAGTGTCTGGATTTTTCTTTGCTAGCTCATCACAGATGGCATTTCCATCTAATGTCAATGCATCACATTTTTGGTAAATGCCACCAAAGCTAAGATTGGTGACTGGACCCTCACAGGATGCATCATCCACATTTGCCTGGAAATAAAAATTTTTGGAATCTGGATTTACACACCCTGGATAGGTATTTACTTTGTAGTAACGCTCTGCTGCCTGACGGACTGATAAACCCAATTTATGTACTGTTGGTACTGGTAAGTCTGGAAATGTTGTTGGATTAAGAAAATAGTGCAGTGGCAGCCCAGAACGGTCAATAGCCACCAAATTATTGAGCGTGCTCGCTTGCCACTTCTGCAGTGTGATGCCTGGGTAGAATAAAGCCCCTCCGTGGCTCAAAATCATAGAATATGTGATGTTACCCTGATAAGTGCTGGTTTCAGAGGTACCTTTGGATTCTTTGCCACCAATATCAAATTTAACTTTGTCAAAAAAGTTAGCACCTGCTGATGCAGATACAGAAGACATGTCTGACTGACTGTTAGATACAAAAGACATTTTTATATAGTCCTCCTGCACCAAAGTGGCACCAGCATCAATACTTGTGATGACATGGGTACCATAATCAAGTATGAGTTTCTCTGACAGATAAATTGCCTGACGAGTTTGATTATTCTCAATAGCATCTGCAATTTCCTCTGCCTGGCGAGCAAAGCGGGAGTCCAGTGTGAAATCGGGATACGCCTTTACTGTGTACAGATGGTTACGTACCTGAAAAAGATCATGTGAGAAGTGAAATAACATTCCTTCAATTGCAATTGTTAATCATTTAAAAAATAAGTTAGTGCTTATTCATTTTTTTATATACATATTGATGAGTGTTAAAATGCCTTCTCAATTTCAGATTAACAAAAGGTTGTAGGACAAATGTTTACATTTACATTTAATGCATTTGGCAGATACTCTTATCTCTACTCAAAAGTGACTTAAAGTGCATTTAGGGTAAGCATTTTTTATCAGTTTCTGCAACATTAACAATAGTATTTTTAATGCCCTACTTTTTTATTACTTAAATTATCCTTATCAGTTATCCTAATTAAAAATGACTTGAAAATCTATTGCATGTTCAGGCTATTTCTACACACAGTCCATACAATCTCATACAATCACTTTAACTCTCATATTGAAACAAGTTTTTACTTTTTACTCACTTGAACCCGAGCTGTTACCGAATTCTCTTTCACTTGGTGAGTTTTCATACGTTGGTTTTCTGTGGAGAATTTTGCATTGACCATGGAATAGAAGGAAGCATCGGCATTAATGGAGCTTGAAGTGGAGCTTTTCTGTTCCAACCATGACATGATGATCTCAGAGTTTGTTTCTACTCCACTCACTTTCTGTGGAATGACAAAGATTTCATCTGGAATGAGATAAATGCCATCCTCTGTGGTCTGGCACTGTGAATAGCTCATGTTCATCACCCGTCCCATGTCTAAGTTGCGCAGGTTATCCCAGCCTCCACCTGGAAGCACCTCCAGAGCTGTTAAACTTAAGTTTTTGCGACATTCACGAAGTCCATTATTGGGACGGATTAGTGGATGAAGATTGCAGACATTAATAAACCAGCATATTATCAGCAGACAGAATGTTCTGGACTTCATGATTGCCAGCTGTGTGCTTCTCACTAAGTGTTCTCCTTTTGCTTGAGCACAGAATGTATGACCTTCAAAATATTATATCTGCCATTTAGTAAGTTCCTCAATGTAACCACTTTTCTGTTTCACATCCATTCACCAGTCATGAGACCATAAACAAGTTCCTCTTTATAGTGAGTATACATTGGAGACAAACTTTAAGGTTTTCTAGATTAAAAAGTTTGAGTACAAACTTTAGGTTGGCTTGAGAAAGCCTAGCATGAAAGTTTGAAGTAGTTGTAAAAGCTTGAAGGTTTTTAGTTTGATGTAGTTAGAAGTTTTAGTAGTTTTCAAAGTTCAAAGTTTAAAGATTACAAGACCATTCAATCTGTCAGATAGATAGATAGATAGATCGATCGATCGATCGATCGATCGATCCTTGCTACCCTGAGTCCCATGAACAAAACCAGAAGTCTTTATGTTGTTCTGGTGCAGATATATGTGATTTTTTACTTGGTTGCTAGGGTAACCCCATCTGGTTGCTAAGCAGTAACTAGGGTGATACAATACATGGCTCCTTTCCATCCTGAGTGAAATAATTCAACCCGGAAGTCTCTACGATTTTCTGGTGCAGATATATATGATTTGTTACTTGGTTGCTAGGGTAACTACATCTGGTTGTTAGGCACTTAACAGAGTGATACTTATCAAGGCTCCTTTCCATCCTGAGTTAAATATGTCAAACAGATAGATTCACTCAGGATGGAAAGGAGCCATGTATTGTATCACCCTGGTTACTGCTTAGCAACCAGATGGGGTTACACTAGCATCCAAGTAACAAATCAAACAGGAAGTCTCTATGATTTTCTGGTGCAGAGATATGTTATTTGTTACTTGGTTGCTAGGTAACCCCATCTGGTTGCTAGGCAGTTATCAGGGTGATAGTTATCAAGGATAATTTCCATCCTGAGTGAAATAAGTCAACCCGGAAGTCTCTACGATTTTCTGGTTCAGAGATACGTGATTTGTTACTTGGTTGCTAGGGTAACCACATCTGGTTGCTAGGCAGTTACCAGGGTGATACTAATCAAGGGTACTTGCTATTCTGAGTGAAATAAGTCAACCCGGATGTCTCTACGATTTTCTGGTGCAGATATATATGATTTGTTACTTGATTGCTAGGGTAAATGCATCTGGTTGCTAGGAAGTTACCAGAGTGATACTTATCAAGGCTACTTTCCATCCTGAGTTAAATAAATCAAACAGGAAGTCTCTACGATTTTCTGGTGCAGATATATATGATTTGTTACTTGATTGCTAGGGTAAATGCATCTGGTTGCTAGGAAGTTACCAGAGTGATACTTATCAAGGCTACTTTCCATCCTGAGTTAAATAAATCAACCGGGAAGTCTCTATGATTTTCTGGTGCACAGATATTTGATTTGTTACTTGGTTGCTAGGGTAACCTCATCTGGTTGCTAGGCAGTTGCCAGTTTGATACCAAGAAGGGTGCTTGCTGGACTTAATGTACTGAGACAAACCTGAAGACTATGACATTCTGATCAGGAGATGTCTATCTAAGCCATTTTGAATGAAGGTCAATGGATTTTGGTTGCTAGGGTGGACTAAATGGTTGCCAGGTTGAATGCAGTTACTAGGGTGTTAAAGTGATGAGTGAAAGAAAGAATAAAAAGAGTGGAGTGATGTAAAGATAGAAAATAAATTGTTGGAGTGATATATAGATGAAGTATGAGTGGTAAATTAGATAGAGCAGCTAAAGGCATTCTGTGTGTCTGTATACTTTTGGATTTTTGACAGTTGGAGTTTGAATGATCTGAACATTCCATCATTGCAAGTAAATGGGGATGGTCCGCTGTGGGAAAACCGTAAGTCCGATCAGTTAGAAAAGATATAATAATATTATGTATAATATAATAGAATATAATTATATATAGTAATATATATAAGATAAAATAAATATAAATATAAAGTAAAATATATAATAAATTTGACCTGAGTTTAAAAAATATTAAAAATTTAAAATATATAAGTTATTAAAAATAACTGATATTGATGATTGATATCTTGGGTTGTGGACAGTTTTTATATTATTATAATTTTTTACGATCTTTTACATATGGTTCCTCTATATTTTTGTGGCAGGTCCTTCATTTATCTACTTTTTTCTATGATGTAAGTGAGTGTGTTTTTGTGTTTGTTTTTTTCATTCGTTTCTGATAAGAGGAAATTAGATTATTTGCTGCTTCTTGTTTTCTCATCAGACATTTTCAAATCCTCTCGGAGATGGAAAAATCTTGAAAAATGCGGAACTCCCCAACAAGTGAGAAAGTGCATTGTTAGTTACCGTTACTATTTGTACCTCATGGCGCAGTCCCAAAATGTTTTAACCATAAGTGGCTAAAGTATGACAGGTGTTGTGTGCACCAGTGAGCTATTGAACTGCCAAAGAACCAAAACGTACACCAACATTTTTATATATTTCCTGTCACCTTATGAGGCCGAAACCCCCCAGTGAAATGTTCATATACAGGGGAGGCATGGGATATTTGTATTGTACCTTTTACTCTGTACAGCATAGGCACTTAGTTTTAAAACAGATACAGAACATGTCCACTATTATTGCCCAGGGAAAATGCTTAATTTAACACCCCTAGCAACCAGCTAACCAGCTTAGGTTTTGTTTTGTTTTCAAAAGAGTCACTTTGATATTTTGTGTCAACATGCCATAATAGCGGAGCTAGTTTTTTATTAAATGAGTTAAGTTGTCACAGTTAAAATGTAACTGCCATTACACCAGTGCTGTAGGTTATATTTATTAGTGACCAAAGAATAAACCAAGCAGGAAATTCAACAATATGTTGAAATCGGCTCTTTCTATAGTATTAAACCATTAATGTCAACTGCTTTTCTGGCGAAGTGGGTGCAGTGTTTCAAAGTACTCACAACAAAAACACGAGCTTTATACACGTTTCTCCACTAGGCGGTATTATCTGCCCATAGAAAAATGGGGTATCTTTTATTTCAGCGCATGTAAATCAAATAGCTAGCCTAAAACGCTTCCAGTTGTCTGATATAAGTATCATATCAGTTACATTAGGCACTGTACGGACATTTCAATAATTAACACCAGTCCGTTGTTATTATTTGCCCTTTTATATTCAAAATCTCTAGCCACCCCCCCCCATATATATATGTATAAACACCCAGTGAAATGTGCTCTTTCGATTTTTCCTGCGCTTCTTTGTTGTTTTCTTCGTCCCTGCAGGTTAGATAAAAAGTCTTCCTCTTTGCCTTTTTCGCCTTTGGCTTCTTCTTTTTGTAACAGCTATCGTGCTGATTTTAAATTATCCAGACGTGCAGTGCCTTTGGTCTGAGTCATGCCACGTTTGGCCAACAGTCGCTTCACTGCCAGAGTTGTTTTTTGCAACATCTAGCAGCAAGTGGGTTCTTTAAAGCAACCAGAGAAACACCACCGCGCTACTTGAAGTCTGACAAATGGATCTGACTTGAGGATCAAATCAGAGAAGGTGGGTCCTGACTTCTTGGCCTTGGAATTTCGTCTTGGCGTTTTAGTAGCAGAAGATGATACTGATGTGACGCCTGTGGACATGAATGAGAATTTAGTATTTGCTCTGGACGATCATCTGAAAGAAGTTGTCTGATAGAGTAGCCTACAGCGGGCTGCCGCATGCAAAAATATTCATTATGAGAACAGACTCATGCATTCATGATTTCAGCGACGTTTTACGCGCCAGAATAATTGGTGTTTTTTAGCAAATGAAACAGTATGTTTTTTGAAAATCCTACGACAAGGATCACGGATAATAAAATTTAGAGAGTCCCACTTACAATTTGCTTTTCTTATGCAAATCTGCAGAATTGTTGTGCCATGCTGTTTTATTCTTGAGTAATTTATAATAATATTCTTTTAAAACTATTATTTCCTTATTATCTGCCATTGCTCAATACTGGATCATGTAATATTATCAGGAATAAAAAATAGAATATCTCATTCTCCCAGAATATCTTGTCTTTAAACAAATAATGGCATTTTCAGTGTACTAAAACACCTTTTCTTATTTCTCAGTTGTATTAAATTATATCCCGGCAAATAACAGTGACACATTGCAAATATTAATAAAATTGCAATTACTGCGATACTTTATTTGTAACATCCTTTTTTCTAGTTGTTCCTACTAGAACATTTTCAAATGCGTCAAAGTTGGAGTCGGAGATGGTGGGCTAGTCATCCATTACATCCACTACAATTATGTGGTTGACAAGTAAAAAAAAAAAAGTAATCGTCCTAAAAATCACATTTCATGGTGGCTTCCAGACCGCAAAAAACCTTATCTTTGGTGCCACGTCAGTTTGCTTGAAGATGATAAAACGACATGTCTTCCAAAGATGTATTTTTTTCTGGCCATATTTTTAAAAGTTTGGGCTAAGCAGCCTATTCAAAATAACCAAAAAAAGGGTTAACCGTTTTATGTAAACTTCAATCACATTTGGCATTTTATAACATCTCAAGTATTCAACAAAATAATCTCCATTGTGATTGGATCAGTCAATGTGGGTCCACTTAAACATTTAAAAAAAATCTATTTGCCCCAAGAAAAACAGTGTTTTATGTGGGCAATAAGCCACTGCAACAGGGGGGGTTTTTACCCCAAATACTACCCTTTCACTTATGGACAGTTATTTAAAAAACTTGATTTGAATCACCTTGAACAAAACTGAACATTATAAATTAGTATTTTGTCTAAAAATCAGGGCCGCCATAAAGATTTATGGACAGGTGGGGGGTATGTGCGGAGTGCTTGTACGTGCTCATTGCCATCCTGGATACAAAAAACTTATATTCTAATAAAGAACGTCGTCTTACTCTTACTGATTGTTTTTTTACTAAATAATTGCTAAAAATATATTATTATTTTTAAATAATGTAGTTTTTAGATTAGCAACAGTAATGTTTACAACAGCAAAGTCACTATATAAACTCAATATCTCACTGGAAACTAATCTAAAATGTCAATAATATAATTGTGTCCAATGGCTGTGAAGAAGGGAAGGCTGTGTTCAAGGGATTGTGTTTGATGTCAGTCAAACTGCGCACACGTGGGTCAAGTGTAGGTGGACCTGTCACAGTCTTTGCTGCCTAATAGGGGTGTAACATGATAACCGTCACAAAAATGAACACGGTATTACGGTTTCGGTATTTAGGTGCATTGATAATATTAAAAGCAGTTCAATACCTGGTTATAAAATAGGCTTTTTCTGATAAACACACATCCTTTAACTTTTGATCTTGAACATCAGGACACTCTTAATCCGACAAGGTAAAAAAGAAAAAGAAACATCTAGTCAGATGATTATAACTAAAAATATTTTGTTATTGTTATTTTATTATTTATTACATTGAATTGTAATCATTTGTAATGATTATTGCCCAGGTTAACACATATGCATTAAATATGCATTTGCATTCAGTAATTTGTTGCATTTGTGATTTAGTTCAATTCTACAATACCTACTGAAAAATATCATTCATGTGCAGTTTATTTATTGCCATTTTGTCCAATACTGACCATTTCTGCCACAGTTTCACTGTCAATATCTTGCATGCATATTGTCAATGTCAATTTCCTGAACACCAAAAGCCTTGCATTTTGTAAACCCTATTTTTTTTTTTTTTACAATGTTTTACAAATAAAGCATATTATTAGGCCTAGTATTATCAAACACATTGGCCTGCTGTTGTGCTGCCCTTGGCACATCGTAAAGTTGAAAGTGGTTTTAAATCCGTTTGCTGCATTTGTGAATGTGACAAAAAGCACAAACATAACTTTAGCTTAACCAGTCATTACAAATCATGTAAAACTACATTGAATCTTGCGTTTTTATGAAACGGGCTATAATGTATTATCCTGTGTAGCTACTCACGGAGAATGTGCTTAAGGTTTTAAGTTTTCCCGCCTGAGCTGATAATTTTTCAAGTAAACTTTACAGACTGAGTAACTATCAACATTGATGGTGCTTCGTGGGTCTTTCACAAGTAATCCCAGACGGCGGAAATAAAGGTTCAGGCTCGCCCGGAAATGTCTGAATGATGCACTTGTTCTGGACTTCTGTTGTGCAGCGCTAACGACACCTGCATGTCACCTTTATTATTATTATTATTATTAAATTGAGTGACAGTCAAATGCAATACGAGGAAGGCGCAATTTAAAGATTTATTTTATCCTAGCCAAGTTTATATGATATGTAAATGTCGCAGATTCTGTCTAAATTAAACTGATTAGGATTTTAGAAAAGTTCCGAAAAAAATCTGTCTTTATCTTCATGCAATACAGTCAACACTGTAAGTAAGCCCTTACAGGTTGATTGAACTTAAAAAATTTATGGAAACTCGTTGCCCTAAAAAAGTTAATTTTGTATTGTTAAAAAAACAACATATTTTAAGTTTAATGTACTTAAGATTTCAAATGCATTTAATTGAAAACTTTTAGTTCAATGAACTAACAGTTTTTAATGCAGTGCAATTGAAACTTTAGGTACATTAAACTTAAAATATGTTTTAAGTTCAATCAACCTGTAAAGGCTTACAGTTATGCACAGACAACATTATGTGAAACCTGGATGAATGTTGTGAGTAGACAGAACCCAAAACTTTAAATATAGCTATTTACTGTAAATGTTTTAATAAAGATACACCTGCATTACAAATAAGGACAAAGGATAACAATCATTTGAACTTACAATTTATTTGAATTCACTTATCAAAATCAGTTTTCAAAGACTGACAAAAACAAAGAAATATCTTAAGTACCAATTACCAAATTTTAAATCTTTAAAACAGTGTTTTAAAACCTTTCTAAATATTTAACACGCACAGTGTTATACTGTATTATTAAGGAACATGAACATTTGTCCAACCCTAAGGCATAGTTCAATGAAAGGGAACATTTTTTATCTAACGATTCTGAAAGAGAACCAGAAGAGAAATGCATTTACCTGTTTACATGGTAAGCTGATTTGTAACAGACAGAATCTTGCCCTTCAACTCCTTCTTTCCTAAACCTAGCAAAACTTGCTGAATGAAAAGAAAGGTGTTGCCCATGCACTTTGGGTAGTCTAGGTGCAGTGCATAAGTTAAACCAAAAAGAAGACACATGGCCTGGGGTATGTTGTCTAAATTGTCCATTACAACATTCCCCTCTAAGATGATTCCCACCGAGGATGGGTGGAGATGGATGGACAGGGGTTGCAGAGCCACATCTTCGTTTTCCAAGCTGAGGATTCCAACTGGCACATGTTGGTACGAATCTCCATCATCAGAAGCCTGGACAAGAGATTGGAGATTACTAAAATACATTTTAGCAGTGTACAGTTTTTTTCTAGATATTAATTTTATTGGACATTTTTTGTGAATTATGTACACAGGTGTATCCAGGAATTCAGTTATATTTAAACATTAGGTTTTTCTTTTGTATACAAGTCTTTGCATATGATATGAATTACTGATTAAACTAAAACGTTATGAGATTAACCTTAATTGTATTTTAGTGTTTCAAAGGTGTCATGACATTAATTTAAATTTCTCCTGAATGATTTAAAATTAAAACTTCCTCCTCACTGACACTCATTTCATTCAACATTTATGTCAAATATAACTGTTAACAATAAAATTGTTTTTGGTGTTTTTTTATTGTTCTTACTAACATAAATGCACAGTAAGGTTTACATATTTCCAGCTGAAAATATTATAATAAACCTATGACAGTAAAAATGCATTAATAATACTTACAAAGCATGCTTTGAAGAACTCAGTTGGGTCATCACCAAGAAGTACTGGAAGCCCTCTCATGGCAACACATCGCATGTCAACGAGATCAGAGGTCTGAGGTGTGGTGGTTGCAGAGAAAACATTGTATCATTTGTCAACATGAAAGGAAGGCAGTTTCTATGAATCATACTTTTGACTGTTACTTAACAGTCTTAAAGGCTTAGTTTACCCCAAAATTTTAATTCTGTCATTAATTACTCACCCTCATTTTGTTCCACACCTGTAAGACCTTTGTTCATCTTCAGAACACAAATTAAGATATTTTTGATTAAATCTGAGAGGTATCTGACTTGTCCATCAACAGCAATTTAACCAGCATTTTCAAGGTCCAGAAAGGTAAAGACATTGTTAAAACAGTTGAAGTGCCTGCAGGGGTTTAACCTTAATGTTATGAAGAGACAAGAATCCTTTGTGCACAAAAACTAAAATAACGACTTTATTCAACAAAATCCTCTCTTCTGTGTCATTCTCATACACTGTTTACATTCAGAGCTTCTAGGTTCTGCATCAGAATGTCGACTCATTATTGATGTAGAACCTGGAAGCGCTGGACGTAAACATTATAAGACAATGACACATAAGAGAGGATTTTGTGCACAAAAAGCATTCTCGTTGCTTCATAATATTAAAGGATTAATAAATTTTCAAATAAAAATGTCCTGATGATTTACTCACCCCCATGTCATCCAAGATGTCCATGTCTTTCTTTCTTCAGTCGAAAAGAAATTAAGGTTTTTGATGAAAACATTCCAGGATTTTTCTCCTTATAGTGGACTTCAATGGCCTCCAAATGGTTCAAGGTCCAAATGCCAGTTTCAGTGCAGCTTCAAAGGGCTTTTAACGATACCAGACGAGGAATAAGGGTCTTCTATAGAGAAACGATTGGTAATTTTCTAAAAGATACAAATGTATATGCTTTATAAACACAAATGATCGCCGTGCAAGTGCTTCTGTCTTCCGTATACTTCAAAAAGCTTACGCTGTATGTCCTATGCCTTCCCTATTCAACTTACAAAACGAATGTGGCGCCAGTTCCGTTTTTTTTGTGCAGGACATACAGCAAAGCTTTTTGAAGAATACGGAAGACGGAAGCACTTGGAAGGCGATCATTTGTGTTTATAAAGTATAAAGTTGTTTTATAAGAAAATTACCAATCGTTTCTCTAGATAAGACTCTTATTCCTCATCTGGTATCGTTAACAGGCCTTTGAAGCTGCACTGAAACTGTAATTTTGACCTTCAGCCGTTTGGGGCCAATTGAAGTCCACTATAAGGAGAAAAATCCTAGAATGTTTTCATCAAAAACCTTAATTTCTTTTCGACTGAAGAAAGAAAGACCTGAATATCTTGGATGACATGGGGGTGAGTAAATTATCAGCAAAAATTCATTCAGAAGCAAACTAATCCTTTAAGGTTGAACTACTATAGTTGATATGACTATTTTAACAATTTCTTTACTATCTTTCTGGATCTTGAAAGTGGAGGTCAATGGAACGATATCTAAAAATATCTTAATTTGTGTTCTGAAGATGAACGAAGGTCTTACAGGTGAGGAACGGCATGAGGGTAAGTAATTAATGACAGAATTGTCATTTTTGGGTAAACTAACCCTTTTGAAAATAATCATATCAGACTGCATTTTAAAATTAAGCAAACAATGGCATCAACTTAAATGTACAAACCTTGGCTTGTTGCAGAAGATCGCTCAAAATCTGCCCGGCGAGACCTCTCTTTGACCTGAAGATCTGAATCAGTTGAGGACAGTGACGATCAAGAGACCCATAAAATTCTTGCATAAGGTTCTTCCCAACCACCCGGTTGAATTCTTGATACACCTGAAATAGTAAAGGAAAAAAGCATTTGTTACGAGAACTGTCAAAAATGAAAAAAATTCAAATGAATATTTAACTGTTTCAGTGTTGCACAGAAGAGCAAGCTGAATTGAGTTTAGTTTGGATCTGTATTTTCCATGCAAGTTTGCAATAACCCAATAAAGTGCACACATCTTATGTTTTCTTTTAGATGTTCCTAAAGGGTTAGCCACTTCGAAATCATCAATGTACAGACCCAGAGCGATTGTGAATTCATCACAACTAAGAAGTGCATTCTCTCTAAAGTTTGAGCCATCACTACATGTCCTATATTCATGTGTTTTATGTTCTTGTTTTGACATAGCCTTCATGATATCATATCCAAAATATCTTTCTTGTTTAACAGTTTTTGTAGCATCTGCAAGAGTGGAACGTATGCTACTGTTTTTCTTCCTTTCTCAACAACAAATTCTATAGGCATTACCAGAGGAAAGTTACGCATTACATATGATGCTCTCCTTTTACTAGTAGCAAGACATCCATTTTTTCCACATGATTTGGACAATATGTCACTCTCTGCCACAGTCTCAACCACCTCTTTCAAAACTGACTCATCTACATCTCCAAAGTGTTTCTGAAGAACAGCCTTCACATTCTTGTGCAAAAGTGGCAGGGACAACTGAACTATTTGGCAAAGCTGTTGAATTACTTCCTGAACTGAGTTCTCTGGCATGTGAAGGATGGTTTGCATTTTTAAAAAAAGAGCAGCTAAATTATGTTCCAATTGTTCTCCTAAATCTTGAGATTGTGTTTCGCTTGCTTCTGCATTGAAATCATCTTGGCCAAATTCACCTGGAAGCATCTCCTCCACAGCACATTCCTGAGTGTCAGTTACACTGTCATCAGTTTCATTCTTATTACTCTCTATTCTTACTATTAACTCTGGTTTAAACAATCTCTCATTTTGATCTTGGTGATGCTTACTTTTGTGTGCACTGAACGTGGAATATACACTGCTTTCAAAGCTACAGCCTTGAAATGGACATTGAACTTTTTGGTGGTCTTTGAGATGTTTACGCCGGAGGTGGGCAAAATATTCAGTAATCTGACAGGGTTCAAGAAAATCACAAAGTTGACAGCGAAACTTAGCTTCA
Source organism: Moxostoma hubbsi (assembly GCA_032164185.1). Taxonomy (NCBI): domain Eukaryota; kingdom Metazoa; phylum Chordata; class Actinopteri; order Cypriniformes; family Catostomidae; genus Moxostoma; species Moxostoma hubbsi. The sequence continues at coordinate 23,428,300 of JAVLUX010000018.1, forward strand.
AATTTTCCCTCCGATTGTTGTTTTTCAGTTGCTGTATGAAAACGGGATAAGTGTATTTTGAGGCTATTGAAAGACTTAAAACTACATAAACATTCTTGATATAGGCATGGAAAAGGCTGGCTTCTTGCATAGCTCCCATGTTTAAGTCTGTAATGTTTTAACAAGTATCCCCTTTTGTCACACGCAAATATGCAATACTTACATTTCCAGATCATCTTGATTAGCCTTGCTTTGAACTCGAATCTGCAGAGTAACAAAAAAACATTAGATTGCTTTTTACATAACAAGAAAAAAAATGATATCTTTTTTGATCTGTTATCTACAAAATTAATATCCAAAATAAAGTACTATCTAGCTATCCATTTATTTATTTAGCATGTCATGATACACTAGATTCGCATTAACTGAAATGTAACTTACTAGCTAACACCACGCTGATGAGCACGAGGTTGCATTTCTTTGGCTAGACTACATAACTACATGGGCTAGTATTTCTTGCGGGCAGTCGAATTTCAATTTAAGCTATTTGTTTAATACTTCACTCACAAAGAAATGTAAAAAAATTCTAAAAGGTTAATGATAAAGTTGCGCTGTATTTAAGCCATGTTGAACATTTCTAATATGGCAAACCGCCAAGATGCAAAAACACCATCGAAAAAAAGATGTCGTTTTACACAACAGACGACATATTCGTTCATTTGTTTAATGAGAATTATTGATCAAAAAAGGTTAAGCATTAGATTTTAAATGTGACTATCCCAAAGAGCATATATGTCGTATCAGAACTAAGTTAAGTGTCGGTTGCGACTGATTGATACAACACGATGGCGAACGTTAACATGTAAACACAGCCTAAACTTACATATAGTTTTACTGGCTAAATCTAATACATCTCATTTATCTATGTGTTATAACGTATTCGCTGTTTCAGACCAAAATGTACTACTACTCTTGCTGGTACATGTATGATGAAAGTCCAGACGAACAGATGAAAATGCGCGCTCCATCCATGTCTGACGTCAGTTCAAAGAGCCAATCAACATCTTCCTTGTATTGCGTTGCATTGACAACAGACTAAAATAAGCTAAGTTAAGTACATTCAATCTAAACAATTCAATAGAATGAAAAGTATCATGCAAATCGTACAACAAACTAAAAACATGGAGTAATTGTGCAAACATTTTGGAGTTTATGTTTATTGTACCTAAGTAGTTTGAATTAAAACAATTTCAGGGATAACAGTGAATGAGAAGATTTCAACGGTATAATAACCATCCATTTTAAAACCGAGGTAGTGAAACCTTGAAACAGTTACATCCCTACTGCCTACATGGCAGGAAAATTGCGATGTTTATTTTTTAATTAGGTAGATGGTGAGGCATTTTGACTCTCTAGTCAGTCCCCGCTTTACATTAGCTGCACAATGTGTGTGTGTGTGTGTGTGTGTGTGTGTGTGTGTGTGTGTGTGTTCCGCACATCTGATTGGCCAGGTGTTGGTGAAATGCGTTTTAATGATACAATTAATATATTTATCATGTAAATACATAAACATTCTATTTTCTGTGATATAAGTCAGTAAGTAAATTGTTGTACTTGATCCCATTAAGGGTCAACCACAGACCTTTGCATGGGCCCCCCCTGGGCCATCTGTACCCTTTGACCCACCATGATGGCAGGCCTGACTATCAATACCATCAAAGTACATTTTCAAAATCAGCAGGGTGGCATCTTAAAAAAGTGTGAACTCTTACCAATTCATGATTCACAGCTGCAGAGTATTTGTGACATCCAAGTTAAGACTACAATCAAATATGTTGGTCTACATATTACAAAAGATTGGAAAGAATGAGAAATGTTGAACTTTTAAAATAACATAGGATCTGTCTATTTATAATATCTAAAACCAAATTCTTATCACAATGCATCCTGCCTATTCCATTCCAGTTTCTCCCTATAAAAATAAAAAATAAAATTTTAACATCATTTGGAAAAAATATAACACATTACATTACAAGAGCAAGTACTGTTAAGGATTATGCTGATGGTGGTTTTAAAACAACTGAATTTGACTGCATGATTGGGACTCAAACTAAAATACTTTATATCTTTTATTCTAAATAAAAATACAATTTGGTTTATATTATCCCGCTTCATGTTCCTTAAAATTGGAGGAATTGAATTTGTCTTGAATTTGTGATTATAATATAAATAAACTGTCGGTGAAGCTTTCAAATGTTCACAAATAGGCACTTCTCTGTTGGAAATTGATTTACAAGCCTAACTTTTCTCCCCATAATTCCCCTCTATGGAATAACATATATATAGGCTGCTGCACTGTAACAGATCAGTTTGATAAAGACATATGGTCTGCCTTTAATCTGATGGATGCCAGGAGCAAAGTCATTATTTTAATATATATGTGTATATATATATATATATAGAGAGAGAGAGAGAGAGAGAGAGAGAGAGAGAGAGAGAAAATAAGAAATGTGCAGTCAACAAATTAAGAACAGAGTATCTATAAAATCAAACTACACCAAAAGCCAAAGAAATTAATTTTAAGATTATAACTGACATTTACCCATCTGCTGATTTTCTATGTTTACGTTTTAATTTTGAGCAAAACAGTTGTTCTTTCTGCACTAATGACACTGAAACAACAGAACACACACACACACACACACACACACACATATATATATATATAATATCCTCTCCATATATATGATATATAATGTCCAAATGTTCAGGTGTTTTTTGGTGGATCAAGAATTATACGAAGAGGCTTGTACTAGAATATAAACTCTTTGGCATTATTATATATAATAAAGATAAGGAGTATATTATACATTGCATATTTCTACTAGCTAAATTTTGTATTCACAAAGCTAAATGAAAACCCAACCTGTTTTCAATGTTATTTTTCTGTTCATTGAGATGCATGAAAAAGAAGAATGCCATTAAATTATTTTATTTAGTAGAAAGCTTTGGAATGACCTAACATTGGTTTACAAAATGTTTGTATTTTATTTAATTATTATACTATTTATTTCCCCTCTCATCCTTGTTATTATGGTGATGTCTACTCAGCTTAGTTGAAATGTATGTCATAATGTTTTGGTGCCTTGTTTGTTGTATTATTTGAATTTTTGCAATAAAAAAGACAAAAAGAAGAAGAAAAAAAGCAGAAATGCTTGACCGCTTTGCGAAACAGTCACATTGTAAACGCAAAACATGATGATCACACGTCACGTCTTTGTAACCAAACAACGCATTTCATCAGTGAACCATCGAACACCTGCGGGGAATCTTTATAGTTGGACGGCTTTAGGGCCTGGGATTTCAACTATTGAAGTTCGCAAGCATGTGATGTTTAATCAGCTGTCTGACTGAACTGATTCCCCTGAAAGAACACGAGGAAAGTGAACGTCACAGATTGCTGGAAATATCCAAAGGCTCAAATCTCACATTTCTACGCCGCAGACATGGATTGTGGAATCATAACATCGAAAACCGTCCTTTTACTTCTCAGTTTAATGTTTTGGGTGAGTTTGTTCTATTTAATTTGTTTTCATCAACTTTAGTCTGTTGTTTTTGTTGTTGCTTAAGTGTAGCCCCCACTATCAGCTGGGAAGTGGTGTGATTGAACATTTATATTTATAATGATTAAACTTTATTATTTTTCTATCATGTCACACATCTATCTTGCCATAAGTCTTTAAATGTTGATTTTAGACGACTATATTTGTAGAAAGGAGGAGCTTTAGTTAAACAACATAAAACTAGATCGTATTCAGCCAGACATTCTTTCTCTCCTCTCCAGCCACCAAGTGAAAATTTTGGCTGTTTAGTTGTTATCTCATCTAGAATGTAATTTAATTTAGGATGAGTAATTTGTTTGCTCTTAGTTCACACACTTAAGGAAAACATATGAAAGCCCTTCGGTGTCTTTTTCAGTGCAGCCTTAGTAACAATGTACACTAACATTTTAGTAACACAGCTAGGCTAGATGCAGTTGTTAGAACTCATAAATGTAATCGAATCAAAGTCTGTTGATGCCTACATTGTCTGTGCCTTCATTTAAACCTATATCATCTGATGTGGCTTACTGCCTCTCTCTCTTATTTATATATATATATATATATATATATATATATATATATATATATATATATATATATATATATTACACACACACACACGTATGTATGAGAGAGGTGGGTAGGTAGGTAGGTAGAGTTTGTCAAGACAAACTTTGGCATTGTCTTGACAAAGCCTTGTCTAAAATTTAACACTAAATAAATAAATACAGATAGAAAACAAGGCAAGAAAGAGAGTTAAAGCAGATGAAATGCCTGGTTCACATTAAAACATTTTGAAAGTTGTAGTTTGAACAGTCTCTGTCTATTTGAACTTACCATTAATGTAAATTCATGGGGATTTGTGGATTTATGGGGATTCAGCTGCGTGAAAACTGTCAATTCGGTTACAAAAAATCATAGCACCCCGAGTCAGAATAGTCTGAATGTCTGTGCCAATTGTGGCGGATGTAGCTTGAAAAACATTAATGGTATGTTCAAATAGTCCAAGACTTACAGACTACAAGTTACAGTCATAAATGTTGGTCTTGTTTTTTAAATGTTCATAGATTAACAATGTTGGTTTTGTAAAGTAAGGGATAATCCAGATAATCCTAGGTGTGTGTTAAATGATTTTAAATGCATTTCCACCCAACACGAGGCCACATTGTACATTTAAATTTTGTTTAATTCACACCTAGCTGTGGATTATCCTATTTATGCCATGGTCACTTTACTGCATTGATTAGTTACAGCTAGTTGATTTTAGTTGATTTTATTTTATTTTTTGACAGTGCAAACAGTTAACTTGATCTACAGGTCATTCAAAGGTTAACTTGATCTACAGGTCGTTAGATCTAGAGTTCTACCCGTTCTAAATCGGACACAGAGCCTAGTGCAATAATTGAAGAAAATTTGTTATTAATGTAGAAGGATTGCCCCGTCGCAGAATGTGGTTATATTTAATTCCTGTTTTTGAAATTTTCACATTGAGGAATAAAGTGTAGCATACTGTTCATGATGAGGAGAAAAATAATAAAAAATGCTCCAAACCTGTAGACTGAGCTCTGAGATGTCTATATGGTATACCTTAAGGCTGCAAGATGGATTTGAATGAATGAAATAGCCATGTGACCTTGCACTGTTACTACTCTGCAAAGTGTTATGAAACAGTTTCCATCCATTCAGTGCTTCAGGAATGGTGGGTGATAGTGGGGCTATCAACACTTTAAAAAAAAAACACAGATTTTGCTTTTTCATACAAATATAGAATTTGTCTTGCTCCATCTTGCCGGACAGCAAAAGACAGATTTGATGGGTCCTGGTTAACTTCTGTTCTTCTCTGTGCAAAACAGCTGAATGTCAAACCATACTTTCCTCACAAGCACTATGGGTGATTAATACAGGGCTGATCGATGAACAATATTGTCTTTTCCGTGTTTCCTGTAGCACTTTACAGTTGAATTTAAGACTACACTGCATGGCTTGATGTTGTATTGTTACCTGATGGTTAATCCCAGCTCTGAGAAAATAGGAGGCCTTTTGAACTGAGGCATAAAACTCTTGCAATGTCTTATTACGGAGGACAGAAGAGTAGGCGCATTAATATAGAACGGTGATTAAAACTGATTGGAAATACCTGTGCATTCAATTGTTTGAAACGCACGCATTCCAGCCAATCAGCATTGAGAATTCAAACAGACCATGGCATAAGCAAACATGATACAATTGTGAAAATGTAAAAAATAATAAAACTTTAAAATGTGAGTATTGAAAGCTCTTATTGCAGCATCGGCTCTCTCTCAAACATTGCCCTTCAAAAAGCTTGTTAATAACGATTATCATGTGCACTTCCATACCTCAAGGGTTTCTGTTTTTCTCTATTGCTCCTACTCAAGCTGAGGAACAAGACCAGAGTTCCAGGAAAGATTAGGGAGCAGGGGAATGTTCTAATGGTCTTGTGCTTGTACATTATGACTGATGACTGAAAAAGCAGATCATGTGATGCTAAGCTAATACTGATTTAGGGAGTTAGAATGAACCCAGAAGTCCAATGCATTCTTGTTACGAAATACCACATATGTCATCATGTAGCAGATAAAAGCATTTTTATTATGGAACAGAACTATGTAAATGCAGGGGAGTTTACTATCACTATCTCAGTTCAACAGTTCAGTTCGGTATAAGTAGTCTATCCTAATGTTTTGTGTTTTTCCTAGGCTGCTGGAGTGGCCCTTGCCTATGTTGGTTCTTATGTGATCAAAAGTTACAGCAACTTTGAAGGCTTTGTGGCCGATAAGTACTCCCTCGTCCCTGCAGCCATTATAATTGGAGTGGCTGTGGTCATGTTTGTCATTGGAACTGTTGGCTGCTGTGCAACTCTAAGGGAGTCCAAAGTTGGTTTAGGCTTTGTAAGTATTGGCCTAACATTAAGTTAATTATTTCAATTTACATGAGTTTTGCAAATGTTATGTTTTTCATGAACTCCGAGTCATTATTGATTCATACACATGGTACCTTGGTTGAATGTAAATATTAACAGCATTTTATTGACTTTTAACCGGCTAAATATTACAGAAACAAATCTTATCGCTCATAACTTCATTAGTAGGTAGGGTCGGTTCATTTTAAAATGAATTCCACTACAGAGTATAGAATACATACTCTTAAATGTAATGTTTTCTGTTAGATTACTCAAGGTCAGTAAAGTAATCTAAATACATTGGATTACTACTTCAGCACTGGTAGGTTTTTCACTTGTTTTGACTAAAAAAATCTGTCATTATTGTAAGACAAAATACATGTTAAAAATAAACTCTCTGAAAAACATAAATGTACTATGTTGTGTTACTTCTAAAGCAACTTGTTTTAAGGATTTTTAGATATATTTAAAGGAAAACAATACCATAAAAATGAGCTTTGCCACCCCAACTTGGACCCTGCTCACATCCTGAAGACTGCACAAGGCTTAACCCGTCAGTGTCGTGCATGGTCCATAACAACGTTCCGCTTGTGTCTGGCAGGACACAGCATTCCGCCTCAGTAGACAAAACCCCCTCCACCCCCAAAATCCTGGACACGCCTGTTTCACGGCTGTTCAAACACTCTTTGGATCGCATTAGTAATATGGATCATTTTTTCCAACTGAAAAGACTAAATATTAAATGAAACAACAAATGACAAACTGCAAAGTAATCTCTTCAGTAATCAAAATACTTTTTGATACTGACTAGTCTGATTAACAATTTAAATTGTAACTGTAGTGGAATACATAATATTTAGTATTTTAAATATGTAATCCTGTTACATGTATTCTGTTACTCCATTAACGTTCTTAATGTTTAAACCAAAAACATTTCAAATGAATTTATAGCCAAAAACACTGATTAAATATTACAGCTGAAGTCAGAAGTTTACATACACTGTTGGAGAGGCTATTGGACTATTAGGTTCTGACTCTAATTCTATTAGCTGTAAACACCCATGTCTGTCGGTCAGGACACGAATAATGAGGAGACGGGAGCTTCCTTTCCAAAGTGTAGTAAAGAAGATTCACAGTCTAAAAAACAACATTCAGACATGTTACATTCAAATAAATTATAAATGGGTACATATTTTGATTACTGTCAAGGTTCAATCCAAAATCCAAGCATATTCACTTTCACATTTAAATAACAGAAAGAAAAAAAAAAAACAATTTACAAACAGAATTGGCCATTTAAAAGGTCCACAGAATTATAGGTTCTTCCAAGGAATGACTTGAATATTGATGTTATTATCAATAAACCCAAATCACAAACACACAAACTGTTTGTACAAATAAACCTCATCCAACAGAATAAAATATAGATTAACTTTTCTGTAGTATCATTGTTACAGGTTATAGGCAGATCAAAGTAAACTGTAATATTTAACCCTGTATCCATCACAGATTGAGTGATAATGCATAATTCCCAATGAATAGTTTAGATCAAGCAATCATGCATGAATAGGGGCATGTCCGGGCACAGTACAGTTTAAACATAAACCAAATGACACTTACTTTATGGTCATGTATTAACACTTTGAACCACCAAATCACCATTGAACCTCCAGATAACAGGCAGAGAAAACTTTCATCTGCACCACTGCAGTACTCTCCATATAACACAATGGCTCAGCCAAAAGTAAACTAACACAATGACGCCTTCTACAGGAAGGGTAAGGAATTGCAACTCTTATCATAATAAAAGTCCTGCAATAAAAGTTTCTTTGGAGAGCCTTTTATACATACACCTTAGCCCAATACATTTAAACTTTTCACAATTCCTGACATTTAATCGTAGAAAACATTCCCTGTCTTAGGTCAGTTAGGATCAAAACTTTAAGAATGTGAAATGTTAGAATAATAGGAGAGAGAATGATTTATTTCAGCTTTTATTTCTTTCTTCATATTCCCAGTGGGTCAGAAGTTTACATGCAGTTTGTTAGCATTTGGTAGCATTGCCTTTAAATAGTTTAACTTGGGTCAAACATTTTGGGTAGTATTCCTCAAGCTTCTTGTAATAAGTTGCTGAAATTTGGCCCATTCTTCCAGACAGAACTGGTGTTACGGAGTCCGGTTTGTAGGCCTTCTTGCTCGCGCGCACACTTTTTCAGTTCTGCCCACAAATTTCCTATCGGATTGAAGTCAAGGCTTCATGATGGCCACTCAAATACCTTGAATTTGCTGTCACAACTTTGGAGGTATGCTTGGTGTCATTATCCATTTGGAAGATCCATTTGCTTCCTGGCTGATGTCTTGAGATGTTGCTTCAATATATCCACATAATTTTCCTTCCTCATGATGCCATCTATTTTGTGAAGTGCACCAGTCCCTCCGGCAGCAAAACACCCCCACAACATGATTCTGCCACCCCCATGCTTCACAGTTGGGATGGTGTTCTTTGGGTTGCAAACCTCACCCTTTTTCCTCCAAACATATCAATGGTCATTATGGCCAAACAGTTCAGTTTTTGTTTCATCAGACCAGAGTACATTTCTCCATAAAGTAAGATCTTTGTCCCCATGTGCACTTGCAAACTGTAGTCTGGCTTTTTTATGGTGGTTTTGGAGCATTTGCATTTTCCTTGCTGTTGTCGATATAGGACTCGTTTTACTGTGGATATAGATACCTGCCTACCTGTTTCCTCCATCTTCACAAGGTCCTTTGCTGTTGTTCTGGGATTGATTTGCACTTTTCACACAAAATTACATTAATCTCTAAGAGACAGAATGTGTCTCCTTCCTGAGCGGTATGAACCCATTGTGTTTTATACTTGCTTTCTATTGTTTGTACAGATGAATGTTTGTACAGATGAACCTTCAGGCATTTGGAAATTGCTCCCAAGGATGAACCAGACTTGTGGAGGTTCGCAATTTGTTTTCTGAGGTCTTGGCTGTTTTCTTTTAATTGTCCCATGATGTCAAGCAAAGAGGCAATGAGTTTGAAGGTAGGCCTTAAAATACATCCACAGGTACACCTCCAATTGACTCCAATTAGCCTATCAGAATTTAATTGGCTAATTGCCTAAAGGCTTGACATAATTTTCTGGAATTTTCCAAGTTGCTTAAAGGCAGTTAACTTGGTGATTTGTAAATTTCTGACCCACTGGAATTGGGATCTTAAAAGTGAAACAATCTGTCTGTAAACAATTGTTGGAAAAATTACTTGTGTCATGCACACAGTAGATGTCCTAAACGATTTGCCAAAACTATAGTTTGCTAATATGAAATCTGTGGAGTGGTTTTAATGACTTGTGTATGTAAACTTCTGACTTCAACTGTACGTTAACAGAGTGGAGGCAAAGCATGTTGTTCGGGTTCCTATCAAAATTTTCATTCAGATTTGTGAATCGATTCGCTACACAAATTGTTCTTGAAAGCTTTTTGAATCAATTTGACTGGTTCAAAAGAATCAAATCGGTTAAAATATTCTATTCAAAGGATTAGTTTGCAAATCAGAAATCATGATCACTGAACTGCTTGCAATTTACATTTGCAGATGTGTGTTTTCGTGGTGTTCAGTCGCAAAAGTGATGAAAGAGTCTAGAGAAATTTATAGCAGTTAAAGCATTGCATTTTTTTCTTCAAAATGTAGTGTAGTAAAAGTGAGTTATTACAATAATTTATTCTTGAGTAAAGTAAAAAATATTAAAAAACTGTTCTTAAGTACAGTAAGAAAGTATTTGTACTTTGTTACTATACACCTCTTCAATGTATCTTATAACGTTTTATAGCAAAATCCTTTGTTTCAGTGTATTTTAACAAATGGAATGAAGGGCTTATGGTAGTTTTTCTTCTCTAGGGTTTTACCGATTTCTGCATTCTGTATTTCTGAAAATGTTTTCATGTTTTAAATGCTTCCCACATTCAGCATATTTTCTAAATTTGCATTTAGTTCCTCCTTATCATCATGGTAATCTTCACTGCTGAGGTGACTGCCTTTGTGTTTGGCTTCATCTACAGGGGCAGAGTAAGTTCTTTTTTTGTAGTCCATTTAGTTGATGATTAACTTTCATTAAAATGTTGTATGTATGAAGAAATCCATTATCAATGTTGTTCTTCATGTTTACAGATTAAGGGTGACTTAGAAAAGTCAATGAGTGATGTCTTCCAGAAGTATGATGGTCTCAACACTGAATCCCATGCAGTGGATTACTTGCAATCTCAGGTAAGGCTTGAAAAGTTTCTGCAAATGGCTTCTCATTCTCTTTATTCTTCCACTGTTGTATATTTTTACATTGCTTTCCACTTCTGCATTTCCAGTTGCAGTGCTGTGGAGTGCAGAACTACACTGACTGGACAGCAACACCATGGTATGGCCAACATAACAACTCCGTGCCACACTCCTGCTGTAAAGCCAACACTACACAATGCAGTGGGCTATTCAACCAACCAGAACTTCTGAACATACAGGTATGAGCGGCAATACTCTCTAATTTCACCTTTTGTGCTTGACTGATTCAGATCAGCATCACCAAAGCAACTCTCTTTAAAAGTGCACTCAGTACGTTTTTTTTTTTTTTTGTAATAAAAAAAAAAAAAAAAAAAAAGTTTAACTCCTTATGAAATTAATAGTAAAATCATGTACATGAAATTAAGACTCCTGTCATATCGATAGACGTACAGCTATTTTATTTTACATGGGGTGGGTCACCTCATGAGCGCCAATTTGTTGAGATGACATAATCACTGTAACCCACCTATTATCATACACTTTTACTCACACGGAATAAATTAATGATGGCTTACTGTGAATAGTGCATTTTTACGTTGGTGTCAGTAACCAAAAACTAATGCTTTTTACGTGATGCTGTATCCATGGTAGTTGGTTCTATGTGGGCTTTACATTTTTATATATATATATATATATATAAGCACATGTTCCTTATGGATCACTGTACTCTTCCAACAGGGATGTGAATCTAAACTGGAGCAGATGCTGCAGGATATTCTTAGTTATGCAATGTTGGTCATCCTGGGATTTGCCATCATAAAGGTATATCTACTCTAATTTTTCACTTCATCTTCTGATTTGCATGTTCATTCCAACCTAGTCATTATTAAGGGTTGCCTTATTTATCAGACAATGAATTTCAAACTTGTTTTGTGTTTCTCTCCCTTTCTCAGTTGTTTGGGATGCTCAGCATCTGTGTCATCACCTGCAGAAGCAAAAAGCATGATTACCAACCTCTGTATGCATGAGAGTAAAATGAAGTCTCCTGAATCCCCTTGTGGAACGGTCTCTTTACTGTGCAGCTAAAGACAGCCTCATTGGCACCATGAAGAAAATAGGTTTTGGAAGTATGCCAGTATTCCACATATTGTAATGCCTTTGGTTTGGTTTGCAAAGTTGTTGTTCAACTTGTATGCCGACATGAAACCACAGAGGCATGTTGTCAAGAATTTTTTATTTATTTATCTTTTTCAAAATAAAGAGGGTCTAAAATCCATTTTTCACTCTAAGTGCATCTCATATTTCCTCCGTAATTTTGATGGTTAATGTTTTCATGCAATATAGGTCGATAATACCCCTACAAAATACGGTATACTCCCCATCTACCCAACCCCACGAAGTGTAAGGAAAGATTAGCACAATAGAGCTTTACCAAATGTGTTGGAATCTTCTTTAGGTCCAAATTTTAAGTTGATAAAGGCACATCACTTTGTACACCATGTTACGTTCAGTGTTTTCTTTTTTCTGCCATTCAAATTCTTTATTGCTATTTACTTTAAGTGTTAAATTGTCTTCTGTGATGCAATCATGTATGTTTGTTATACCCATTAAATTTAATTAGTTCAGCAGAGGAATAAATCTGTGACTGTCGTTTATCAACATTTCTGTATGTTACTTTCTGAGGAAATGCACATGTGAATTTAGATAATTTGTGTAGGTGTTGACTTAAGTTATCTGTCTCTTGCTGACACATTTGTGAAGAGATAATTTATGAAAGTGTGGTGTGGACTGTCATTATCAGAAGTGTCCTATTGCCTCACCTTATATTGAATATTCGTTTTTTTCTGAAATGTTTCAAGAGAACTCAAATCATTGGATAAATTAGATGTTTAATATTTACATTTATTCATTTGGCTTACAAAAGAAGAAAACATAAGTGAATCATCGTAAGGAGACAGTGGTACAAAAGTGCCATATTACACAGTTTCATTAGCATCAGAATAGTATTCAAAACATATACAAGTGCAAATTATTTTAGTTTTTTTTTTTTTTTCTGTTAGTGACTAGTTAAGTGCTCTTGGAAAAGATGAGTTTTAAGTAGTTTTTTACATGGCATGATGAAGCTGAAAGTCTGAGAAAGTGTTTTGGTGCCTCTTTGTGTTGGTACAACAAGGCGATGTTACTTAGCTGAACGTAGGCTTCTAGTGGGTGTGTAGCTCTGTGAAATTTTGTTTTTAACTGCTTTTCACTGGTTAATGTCAGCTTAAATTACAGTGTGCTTTCAAATATTCTTCAAGACTTTTAGTTGAACGTAGTCACAAAACATTTACATATTGAACTTTAGAACCCAATGAAATATTTACCCTAACATGAAATATTCTAGGAGAATATGTAAATAGATGTAAGTATTCAGTTATAACTAAATATCTAATTTAAAGCACTAGTTTCAATGTAGACTTCGTCCTCTTTGTCAGGTTTACATCAATTGATATACAGAGGAGCCAAGCAAGGTTTCGTAGTGTTTTGAAAATTCTATTGAAAACTGTTTTTTAAAGAAATCAAAGTTATGCATCATGAGTATTAATTGTAATTATTAAAGGAATATTTTACTTCCACAATCAATATGTTATTTTTTAAAGCCATGCTTTATGTAAATAATTTTAATAATTTCATGACTCATTCTAAATCCTCTTGTTATTTAGTCCTCCTGTTATTATTTCCCAGTTTGACTATACGCCATTGCCGTTTTATCCACTAGATGTCGCTACAAGCCTAAACTAAAAATGTTAAGAAATAGAGTAGACAGACTATCATCTCCCTGCATCACCTGGCATTAAAGGATCAGAACAATTTGGGCTCTACATTATCAATGATAAGTATTACTGTTTAAAATGATCTGCACATTCTGTACATCTATCTTGGTGTTTTGGGTTGAGTCTAGCAGAGACAAAATACATTTCTTTAGTAATTGATTTTTAGAAACGTACTATAGAGAGAGAAATGTTCATTAATTTTAGATCTCTACTGTACATAACACTGGGAAATGAATACAAATATATGTGTATAATAGAGAACAATAATATGGATTCTGTTAATTCTTCCAGCTTTTTCTGCAGTCTTACCATTTAAACTCTTAACAGGTCACTGCCACTAAGAGCTGACTCAGGTGTTTGCACAGAAATGTATCTCAGCTCTTCATTTATCTAATTTCCTCATTTTGCCACTGACTCCAGTCAGGATGAAGCATTTGGAGGGCAGCCAATCTCGCTGCCTCGTCTGCTGGGGAATCCAAAGATACTGCATCTATGCATCATAGCACTGGTGGAACAGGAGTGCTCTTTTTTTTTTCCAGGAACTGCTGTACTTTCTGTTTGAGGTGGTTAGGTCATTGAACATTGTCAACTTGGAGTTGAATCACCTAAACAGTATAAGGGTGAGAGAAGTGAGTGTGCAACCGTACAAGAACAAGACAGAGAGAGAGAGAAGCAAAGCTCTGAAAATCTAATCACAGAGTGATCACTGTTGACTTCACTGCAAAATAAACTGAAATTAGCCAGCAATCAAATTCAATGGAAAACAGCTCTGATGTTTTATCACCATCATTAATGCCAGCAAGACTTGCTGGCTCAGAACAAGAAAATAAGCACGGGAATCATTCTAAGTTGCCATTTGTGTCTTCATGATTTACAAGTGATAGAATTAAAGGTGGAGTAAGCGATTCCTGAGAATGACTGTTGATATTTGAACACAACAGCCAAACAAACACACCCCTCCCTTCAGTGCTCCTTCAGAAGCTCCGCCCCCCAACAAATTCATGCAGAGGCAATAGTTTATTTTCCCATTTACAGAGCCAGGGCTGTGTACAAACTTCAGATTGTTTTCAGCGCACACATAGAACGGACAGCTAGTGGACCATGAAGTGATATTCGTGGAATTTGACAAAAAGTGTATTGGATTAAAATGACTTACTCCACCTTTAACAGGAAAAATACAAATACTGAACTTAAAAGAACAGTTCACACAAAAATTATAATAATCTCATCATTTACTCACCCTTATACCATATATCTTCTGCAGAACTCAAATGAAGATGTTTTGAAGGATATATAATATGTTTTGATCAATGGGCACCAACACTTCCAAGCTCCATAAAGGACATTAAGGCAGCATAAATGTAATCCTTTTCTCCATGTCATCTGAAGGGCACTGCGCAGCAAACAGAGACGTTCGCTAACATCTGCTTAGGTCTGCATTTGGTCATTTTTTTAACGTTCACTTCAGGACGTTCTCAGGACATTTTGGACGTCCGCAACGGGCCCCATTTTCGTCTGGTCGAATTTTTACAGATTACAGACACAAAACTTTGTTTTAAGGTTCGAATTAAACCTAAATCAGGAGTTTGAATCAGATTATACTTGAAAAACAATTAAAAAGATGAGAACTTGACAACGGAAGTAATGCCCTTGAAATATTCTCGTGAAGCATCACGGGACTTGAAAATGTGGATACTTCCATTTTTAAAAAACATATACTGAAGTTAGGCCTAATTCTTAACAGATTAGTAGCTAGTTCATCAACATTTAAATCAATCAAATCAAACTTTCATGATATTCATAACTACATTATTGTATTTTTTTTTTCTATAGACCTTTTTTAGTCAGTGATGGCGCGTATCCGACTTATTTAGCAGTGTAAATCTAGCAAATGTTTTTATATGATGTGGGTATCGATTACAGCAGCTGAGACAGTACAGTAAATTTGTCATCTTCTCCCATCTGACTCTTAATCCAACACTATAATTTTTCTTTTTTTCTGGAAAGTCATTTAAATGTTTTTTTTTTCTTTCTTTTGTTCCTGGAGCAAATGGGTAAGTGAAAATAATATTTTCTGTGGTCTTCCATTGACCGCTGTCGAAGTTTACCCTGCAATTGTTTACTTGCGAGATCCAAAACCCTGAGTGTGAAAAGTGCCTGCTAAGCATTGTATAATACAATGTAAGGTTTTAAGGTGCACCAAGTTCTTGTCCATGTCGTCTTAGACTTACACTGACACCTAGTGGCCTGTGTGCAGCATCATTCAAACGCAATAGATTTAAATTACTGATGCGTGTAAAAAAATAAATAATCACAATTCACAGTCAGCCATGATTACTTAAATCAATGAGTGAAAGTGTCTAATCACAGTACAGAGATTTAGCAAGTAGTATTTGGCTACTCATGCAAATCTAACATGGCAGCCCCCATGTGCAGACCCTTTACATGTAGAATAAAACAGCTTTTAAAGGTTACTGATATGACTGGAGTCTTTTTAATGAGGAAAATGTTGTTGTTTTTTGATGAAAATATGCGCCAGACCAGTGGTTTCCAACCTTTTTACCTTGAAGCCCCTCTACATACTTCTACACATACAGTACAGTACATCACTATGGATGCTATGCGTGTTTGCTCATGTGTGCGTGCGAGAGAGCACAAAACATAGATATATGGCCGTGAGTAATGCAAAATTAAGACTATAATACAATGATTTCTGGGAACGTGCATAGCCACAGATTTTGCATAACCGTGATAGATACTTAGAGTTTCCCGGTCATAATTATGACTTGAGGGGTCATTCACGTGCAACTTCCGTGTGGGAAACTCGTATTTACGATAATTCTGATAGCACATGAAGGCAACAGTAAGCCCTTTTCACTGCATCAGACAGACCAGAAGTCATTCATTTCCAATGGAGTGTCGCACAGGGGCTGCGTGAGGTTCTGGCCGTCTCTGGATTCAGATCCGATTTGAGTCTCAGCTGCGTTAAAATATTTAAACTCGTGCGACTAGTCCGTATGTGACCACCCAAACGGAAGTCATGTATTCATGCAAAACTATCAGCCCGAAGTGAGAAATATCAATAAAAAACCATTAGAAATATCAATAGAATAATAATGTAGAAGTCAAAAATGATTGTTTACATTGCAAATATCACAAAAAGCTTTTGAAATTACAGTAAACATGTGATTAAATGTGTACATGTGTCATTTATTTTTGCACACACAAAACCTACATATTTAAAATCACATCTATGAATTTCAGATTCATATTGCTAAATTAGGGTTGTTGCGGTTAATTATCATACTATTAACTATAAAAACAGTAATAAGGATAAATTATACTATTAATAACAAATACTGTGTGAATATTAATCCTGAATGTTACTGAATTCATTCATCTGCTCAACAAAATCACACACAGCAATGTCATTCTGAGGTAATTAAACCTTTATTTCTCCTTTAATGAACAAAATCCATTGCGACCAAAATGACAATTCATCACGATTGCCACCAGGGGGAGAAATACGACAGCTGTGTGCGAATGTTGGAGACAGTGAAAAGGCGGCTTACGGGTGAACTTTACTTCCCAACTTATGCCGGATTCACAAGTCCTCTGTGAGCGGCGGATGTGATTGTGAATGTCCAACGCGACCGCCCCGCTTAGGCCACCCTCACGGAGGATGTGTGAACCGGGCGTTACGTGAGATATTACGCAATGCTGGTGCAACCCTACCAAGGTGAATAGATGTTAAAACTGTCATTACTTTCTCACGTAGAGAAACAGTGTCTTTTGTGTTTTATCTAAATGCTTAAATACAGTTGTGGCCAAAAATATTGGCACCCTTGGTAAATATGAGAAAAGAAGGCTATGAAAAATATCTCCTTATTGTTTATCCTTTTGGTCATTCATTCAAAATATTCACAAAAATCTATCCTCAAATAGTTATCAAACAATTCTATATATATTTATCATATATATTTTAATATATATGTGTGGCATCCTTGTATTCAATACTTTGTGCAACATCCCTTTGCCAATATAACAGCTCTTACTATGGCCGTTTTCACACTCTCAGAGCGGTATGGGGATGGTGGCGAGGTTGTGTGTCTGTCTGCGGGTGAGAGTGGTAAGTCTTGTCGTCTGGGTTGCAATTATTTTTAACACCTGTCTCTTGTTGTAGTAATGACGGAGGGAGACTCAAAAGCCACACCAGCTCACCAATAGAGGGAGAGAGAGAGAGAGCACAAACTCGACTTTACTGAGCATTTACATTAACTGTTTTTAAAAATCTTTTCTTTTGTTATCTGATTGAGTGTTTGAATCTACATGAACAGACTGTGTTCAGAACCTGAGGCGGAAAAATAAAAAGCCTGCACTACTTCATTACCACCTGACTCCTCCATTGCCCAAGAGAACAGAACTTGTTACACAGGTGCCGAAACCTGAAACTTTGGAGGATGATGCCATCATGGAATCTTCACCGCTGGGTGAAGTCATAAAATCCCTCACCACCATCCAGCAAATCCAGCATCAAGCCCTCATAGAGTTACGCCTGGAGCAGGAACAGCGGTTAAAACGTTTGCTTTAGGCCCAAGTAGAGGACCTTCAGGTTTTACGGAGCCTAATTGACAATGAGGGGGCTGGAGCTGCGACTTCCCCGGAGCCCACTTCCCTTGTGACACTCATGAAGTTGGGGCCAGATAAAGATCCAGAGGCCTACCTTGACCTATTTGAAAAAAAATCTTCTCTGAATTAAGGGTCCTTCCCCCATATCTTCCACTTCTCTCTCTCTATCTCCGCTCTCCTTCCCAGCTTGGTGGGATCACCCCCACGAGTGAGGTAGGGAGGCCTGGGCTGGTCTTTTGGGGCTGCGGGGAAGCCGGGCACTTACAAGATCAGTGCTCTGCTATGGAGGTGGCAACACTGGCAATGCTCCGCAGGCCGCCCCCGATTGGGCAGGTTCTTATTGTGTACTGGTAAATCTAAAATGGATACATACTACACATTGGTGGATTCAGGCTGTTCTCAAACCTCCATTCATCAACACTTGGTGCAAGATGGGGCATTGGGCATGGATAAATGGGTAAGGGTGTGGTGTGTGCACAAGAATATTCACAGGTATCCAGTGGTTACCATTGAGATACTATTCAGGAGAAAAAAGTATAGAGTAGAGGCTGCGGTTAATTCCTGCCTCACCCATCCACTTATTTTGGGAATTAATTGGCCTTGTTTTAAGAATCTATTAAGAGAAATATGTGTGGATGAGTCCTGTAGAATGTTGTTTCTTTGTGTGACATGCGATGCTATGGCTGGATAGTTGGTGTCAGGGCCATCTATGTCTGCGCCGCATAATGGGGATCCCCAGAAAATTTCCCTCTTGAGTAGTCACTGGACGAGTCTCAAGCATGCGTTTGACCAAGTGAGAGAAATTGATGGTCAACCACTCCAGCCTGACGTCGTATTCACATACCCGTATATTTTTGGTATAATAGATAGGTGGTATAGAGTGATGCAGGACTCAAACGAAAGAAAATACAACAATTACAATTGTTAGTACAGAAGAGCTGTCAGGAAACCCTTTTCCAGGTGGCTCACCATAATGAAATGGCTGGCCATCTACGGCATGAGAGAACACTTAACCGAATAATGGCCCGTTTTGTTTTGGCTGGGTATTCACTGGGACATTGGTGGAGTACAGCGTGGTTGCGGCATGCTTTGAATGCCAGTTGGTGAATCCACCAGCCACCCCAAAAGTGCCATTGTGCCCTCTACCACTAATCAAGGTCCCCTTCAAAAGAATTGGCATGGACCTCATCAGGCCTTTAAAATGGACCTTATGCAGGCATCTCTTAGCATTAGTTCTGGTGGACTATGCAATGCGATATCCGAAAGCAGTGCCCCTGCGCAACATCTCAGCACGTAATGTTGCGGAGGCACTCTTCAGAATAATCTCCAGAGTAGGGATTCCAAAAAAACCTCACTGACCAAGGCACTTCCTTTATGCCATGAACACTATGCAAACTATACAAATTGTTAGGTATTACATCGATTCGCACCAGTGTTTATGACCGACAAACAGATGGGTTGGTGGAACGATTTAATAAAACCTTAAAAATTACGAAATTGGGTTAAGTGGCTCGACCCCCTGTTATTTGCAGTGCGAGGGGTCCCGCAAGCCTCCACGTGGTTTTCCCCATTCAAGCTAATGTATGGGCATTGGCCATGCCGCATACTCAATGTCATACAGGAAGCTTGTGAGGAGGGACCTTCAAACAGTAAAAATGAAATTCAGTACATTCATGATCTTAGAGCAAAGCACCACACCTTGGGTCGATTAAAACAGGAGAATTTGCTCTGAGCTCAGGAATGTCAAAGCTGACTGATGCTTTATATGGCCGTAATAGAAGAGTCGCACAGCGATTGGGCCAGCCAAGTAGTTCTGGTGCCTAAGAGCAACGGGTCGGTCTGGTTCTGTGTAGAAAAGTGAACGCAGTGTCCAAATTTGATGCGTATACAATGCCTCGGATTGACGAATTGCTCGATCGTTTGGACATGGCTCAATTTTATTCAACACTGGATTTAACAAAGGGTTATTGGCAGATCCCTTTAACTCCAATCTCCTGAGAAAAAACTGCTTTCTCCACACCGTTCAGCTTACTCAAAATTGTGACCCTTCCATTCGGTTTGTTCGGGGACATAGCCATGTTGTTTCATCATCTCATGGACAAAATTCTCAGTCCCTATACACAGGGCTGGCCCTAGGGTTTTGGGGGCCCTGCAGGTTTCTGAACCAGCTAAAGGATGTGCATGAAGCACAAATCATGCCCTCAATGATGGGACGATCTGGCACAAATTAAGTCCTAGAGTACAACAAAACATGATACCCCCTGCCCCCATTGCCTATGAATAGAATATATCTGCTGTAAATTAAACAAAAAGCCATTGTTTTAGGGAACATGATTGTTTATTTAAAAATATATTAAAACATATTTATATCTATAGATTTAACAATTCAAAGAGCAGATTTAACAAAGTGCAAAGAACAGGCTATAAATCTAATTCTTAAGTCCAAATACAAAAGTGCAATAAAAGAAAAAAATCTCTAAACAAGGTAAACTATAATACAAAAGTGCAATAAATGTACAATAAGAGATAAAAACTCTATAGCTCAATATGGCTATTCACAGCCAGAACAATGGCCTAGGCTTCAGCAATAACCATGGGTTGCCTGTGCCTCAGAACTTCTGCTTCCTTGTCTTTCTAGAGGCAAAGTCATCTATAACTGCATCAGAACACATCTGGTTGCCAACTTCGTGGTTGATGCTAATAATAGCCAGTCCACTTAGGCACTCCTGAGCCATGGATGACCTCAGGTAGGTCTTCATTAATTTCAGCTTGGAAAAGCTTCTTTCTGCAGATGCAACAGTGACTGGAAGGGAGCATGCTATTCTCAGCACTATCCAGAGGTTTGGGTACAATTCGGACAGCTCAATTTGGTGGATAAAGGAAAGCAGCTCCATTGCTGTCATTTCTGATTTTGGAAGGTCTGGAAGGCTCTGGATCTCCCTCACTAGCTCTCTCCCAACAAGGTCAGCTGCATCACCACATGTGAGTGTCTCTTCAAGCTGTGCACACTGGTTTCCAAGGGTGGTGTCATCAAGATGTTGGAAGTTCAGGAGAACTCCAAATGTATCTCTGACTTCTCCTAGAGACTGGAAACAGTCATCCAAAGACTGGATGCCACTGTCCACCACAACATTGAAGTAGGCAGTTTCAAGTTTCTCAATGGCATCAGCCACTGGTTCATCAGCTGCCTCATAGGCAAAGAGTGCTTCTCAGCGTCTTTGTTAAAGCACTGCCTCCACATTCATTGTTTCACATAGATCTTTTGCTGTGGTCTGAGCATCTCTGAAGCCAGTGGCCCTGTAATTCACTAACGATGCTCTGGTGTTGTCTATTAGACTGACATGTTCACAGATTGAAGATGATTACTTGTAATAGTAATCTTGCTCAAAATGTCATACCAGACAATGGTGCGTATTTGGAAACAGAATGATCCTATTTCTTCAGATAGAGACTGGGCCTCTTGTCTCACAGATGGATCTTTTGCCTCATCTCTGACCTCAAGTAAGGCATCCCTGACTTTGTCTGAATGGAAGCGTAAAGGCTCAATGCTATTTAGTCAGCTTTCCCTCCTTGTGGTTAAATTGAGCATACGTGCTCCACATGGAACTGTAGGGAATAAAGGAAATGCGACTGTGGCAGGGCGGAGGGCGGGGCCGGGTCGTGATTATACACACCCGGTCCCTTATCAGGCTAATTAAGCCTCCAAGAGGGATATAGGCCGATTGCGGGTGGTGGTACGGGAGAGAGAGATCGTTTATGGACATGTCCATCTTGTGTATGTGTTTGTCTTTTGTTCAAGTTTATAATTAAAATATTATTTATATTGCCAAGCCGGTTCTCGCCTCCTCCTTTCCCGTGAGCTCACTTTACAGCAACATTTAGAAGTGAACTTTAAATTGCCTCATTCTCACACCATTATTTGTAATGATATTTGGTATGCTAAATTTAGAAGGGAATTTAGGGTCTTGAAATATGTGAGCTGTGAACTAAATTAAACTGTCCTTATTTTATCTTATTAGGTAAGGAAATTTATAATGGAATTAGTCTCATTCGACAACCATTTAAAATTAGATAAATTACAAATAACTAGATTATTTGTTTTAACAGATTCTCCACCATTAAAATTGTAATACAACGTTTCCACTCACAATTTCTACTATAAGGAATTAGCTTTAATAAGTGAATTATGATTAATTCACTTATTGGAGTGATATTATTCTCATGGCTTATTGAAAATAATATCACAAGTATTTAGGTACAGCTTTGGAACTAAATCTTTTAGAAACAGGGGTGAGATTATTTATCAAAATATACCACAGTCATTCATCTTTGAATATAGACAAACTTTTTTGCTATTCTAAACATAAATCTAATCTAACACATATATAAATTAGGTTGGTGAAAAGAGTGACAGAATGTGAAATAAAATGATCAATACAGTGAAAATGAACTTTATGGAGTCTGTTGACAATACCTTAAGAACCATTTATCCTTCTTTGTGTCTACATCGATTTGCTATTGGATTACCCAAATTATTTAATTAATACACCAGCACTTTGCGCACAATACTGGAGATGTACTTGTGTGTCTTTGTGGTGTTTCCTTGCGTTCTTTGTATTGTTTGGTTCTTAGTCAAAAGTTCGTTCCGTCTATGTTTTTAACCTCTGTATGATCGAAGTGTTATTGTCTGTATGAATTATGAGGTTAGCTGTGAAGTGAGGCCTTCTCATTCCTTCTCGGGATGTCGAGTCACAAGCTTACTTGGGCCTCATATGGCATGGACCTGGCAGTCAGCAGAGCGACCAGCATGTGCAGGCAGAAGAGAAAAGAGCAAGAAGGAGCCAAGAGAAGAGAGGATGAAGAGACAAGAGGAAAGAGAGTCTGTTCTTCCTGTTTGGAAATATTTGAACTGAAATTGGACACATCCCCAAAGGTGTCCTGCACCAATCAGAAGTGACTTTTCAGGGTCACATGGTCAACTGGGCTGTCTAATCCGACAGTCGATTTATGGTTCTTTGTTCCAGAGTCTTAAAAATCTCCCACTCAAAAATAATGCATATTTAATCATGAGTTTTTATATCTTGAGAATGGAACAAGATACATGATATTCGTTGTCATCAGCTTTCTCTGCATACGCCAGCAAACACTTACATACTAAACATGAAATGTTTTATGGAGGTTACACGTGTAGATAACAAAACATGAAAAACCCTGGTTACAAAATCATATTTGTTTTACACAGCATTGTATTTGATCAAGTTAAGCCTTATAGTTACCATTCTTAGTAGAATGAGATGAATCATACAAAATTAAAGATTATATTTATCAATTATTGGTGATTGCACATCGCAGGTCCATCAGTTATAATCATTAATTTGTCAAGTACAAATGATACCACAGTTCAAAGCGATTTTCAGCATTATCTAGCAAGGCTAGATTAAGTTGAAATGTCTTAAGAGTTGTGTAAATCTGATGGTCCTTGTAATCTTACACAGAACAGCCTGGTTTAGTCTGTGTGGGTGTTCCTGTTGAAGGCCTGTAATTTATGACATTGAAACATTCCAAACTGAAAGGCTGGGTTTTTCCTCGTTTCAAAACATGTTGCTGGAATTCTTCTGCATATATTATCTTACAGAACATAAAACGCAAGAGGGTTCCTCTCCAGCATTCTGGCTTGCACCCCTTTGTTCTTCCCCTTCATGTTAGCTCCATTGTCATAAGACTGGCCTCTGCAGTCCTGAAAGGGGATTTTGAGCTCCTCCAGTCTGTTCAGAATAAGAGTGGATAACCCAAGACCTGTAGATTCAGGAGCTATCAGGAACCCAAGAAAATGTTCATTGATTTGAGGAGTTTTGTCAAGGCAGATAGTTATGATTACGACAGACATCTGCTCCTGGTGGCTGATGTCTGGGTTGCAATCCAGAATAATTGCTAAATATTTTGACTTCTTAACTTTAGCCACCAATATATTTAGGACTGAGTCACTGATACAGGTGATTAGCTCATTTTGGATTGTTTTGCCCAAGTATGTGACATAATTCCCTCCACATGCGCCTGATATGCTCTTTTAAAACTGGGTCAAACTTGGCTATTAGTTCCACTTCATTGAGAAAGTTCCCATTATTGTGGCAATGCAGGGTGTCAACAGAACCTCTGAATGCAAGGTTTCTCTCTGCTAGAGACTGGATGATTGAAACTAATCAAATTAGCACCTCTCTCTGTCTCCTCTTCTCTGCCTCCAGGAGGTCAATTTCGGTTTGGTCTATTGTTTTCCCTTTTTGAAATGGAGCTCTAGTTCCTTCTAAGGCTTTAAGTTGTTTACATGTTCTGTGCTGTTTTCATGTATCCCCAGTATCGTCCCAATATTCATCCAGTTCTGTATTAAGCTTTGCAGATTTTTTTGAGAATAATTTACAGCAAAAACAGTAGACAGCATCCTTCTTTTCTGAATACATCAACCAGCTACGTCTAATTTTCTCCCCATTAACAAGTGACCTTAACATGTAACAATGGGGGAATCTTCTATTTTGTCTTTTTGGAAAAACAAAGTCTTGGTTCAACTGTATTGGCCCACTGATAACCATATCTACCCTAACTGTATCAGTTATGTGTGATGGCCAATCAGTTGGATCAATTGGTGAACCAGAGGCAGAAGAGGACGGAGCTGAACTTGCGGTCATAGTAGATGTAGGAACATTGTGAGGGAGACCAGTCAATGTTGCTGCAGCACCAGAATGACCAGCAGCTGCTGGTATCATGAGATAAAGATAAATTAGATATTTTCTAAATAAAAAAGCTCTCAATTCAAAGAGATCTTTTTCTTTATCAATGTGCCATAAGAATAAAGATGCAAAGGATAATGTTATGTAAACTTACCAGCTTCATCCTCACTGGAGGTATTGAGATGGAGTACCTGTGTACCACTAAGACCAGTCAGCATTGCTGTACCAGAATGCTGTACAGTTGCTGCAGCACCAGAATGACCAGCATCTGGAGAAGACAGACCTGGTATCATGAAATAAAGAAGAGGAATTAGATTTAAACCTCTCATTTCAGAGAGAGAATTTTACCAATAAGATACCATTAGTAACTGTAGTAAGGGCCATTTGAACTCACTAGCAGTGTCATCGGTGGAGGTGGTTTGTGGTCTTGTACCAAAATACTTAGTGCTTCTGATGAGAAGGAAATTATACATACAAAAAATGGATTGAAGGAGCATTACAATTAACCCTTTCCAGCCAGAGCCCAAAATTCTGAAAATTCCATTCTGTGCCAGAATATGGTATTCATATACAAATTCATATTATATTCATATTCATATAACATCACACACCTGAACTGTATATACCACATTGAAGAGAAGAACTAGGGATTTCAAAAGTTATAAATATATGTATGATTATTTAAGGCTAATCATCATTTATCAATAAGATTTTACACAGCAATTTTTACAAAAATCTTCTCCGGCCACAATACTTCATCCGACAATTGCATTTTCAACCATTTTATTTACAAGCTAGAGGGAAACTTAGATTGTATGAAATATACATAATTTTGTGGGCAATGTAGAACAGCAGACAGATTACAAATATAATCTATTGTTTAAAAGTTATGACCATTCTAGTTATTAGTGTGAAAACGGAATAAAACAAACACATAGAATGTTAACATGGGAATAACTGTTCCCAAATTCAAACGCTCTGGCTGGAAAGGGTTAAAGCACACAAAAAGTAGCAAAAGAGTGTAATAAAAGAAGCCAAAGATTGTCTGATTCGTCAAGGAGGAGATGGGTCAAGGAGTGTCTGGCAATCAAGCGGGCCATCCATACACTCGGCTACTACCTGCTGGGGTGGGCCTTCACCCTCTGTTCAGATCACGCCCCCACTCCAATGGGTCCACCGTATGAAAAATACCAAGCGCGGATCACCCATTGGTACCTGGCACTTCAGCCGTTCAAATTTGAGGTGATCCACAGACCAAGAGTGCAGATGGCTGTGGCTGATTTCCTCTCCAGGAATGGGCAGGGAGTTGGGTGAGCCAGGTGGTGGGAATATGTGGGGATGGGGGCATGGTCATGTGTCTGTCTGTGGGAGAGAAAGAGCGGTAAGGATCTTCACCTGGGTTATAATTATCTCTAACACCTGTCTCTTGTTGTAGTAATGATGGAGGGAGACTCAAAAGCTGCACCAGCTCACCAGTACAGAGAGAGAGAGAGAGCATGAACTCGATGTTTACTGAGCGTTTCCATGAACTGACTGAGTGTTTAAAAAATATTTTCTTTTGTTATCTGATTTAGTGTTTGTATCTACTTGAACAGACTGTGTTCAGAACCTGAGGCAGAAAAATACGAAGTCTTGCCTGCACTGCTACGATGCCTCCTGACTCCTCCATTGCCCAAGAGAACTGAACTTGTTACAAACGTGTATCTGTGAACAACCCAAGTGGTCTCAAGCACCTCTAAAAGGACCCAAAAGCAAACCGTATGCAAACCACATCAGGAGGAGGTCTGAGTATGGTTCTTTTATGGGTCCTTTTGTTGTTCAATTGATTTGTGCAATGTGAAAGTGAGGAGGTACCAGTCCATTTGCATTTTATGACACTAGTACCTCATGGCTTGCCATACATAGCTGAATTTCATACTTCATATTCCAGTCACAATTTACTGGCCACATATTTTTATTTGTGCAATGGCAAGTGTTCTTGGCTCATACACACAATGTAAATGACATGCAGGAGGAGACGCTTACTTGCTCTATTACTCTCGAGATGATGGATTCAAATGTTTTCCCTAATGCGAAATAAGGTCTTATTTATGTTTTATTTAATTTAATTAAATATACATAAATTCTACGTAGGTTTATCAGAGAGCCTTAACATAACGTGATTTAGGACAGAAATGCAGTATACATTCTTACTATTGCATAATGTAATATAATTGGCTGTATTGTCTGGGTTTCATAAATGAAATAACATATAAAATATTATGTTTTATGTAATTCTATCACTGTGTAATAATTTTTTATGAAAAATTCTATATTTTATAAATCATTAAAAGTAATCATATAGCCCCATTTTATTATACGATTTCAAGTTAAATATTAATAAATTACTATTTAGTTGTAGGCCTATCTGTCAAAAGCATACGTACACCTTAAGAAGAATGACAATTTGTATGACAATTGCTTATCATAATAATCGCAATTATTTATAAAAAATTATTGTCAGCCAAATTTCATAATCATGACAGCCCTAGCTGCAATGGGGTCTGAGTTCTTAAGGAGCAGTGGTGTGAACAACAAGGGGTCTGAGACCACAATAATGTGAAGAGGACCAAAAAAAGAAACTGGGTCCTCTTTTAAGTCCACTATTATTGTGAACACCAAAAGCATTTAGGCCATTTGCGGCTGGTTCAATTTAACCGAACTGAGTTCTGTTACCTTAAAATGTACTATAAGTGAAACCACCCTAATGAGGTTGGAGAACACATCGCAAGTGATCCGAGATTATTCCTCCATAAAGAATCTCTCCAGATCTTTCAAATTCAGAGGTAAACACTGGTGGTCTCTCCTCTTCAGTTCACCCCACAGGTTTTCTATGGGTTCAGGCCATGGGACTAGGATGGCCATGGCAGGACCTTGATTTTGTGGTCAGTGAACTATTTTTGTTTTGATTTTTATGTGTGTTTTGGATCATAATCCTGTTGGAAGATCCAACCACATCCCATTTGAAGCTTTCTGGCAGAGGCAATCAGGTTTAGATTTTTTATCAGTTGGTATTTGATAGAGTCCATGATGCCAAAGTGTGAGGTAATCATAAAATACAGAATAATTAAATACAAAGCACTGTCGTCATGAAATAAAACTGGGCCATACCTGACATTCCGCTTGAGTAAAACTTGCCTGTCAGAGCGTCTAAAAAGGAGAAACCCCAGCATTATATCTTAAATGCATCCTTTATTAAAGTTCAAATAATAAGGAAGCAGGTTGTACAAATAAGCACAAAAGAGATTTTCAAACTTATCCAGCCTGATACACTGTCTCATGCAGAGGTGTTCATGATTGTCATGTGCTTGCTGCATCTAGTTTCACGTGATGGCTCACGACATAGTGAATCATAATGTATGTGTTACGGCGTGTCACTTAAAATTGGTGATTCAAGCTCTATTAAGAAGAGAGAGTTTGTTTTTTGTGAGTTAAAGATGAATCTAAGGTGAGAGAGGGTAGTCTTAGCAAAATGCAATAAATGGTTTTAGACCAATTGGTTGTCTTTTTTGGTTTGTCTTCCATTATAAATATCTACATCTCCTTACATATATTTACTTAATGGTTCCCATGGATCCTTTAAATGTCTTAAGTTCAGTTACAAAATGTAAGGTCATAAAAAGTCTTCAATATCTTAAATGATAAAACAAAAATTTTAATTTATTTAAGAGATCTTAAATTTAGGGGTGGAAAAACAGGAATCGTGATATGACCTAATGTGAGTATCAATCTTCAAAAGAATCTGATTTATTATATGTTTAAGTGCATGCGCTGCGTCCATCAAAGTGAAAACGCGGCACTTGTATTTTCTCCAAGCATGTGGGGCTTGTGAGTGTTTCCAGCTGTTGCAGAGCACTTCGCAATCATATCGGAAATTTATGACAAGCAATCATTAAAGATCAACTGTTGATGATAATATAGTGTTGATGAAATGTGACAATGTTTACTTTTAATTGTTTATATTGTAATACATTTTAGATAATTGTAGGAGTGCACATTTTATATCCCTTATTTGTTTGAATGAGCAGCTGGAAACATTGAAGTAAAAACATTTCAAAATAAGAGTCCCCGTTGTATTTCAAAGTTAAAGTGCCTTTTAAAATGAAAAGTTCAACACTTTAAATAAAATAAAATCCTGCTTATAATACATTAACCAATTTTAATGCTACTAAAGGCACTCAGTCAAGAGAAATTAGTGTTTTCTCGTTTTCTTGTTATGATTGTTTGATTATTATAATGACACACTAGACAGCAGTAGGTCTACATTTATCTACATTTATACTTACGAGTCCTACATTTGAATACAAATCCTCTATTTCTCCACCATTTACATACACTTTAGACATCACTCTCTGTGTTTACATGAATACCGCAGCAAGACGGGCATTTTGGCTTAATTTTTAAAAGTATGACCGTTCAGGTGCATTAGCACAAGAATTTTCAGAACACGTGCATGTTCAGCACACATACATATGCCACCTATCAATCAAAAAGGGCGCAGCTGTTACTAGAGTGCAAATTTGATAGTGAATTATAAAATTAAATGCTCTGGATTACTTTCAACAGCAGAATATGAACATTCTAATAAGTGACACAGGCCTAGGCTATCACCAAAATAGCTGGTTATTTGTCTGTTATTGATGTCACGTTTTAATCAGTCTGCTTCTCTGATTGGGCAAGTAAAATTCTCTTTCACTTGCCCCTTCAAATATCCACTTGTCCCGGACAAGTGGACAAGTGTTAATGTCGAGCCCTGTGAGTCATAAAAAAAATTATGCAAAAGTGGTTACCTGTGTTGAACTTGGTCCTAAGATGCTGAAAATAGTTAAATTGTCAGAGCCGCTGGTAATACAGTGAATGTTAGATAATTGGTTCTAGTGTGTGTGTGTGTGTGTGTGTGTGTGTGTGTGTGTGTGTGTGTGTGTGTGTGTGTGTGTGAGCACGAGCTGTAAAGTTGTTTAGATCATCACTTTTACAGTCATTATAGGGTTTTATTACCATGTCATGGTAACCAAGTTGTAAATTTGGCTATAACTTTACACAGAAAAGGTTAGTAAGCTAAGTAGTGGTCGACCGATATATCACAGAGGCTGAAAAATCGGCCAATATTCTGACTTTATTAATTATCGGCATCGACCAATATATTTTGCTGTTTGGACGATTTTTTTCTTGAGGTAGGGTTAGGTTAGGGTTGGGGTTAAGGCTAACCCTCTGAAGCATGTATTCTTTCAGATAGAATCAAAACTTCAGGATTAGGATCAAAAGTTCTCTTATTCACAAATCATGATGGTCAGTCTGTGACAATCCAGGCAGTCGATCCAGGCTGTTTAAACTCTCGAGATTGCTGCTGCTCGCTGGATCCACACAAGTATGTGAGTGCAACCAGTGTCTTTCTATCAAGTCAGTCCACTGTCGGCCATGTTTTGAATGCTCTCGAGAGGCTATTTCCAGTCATGACAGTGCAGCTCCAATCTGCTTGAATGGGGAAAAACCAAAATCTCCAAAACGGTTGGTCAAGATTACGCTCAAAGAACATATTTTAAATCAGCAGTACAATCTGACAACACTGGCATCATAAATAGTGCTTCTTTACCTCAGATTACCCTAAAAAACAAAATTTTCCCAACTTTTATAGCTAATGCGCATGCACGCTCTCGAGTTGATTGACAGGCGCTGTCTGTATCTAAAAGGTGATTGTCTCTTTTAATTGTAAGGCGGGACTTCCTATCTACATCTGGCTGCATTTGGGCATTCTAATTTCTCCCACTCATTTTAATAGAAGTGGTCCATCTCTACTAAATAGTCTCTGGTGCAACTTCAAGGTAAATGTGCCTCACGTGTGCTAAAAGTAAATGTCTTATTCACTATGTACTGTATGTACAATTGGTTTGATTCAGTATTTTTGGAGTAAATGTGATTGCTGGACTACTGTATGTACTGTTATTTCTTTCTTAATATATTAACAATTTCTTTGTGCAAATAAATTAATACAATTTTATGAATAAACAGAAATCAGAAGAAACTGCTATCTACCATTTAAAATACAATGTTATTTTTATTTATTTTTTTTTTACAAAAAGTTAAAGGTTTGTGTTAAACTGTGTAAATATAGTGTTAAATAAAGAGTTTTTTTATGTTTATGTTATTTACTATTTTATATTGTTTGACTGCATTCTATCAGCCACCCTGCTCTCTGGATAACAGCATCGACCATTTAAAACCCCATATCGGTGTTGTGATTATACTTTTGAAAGTATTAGAGAGTATTTTAACATAAAAACATTGGCCCCCATTCACTTCCATTGTAAGTGCTTCACTGTAACCCACTGTAACTCCTTTTTAGAAAAGGAGGGATGACTCCAAATATTTTTAGGTGGTAATCAACATTATGCCACAAACGCTGTGGATTGAGCTTAATTTAGAGTGAACCTGGAATATTCCTTTAAAAGGACAAGAACTTCAAATACTTCAATACCTAAATTAGTTTATGTAATTTACGACGTTCACAGAGGCCATTTGGGGAATGTTTTAGGGACTTTTTAAATGATTACTGATAACTTAACCTGTCCTATTAGCAAGAGGTCACAATATTAAACTGGCAAACAAAATGTAAAAAAAATGCAACAAATCAGTTAATATCAAATGAAAGGTAAGGATCTGTAAGATATCAAACAATACATAAAGTAAAATTAAAATGATTTTTTTTTTCCATAAAAAAACTGCTTTGTTTTGTGTCCTCATTTTGCATCAACTCCATCAGATTTTTTTTAGAATCCTGAATAAATCAGACAATGTCATGGTCATCTCTGAGTACCCTTTTCCACTTCCTGCTCATGATAGATGCAACAGTAGCACACATGGTCTGGTAATTTTTATATATTTCAAACAAACAATGTTTAAGTCTCTTCGATCACAGCTTTAACATGTCAACACCGTCATCCAATTGTGATCATTTCTGTTATGAATTGTGAAATAATATAATAATAAAAAAAGAAGTTTTAGAAGCAGCTTTAGCTGAAGGAAAAAACTATATGGCTCCAGTGTACAACACATGGTTAAGATGGAAAAATATTCAATTTTTGTCAGACTTTTCAAAATAGTGTGAAAACAGAAAAAAGACAACATTTATTTTATCACTTAACTCCTTTACTGACCACCATTATTAGATAATTAAAGACTTTACACTCTTGTTGGATGGATGAAATTAAAATAGCATGCTTTTAGTGTGTCTGACAGAGTTGACAGTAATTATAGAAAGATGCCAGTTATAAAGCTAATACATTTTCAGAAAAAAATCCCTTCTTTTCTTTAAAAAAGCTAAATTCTGGGGGCCTGGGTAGCTCAGCGAGTAAAGACACTGACTACCACCCCTGGAGTAGTGTGTTCGAATCCGAGGCGTGCTGAGTGACTCCAGCCAGGTCTCCTAAGCAACCATATTGGCCCGGTTGCTAGGGAGGGTAGAGTCACATGGGGTAACCTCCTCGTGGTCGCTATAATGTGATTCGCTCTTGTTGGGGCACATGGTGAGTTGTGCTTGGATGCCGCAGAGAATAGTGTGAAGCTTCCACATGCGCTGTGTCTCCACGGTAATGCGCTCGACAAGTCACGTGGTAAGATGCGTGTCTCAGACTGGTGGTCTCAGATGCAGAGGCAACAGAGATTCATCCTCCGCCACCCAGATTGAGGCGAGTCTCTATGCCACCATGAGGATTTAAGAGTACATTGGGAATTGGGCATTCCAAATTGGGGAGAAAAAGGGGAGAGAAAAAAAAGCAAATCTCTAGGTTAATGTGAGGCGCTTAGAATGGAAGTGAATGAGGTCAATCCGTAAATGTTAAAATACTTACTGTACAGCCAACATAAAATGAGAGATAAAAAACCCTTTCATATCCAATTTTACAACTTGGTTGCCATGACAACATAATGCTGTATAACTGAAAACAACCATAAAAACAACTGCCTTTAAACCTTTCAAAAATTGGCCCCATTAACCTCCATTGTAAGTGCCTCACTGCACCTCAATTTTTGCTTTTTTTTTTTTTAAAGAAAACGAGGGACAAGTCTAAATTATTTTTTGTGATAATCAACATTATGCAGCAAATGCTGTCGATTGAGCTTAACTTTTATGGAACCTGGAATATTCCTTTAAAAAATGGTTTCATCTTTCTTACATAATATTTGAGGGCATGACAAAGTCTTGAAAACAATTGCCATGTTTACATATATTTGCCTTGTCAAATGTTTTGTGATGGGGGAATATGTGTTTGTTTGTTTTAAACAAACACATATTCCCCCATCACAAAATGTTTTTCATAACACAAATAACTACATTATTACCGATGATTAATATGGTGTGTGGTTCAGTGATATTTCCGTTAAGGAAAATATCATTAGCCATTTTTGTACTGAATAACAACCCCATAACATTCAACCATAAAACATTTTTGAATGTACAGGATGAAGTGCTCTATACAATCTTTTCTGTATCAAATATAATTTAAATTATAATTTGTGATGTATACAAGGCACACCAAAACAGAGTGATACCAGAATTGACTCAGTAATCATTACTGAGTAATGTATTGAAATTGTAAGGCTGTTCATACTAATGTTAATGAGAATGAATACAAACCTTTCTTTCAATCAGCTGTATTAATTTTCTCAAATGTTTTAAGAAATAGAAAGGAAAAAGGACAGGATCTTTTCTTTCTTTTTTTTTTTTTTTTGATATCCAATAAAATCAACTTTGTAAAATAGCACATTGTAAATAATAGACCTACAGCTTTCTCTCAGATTATTTGTTGTTGCCATTTATATCCACTTACTTATATATCCACTTTAAGATGCACTTTATGCCCCCACGACCACCAGCAAACCCGATGACACAGACCATTGACACAGCGCGCAGGTGTCAGGATCACCGTTTGAGTGACGGGAACGGGCGTGACGTCATAGAGGGGGCACCAACGAGTTTTGCCAAAGAAAAGTGGAGGTCCACAGTGGAGAAGACGTACAAAATGCATTCTGTTGAACGCTGAACATCATGTGAAGGTTCCCTCGGCGGTGTTTCCCAGTGACACTATCGCGGGTAAGATCTATAATATTATTCTATGATAAGATGCGCTATCCGGAAAAATCTTCACCGCGCAGTAACAGCAAACTGACACAGTATAATCTCCGTTTACCGGACTGCATCAGTCTAGGGTTTAATAACAAACTCTGAACTACGAAAACTAGACGCTCGTCTCTTTTTTTGTCCCTCAAACATAGAAAACCAGTGGAGCAGCTGACAATGAAAGGCGACGGTTAGAGCTCCAGGAGCATCGCTGCCTTTGTAGTTTTTTCCGCGGATGGGCCGGAAGATAAGAAGAGTGTTGTCAAAATCTGATTTTATACTCAATTTCATTGCCTTTCCAGACTCTTGTGTCACTTCTGAATATACTTGCGAGCAAAACTGTTCTTATTCTATAAATACTGCTCACAGGTTTATATCTCTATCCGTTCAGAGTCAGAAGGATCAATTACAGACGTGCCGTGTTGCCACACAAAGGCGAATGAATGCATCGCCGCTGCCTATTGTGTGTGCGTGTGTGTGTGCGTGTGTGTGTGTGTGTGTGTGTTTGCGACTGAACCAACAGCCTTGTGTGTGCTTTCTTTGCCTACATTCGCATGATTAACAAGTTCTCCATTTTTTATTATATTTAATTATCTCGTTTCCAAACAGATTATTTGCTTGTGCAAATAACACAGCTTATTTGCTTGTATTATTTATAATCAGTCAGCGCAACGGATCTATGTACATAAACCCTTTAAGCTAAATTTGGCTGGATCGTTCAACGGCAAATTGCATCAGCTTGCATGGTCAGCGCCATAGTCGCATGCATTATTTATAAAGTTTGGCTCACCCACTAGTGGTCCATGGGTTTAAGAATAGATTCTCGTGCTTGATAGAAACCCATTGTGATTTTGAAAGCGGGAAGTGTAATGCCCATACCAGAGTTTAAAAGATAAAAAGTTGTAGATGATATATGGCTTGAGGTACAAGTAAACTCTCTAAACGAAGTGGAAACCTTGAAACGTCACTTTGGTTATGGGGTTAAGGAAGACAGGCTGACAGACAGACTGTATTCAATCTTAAAATCACAGATGCACTCTTGCTAAATTGGTATTCAAAGCTGAAGTTTGTCATTTCTACGCCACCCATACGGAATTGCAAAAATAAATATAAGTTTTAAATAAAATTAAACAACTTTCCAAATATGCCAAACCTTTGCTGTTGATCGAACAAATAGATAGTACCGCCCCCAACTCACGCCATTGGTTGAGTCAATGTGGTTGTGTCAGGCTAGACAGGCTGCTAAAAAAAACAACAACAAAAAACAAAGGAATTTTTATAGCACCACAGAGAATCAGTGTCTAGAGTTTCTAGAGGTTGTGATCCTACACACCCGGTCCAGTATCAGGCTAATCAAGCCTCCGAGAGGGATAAAGGCCGACTGCAGAGGATGGTGCAGGAGAGAGAGATCGTTTGCGGACATGACCGTCATGCGTGTTATGTCTTTTGTTTAAGTTTATCATTAAAATATGATTTATATTGTCAAGCCGGTTCTCATCTCCTCCTTTCCCTTGAACTACGTTACAATAACATTGAATTTTATACTTGTGTTTCAGTTAAAAATGTGCCAGTTACTTTGTGCATTTCTTCTTCACCAGAGAAAATAGCTCCAAAATAACCCAAAGCATCAAGCACTCTCTCTGCTCTCTGCACTGCTCACAACACTCTGTTTTAAAGTAGTGTTGGTGTTGTTTCTTTCTTAAAACAAAGTGTTTTTGAACTAATCTTTTAAGTGAACAAATAGTTCTCGTTCACTTACATTGTTTCATTGGTGAATGACTCTTGTGTTGTTAAACGAATCAGTTGAGTCAGTGATTGCTCATAACAAATAATATATTTTTATCTTTTTTTGCATTTGTCACAACCGGAGTAAATATGCAATTTCCAGAAATGGTGACTGAACGAATCAGTGAATGAAATCAAAATTATTGATTTGGAAAGTCACAAACACAGAGAAGTGGAGTAATACGCTAACAAAAGTATTTTTGCAGGTTGTTCCGTTTACTTCATTTAAATGAACTAAAGCAGCACAGTTGTATGCAACATTTTGTTAGAACTTGATTTAATTGGGTTCTATCCAATGACATTAAAAAATGTATGTTTACGTTTGAGATGGGACTACATAAAAACTTGTAGCATTGATGTAACTAGGCAGGGGATTTCCATTTCCCAGCATGCTTTGCATGGGTCTGGATGGGTGAATTATGAATTTATTAGCAAGATGAGAATAGGAGGAAATTTGTTAATGTTTTATGTTCTGTAATATTGGTATTTTAAAAGAGTCTCTTTTAACATTGTGGTGATGATTGGCGCTTGTGTGTAGGTTGAGGATGGACTTTCACTTTCAAGATATGTTTGATTCGAGTGCTGTTTATCTCGCAGTTTTCATCAAATTGACAGAGCAGTTTTTACCCTTGCTCACCTGGCAAATACTAATGATAAATAAAATAAATATGGTTGGATCAACATAAGAAATATATTTAAAAGGAAAATGATTCAATTGAGTTTGATTAACCTAATGAAGTTAAGTTAAAATTACTATAGTACATTGATTTGACCTAATTTAACTAAATTATGTTGGTTTAATGAAAATGACTTAATCTGAATGAATGGAATTAAATAGCTTCTAAATACTTTCTCAAATTCAATAAAGTAAGGGTAATGACATAATTTTTTGAGTGCAACACAGCTTGCCAATCAGACTTCAGAAATTGAACGAACTGTTGTATAAAATAATAGAGAAAGCATTCTGAAAACTAATTTGAGTTTGTGAAAATCTCAGGTTTGCAGTATTTCTAATATATAACATATTTATATTTGTTTTCATCCATTGCCTTTCCCATATTGCTTTATTGTGGATGTGCTTATCTAATTATATTTCTTCTCTCTCTCCCTTTCACTCTCTCTGTCTCTTTCTTGCTCTCGTTCTAACTCTTTTCTTTCTCCGCTGGAAGGAATGCATAAGGAGCATGACAGATAACTGTGTCAGGAACATGGAGGGTACAGGACAGCCTGGAGCTGGAGATGGCAAGTGGAAGCTCTTAGATTATACTGTAGAAGAAGCACACCCACATTTGCAGTACCTTTTTTAGTATTAATGTTAAAATCAAACATTACAGAACATTGCCAAGTCCAGTCTGGCCCTTTGGAGTATATTTCAATGTGAATAAATGGTGCAGTGTTTTGGGGGCAGAGATGGAAGACTGTGTTTTATCTACTGTCTGTGAAGCAGGCACTGGCTGACTGGGATGTTGCTATGGAAACACTTGCCCTGTACTTGGGTGTTGAGTTGTATTCCACCAAGTGCTGTGCCCCCATTGCTTTGATTGGCTATACAGTATATACAACTGTAATTTAAGATCTCTTTTCATGAATAAATTAAAATATTATCATCATTCACTCACCCTCATGTTGTTTCAAACCCACATGATTTTCTTTCTTCTGTGGAACACCTAAAATGGAATCCATGGAAGAAAGTCATCCAGGTTTAGAACAACGTGAGAATGAGTAAATGATGACAGAATGTTTATTTTTGAGTGAACTATCCTTTAAGATATCGCTGTCTGTTATTTTAGATGATGTTAATTGGGAATTATCTAGTACTTTTTCCACAATAAGTTTTTTATATATATATTTTTTTATATTAATAGCTCTTTAATAGAACATCACATTACTGATCATTACATTATTACTTTATTTGTCATGCTCTCCACTCTCTGCAGCCTCTCACAGGCAATGCCCAGTCGCTCCGCTGTAAGCAATGGCCTGGCAGAACACTTCCCCGTTCAGATATGGCTTTGACCTGGGAGGACATTACCAGGATCTTCGTCCTCTGGGCACAGGTGCATCCGGCCTCGTCCTCTCTGCACTAGACAGGCGCAGCGGTCTGCGTGTGGCAGTGAAGAAGCTGGTCGTGCGAGATACGATGAGTGTAAAACATGCTCTGAGGGAGGTGAAGATCACCCGCCGCCTTCAGCATGAGAATGTGGTCAGAGTGTATGACGTGTTGGGGCCGTCAGGTCACCCCTTACCGCATGACCTCACCCATGTGCCAGCAATATACATTGTGCAAGAGTGCATGGAAACAGACTTGGCCCAGTTACTAGAGCAAGGGCCGCTGCCATCCGAACACGCCACGCTGCTCTTTTATCAGCTTCTTCGTGGGATCAAGTTCATCCACTCGGCCAATGTGCTGCACCGTGATCTGAAGCCAGCGAACATCTTCATCAACACTGACCAACTGCTGCTGAAGATCGGAGACTTCGGTCTAGCTCGAATTGTCGACCCACATTACTCACACAAGGTAATGCAACATGGCTAAATTGAAAATCAATTTACATGTTGTTTCACTTATTGGAAAGAACAGCAATAAATTAACCTTGATGAGTATTAAGAATAGTGGAGCTTGAGCTTAGGTTAAGGACAGGTATAAGTTTAGATTTGACATCAGTGCATTGCTTTACTCATTGATCAATTGCTATGCTAATCATAGCATTGCATTTCCAATTAGCATGTATTCAGCAAGCTAGCATTCGCCGTTAGCTAGATCTAACTAGTACAAGCTAAGTAGGTTCCCTCTACTTGAAGTATTCAAATTGAGCTTACATGGTAATTTTAAGTTTAGCCAGAGTTATAATAATGTAAGTGCCATCAAAATGTATGTTAGCTCACTCAAAATTTCAAGTTAAGTGCAATTAGCATGTATGTGTTGCACAAAATAAAAAGTTCTGATAGTTCTATTAACTTAAACTTCAGATTTTATTCAATTAAAAAAAAAAAAGGATAACTAAAATGTAACTGTTTGACTAAAATGTTTTAAGTTCTACTAATTTATTAGGGTGTGAATCCTGGTTGTGGAGTACCCCAACACTGTACATTTTGGATGTTTATTTCCCTTATTTCTGATGGGTTGAATTAGGTGTGTAAGATTGGGGAGATCTCCAATTTGTGGAGTGTTGGGACCAGGTTTGAAAATGCTTGTCTAGATGTAGGTCTATGTTAGTATATACAGTGCCCATAAAGATTAAATCAAGATTTGTATTTTTTTTAAAAAAGAGGTTTACCTATTGTGAAAACTTCTTTAGATTACCCTACATGTTTTTCAGTGTTCTCACAGTCATGGAAAACCTGGAAATATCATTGTGACTTGGAAAAGTCACGGAAATTGCTATAATAAAAGGTAATTGTAGTTATGCTCTGCTAAACATCAATTATCAGCTAAATATTGCTCTTGTGCATAGAGTATTACTTGCTAGAGAGCTGTGATGTTAGATTTGAGAGTAAATCAGTCATTTGAAATGGCTATTTCCATAAATGAGTCACGTCAGTTCACGTTCACGTTCAGAATTATTAGTTTATCAATGACTAACAAATGAATAGAAAAGTCACGTAAAAGTATTGGTGAACAAGTATGGACAACAAAGTTTTTGGACATGGTTCCATGGTGATAGATAGAAAAGACAGAAAGAGTGATAGATGGATGTATGTATGGATAGATAGATTGATTGGCAATATAGGTTAGAGTGTGGTTCATTCTGAATAAAACTGAGAGGAACTGGTTGGTTAATTTCTGGGAACTATTAGATGTTACTGCCTTACTGTAATTACAAGCTTTCGTTGTGGTTCACCCTGCAGTAACAGTCTGGCCTTGATTAGTAGAGAAGCATTTTCTGTCAATTAGCAAGCGCTGCAGGCTGGTAAGGAAAGTTAATGACATTTTTATATTTCAGTTTACTGTTCCTTATCAACATAACCTAGTTAGAGCATAAGATTGTCTACTTTCAGTCCATCTTTTGGCCTCAATAGTTCTCATTTTTATTAGCTTTTTTCTTTTCTTTTTTTTTTTTACTAAATTAAATAAACTAAATGTAAATTATTTAAAATACTTCATTGGTTATTTAAAATACTTCATTTTGTCTTAAAATTGTTGGTCAAAATTCTTTATACTATTTCACATTGTGCAAAAGGCATGGTTCATTTTTAGAGAATAATTTGTTGGCTGGCCTATTACTTTTGCACTGTACTGTTTGTTTTCTTTCTGCCTTGCAGTCTCTCAATGCTTGCAAAATCTTCTCTCAATGCTTGAAAGTCCAG
This sequence comes from Moxostoma hubbsi, assembly GCA_032164185.1. Taxonomy (NCBI): domain Eukaryota; kingdom Metazoa; phylum Chordata; class Actinopteri; order Cypriniformes; family Catostomidae; genus Moxostoma; species Moxostoma hubbsi. The sequence goes on from JAVLUX010000018.1 coordinate 23,468,487, forward strand.
CTACTTTGCAAGTTCAGTTTTTACATCAAATGCTGCATTCAAACCTATTATATAGATTGTTCGGAGTCTGAAGAGTTTAGTAAAGCATTTTCTAAACTATACAAGTATTATGGCCTGTTTGATCCAGGTGACCCTACATTAGCCCTACTAATAAAATTACAACTATTTTCTGTGCCCATTCCTCAATTTTCCATGGATTGCATGTAGAAGTCTTATAACTTGGACAATATGGCCTGCAGAGTTATGCAATAATAAATACGAACAATTATCTTAATGTTATAGGATCTAAAAGATTAATGTGGAACTTAACTGTCTCATTGTACTTGTGTATTATTTAGTAGAGCACACTGTGTAACACTAGCACTCTGGGAGGACAACATGAATGGAGAGTATTGTGTGAAACAGGACAAGGTGGAGTGAATGATTAGAGAAGAGGGGGATGACACAGTTTGGAAATGGAGGGAACAGCTCGACAAAAAACAGTCTTACCCAAGAAATTAAATAAGAAGCAATCTTGCTGTTTAAAATGCCATGTACTTAAAATAAAACTGAGATTGCGTACTCTGTAAGAGTACAGTTGGGCCCACTAGTCTGAGACCATGTGGAAATGTATCTGTTTTGCTTTATTTACTTTTTTATAAAAGTCTATTTTCAGCATAAGAAAATAAGTAGTTAAATAAAAACAAAATCTGATGATCCATATTATCCCAGCATGATTTGAAAATATTCTAAAGAGATTTTAGGTAAATGTCACAAATTTGCTTTCATTTTATTAGGACATAAAAATAAAAAAAGGGCATAGGCCTAATCTTAAAAAAAAAATCTTTGTTTTTAATTTTTTCCTAAAACACATATTTCCAAGTTTAAATGAAAAAAAAGAGAAAATTTCCCAGATTTTGAATATGGTCTTAGACCCCTTTGTATTTTCTGTCTGTAATGGTGTATTGGAGTAGTCAGTGAATTTGCTTCCGTGAATTAAGAGCAGTGGTTCCTTTGACACATTCACTAAGCAAGTGCCTGCAACTCTGCTACTTGGTGCAGGGAGCGTTTGTTCTCCTCTCAGCATGGAGGGAACATTCAGTTCCCAAATCTAGAGGAACACTGATAAGTCGACTATGGATTCACAGCAGCATCTGCATCCAAATATGCTAGTTGCACAGGCAGAAGGCTGAGAAGGCTCCAGATGCTACTACTTTAATCTGACATGTAGAATAAGGACTCTGTGCTAAAGATGATGTGGACACTGAACCTCATCTATAATTTAATAAGGAAGCTATGTGCCCATTCACCTGTTCTCTAGCTAATTTATAATAGCTCTACATTGTAAGCAGCAATTTAATAGAGAAATGCTATATATCAGTGTTTCCCAATCTTTTTGTGTCTCAAGTACCCTCACAGGCACATCAGTAAGGTTCAAGTACACTTTCATAATCACCAAGCCAACAATGTGTTTATATTAACTCATATTATACCGGATATCATTTGATGTTATCATAAACATTGTTAAAAGCCCTTTTAAACAAACAACAATCAATAATGTGGGTATAAAAACAAACTCGCCACTTTTTTATTATTATTTTTTTTATCCTCTTTTCTCCCCAATTTTGGAATGCCAAATTCCCACAACTTACTAGATCCTCGTGGTGGTGCAGTTACTCGCCTCAATCCAGGTAGCGGAGGACAGTTCTCAGTTGCCTCCACTTCTGAGACGTCAATCCGCACATCTTATAACGTGGCTTGCTGTGCATGACACCGCGGACACTAACAGCATGTAGAGGCTCATGCTACTCTCTGCAATCTATGCATAACTTACCACACTCCCCATTGAGAGTGAGAACCACTTAATCATGACCTTGAGGAGGTTACCCCATGTGACTAACCTCCCTAGCAACCAGACCAATTTGTTTGCTTAGGAGACCAGGCTGGATTCACTCAGCACACCCTGGATTCGAACTCATGACTCCAGGGGTGGTAGTCAGCGTCAATACTCACTGAGCTACCCAGGCCCCATCCAGAGACATATTTTGAGTTTTATACACTAATGTAAAAAGCAATTATATTATTATACACTATTTGAGTTATTATTATACTTATTTGAGTTACCATTGCCTTTCTGTCAGCTCGAACCAGTCTGGCCATTCTCCGTTACTCTCTCTTATCAACAAGGTGTTTCCATCCGCAGAACTCCCAATCACTGGATGTTTTTTTGTTTTTGCCATCATTCTGAGTAAACTCTAGAAACTGTTGTGTGCGAAAATCCCAGGAGATCAATAGTTGCAGAACTACTCAAACCAGCCCGTCTGACACCAACAATCATGTCAAGTAATTTTTATTTGTATAGAGCTTTTCACAACATACATCGTTTCAAAGCAGCTTTACAGGAAATCATGCATTAACAAAATCAATAAATGAAACCGTAATATCTATAAAGACTTAGAGTGATCATTGTGAGTTTGAATAAATATGATTGTAAATTGTGTATAGAAAGTAAATAAATAGTAATTGTATTTAGAACCCCTGTGAGCAAGCTGAAGGCAGCTGTTGCAAGGAACACAAAACTTCATAAGATGTTGGTTAATGAAGAAAAACAACCTTGGGAGAAACCAGACTCACTCTGGGGGCCAGTTCCCCTCTGGCAGCATGAATATAATGCTAATATTAGTTATTTGATTGCAGTGCAAGTCATGGTTTTAAATTTGTAAATTAAGTAAACATTAAGGTCCTGTGTTTTAAAAATAAAAATATTTTTTTTTAATATTAATTACTAATGTCTTTGAAGTCATCCTGGATTATCTTTAGAAGTTTACATAGATGCATTGTCCTTTGTTAGCTGGATGATGAAGCCTTTTGTTGGCAATCATGTCGCAGTCGAAATCACTGAGATACAATTTTTCCCCATTTGATGGTTGATATGAACATTAACTGAAGCTCCTGACCTGTATCTGCATGATTGTATGCATTGAACTGCTGCCACACGATTGGCTCATTAGATAATCACATGAATACATAGGTGTACAGGTGTTCCTAATAAAGTGCTCAGCGAGTGTATATTCGATTATATTAGCCAACATTAAAATGAATATAGCTTGGCAATGGTTTGGAGTTAAAAAATAAGTATATGATTAGAAAGCTTAGACTTTAAAACTCAAAATTTGTTTCTGGGTCAAAGTTATTCAGAAATGTTTAAGTTGTCATTTCTGTTTAATAGGTTTAACAAAGCAATATCTAAATCTTTCCAAGTACCCCCTGGAACCTGGTTAATTCCCCTCTAGGGTACGTGTACCCCTGGTTGGGAATTACTGCTCAAGATTGTACTCTAAGCTCCATTAAATCATTTGTTCACAAAAAAATGAAAATTCTCTCATTATTTACTCACCCTCATGCCATCCCAAATGTGTATGACTTTCTTTCTTTAGCAAAACTCAAATTAAGATTTGTAGAAGAATATTGCATCGACATTTTGAAGCTTCAAAATTCACATAAAGGAAACATAAAATTAATCAATAAGAATCCAGTGGTTTCTTCTATGTCTTAATAAGTGATATGATTGGTGTGGGTGGGAAACAAAATTTGAGTCCTTTTTTACTATAAATTCTCCTCCCTGTCTGTAAGTGGCCAACATGCATGAAGAATGTAAATCGGTAAAAACAAAAGAAGAACAATGTAAGTGGAGATTGATAGAAAAAAGGACTTAAATATGTGTCTGTTTCTCAACCACACCTATCATAACGCTATCATACAACTGGAGTTGAATGGATTACTCTTATGCTGCCTTTATGTCTTTTTGGAGCTTAAAAATTTTTGTCACCATTCGCTTGCATTGTGAGCACCTTCAGAGCTGAAATATTCTTCTAAAAATCTTTGATTATGTTCAGCAAAAGAAAGAAATTCAAACATTTATTTGTGGTAATCAACATTATACCACAAATTCTGTCGATTGTGCTTTACTTGTATAGAACCCAGAATATCCCTTTTAATGTTCAATTTGTCCCAGCATGTAGATTGCACTAGTAGTCCTTGACAGTGCAAAACCAGAATCACAGCCTTTGATAGGTCAAGATGCCTTATTTGTGCCATAATTTTTTTTTTCTCAGTCTTTGTGGGTCCCACTTGTTTGTGAGCAGTGAATCAGCTCCAGTATGAACACAAAGGCACACCATGTAAGCAGGATATATAAATATAATTTGTGTTTGAATCACTATCACACTTCAGATCCGCCCTACTGAGGCAGTCTGCTAAAAGCACACACATAATTCATCACCTGGGCTCAGGGGGAGAGTGGGAGGTGAGCAAGAACTTAAGAAGAGGAGAGGATGAAGGGAGGCAGGAAGGATGAAATGAAGAATGCAGAAAGGGGGTATTGGAAGCCATAGGATTTCATCAGATGATTCTCATCAGCCATTACACTGATGCTGGGTCACTTGTATCTGGAAAAGTATTTCCAGAGTGGTTGAGAAGGAAAAAAAGTGAGGTTAGGTAATTATTTGGGTAGTTACAGATTGTTTTGTAAAATTGTAGTTTTTATCTGATATATAAAGTATATAGTTATGTTAAGTATATAGTTATTGTTATAATGCGGATTTTCTTGGTTAAAAAAATATGATCGCGCCAGGTAACAGGTGCATGTAAAATGGCTAGAAACAAGGTTTATTTCTATTTCTGCTGCTCAAAACTTACTCTGTCTGCTCATATGAATGTAACACATTCTATCACATTCTATCTATCACTATATTCACCACTGTATATCTTTTAAGTGTGTAAATTCTGCACCCCCCATCTGTCAGTGGTCGGAGAAAAAGATAGTCCCATCCTAGACTCATGTCATTGGTTTAGCCAATGTTGCTGTGTCAGATTTTCAGTATGCTCAAACAAACAGAGCAATGTTGTTTTGATATTTCCACAGTGTTTATACTTTTCATGACAATCAGCCTATGTTCTGCCAATAGTTTGTCTCTGCATATTAAGCTGGGACAGGAAAAATTATTTTGATATTGCTTATAAGTACTCTGGTGTATAAATTATATTTAATTGTTACATATATGAGTTGTTAGTCATGTGTATGTAATGTTTGAGCTTTTATCTTTTACTGCACAGGGATACCTTTCAGAGGGAATGGTAACTAAATGGTATCGTTCTCCACGACTGTTGCTCTCTCCAAATAACTACACAAAAGCAATTGACATGTGGGCTGCAGGCTGCATTCTGGCTGAGATGCTCACAGGACGCCTGCTGTTCGCAGGTAACTTAAGAAAAAATCTCTCCAATTGAGCAAGGGACTGTCAACTGAGTCCTATTGCTCATTTGGTTTCATAAAGATTTTGTGCGTTAATCTCAGTCTTCATTATCATGCCACAGTCCTAGAGTGTCCTCTTGTGGCTCTGCTCTGCAATGCAATGTACACTGTAAAATCTCACTACCTTACTCCTCTTGTATTAGACTTTCTGCTATGCATTATTTCCCCCTTCTTTTTATTATCAGACAAAAAAGCTTTTCCTAAGCACGTTTTTCTAAGCATATGTTTTTATTTTTAGCATCTGTCATTATTATATATATATTGGTACCTAACACAGGTGCTCATGAGCTGGAGCAGATGCAGCTGATTTTGGAAACTGTACCTGTGACTAGGGAGGAAGACAGACATGAACTGCTACAAGTGATGCCCTCTTTTGTCGGCCAAGGCTGGGAAGTCAGGAGGTCACTCAGAGACCTGCTGCCAGAGGTGGAGGAGAAAGGTGAGATGACAGAGAGGCAGACAAGTGTTTGTACACTAGAATTTGAAATGGCTTTTACCGGTGTGGTTTGGTGCAGACTGTGAAATACTGGATTGACAAGACACTAATTGTTTAAAATTTTAAATTTACCGTGTGCACTGATACATCAATATGACACTTTTACATCTATGGCACTGGATTGTCTTGGTGCCATTCATTAAAGAACTAGTTCACCCATTAATGAAAATTCTCTCATCATTTAATCACTTTCATACCTTCTCAGATGTGCATGACTTTCTTTCTTCTGCAAATCACATACCAAGATTTTTAGAAGAATATCTCAGCTCTGATGGTCCTTACAATGCAAGTGAATGGTGACAAGACCTTTCAAGCTCGAAAATATGTCTTCTGAAGTGATGCATTCACTTTGGGTAAGAAACAGATCAATACTTCAATCCTTTATACTATGAAAAGAAAAAAGGACTAAAATACAGTATAATACACTTATCATATTGCTTCTGAAGACATGTATTAAACCACTGGCGTTATATGGATGACTTTTATGCTAACTTAGGAGCATGACAGATCTGCTCACCATTCACTTGCATTGAAAGGACAGAGCTGAGATATTCTTCTAAAATCTTCGTTTGTGTTCTGCAGAAGAAAGAAACTCATACATATCTGGGTTAGCATGAGGGTGAGTAAATGATGAGAGAATTTTCATTTTTGGATGAACTATCCCTTTAAATCTAAATTTCAGGCATTGATTTCCTGGAGTGTATCCTCACTTTTAATCCTATGGACCGGCTGACAGCAGAAGCGGCTCTGTCTCATCTATACCTGCAGAGATACTCGTGTCCTCAGGACGAACCCATCTCACTGCAGCCATTCCGCATAGAGGACGAGCTAGAGGACAGTCTGGTCACTGAGCATGCTCATGCGCTCAGCTCACACTGGGACAGGTACAACACTCATATGTCAGATACCAGTTACTCTTTTCAATCCTCAGAATTTGAATATTTTCTTTACGGATGATGGAACATGTTACAGTTTGCCTAGCTGTCATAGTTCCTCTTCTGTTGACACAGAGCAACAACTACAACAGTACTAAAACCATTCTTGTTTTATAATGGATGTTGTTTAATCTGCATGTATGTGGCTAAGAAGATTTTTTGAGGGTTTCAAATATGTTACTAACCACATTTCCTATATCTTTCTTTAATCAATGGCTAACTTAAGTCTCAGAAAGGGGGCATTTTAACTGAAAATATGCAGCAAACTAATGGAGCTTTAGCGGAGTTTTCATCATTTGAGCAGGGTTTCATGGACCCAATAAAATGCATTATTTGTGATCACTAGAATGAGAGAATTAAAATTTATGGGGACTAAATGAAAGCCTTTTTTTATATAATTGATTGCTATTTGTTTTTGATATTCTTAGTAGGATCTGTAACAATGAAAGTTTGATCATTCAAAGTTTGTGGGTATATGCACTGAAGGTAGAATGCTGCATATATATATATATATATATGTTTATGTGTATATATATATATATATAAACTTATGAAATCCTTGCATAATAAAATCTCAGCTGACACTTTGACAACTTAAGTATGACACTGTTGTCCTCTGTGTAACCATATGGCAAATCTGACAGGTCTTCCTTTGCTGTTCAGAACAAGTAGCAGGAGGTGCTAGAACTAGCCTTTTAAACTTTCAAGACTAGATGAACTGATAAATGACATTTTAAAGGTTAAAACATGTTTTTTGACACAACACACAATTTTTTGTTTGACGGTAATTTTGACCCATCCCTCAATTTGTAAAATAATTGTAAGATCTATAGTAATTCTCTTACATTGGACATCAGTTCCAGAGGGTTTAAAAGCAGATATGTAAAGCTCTTATTTTATTTTACTAAACACTTAGTAAGCCTATATTGATTTTTCCAAACTATAATGTTTATTATTTGAGCAATCACTGTTTTTGCAGTTGGACTGATATTCTTGGCAGATGAGCTTCCGCGTTACCAATGTAACTCCTCTGGATGAATTTTTCTCTGTTAACAGTCCCTTTCTGGGATCCTTGTGCATATCATGAGAAAGTTTGACACCCTGTCCACAACAGAAACAAGCTGCAGGACACGTCCATGAAAAGAAAATTGCGCCCATTTTATTAATGATGCTGTCTACATTGGATGTGTCATTGCAGCTGATTGTCCATACACAAAATCTTAGAATGTTCACTTCCATGCATCCAGTGTAGACATGGTGACAGAGTCTCCCGTTTTCCATGGTCATAACAGAACTTGGATATAACATTGCGTAGACAAGGTTAGTAAGTGACTTTTTCACAGTCGAAACAGTCTATTTTAATGTTTATCCCGATGCAATGCCTTGACCCATAAACTTCCATTGTCAGTGCATTACAGTAAATGTTTACTAGTTTTTGCTAACTGAGGGATGAGTCTAAATTATTGTCTGTGGTAATCAACATTACGTCACAGATGCTGCCAACAGTGCCCGTCCACTTTTAAGCCATCTTGGTTCCAGAAGTATTTTTCCCATTAATGGCTTCCATAGGGATTTTATGAAATATTTCTTAAGAGTTATAGTTGTGAACTAAACCAACCAGCTCAGAGGTTAATAAAAGCCTATTAATAAATCTTACATTTGAAGCAAAAAATGATTTGAAAATCTGATAAAAAGACAAAGGTTCAAGACTGTGCTTAAAGGGATAGTTCACCCAAAAATGAAAATTCTCTCATCATTTACTAACCATCATGCCATCCAAGATGTGTATAATCTTTTTAAAAACACATCCATGCATGAAAGCTAGAACTTGAAACGACACTTTATGCTCAAGTAAACCTAATTTTAACTGCAGCATGACTGTTTGGTGAAATGAACATCTCACTAACAGACATTCAAAAATCATATTTTTTCAAATAAAAATACAGTGGAGGTCTATAATACCTGGAAAAATCGAGCTAATAATATTTACGATTTAAATGTTGCTTGCAATACATTTCATTACGTCAGGGTACACGGTTATGCTGCGTTCCATTCAAGTTGGATGAGGGATATTCCTACTTGATATCTCCGACCATAAATGCATCCCATTCCCCGATATTTGGAACTGCAACATTCCCGTTAGTTTAGCAGGTGTTTGACCCTCACTAGAGATGTCTCCTAGCAACCCAACTGATAAACAATGCTGCAGCGCTAGCATTTGTGCTGCAGGTGTACAATTATCAAAAGAGATTATAATTTACCATATTTTACACCTGTTTCTGCAGGCGTTTGTTAAACAAGCTTTAATATCATGTAATGTGGAAACAAACAAATGATCGATATTACTTAATAAAGTCAATGTTTATCACTTTGTATTTTTCCCTGAGTGTCGACATGTTTGTGTGACATCATGCACCTGCATCTCGGTCCAACAAGCACAAGCCAGCAAGTTGTAATTCTGACTTAAAGATGCATTCCATTGCACTTTTCCTGGTAGGAAGTTGTAAAATCAGACTTTCCGTAAACTTTTCATTTTTCTCTATTTGTTGGTAGATTAAATAAGAGTGGAAAGCATTTACAAATACATAGGCAAAAAGGTAATTGAGAACGAAAGGAGGAAAAATATTTATTTATTTGGCATGTTAGGCCAGCAGAGAAGGCTTTGCTGGCCCTGAGAATTCGCCACTGCTAAAAATATATATAGTAGTTTGTGAGTGTCGGGAGTCCAACTCGATTGCGTTTTTCTCAGTTCGTCATGGGAATGGGTGGTTGCTTCTGCACTTTGTTTACCGCAATTCTCTGACTGGTAAACTGTTTATCTTCAGGATCATGGGTAGTAATTTCTTCACCAGAAATTCCACTATTATACACTATTTCTAATAAATGAAGTTGAAATAAAGCAGAGCGATGGCATCAGAAGAGGCATATAACAGCGATTAACAACCTCGGATCTCACTGTAGGTAAATCTTTAAGGGTTTAAAATATATTGTTAAAAATGTATTAGCCTAAGGAATGTATGGGATTTTTGATCTCCAGAACCCACCTGTTGCACTCTATAGAATATATTATTGAACATGGAATATTCCTTTTTTATAACACAGTGGCTAAATATTTATATGCACAGTTTTATACCTTTTGCTGTACCAATGATCATGTGTATTTTAAAACTTTTCTATACAGTTTTTCCAGGTTTGATGGGAGTCTTTCATCAGACATGTGTTGGCAGCCACAGGAGCAGTGTGGGTGCATGCAAAGTGTCTCAGACCTTGGAGAGGCAGAAGAGAATGAGGTTCAAAGAGATCCACGTGCAAGTGGCTCTGTGTCCATCATCGAGGAAGCCCAGGTAGACCCTCGCAAATACTCCCACAGCAGCTCTGCCGAGCGCTTCCTTGAGCAGTCCCACTCCTCTCTGGACAGGGTCTGCAGTAACTTCACGGAGCTAGACTGTGGTCGTTCTTGCGATTACAAGGTGGGCTCTCCCTCCTACTTGGATAAGATTGCATGGCGGGAGGGGAAGCCACAGCACTACTCTGAACCGAAGCTAATACTGGACTTGTCACACTGGAGACATAACAGCAGGTCGGCTCCAAGACGGGGCAGTATGGAAAAGCTTGTCACTGAGCCTGCTGATTTATTCCAGGAGATCTCCCGTTGGGTGGAGAGCACACAGTCAGGGCTCTACTCTCCTGGTTCTCCTCTTGAACCTCTTACCTCACCATGTTCTCCTCCTCAACCCCTCTCTCCTACAATGCTGCCTCATCCTCACATGCAAATCCAAGCACCTTTACTACTGTCCACCCCAGATCATCTACATGAGGACAGCAGAAGTCCTATCCCTTTCTTCTCCTCTCCTCCAACTCTTTTGCCCTCCTCCCCTTCCTCTCCTCATCATGGTTCATCTGATTGTCTGTCTTCCTCTGTTTGTTGTAAAAATGATGAGGAGCCTTCACAGATGGGCCCCTCTAGAGAGGAACATGAACATTTTGACCTGGATGTGTTCATCTCTCAAGCTCTTAGACTTTGTAGTCAGAGTGAGGTACTAGGGGAGAACTCTGATGTTCCCAAACAGAGCAGTAAAAGTCGTGTTCATAATATCTCGGACAATAGAGCGTCCAGAGCACAAACTCCTACCCCTGAGATGGTTAAAGCTCAAGGGTGTCATAACGAGCACTGGTTTTGAATGATTCTGCATCTTTAAGGACATTTCCACCATCTGGCTGAACAGTTCTGAGCATGGGGAGCAACGGTTCCCGTAGCATTTTCATTCAAACAAGTTAGAAACGGTATGATTACAAACCGATTTCTCAGAATGGTTAGCTAACCAAATTCAAGAGAGAACTGTGCTTGTGGAACGAGTTTAGTGATGTGATGACTTGCGATTGGCCAGTTGCTCAGTCAGTCCATTCTAATCCTGATTTCACAGCATAAAAAGATACCGTAAAAGAGCAGACGAGCTAGGATTGGTGCGGAATGGCATGTTTCCCATCAGCCACATGGTGGAAAAGTAGCTTATTTAAAGTAGCATGAATAAATGTGACAACTTTTGAGGACCAGAGAGCTTTGAGAATGTTTTATCATCCAAATCTGAATTCTGTATTCTATGGGAAGTCAGTATAAATTTCATATTTCTGGTGTGTTTACCTCTAGAATGAGGATTACCTGGGAAAGACATCTGAGATTTCAGATTTTTAAGCAAATAATGTAATTAAGCGGCTGTTTTCTTGAATGTTTCTAAAAGTATTTTATGAAATTGTGTTTCTTGTGCAACACCAGAGAGGCTTTGTCTGTTTGGTGGTGATGTCAGATGTTTTAATTCAATGTTTTGTTGTACATTTATTCTTTTTAGCACAAACTTTAATCTGTGTAACTTTTCAAGTAAGAATTCATTAAATAATTTAAAGAGGTGTGTAAAGGAGTTTTTTCCCCCACAGAACATTTTACATCTAAAGAAAGTTTAAGGACTTTTGACAAATGTTTAAAATGATGTACACACGAGATTCACGAGACTCCAGTCATTATATGATGGTGTTTTAGTGCCACAAACAAAAAGAGAGAATAAAGACAAAGTTTTGAGAATAAATAACATATGTTTAAAGTAGCAATATTTTGAGAATAAAGTCATATCATTAGCTTGGATAAAGCCAGATTATTTGACATAAGGGTGGTTCTCCTTCAAGTGGCCAACATACTGATATCAGTAGAGACCAGCCAAATATGACCCACTTCATTTCAGTAACCTCATTATTATTGGAATCTTTTGGTTGAGGAATTTATTAATCGTGAGTGACAAATGCATCTGTGAACTGCACGTTTTCGCAGGTTGTTCGGTTTACTTAAAGGATTAGTTTGCTCAAAAATGAAAATTAAGTCATTGTTTACTCACCCTTGTGTTGTTATAACCCTATATGTCTTACTTAATTTTTCTTAACACAAAGGGACATATTGTGAAAAAAAAACTTGTGCTCAATGATTTCATACAATGGCAGTTTATGGTAACTACCTCTTCAAGCTTCAAAAAGCTGCCAGTATTCTCATCTATTTTTCTGTTTGATTGAGGACTCCGTTTAAATTTTTTTTGACTTGGCATAGAATTGCATCGATTCTTTGAATACAAACTATTCAGACATGTTCTTTAATTTTTTTGTGCAGCTGTGTGGTGTTCTTTCGTCACTATCGCTGTGGCTGCGTGAACTGTTGCTTTCGTACTCTTTCATGAAAGCAAACAGTCAGTCAATATTTTCACTAATTTATACATTTGATTTTAGATTGTTTCTCACCAAACCTTATTGTATGCTTTCATAACAATCATGAGATTCATGGAATAATTTCTTAGACTTCTGAATTATACTTTTGTGTTCTTTAGAAGCTTGAAGTTGTAGTCACCATATACTGCCATTGTATGACATCACTGAACACAAAATGTTCTCCATTCGTGTTAAGAAAAAGTCATAAAGGGTTATAACAACACAGGGACGAGTAAACAATTACTCTTTTTGGGACTATCCCTTTAATTTAAAGCAACATCATTTTAAAACACTGTCACAACTTTCTTTTCATTGTGTTTAATTTGTTAAAATTAAGTTTATTTAATCCATTTGAGTTGGGACTACATAAATACTTGTAGCATTGATGAAACTGAGCAGGGTATTTCCATTTCCCAGCATGTGTTGCAAGGGACTGGATTGAGTGAACAAATGTTAAAATTGTGTTATTTAATGTATTTTTGAACAAAATGAGAATAGGAGGTGATTTGTTAATGTTCGGTTATATTATATTGGCATTTTAAAAGAGTGTCTGTTAGACTGGAGTTTTGGGGGTTATCATTGTGGTGAAGATTGGCGCTTGTGCTTATGTTGAGGATGGACTTACACTTTCAAGTGATGTTTGATTTGAGTGCTGTTTAGTTCCAGAAGCAGTTGTTATCAACTTGACAGTGCAACAGTTTCACTGAAATTACCCTTGCTCACATGGCATATCCTAATGATAAATAAAATAAGTTGGACCAACATAATAAAATTTATTAAATTAAATATTGAGTTTGACTAACCTAATAAAGTTGCATTTATGCAGATAGGTGCAATATAAAGTTTAAAACCATTGCTGAAGCCAGCAAAACAAACTAAAAATGACTAAGTACACCTTTAAAACAATCAAATATTTAAACAGGAGATAGGCAGGTTGTTATTCTTTGTAATTTTAATTCCCATAATTTAATGCAGACAACTTTAAAAAAAGAAGAAGTTCCAAACAGAGAGAAAACAGCAATACAGTACATATGCAGATAAAGGGGGTTTGTTAGGTCTAAAGCCCTGTCTTTAAAGATGGTACCAGACAGATAACAGCATAGCATTCACATCATGGCAATAGAGACAACACAGAGCAGGCAATCAGCAGGCCAGCAAAGGATTGGGCTACATTCTATTTTCGAGTGCAGATAAGAACATCTCAGAAATTATATTAGTACACTACGGGAGAATGTAACAAGGTTGCCAAGAACAGTTACGAAACCTCTTATCAACACAACAAGCTATAATGGATGCTTTCACTTTCCAAATCTTACATAGTGATGCGTTTTATTCAATTTGGATTTGTCGAACCATCTTCTTCCTCACATGTCTATCAAAAACAGACATAACATGGCACAGAATCCACTTTTTCCCACACACATAGAGAGAGAGAGAGAGAGAGAGAGAGAGAGAGAGAGAGAGAGAGAGAGAGAGAGAGAGAACATTAGCGGTCAATTAGCCATTCTTTCTATACGTTTAGCTCAACACTAACCCTGTGGCCAAACTACTGCAGCCCAATGTTATACTGTCTATGTGAAGGATTTCGCTATATACGTAGTGATGCACTGCCATAAAACAAACAAAAGTCATAGCAGGAAGGCAGATTATATTTGCCAGCTTGATGCAAAACATTAGATGCTGGTTAGTAAAAACCTTTATTGAGTCTTGCTGTGCCCCTATCTGTCAAAAATTGGTATCGCCATTGCTGGTGCAAGTCTGATTGACCACAGCTCAATATTGCATTTCAGGGAAACTAAATTACAAAGTTATTTATCCTTACTTTTCAAAAATAATCATGAAAGGTGATTGAAATTGAACAATTCACAACCACTCTCTCTCTCTTACACAACGGAGAGACATCCCTGGGCAAGAAATAACAATGGATATATGAAACCAACCCCCGCTGAACTGTTCTTGCATGTCTTTTTTTTTTAATCCTCAAGAAAATGGTTGGTGGTATTCATCACTGAGCATTCTTGTAATAATTACTTTTACAGCATATTCGTTGCTCAGGACTTTTTTTAAGCCCAGTTCACTCTCAATTCGAGAAGTCAACCCAGCTAGAACTCATATATGTAGAAAAATATAGTTTAATGAAATTTATATATCTATTATTTTTATTATTATTTTAATATCCACCATGTAAAGTTGCGTACTACATGTAGCAGTGTAAGATACACAGGATCATGATGATTTACACTGCCGTAACACAAAATGACATGAAACACCTATACCTGGTTATTTCATATTTAATTTGTGATTAATAGTTAGTCTTTGATTGGCATTTTTAGGCAACTGCAATGAGTTATTCTACAATATGATTACTATGTAAACACCACAGTACTGAAGTTACTGTATCCAACAAACAGTAAAGCACAACATTACAAGGCAAATGGTCATTTAAGCATAGATTTGTTCTTGATAAAAAATAAAAACAGGAATACACAAAAAAGAAACAGCAACACTTTGCATTGGTTCAAAGCCACACATTTGTATACAGTTTCCAAATCTGGTAAATTTAGGTATCTGTCAAACCACTCCTAGTAGTAATATCGTTTTATGTGAGCCTGGCCATATTTTAAACTAAAGCCATTAAACTTTTTTTTTGCTTCTTTATATTTGACCAAAAAATATCATCCTTACATGTTTACCTCTAACAATATGGCACATTTGTGCCACTGAATCATATATTGACCTGATATTCTGATATTTTTCTTCTGATATGCCTCAGCTTTATCAGTGAAGCTGAATCAAGTAGCTGGATTCTGATATGGGATTCACCAAAATCCAGGCCCATCATTGGGCTTCCAACACTGCCTCTCCAGAGATCATGTATGTGAATGTGGGTGAAGTTGGTTAGTCTATGTCTATGTGTTTTTATGTGTGCCCATTTGGGGATTTTGGCTGTTCTGGCACATAAAGTAATTATTATTGGCATCATTCATAGAGCTCTACTTACGTCTATGACTGAAGAGACTGGCATATTCTGTTACATAATGTAATTAGTGAGCACTGTCAAAGAATATTGCAACTAAACTTGAAGATCATTAGAATCTTTGGCTATTAATTTGACAAAAACATTAAATGGGTCTAAATCATCTATGGATATGTATGAATACAAAAATTCAATTACTGCAAGAGGACTCAAAATTCAATACTTCAGATATTACTTATTTAGGATACAGTGCCATTTAGGATAAAAATCTGCTCCCATTTCCCCTCATAAAAAGTTGTCAAAGATTCAAATCCTAATTGTCACACTGATTTTTCAGGATAAACAAACGGAAGCATGAAAATATATTTTTGAAAATTGCCTTTTTTTTTTTTTCTTTAAGTAACCGTACATGATATACCTTGACATTATTACGGATGTAGTGTCTTGTCATAGTGAAAACATTCTTGAATCTTTGATCATTATTATATGCTTGGTAGAGCATATATTTCCCGCAACTACCAAAACTGGTCTAAAAATCGCCTTAATTGTAACAATATAAAACCTTGAATTAAGAAAAAAAAAGTTGAATATATATATATATATATATATATATATATATATATACACACACAGTAGAAATTATAGTAGCATACATAATTCAAAATATGATTTTGTCTTTCTTCACACCTGTTGTTTTAAAAAGGTTTAAATGATAACATATCTAAAAAATAAATATGATAATAAAAGAATAGGGAATTCTTACACATTACCCGCTACAGAAATCGTATATTATTTTATGTATCATGAGATAGCACAGTTCAGTTTTGTTAATTAGCTTGTCTATATGTGGCATAGAGGGTCGGCTGAGGTATGTTACCAGCTGAGCTGATTTTAGCGACGCAGTGCTAACGTACTTAAAGTAACAGCAGGATGTTTTCAGTGTCATTGCGAACAAATTATTTACAGTTTTACTTTTGACATTTACAGTTTGACCTTTTTGTGAATGGGAGTCAAGGTGCAGCATATTTGAAAACAAATAGTGGTTTAAACATTTAGTGATCCAAAAAGTAGCTGGACAACTACTTTGTGCCAATATAAATTGTGCCTTCAAACTGATTCTCTAATCCCATTCTTTGTGCGAGATGGGGAAGTATGCTTTAATATAATTGATGTGTGTACTTGTATGTGCACTTACATCCAGTTCTCCATCCGTTTACTCTCTTAAACATGTGCAAACTGTACTTGTAGGACCACAGATAAATGAGAACCATTTATGGAACTTTGAAATGTACCACGTCATATCACTGAACACAAAAGATCTTAATGTTTATGGTAACATTTCAACAAAACAAAAGAAAAATGGAACGGAAATAAATACTTTTGACAAGATTAAGGATATTTAAGTAAAAGGATTCTGGATGCTTTTCCAGGCAGCATTTGAAGACACTCCCTCTCCCTCTGGCTGTCCCCTTATATCTTGATATTTTATTTTTTGCGGTCCTTTTCTCTCTTTTTTTTTCTTCATTCCCATCCTATACCCCCCTGTCTTCCCCATTCTTCATCTCAAACGTAAGGCAGTATGCCGTAGACAAACAGGGCCATAACAGCGGCGCTGAAGAGGCCTGCTACAGGGACAGTGACGAACCAGGCCAGGAAGATGTTCCGGAAGAGCCGCCAGTCTACAGCCTTCTTGGAGCGGATCCAGCCCACTGCCACCACTGAGCCCACCTGCACCCATGGAAAAAGGCAAAATCAACAGCAGCAGCAGTACAATACGATTGGCCCCATAAAGTATTTGGACACTTTTGGATAATTAATTGACACAAATAAATGAATGTCATTGCACTAGACAAAACATTTTGAACCAAGTGGCATCTGCAAACAAATGTAAATGCTACTGATGAGCTTTTCTCAGAACTAACTTCTCTTTTCATTACCATTTTTTGGAATTAGTTTTAATTACCAACAGGTATCAAGGTGACCAAATACCACATTGTATCTTCATTATGAACAATAGGTATTATTTTAACATTTGAAACTTAACTTCTTTTTGTGAAAGAGTTTGTGCTAAATTTCTTTTTAATAAATGCCACGTGGTTTGGTATTTTTTTATATCTAATGCAAAGACATTCATATAATTCTAAGGGTCCAAATACTTCTTGGAGCCACAGTTTATTAAAACAATATAACAATATGGATTTGATAACTATAGTGTTCATTTTCAAATATCCTGTGGTGCTCTTGGGCAAAGAGGTTTTGTAGGACATTATTTCTTTATTCCATATGTTAAAGTGGCAATGTTAATGCTAATTAAGACCTTTAAACACTTAAGCTGTTCAGAATAGTTTCCGACCACTACTCCATTAATAGTTCCATTTGAACTATATCACACAATGACTCAACTGACCCTACTTTAAGTGTGACGAATGTAAGTAATATCCTTCACAATAGCCACTTTTCCACCATCGGCCATTGTGAGACAGGGCTATCGGGGCCAATAGAATCAGACCTCGAGCCAAGAGACAAAAATGTAGGGCCACCCTAGTGCCAAAATCACACACCTCGTCATTTCACAAGCAAGAGGGAAACTCAAGCTGAGGTATCAGACTTTGGAGAAGACTAGCTACCCCTCAAAATAAACACGGATTTGCACTTCTTTTTCTGAACCGGTACTTTTGTGCGCTGGATACATAACTTAGCAAGTTCGGCGACAATACACTTCATCACGTTTTTTGTTCGGCAGACATCGTCGATCTGACGTTGTAGATTTTAATTAGCCCAAATATTCAGAAGAGCTCTGATTTTGTCTACTGACCAGTACTGATGATTCTCCATTCTCCGTTGATCTATTGAGGTAAACTGATATGAAACATTGGAAAATTAGTATCTTGGTGCATGAAACCTGTGATCTGACTCAGCGAAACTCAACCTTTGATACTGACACCGCCTTAATCCCCAGTTGGCCTTCTTTGACCCAAGGGTAATCGGTGGGTTAAAGGCCATTGGCCACAAGAAAGCCCAGAGGAGGAATGACGAAGCCCAGGAAGTGACAGTGGGAACACAACTGGCCCTGGCATGCCCTCATATGGCCTGATAGTGGAAACGTTTAACATCTTGTTCCATTACTTTATCCGACTGGCAAAAGTCAATTTGCAAAATTGCAACAACAACAAAAAATTGTAGGTAATAATATATAGTGCATACTGTGCACCGTGAGCAGTATGGTTGTATTCCATTATGAACATGTAATAATATCTGTTCTTTCCCTTAGAATAACAAAATACACGGATTTGATTAGTTGAGCAAATTCCTGGATAATAATTAGAACACAAGAGTACCACAAGTTCTGAAATCAGTAAATAGAAGGAAAGCCTACTTTGTTGGGTTTGTTGTCATTTTCTGCCAAGTTACAGTATGTCTACATACTTAAGCATTTAGAATCAAAGCTGAAGTATGCAGCTTTTTCAGTGTTAAACAACATTCTCCTATCCCTGCTTAATATGCAGAGACAACTATAATTAAGCCATTCAT
Organism: Moxostoma hubbsi; assembly: GCA_032164185.1. NCBI lineage: Eukaryota > Metazoa > Chordata > Actinopteri > Cypriniformes > Catostomidae > Moxostoma > Moxostoma hubbsi. Next base: position 23,487,464 of record JAVLUX010000018.1, read on the forward strand.
AGATTACCGTGTCTCTGTGGCACTATAAAAATTCCTGTGTTTGTATTAAACGACCCGCCCCATCAACGTTCCTTAACCAATGCCGTGAGTTAGGGTTTGGACGACATTAGACGAGGAGCGTATAAGTCTTTTTGAAAATTTGTGGTGCTAGTGTTGAAGAAATTACATACTTCAGCTTTAAGAACCAGTGTCCAGTACTTTTAACAGAGCCATTATACTCCCCTGCATTAGTCATTGTCCTCTTGTGCCTGAAAGGCAAAATCATGTCATGTCCTGCATAACACAGGGCAGTGGGAGGAGTAACATTTCCATACATGCTGTGTGACTCTAGGGTTCTGGTGACAGGTGTTGTGCTAGATACAAGAGTGATCTGGCTCTTCTTATATGGTCAGTGTAACCAAAGACTTCATCACAGGGGGGCTAAATTTGGAGCAAAAGTCAACTCATAGTCAACAACAGAGAAGAGAATAGCTCTATTAAAGACTTTGTACCTTTAAAGTCTCCCTTGATGTTCATCAAGACTGAAACCCCTTGATTTACACTTTTAGAATTTAGGTAAGATGTTTGAACTATAAGCCACATGCCCAATGCATGTGTTCCAGGATAGAATCATGATGACCTTGAATTTAGTAGTATCACTTGCTCAGCACAGAAGATAGAACTAATGAGAATGAGATCAACAGAAATATGATGGATATGTTATTCCTCCACTGCTGTAATATCTTTGTTCTACTTTCAGAATAATGCAATAATCCAACACCTGTGGATAATGCAATACACAGCCCCAAATATATTTGGACACTTAAGCCATGCTTAAAACAGTTTGAAGGTCTTGGCATTGTGTAACGAAATTTCAAACCAAGTGGCATTTATTTGAAAGGAATATGGGACAAATGCACTTTAAGCACTTTAATGCACTTCACTAGATGACGTTTGTTTAAAATAATTAAGCAATAAATAACCTACTGCATATTGATCAAAATTAATTTTAAAGATGAACACTTTCTGGTTGTCACATTTTGAGAACACCTGTGGATACTCTGCTAGGACCAGTTGGGAACTGACTTCATACACCACTGAAGTTAGCTCACTTTTGAGAAAAGTTCTGGCATCATTTGTTTGCAGATGCCACTTGGTTTGATATTTTGTATCTAATGCAACAACAATCAGACATTTTAAAGTGTGGCTTAAGTGTTTTTTGGTGGCAGTGTATGTGACACATCTGGATAATGCTGATCTGGACATGAACTGCTTCTCAATAACATATTTGGAATTCATATTTTGGATGTTATCAGCACAAAAGCATGACACATGAACATTATTCTCTCTCCTCTCAGCCTCAATCTAGACTTTAAAGCATCAGAAAAGTATATTGATGACATACTGCAAGTATGTATTAAAAGCACTTATAAAACAGAATAGAGGTTGTGGAGTGGAATGCGGTATCAGACATGCTTTAATTCCCTTGATTGAGCATCCAGAGACTCCTACAAATCAATTACAAAGCACTAGCAGAAGAATAGAGAATACACTGAAGGAAGATTTGTGGCCACAAAAATTAATTAGGCTTTTGTATTGATTTTGTGACTTTTGGAGAGATTGATGGACTAAATTAATATCATTTCACATTTGCACATATGAAATGTTAATGCAAACCATTTAACAAAAATGAACAAAGTTGTTGACCTATGGAAATGAAGAGAAATGAACTACTTTTAAATAGCTTCACTGCAAGTTACATGGTGTGGTTAAAACATGTTCAGCATTTGGACTACAATCAGGGTTCCCACATTTTTTGACCAGAACATTTCAAGTCATCTGTGACTACAGAATAATTATTACTTTTTAATCATTTTAAAGATACTGCACATACAAAGAGCGATTTCTAGCCAATTAAACAATTTAGACCCAAGAATAACTAGAATTAGTTTTATTTTTTTTACTTTTCTAGACCTGTGGAAACCCTGTACAATGTATGTACTATGCAGTACCTTCCAAAAATATACAGACTTTGCTTCAGTAAACACATGTCCTTTAGCCTTTTAGTTAAAGCGAATCACTTGAAAAAAGAATGAATCAAATTCAAATGAATCAAAGCTGCAATCATGGAGTCAAATTTTTGCAGAGGTGAGCTGATTGGTTGTACTGTGATTATTCTAGTGAAGCCATGGGGGTGGAGCTTAGCACTACCAAATGCTTCAATAAAATACCAATACCTTGCAGTGGGTGGAGCTTATAGGAATGCCCACATTTGAGGCAATAAGCACACTTAGAGCACTCATTACTTCAATGCAAAATCCACTGTAAAAAAGACAACAAATGACAAGACACAAACACAACAGATAAACATGAGACACAGCATGCAGCAAGACACCAGTGACCCGGGCAAACATGGACAAATACAGTGCAACATGCCATGAGAGAGAGATGAGGAGGGGGACAAAGAGATGATGTAGTGAAGCACCACTTGAAACACATATCTGTGAAGAGAAGACTGCGATCTTTCAAGTCTTAGAGAAGAGGAGGGAAACTTGTCTTCATTTTTACAGGGTTTGAAGGGCTGTGTTGTCCTCAAAGAGAGGTTTCATTGTCCTAGCTTTGACATCAGTGTGCAATAATGTTGATTAATAACGGTCAGAGTCTAAGCCAATGACATCAGTTAGTGGATGGCTGAGATCAAAGTGCCTTCCAGACAATTCTCACAAATAGGGTACAAAATAGACCTCAAACTTTACAAATTTAAACAAAATGTCAGCTAAACTTCGGAAAATGCTGTTTGTTTACCTCAGTCGTTTAATTTTCCATTTATTTTATAACCATTTGGGAAAAGTCATTTTAAAACACTAATTTGTTGTAATAAACAATAAACATTCAATTAAAAAACACAATTTAAAAAATAAACAGGGTGGCAAGTAACAGGGTTGAAGATTTAGCCAAAATGAAGCTATTTTTTAGTAGGGGCTTGCTAGTTGGGAATCAATTGTTTGTTTTTAGTTACTGATGAACTTATATTTCCAATAAATTAAATATATGTTTGTTTAATCCATTTTATTACAATAACTTTGATAAGAGAGTTGAATGGTCAAACTGGACGAACAAAGACAACACAACAAACAGAAATTATTTCTTATTTCATGTATGATATTATTTTTGGTAATTAAAATAGGTTGCAACAGTGAATTGAATATGACTTCAATATATGTCACAAGCATGACAGTGATTTTAATTGTTGGATACAGTCCACTGAAATGGGAGGAGCCAAAAATCACAATTTTAAGCAGGATACAGAAATCTGATGTGTACTTTTCATGAAATCATTTAAAGTTAGATAATATTTTATGTAATATTTCTCACTCTGAAGAGCATCATTTATTGCTTTAAAAAAAAGATATAACACAACAAATTGTACCATATTTGTGGAAAGTGTCAAATGTTGCTCTACATTAGTGATAGACTGATATATATCAGGCCAGGCCGATTAATCTGATGATATTTGGCCATTTTGCAGATTAACAGAAGTGTTAATATTCCCTTGTGTCATTTTCAAAATCTACCAATAGATTAGTCAATAGATGGTCAACACTTTCTGTTTTTAAGGTTATTTCTTTTCAAGTTAATGCAAATTTGAGTACATTTGGCATAAAATAGGTGTTTGTTTCACTTTTATTGTGTGTATATCTAATTTGCTGTTGTTAAATTGTATTATGTTTATCTGCTCTCTAGATATCAATATCCACATCGGCCATTGAAAAAACCATATCAGTTAACCACTACTCTATATTCATATCATTATGTCAAGCGCAATTCTTTAATATGCTAAAAGCTGAAAGATAGCACCCCTCAATCCCTATGAAAACAGACAACTCCCTCCTCTCTCCAGTGGTGTGCACACAGTAACCTTAAAGGGAGCCAGCTGGTGTCAGACCCAATCTTTACCTTGCAGTGTGTGGTACTGACTGGAAGTCCAATATTGGACGCCAAAACAACAGTGAGCGCTGAGGCCAGTTCAATAGTGAATCCACTGCGGAGGGCAACAAAACAAATTTATACACCTGCAGTTAAACCAGTAATGACAATGCATGCCGTCGAGAGAGGCCACAGCATGCAGGTCTGGAGGAGGCAATGTTTGAACATGCAAAAAGTCCATGAGGAGATCAAGATGATTCATTGACAGGAAAACAGGATAACAGGGTTTTTTGTAAATTTGTGCCTATATTACATGTGTGTGTCTGTACTTGAGGAATTGAGAAGGTAGTCGCAGTAGAAACGTGTGCATGCATGCAGGTGGAAACAGTGGCGGATTATGGCTGTGCTGAATTTCTGATTCTGATCAATTCTGTGGTATTAATAACTGTTTGGAGTGATCTGATCACAAGTAGACAGTGCAACACAGACATTCATTATGTTCTTGCGTTCAAAACACTTGATGGAGCGCAAATCCGAACTAAGGGATCTCAAGATGTGTTCTAAGTATTAAACTATATTTAACTTGACACAGTGACCTAAAAATGTTATGTTTATGATGCAACACATCCAAGATGCTACACAAGCATGTCTGATGCAGCTGTTCATTGACGGGTCCTTAAACAAGCCCTCATAATAAATGGATTGGATTGCAATGGATTGCTGTGAACTGTATGCCAATGATTGACTTATGATCAATAATATGGTAGTAAACAACACGTATTATAAAGCTGTTTTTTGTATTGTCTTATCAATGATGAACTCTTCTGCCACAAGAATGTAATGCATGACTTATATTATGATAAGCAAATTATAATACTTTAGACTAATCCTGCCCCTAAAAGAAAACATTTTGCCCGTTTAATAAAAAAAAAAGAAAATCTGTAAATAACTTTTGCCTCTGGGGATGTCCCAACCCTTTCCTAAAAGGTAGCTTTTTTTATTTTATTCTGATTAAGCTTAATGTTAGGGGACTGTGTGAATCTTAATTGTGGAAGGTACAGAGTGCACAAACATGCAAAGAGGAACGATATACAAATCTATAAGTGGTGTGGCGGTTCAAAAATGTAACAATGCACATTGATGGGAAGTTTATTTTTGGGCCTATTCTATCCAATACATGCAACATTCTACACCTACAGAGGATACAAATGTAAATCGCTTTATTGCTCACATGGAGCTCTAATATACGATGCACACAGGTGTAGTTCAATGTGTTCGACTAAAACTGCGAAAACTGAAAGTGAAATCAGCAGCGTGAGATTTTTGTGTGTGCTGATTTTTAGGACATCCCTGATGGATCACTTAGCGCTTTTAAGAACAGTACTTTTAGCTTCATTTTAAAGTAAATTCTTTAAAGTAAGAATAATAAAAACAAACTTTCAATCTTAACTTTTCTTGATTCAGGCTTAGTTTAAAGAATGGTGAACCAAACCAAAGTGTGAGATGAGTAAACTGTTACACCCCTACTAAACAGCACTTTTGAAATTAGACAAATACATGAAGTTCACGATTTCTCTAAATTATCCTTGGGTTAAAAAAATAAAAATAATTCTTGTCAACAGACATCAAAGATGTCTGTCAGATGCTGAGGTCATGGCAATTGTTATTTTTGTGTACTATGTGGGGATAGGGGGCTGTGAACATGACCACCTGATCCCCAGCTCTATGCTGCTTTAGTTTGGAAAGGCTAGTCAGAACATGCTGGATTTTGGAGTGCCCGTCTCTGGTAAACCAATGTCTGTTACACACACATTTACACACAAAAAAGACAGATCGAAAACCAATTTTACAGTTTACAAATGGGATTTTTATATTCTGCTTAACTTTTGTGAATACTTTTTTCTTTAAAAAAAATAACAACACTATATTAAGCAGGTCACACACAAGTGGTGCACAATGCTAGGGTGTGGGCGATTGTCAGGGTGTTGCTATGCGGTTGCTTAGGTGTTCTGGGTGGATGTTAGCATGTTGCTATCAGTTGCTAGGTTATTATGGTTGGTTGCTGAATAGTTACTTACAGGACCAAGTGAAAATCCAGCTCACTCCCATGTCTCTATGATATTCCGGTTCTTAAATATGGCTTGGTCTCTCCCTAAATGTTGGTCTATGGGATTATAAACCTATTTTATAATCTGATGATTTTATGTATCATGCATGTCTGTAACATAAACGTTAGGGGACGGATTACACACCGAAATGTATAGGTCCTTTTGATATATTTTTTTACAGAATGGTATGCAGAAAATTTTGCTTCTACCTGAAAGAGATCACTAAAATATGTGCCCTGAGATCTCTCACCGGTCTCTGTGACAGCACTAGACTATCAATAGTAAACAAAATGTAACTGCAGGCCACCAACACATTTTTTTATCAGCCAATTAGAAGACTTTGATGTGCTTTCTGCCTGTCAATCACGATCTCATAGTGTAGAAGTTGAAGCGGAACAAGCTGTTCAAGTTTAATGTCATAATCAGATTCATAACAGATGTAAGCCAAGGTGCGTTATTTTGCAACTGTTGCGTTTGACAACCGTGAGAAGATTAACTGCTCTACACTTTGGTATCAATGCTGTCTTTGAAGGGCAGTATTTTGGAAAGAGGGGGCTTGTCTAATTTAACAGCTCAGTTTCATGGAAGTTTCAGAATGGCTAAAATCACATACAGCATCTTTTATACATGACTTATATTAAGTATGTGCAATAGTAATAGTGATGCATGCCTTGGCAACCACCACTAATCAATACTCTAAAAAGTAAATATATGGTACCTAAAATCATTTATTTTTGCTTTCATAGAGCAATGCTATTAAAAGACGTCTGTTTAAAAGGCAAATGGAAAGCTTCTGTTCTAACTATAAACTCATGCTCATTTGTTTTTGACGGTTTATCTTGTTACTAAGAGAACGTAATGTTAAAAAAGGCCATGCACACATGTGTCTTGCTAAATTTAGCATACCCAGGCAGTTCTGGGTGGAGGGTTGCTGGTTGCCTTTATTCTAAAGTGTCTTAAAAGTTTAAATTACGGTCATATTGCTGTGATATTTATTTGTGGTGCCAAAAAAAAAAAGAGGGATTGAGGGCAAGCACCCAAATATGAGAGGAGAAAAGCCGATTCAATCCAGAACTAATCTAGGCAAGATTTCAATAGCACATCCACTTTTGTGACCCTGTAGGAAAACCACATGCTCCATTTCTCAGTACTCTGATTTTTTTAATTGTACAGTAAATGACCAAGGTCTGAACCTTTAACTATGCTATTCTCCCACATGCTAAAGACCAGAGAGATGGCTTTTGTGTTTATAAAATAAAACATGGAAAAATAGTGTGTTTTGGAAATGGGTTTACCATAGGAGGTCATTCACCTATAAAGAATTAGCTGTTATTTCAAAATGACTTCATTAACTTATTTCACAATATTCACTGCGCAATAGGTTCATACTGTGCATAGTGTAAAGCCCGTAGAATTTGTTGTGTGAAGTGTACAGACAGCTTTTAAAAACTTTTGCGTGGACTTGAGTAAATATTATTTAAAATTTGAAATAAATGTGCTGTTTATTTAAGCAATTTTGTCTACACCTAATTGTCATTGTATTATGTTTATATTTATATTATATCAGGCATCAGCTGCACTGTTTTGTAAATATTGAAACCAGTATCGGCTTTTGAAAAACCATATAGGTCGACCACTAATATATATCTATATGGTGTATATTGTGTAAATTATGTATTTTGTTTAATGTTGACTTTTTTTGTGGTACAATTAATGTACTGTATATTGTTGATTGTCTGGCTGCTAATGCACCCCAATTTCCCCCACACGAGATCCATTGAGTACATATGTAACAATTTATCTATATATCTATCTATCTTGTAACGCTGTTAGATTGATCAGCACATCTGCATGCAACAGGAGCACACGTTACATTCCCCAAGCACAGATGAGTCATGCGTTCTGCCCACATGCTGATCTCACCTGGAGGGAGTGATAGGAGTGAGGTCTTTGCCCATTGTCTGAATGACACGTCGTCCCCAAACCCATAATCCAGTGCAGATACCCACTCCACCATAGAACAGCAGCCAGACTGGTGTGGCTGCATCCATCATCACCCCACCCTGTTCGTAGATCATCCACAGGGCCACCAAAGGACCAATGGCATTACTGCAGAAAAGACAAATCAAGCACATCATTCACTGGGAAGTGACTACTGAGATGCTTAATTTCAGGAGTGAACATCCAGCCCACCAAGGTTAGGATACAAACTAGGGATGCACCGATGTATCAGATGCCAGTATTTATTGGCTAATTATTGACCAAATTACAATCATCTGAAAATTGGTTAGAAGCATGAAAACGTTTCTATGAAAAATGTATAGATTTTTTTAGAATGAATTAGTAACACACTTTGAAAACTCTGAATTCAAATGCACAATACAGTAATATTAATATCCACAACATGTAGATGGGTTGGTACTAAGAACATGTCATGTGAAATTTGTATTCGTTCACACGTTAATGCTGACCGCCATAACGGACGTGACAGTTGTGAAAGCAGCACTTACCTATAGGCTCATGATGAGGAAAACCATCCTAAATGATTTGAAACCAGCGTACTTTGACTTCTGAGACATCGGTATGATATCCATTAATGCTGCATGATTGATTGATTTAAGATTGAAATCGCAATACTGCCTAGCACGCTCACTAGACCTAGTCTGCATTCAGCGCTGTTTGAGCAAGCACAGCCCTCTAGCGGTCTAAACACTATAATACAGAATTTAAAGGGGTTATGTTGTGAGGAATCAAGATTTCCTTGATATCTTGACATATAAGAGGTCATTGTACTATAAAAATATACTGTAAGTTTAAGAACTGAAAACGTCCTCTCCAGTTCGAAAAGGGCATTCATTGTTTCAATGGATTCTACTGGCTAGATTGTGATGTCACAGTGCAGTGTCATTTGAACAGACCCAACTCAACACACGTAAACGTTGCGATGAACAGAGGTAACAGTGGCTGAAGTACTTCCACTATGGTACTATTGTTACAGTTTTTTGCCTTTAACCAATGAAAAGATGCCAAGTAAGATCCACAAGCATTGTGTTCCTGGTTGGTTGAAAAACTGCATCTCTGGATTACCTTCTGAAGCATCCCAAAGTTAGGAATTAATGGCTTATTTAAACTACATTTCTGAACGCAACAATGTGGGCTTATATGTTTGTTCAGCACATATCTCTAAGGATTCTTTTGAGAATTATTATGAATAAGACTTTTCAAATAAACGTATTATTAAAGATGGAGCAGTGGCAACTATACTGGACACGACAGTAATGCCGGTGAGTACTACTGTTTCTGTCTGTTAGTTAGCAGTTTTTAATGAAAAATTGATTAGGAAATTAGCAATGCGGAGCGGCTCATGCTTATAATACGGTTACCAAAGAAAGACATAACTGCTTACGAAATACTGATGTGAGATTAAATTATTTTATTATGTAAGAAGAATGTGTAGCGCAGAGTGCAACGAAAGACAATGGTGTAGTACACAGCCATATTAGCCTAAACTAATGACCAGTTATGACTTGTTCTTAACAGTCTGGTTATGAGCTAAATCAGCCATGAACCAAATCTGAGGCACAGAACCTTGGACTCACTAATGCCAAGGAATGTGAAGAAAATATGACAATTCTTTGCTCCTACAGCAAAGACATTTTAGGTCTTATTCTGAACTAGCTAATCACAAAGCTGTTTCTCAAAAGCATACTACAACACAGACAGGTTTTAGAGGAAAGCAAAAGACATGAAAATTTTACAAGAAAAACATGTCTTAGGATATAGAATGCAATCAATAATTAAACAATAAGGTACAAGAGACAGATAATAGGAAACATAACGCCTCAGTCACCATTCACTTTCATTGTATGATAGAAAGACGCAATGAAAGTGAATGGTGACTGAGGCTAACATTCTGCCTAACACTGCCTTTGTGTTCCATGGGAGAAAGTAAGTCATACGAGTTTGGAACAACATGAGGGTGAGTAAATAATGAGACAACGATTTGCGATGGCAAACAGGTGCTATAAGTCAAATAGGGCTGGGTAAAAACAGCTATTTTCCAATGCATCGAAATCTTCGTTTGAATGATCTCTATATCAATTCTTAAATCCCAAGATCGATCTTTCACCTTATGTGGCAACCCTCTATAATCCAAGTAAATCGCTTGCATTTGCAACCAAATCTCATGCTTTTGTGACTCAAAATTTCTCGGATTAGCCATTGTCTAGTAAATGTTCAGATTTTTCTCACCAGTGATTGAGTAGTATAGTGAAGAAGTTATTAACACAAAGGTCCTTTCACTGTGTGTTGAGAGTAAAATTTTGGTTAAACTAATTTTATGTGTCCAAAGACTTGATCCATTGATTAATATGTCATTGAATAATGTCTCTTTTAATACACTTTCTATTTTTTACAGTCAGTTGTTGATTTAAAAAACAACAAAAAAATAAACATTTAATCCTAATCACACATGGATGCGCTAAAGAAATGTCTTCTCTCATTATATGCGCTTACTGGCTGAATGCCACTAGTCATAATGAGACATTACCGATTAAGCACGTGTTCTACATAACAATGTAAATACTTGTAAACAGTACAAATTTTGCAAATAAAACAATATATGCATTTTCGAGACAATAATTGATGGAAAAGACTGCATTTTTAACATTTTCAAAAGCTAAAGTGTGACCAGTTTGATAAAAAAAACTAACATTTTCAAATTGTACCTACAGTAAAAGGGTTGCCTAGAAGGTTTGTTTATAATTAAGAGCATTAGCTGAGAGATCATTTATTTTATAAGCAAAATGGACATTATGTACCCATATGAATCGATATCGAATATTGAGATCTGAATCTAACCGAGAGCTTGTGAATCGAAATCGAATCAGTAAATCTAGAGCAATAGTGTCAAAGCATTCAAGACAAGGTCTATCCATTAATGATAACTTAAAAAAATATTTTGAGTGGCATACCTGACATCATTCCCACCATGTGCGAAAGATCCGAAACATGCGGTGAGGATCTGCAGGAAGTGGAAGAGCTGGAAGACTTGAGGCTTGTCCTTTTCCTCCTTATCTTCATCAGGGCAGTCCTCCAGCACACCCTCTGCAGGGGCCAAGGGGTCCATTTTATCTGTCGCCAACTTCACATCCACATCACCTTCCTCCGCCTCGATCTCCGCCTCTGCCACTGCATTACAGTAGCTGGAGTAGCTGTCGTAGCGCAGCCGCTTCTTCGAATAGAACACACTGTCGCCCACTAGCTTCTCGCTGTCCTCTGGCGGAGGGGCGCTGGACTCCGAACGCATCACAGGCTGGACTGGAATGCCACAGATGGCTGCAGTGTAGCACGTGTAGCTGTTGTTGCGACGGAGGTGCCGGTAGTTGTTGTCCTGACGCGAGGCACTGCGCTCGTCCTCCAGTCGGCCCAAGTGGATCTTGTGTAGGAGGTCTTTGTAGAGACCCGAATCCTTGTGAACAGTGTGGTAGACCTGACCATTACTGCGCATGTGCCCATCAAAGCTGAAGCCACCATTAGACACAGGCGACTTGAGGCAGCCATTGGTCATGGAGTTGGTGCGACCTGACAGAAAAATGTATCCACAAAAAATGTTTCTGTTGAGTCTAATTAAAAGATAATATTTTAATTGAAAAAAAATGTGTCCCCCAATGGCTTAATGGTGGCATCTACTTGAGACAAAAGTGGACTCCACAGGCAATTAATCATTAGGTTTTTGTGCAAAACCTAATGATTTATAATATATCAGCATGATTTGAGAATGTTTCACAGAGCATCTTTTGAGTCACCACAGTACATAAGGTCAAAGCAGGATAAAGATGACCATTTTTGTCACCCAGTACCGAGGTCTCTGAAGCATTAGTTGATGACACTCTAACATGGTAACCATTAAACTTCATCATTTAAAAACGTTTTAACATTTAAAATCATGTCTTTTAACTCACCGTACACCCTGCCGTTGGGCAGGACAGTGCCTCCATTAGCCAGACTGTTGAGCTCTCCTGTGGACTCCTCTGTCAGGGGCAGCACAGCATCATTAATGCTTTTTGCACCTGGAAGCTCTTTAAACACCGGGGCTTCCTCTTCCTCCTCAGGGATTTTATCTAAACTTTCATCTGAGATGCGGGACAGAGCATGCTCTTTCTTCAGCTGACCTGTTTGAGGAAAACAAAGATAGAGAATCATTAAAAAGAACACTGGATGACATATTTTGGGCATTAATAAATGCGATGTTATTTGTTGAGCAAATAAGGAAGAGGATATAAGCTTTGTGAAAGTGGTGAAAAGCTAAATAAATAAACATCAGCAAGGGTTTCTTTACATTACGATGAGAATATCATCAACCATAATCACATGGCTAATTCATGCATGAAAAATTGTGACTTAATTAAGCTTCAGATATTCTTGACTAATGAATTTCCAAGACTTTTCCAGCTATTCGTGATTACTGCATAAGTATTTTTTTTAATTATTTCATACAGATTGTCCTTACAAAAAAGCCATTTCTAGCTTAAGCATTACTAGAAAAATATATATTCACAATAGACATTTTCCTTTCTATGGCTTCGAGATTTTAAAATTCCTTAATATTTCCAGGATTTTCATGAATTTGGAAATCCTGAAGATTACAACTAGACCTTTTAAATCAAGCAGAGACTATAAAATCCACAACCACAAGCATTTTAAATCAGTGCCTCTCATATTTTAGAGGTAGTTTGAACTTCTCAAGAGGGAGCTGATTCTTCTCAAAATCTAAAGATTAAAAATTACCAGTTTTACACATTTCCACAATTTAATGTCTCTTAGGTAGCTAAACCATACTAATAAATATTCCCTCAATATCAACACAAATATGATAAAGCTTGCAGTGGCCTTGTACATATATCAATAAAGAAAATGATGATCAGTGTGTGAAAGCACTACTTTAACATTTTCATTACATTCAAGATTTTCACTTCATGGCTGTTTTTAACAAATCAAAACATTTGTGTAACCAATCTTGCATTGAAAAACGTACAGAGACTGTACAAGGTCACTGTGACTCATTTTAAAACAGTGATGTTCTCAAATAAACAGCTTCAGTTTATTTGCTTTTCGTTACTCTCAACGTCAGTTAAACTCAACATGGGCCTGCAAGCCAGAGCCAGCAAAAGATTATCTTTTCATTGCAGAGAACCCCAGCAGAGCAGCAGATGTTAGACAAATCCTTCCCCTCCTGAACTGGTGCAGATACCTCATGCTGAGTCACATCTCTAACTTTTTCCAAAGCTAGATTAGAAATAACATCTAACTTAATGGCCAGCTGTCACTAAACGAGAAAAATTAAAAAAACAATCTCTGCTAATTAAGTTACTAATTACATTCAGGACTCCCACACCTTTTAACCAATGAATCCCCATGACTTTTCCAAGCATATTCCATGTATAAGGATTTTTAAAACTCATTTAATAGAGATTGAACTCACAAAAAGCTATTTTCACAGTAATTAAATATTTTTTGCCGAGCATAACTAGAAAAAAATATATATTTAGTAAAGAATTTTGGAAAAAACAGTGTCCTAGTTACACTTATTACATGTTACTATTATTAATCACTATAGCAATAATATATGAGCACAAGCAGCACCATAAAATAATTGGTAACACTATATTTTACAGTGTCTTACATGTATTGACTGTAGTATTAACAGTAAATGATGCATATTTACAAGCAACTAACCATAAACCAAACACTAACACTAATCCATTTGAAAGTACATGTTGTTAATTAATATTACTCAGTATTACATTTGTAATTACACTGCAACAAGGACAACAAAGTGTTACCAAATAATTGCAAATAGGCATATGTAATTCATTAGTAATATTCTGTAATTACTTAGTAATTTTATTAATTTGCATGACTTTAATTCCATGATATTTCCAGGTTTTCCAGGAGTGCGGAAACCCTGTATAATTATGCTCAGAATTTATTACAATTTGTCCAAAAAATAAATAAATCAGGATAAGAGTCAAATTTAGGACAATAGTGAAGACATCTAACACAGACATCAACAACAACTCAAGCCGTGAGTCCGCGGGAGAGAAGAGGACAATACGTACTTGCTATTTTCCTTCTCATCCAGGGGCAAACAAAAATCCAGACCAGACCAGCACATACCAGAGCACCAGCCAAGGTAAAGAGGGCAATGGCCCAGATAGGGAGCATCTTTAAGCCAAGTACTACACAATAAAGAAAAAGAGAGTGAGTAAAAAAAAAAAAAAAAAAAAAAAAAAAAAAAAAAAATATATATATATATATATATATATATATATATATATATATATATATATATATATATATATATATATATTTCACATAAAAAGCTCTAATAAAATCAATGTACTTGATGTAGCATACTTATGTTGAGATTTAATGACACATTCAATAACAACAAACAAAACTTGTCAGATCAAGTACGTCTCTATGGTGAATGTGCTATCACTTTAAGAGTGAAATGACTTACAGGGAGCTCCAGTGTACATGATGGAGAAGGTGTTGATTCCAATGGTTGAGGCATAGAAGAAGGGCAAAGCACGGAGACCATTGGGAACAGGGTCATCCTTTAATAGACAGAGCACAGAGAGCTTCAGCTCTAAACAAACCATACAGATTTAACAATTTTACCTTAATTTCTCTTTGTTTGTCCATTAAAAAGGAATAGTTTACCCAAAAATTACAATTCTGTCACCATGTACTCACCCTTACATAATTCCACACCTGTAGGAGATTAATTCTTCCTTTAAATTTTTTTTTAAGTGTTGAAGAATGTTTGACCATGCAATTACAATGAATGGAGACTGGAGTTTTTAATCAGGCCTCGCAACTTCTCTCATGATCCCTCAAGAATGTGCTAAAGAGAGCGAGAGAGCTTTTATGGCACTTTTGCATCCTTTTTGAAGCTTGAAAGCTCCAGTCCACATTCATTGTACACCATTCTGTTCGACCATTCTTCAAAAATTCTCCTTTTCACAAATTTCATAGTTTTGGAAATACATGAGTAAATGATTACAGTGTTTTCATTCTTGGGTGAACTATTCTTTGAAAGTTCATTTTAAGGTCAGAAAATGCATTTCGCATTTACAAAAACGTTTCAATGGTTTGTAACCATTTTTGAGTGCTATACATTTAAATGTTCCTTTAAACCGCAGTGCTTCTGTGGCCACAGGCAAGAATTCACTTCCCGGCTTCTTACTCTAAAAGGCTTAACCATTTATGTGTTTACTGAACTAATGTCACACCAAGACACATTCACTGTGCCATCACAGATACTGATGTAGAGCTATTGTCACACCAAACTAAACAGCCACAGGGAATTATTTGGAAATAGCCTAATGCATGTTAAATCTAATAAAAGCATGTGAGGTCTTACATTCACTGGTGATGGACCGGTCTATAAAAGTGAAGACTGGGCAAAGCCTCTAAAGCACATCTAAAATGTTTATATTATGTATATAAACCACAAGAGCAAAACACTTAAGCCTGTCTGAGCACTTCTTGCTTTCAATATTTCTCAAAGCAACACTACTTATCATTAAAGTACAGTGAAGCAAGACAGGTGTAATACATGTTGATGAAATTGAACTCACCTTGTTAAGAATAAAATATCTGATTAAGAAGAAGAGCAGGCCAGACATGAGACCAGACAGCAGAGGGGAGATGAACCATGAGGCAACTACATCAAATAAACATCAATTTAATAAATCAATAGTGTGCCAATATAGATGACACATTATACACAGGCAAAAAGGCTACCCAAAAAATAAATAAATAAATATATAATAATACAATTATCTGTTATCATTTACACACCCTCGTGTTGTTCCAAACTCGTTTGACTTTCTGTCTTCCATGGAACATAAAAAGTTGTTAGGCAGAATGTTGGCCTCACCATTTACTGAAATTGTATAGAAAAAAGATGCAATAAAAGTGAATAGGGACTGAGGCTAACATTCTGCTTATCATCTTCACATGTTCCATGGAAGAAAGACAGTAATATGCAACAGAATGAACATTACTATGACTATATTTTTGCAAACTAAATTTTACTGCCGCTTTCTAATTTTTACTGCAGATTCCTGTCAAAATTAACACTAGAGGTGCTACAACAACTACTCAAAAACCACTTTTATTATATCAGAACACTTTCACTCTAATGAATCATTTGAAAAACTATCAATTTTAACTCTTGTATTACAAACCCACCTACATTTGCACACTTATTCCAACATGATCAGCTTGCGTGGTAGCTCACCTGATATGTGTTGGACTTTGGCTCAGAGGCCGAGGCTCGAGTGCAGCCAAGGACGCTCAAAATGAAAGTGAAGCGAAAGTGCCATAGAAGCAACACAAAATGACGTGATTTCTTCAGTACATGTGATTTTTATGTAGGGATATCCCGATACAATTTTTTGAGAACGAGAGTACTGATACTTTCTTTTTTCTTCCTCGCCGATACAGAGTCCGATACTTGTTATTTTGTTGAATTACATGTCGACAATTTGTTTCAATTTTATCATCAAAATGGTGTTTATTAAACATTCCTTAAAACTTGAATCAAATAAAAATATGGGGGCCTGGGTAGCTCAGCACGTAAAGACGCTGACTACCAAACCTGGAGTCGCAAGTTCGAATCCAGGGCTTGTTGAGTGACTCCAGTCAGGCTTCCCGGTTGCTAGGGTGGGTAGAGTCATGTTGGGTTAACCTCCCCGTGGTCGCCCTAATGTGGTTCTCGATCTCGATGGGGTGTGTGGTGAGTTGTGCGTGGATGCCGTGGAGAATATGATTTATTAATTGTTCCTGTACTGTATATTTCATTGTCTAGTACAATTTAATTAATCGGGACTAACCATATATTATTTGAAATGTCTTAACCTCAATCATCTGTAATAGACAACTGTTTTACAACTGAAAACATATACGGTAGCTAAAAAAGTGCTAAATCAAGCTAGAGAATTTTCATTCATGTTCATTTTCAGATATCAGTTGACAATCATAATTTATCATCCAGAAAACTATGGAGCAAGAAATACGACAAAACAATTTGAATTTGAATTGTGTAAATTTGAATTATAGACTTTTGAATTTTAATTATAAGTGTGATTTTGCCAAATGTAATATTACGTTGTATTTTAAATAGGTTTGAATTTGAATTTTTTAAACTCCAATCCTGGACATTTCATATTTAACCAAATTAAATTTTATAAATATGTATTTTCAAACAGCAAATTTTTGGTTCTGAATTCTTACACTGTAAATATCCTGTTTAAAAAAAAATACAGCTTCAAGTTTTCAAGATGAAGAAGAAATTCCGAACACTAAATTCAATATTCTAAAATTCAAACCGCAGAAATTTAGATCTACAGAAAGTGGGTCAGAGGTCAAGCTTCCGTGTTCCACAGGGAAGAGTAGAGGGTCTCGGAAAAGTCCAACGGCGCATTTTGGCCAATTACAGGTCGAGGTGCAATAATTCTCTGGCGCGAGCGTGATGGTGGCTAATTTACACACTGAACTCCAACAAACGTTACAAACACAGGAGGACTGTCATTCTCACACAGAGAGAGCACATCCCTATTGATGTTTAGTCATTATGCCATTTATTTTAAGTTTGTCAGAATCATTTTAAACAATAATTATGATATTTAAACAATCAATAAATATGGTCATCACTATGAAGGCATTTCAACGGCATTAATCCGTGCGCGTTTTTGATGCTCCCATGCGCGATAGAGTAAAGCCGCGCAAGAACTTGCACACATTGTTGACACTTGCAACAGTAGTTTATTGCCGCATGCATCAATAACGCGCGCAAATTAATGGCATTGAAATGCCTTCATATTGATGACCATAATGATGAATACAATTATGAATCAGTAAAAAGGTCTATACATTTTTACATTGTTATTATTAACAATAATCAACACTACCCAAAATCGAACCTTTTTATGCTGATTGTTTAAACTTATTTTGCAGCTTTGAAGATTTATGACAAGAACACGTGAAATGTTCTGTTTAAAATGATTCTGACAGTCAAACTAAAAATAAATGGCATAATGACTAAACATCAATAGGGATGTGCTCTCTCCATGTGAGAATGACAGTCCTCCTGTGTTTGTAACGTTTGTTGGAGTTCAGTGTGTAAATTAGCCACCATCACGCTCGCGCCAGAGAATTATTGCACCTCGACCTGTAATTGGCCAAAATGCGCCGTTGGACTTTTCCGAGACCCTCTACTCTTCCCTGTGGAACATGGAAGCTTGATCTCTGACCCACTTTCTGTAGAATTTTTGAATATTGAATTTAGTGTTCTGAATTTCTTCTTCATCTTGAAAACTTGAAGCTGTATTTTTTAAAACGGGATATTTACAGTGTAAGAATTCAGAACCAAATATTTTCTATTTATTATTCGATTTTCTGTTTGAAAATACATATTTATAAAATTGTGCCATAAAAAAACTTTATTTTTTTAAGTTCCATATTCTTTCTCTTAAAACAGCCGACAGATTAACAGCCATTAACTTTTTTCTTTAAGCCAGCAAATACACTATTATGCTTTTTCTATAGCTTCAATTGGTCTCAAGTATTTTTATAAGCATAAAGGATGTTAATATAAGAAGAGCCAAGCCAATGTATCCTGAATTTGAAATGGAATGTGACTGATGCAAGGGTCCTTTCTAGTGATGTATCTGTAACATAAGCAGTTCCTTTTCCAAGTAGGCATTCTATAGTATGTGGTACTGAATGCAATATCAGGCACTAACATTTATTTGACAGAATGCTAGTCAGAGACTAGCGTATATAAAGAGTCTGGTATAGACTAATACATTTTAACTGATTGTGTACCAAATTTAGTAGAACATAATAAGTGTCTGGAACTCTCATTTCATCGTTACATGCTCAATCCATACAAATATAGTAATCTGGTTAAAATTATGTCCTGACAACTAATGAACAAGTAAACACAATATTATCAAGAATGTAATAGTAAGGATATCCAGGTTAAGTACCTTATCCAGTTCTGCTCACTAAGGAGCCCATTATAAGACAGGGAGGGAATATTATTTGTGTGTGTTAACGTGCAATAAATTAACTATGGTTTTATAACAGTAACCATAGCCAAACTTTGGTATGTGTAGTAAAACCATAGTAACCACAACATTTACCATGGTTTTACTATAGTAACCATGTTTTAACTATTAACAATTTATAGCAAAACCCAAGTAATAATATAAGAAAAAGAAACCTGTATGGTAATAAAATAACAATTTTGTGGTTACTATGGTTTTACTACTAATACTATAGTTCAACTATGGTTACTGTAGTAAAACCATGGTTCATTATATCTAAATCACACACATACAAAATTTTCACATTATAAATAGCTGTTTTTACCATCATGAAAGGTTTTTTTTTTTTTTTACATATGTTATGTTTTTAAGAGAATGTCCCCCCAAACTGAATCACATTTATAATATGCAAGATATGATTTATGCCTTATGTAATCCCATATAAGCGCTTTACAGATATAAATTCATAAATGCATCATAATAACCCCTCAGCCGTCCTGCCATTTACACGTGTTTTTAAGCAAAGTGTTCTGTTGTGCAGATGATGGGTTTTCGGTCACCCATTTAGTCATGCAACTTTTGGCCATGTGTAATGTATTCACAAACTGGATCAAAGATTTAATGATGTGATCATTGGCTGAATGTAATAAACATATGAATCCCTGAGAAGAGACTTCCAAATTGGTTATGATGTGTAATATACATTAGGGAGATATTAGGCCCAATCTGTGAATTAAGAATGTGTATATAACAAGAAATCAGACAATCTAAAGACCAACACAGCCTAATGCACAAAGCACAAAAAACAAAAATACCTGTACAGTCCAGAAATGAGACATGTAACTGGTGTTTCGTGAGGATGATATAAAGTAGACCGTTTTGAATATTCATCTTCACCCTGCAGCTAAACAACTCTGATAATAATAGCCCAATAGCCATAGTTATCTTGCTTCTTTTCATATCAAACGCCATTATCATGTCAAATTAATGATTACGTTTTGAAAAATTACCTAAATAAATGTATACTTACATTTTGGATATTGAGCAGCTCGTTATTTTCAGGCACATGTATAAATGGGGTTTATTATGTTTCATTCTGTGCTTCATCTCTAAAGACGTATTGATGAGAGAAAATGTGTTTTTTTTTTACACTGGAAATAAAACAAGCACTCTGTCCTTTCACGAGAGCATGTGCATGTTAAACAGACTATGCTGCATGGAGAGAGATGATGATGAGACATTATGCATGGAGAGATATGGATTTTCAGTCCTATAGAAAGAAACTGTTGATTGAAGTCTAAGCGTACATTCACTGACATTTAAAGCACAAAGCACATGCAAACTGTATATTCATCTCATTAAATCACAGCTTTTGCTATTTAATAATCTCACTAGGATATTACGTGATTTTAATTTGTGCACTGAATGTTTACGTAATGACATTCATACGTCATGTGGTATCGGTTTTTGGTATCGGAGCATTTTTACAAGTACGAGTGCAGTATCGGACCTGATTCCGATACCAGTAACGGTACATCCGTAATTATTACGTTGACTTCGCTTTTAAAACACTATCGGTTAGGTTTAGGCATTGGTTAAGGGTAAGGATGTATGTTTCGTACACCTCTCATTCATCTTTTAAGAAACTATTGGTTAGGTTGAGGTTAAAGTTTTAGGTTGGGGTGTATGTTTTACTCTTTAAAAAATCCATCTAAAATTTACCTTTCAAACCTCATCTGATCATTTCACTTGCTTTTGGTGCCCCTGCTGGCCATTTCACTAGTTCAACTTCCTAGTGGTGCATGTGCAGAGCCTGAGATGGCACTATAGGAAGTGTAATCGAGCTTGAAATTATGATTGCCAAAGATGTACAGTGAAAAAGGAGTTACATTTTGGTCTGTGCTCAACTATTGATTAAACCACTGGTGTCTTATGGATTACTTTTATGCTGCCTTTATCTACTTTTTGGAGCTTCAAAGGCCTGGCCACCATTCACTTGCATTATATGGACCAACAGAGCTGAGATATTCTTCTAAAAATCTTATTTTGTGTTCTGCAGAAGAAAGAAAGTCATACACATCTGGAATGGCATGAGGGTAAGTAAATGATAAAACAATTTTCATTTTTGGGTGAACTAACCCAATAAGTATAAAACTTGCCACTAAACAATAAAGAGACAGATGAATAAATCCACAGTAACAAACAGTATAAGGGCTATATTAGGCACTCTGCATCAAAGCATTCAAAACTAGGCTGTTTAGTTTTCCTGTTCTCTGGCATGCAAATAAATACCACATTATGATTTGTAATGCATTGCATAATGGAACTTTTACCAATTTTGACCAACTGCATCCACTGCACTCCCTTAGTGCCAATAGCAACCATGGAAAAGCCAATCGTAGATCCCACAATGCAATGAGTTCCAGAAATGGGTAACCTCAGAAAAGAGGCAATGAGCTGCCAAACCGCAGACCCTGAAAGAGAAGGCAATATGAGTGGGATGAGGAGCAACACAAAAAGGCTTTCAACCATATGTTCTTTTTACTTCTTTCTTCATTTTATTCTTTGGACTGGATAATATTCAAAAAGCATTACACATTGTAATGCTTTTCTCTTCAAATGAACATTTAAAAATAGTGTTCCCCCAAAAAGTATATGGACACTTTAAGGGATAAATCACCCACAAATGCTAATTCTGTCAACATTTATTCACCCTCGTGTTGTTCCAAACTTATTTTTTTCTCCCCGTAAAACACAAATTATATTATGTTAATCTCAGTCATCTTTCACTTTCGTTGCACCTTTTTGTCCTACAAAGTAAATTAATGGTGACTGAAGTTAGAAACAACATGAGGTAGAGTAAATCATTACATCATTTTAATTGTTAAGCCACATGTATGAATGGATGTATGCATTTTATTGCATTACATCCAAATTATCAAACCAAGTGGCATCTACAAACAACTCATATTAGTATTTACCGATCTAAACCCAATTTCAGAGCCATTTTGGCAATTAATTTATAACTGACATTTGAACTAAGTTAAATTACTATTTAACTGATCCAAAGATATTCTTTAGTGGATTTATGAAGTCAATTCCCCTCAAGTTAACACAGGTGTCCTAGTAGAGTAACCACAGGTTTAGTTCAGTACATTAACTATGGACAATTTCCAGAAAGTGTCCAAAAACTTTGTCTTCAATTTGAGAAGTATATCTGTTGCTTTATCATTTAAAATCTAACAAACATCTTTTTTTCTAAATGTTTTGCTTAAAAAGTATGCAAATACTTTTTTGGGCCACAGTAGGTTTGGTCTGATCATAGAACTTTTCTCCAACCGTTCATTTGATGTTCTATCTTTGAATCTTCAGCCCAAAAGCAACTTAAGTTAAATTTACATTTCAAAAACCAGGCATCAACTCAGATAATCTATTACAACTCTATTACAAAACCAAGATGTGTCTCCCAGAATCTGGCTGCCTACAGTGAATAAACAAATGCCTTGCTAAGCTTCAGATATTCATCTTCATAATGATAGGTTGAGGTTTCAACTTTAAATGATACATTACTTACCAACCATGGCGCTGACCTCTCCTGCCATCAGCACAGGCACAGTTTCATTGTACAGATGGACATCTATAATTCCCGTCCGTATGGTTTCCCCGACCTTGGCACCTAGAAGGATGGAACCGAGGGTCTCAAATATGGAAGCCAGGATACAGGCCTGGCGCAGTGTCACCACTCCTGACCCGACTGCCGTGCCAAAAGAGTTTGCCACATCATTGGCCCCAACCGAAAACGCCAGTATGAAAGCTATAATGAAGCCAATCACGACCATCCATAGGTACGGTTCCAAATCCATCTTGCCGTTTCTTCACGCTATGCTTCCAAATGAATCCCAAACAAACTACTACAAAGAACTGAAGTAAGGTGCTGTACTATGATTTTCCTTTGCTCGTTTATTTTTCTCCCAACTTCCCCAGGCTAAAAGAGTTATTGGGGGAGAGGCACACTGCTAACTAAGCTGTTTAACCTCAGTCTGTGGAGTGCTGAGCAGTGTAGGCAGGAGAGAGCATTCCATTGTTTGGCCCTCTTAGTGTCCTGTCCACCGAGAAGCCTTCAGCTGTCAAAACAAGAGAGACAAGGAAATAATTACAAAGTATTCGCACATTCTCTTATAGACTGCATAATGTAGCTAAAAAATGGGAATGGGAAATGGAAAGTTAGATAGACAGGTGGTAAAGGAATATGCGAGATTTGACAAGAAAATAATAATCATTATTAAGGTTTGAAATTAGATACTAAACAATAGAGAAATTTTAACCAATATTTTTTTTACAAATATTAACACTTTTCCATTTAACCGATCATCAGTTCTTTAATATAGAGTTCACAGATGAAGTTAGACATAGCCAAGAAAATAATGACAAACTCACATAGTGGAAGACAAATTGTGCAAAGTCTTATAATTCTAAAGACTTACTTTTAAGTTAGCTGGTTTCATTTCACAACAAAATTGTATCAAATTGAATTGTGAAATGTTTAACAAAATTAACGCAATAAACCTTAAAATGTATAGTTATTTCATTTTTTTATTAAAGATTACTCAATTCAATTTGATGGACTTTTTTTATGAAATTGATGTGCAAAATCACTCAAACTCTTACAAGAAACTGACCCCCCTACAGTTAGGAACCTACAACGGCAAAGGTGATGCATTCAGACATGACCAGGACACAGTGTACATCCACATCAGAATCTAACAACACAATCAGCAATGGAAAACAATCGCTCCTGCTTAACACCTCCTCTTGGCTTCATTTCATTTTTGAGTCTCTTATCGAAATGAGGCAGTACACCAAGTCGTGCTCCAACTGCACTGTGTAATACTGCAGAGTCACAGTCATTAATACCTACTTACAGCCTCCTTGCTTCCTACTTGCCCCAGTCGAAGATTCTTAATGGGACAAATTCGTTGGAAAATTGGAGGTCTGTAAATGGGCCACTATGTGCTTGCTGAAATCTGATCAGTCCTGTTTATCGGAACAACTGTTCTCACACCACGGGGGGACAGGGTGGTATTTAGAGCATCAGTCAACTGTTCATGACTGAATGGATATAAATGAGTCATGAAGGTACAGTAAACAATCATATAGCAACATCAAAAGCAGGTGCAACGTACACCTTTTTTTATTTCTTGAGGGGGCACCAGAGTCTTTAGTGTAGTGATGATGCTAGACTTGTAGTATATTGTAATTGCACAGTGTATAGTCCGCCATTTGGGACATATGACTGGTCTTATAGAATCATGATACTATAACTACATTTAATTTTTATGCAAAATAATTTTTACATGCTCATTAAATATTGCGCCACTTTCCTAGTGAAATAAACACTAGAGGTGCTTCAACAACAATGACATTTATTCACTAGCTGTCATGATTATGAAATTGGCTGACGAGTAAATTCAAACAAATAATTGCGATAATGACCATTAATTGTCGGGTTTAGACCTCTCACAATTACAGCGATTAATTGTCCTTTAAGGGCTTTCATGATTATGACAATTAATTGTCAGGGAAATCGTCATGCTTTTGTCATAGGTGTATGTAGAGCTGTCACAATTATGAAATTTGGCTGATAATTAATTGTCCAACAAATAATTGCGATTATGATGATTAATTGTCCGTTTTAGGCCTATGATGATTATTTGTCTTTTTAAGGGCTTTATCGTTTTCACGTCATATAAATTGTTCAGAAATTGGCATTTCTCTGTGCAGTCAGCAACTCTTCTATGAGTTGAAGTATCCTGATCTAAGGGGTAGAGATTGAAACAGCACCCGGCTACGGCACACTCTGTTGCGGGAACGCTCGTCCCTCGAGCACGATATGCTTAATGCTAGATTTTAACGTGATGGCTCGCAACTTATTTAATCATAATATGTCACTGTGCATTTCTTATTGTGAAGAAAATTGTCAATACACAGCTTTATTAATTGGTGAGTTTTTCTTTTTGCGAGTTAAAGATTGAAGTGATCAGAAAGGTGAGAGGTCTTCACCCCATTATACACTGCATTGTTTTCTGTTATAAATATCTAAAACTCCTTTAAAAACAACTTACCTTTTCTTTAGCAGCTATACTGCAGAAGGAAAAAATATTATCTGAGAATGTAGAATATAATAGTAAAAATATATATATTTTTTAAATATCTAAAAATCCTTAAAAAGATGCATTCACCTGAGAAGCAGCATATAAGATATTTAGACTTGCTTTTAGAGTATAGATCTTGAATATAAGTATATTTTGTCTTTACTGCACTCGCAGAAGTATGACAGGGTGAAAAAATGCACTTATATTTAAGACAAATTCTCTTAAAGCAAGTCTACATATCTTATATATTGCTTCTCAAGAAAATGTACCTTGTTTTAAGGATTTTTAGATATGGTTGAATGGAAAACAAGACAATAACACTTGATAACAATAGGATATTTTGGTAGTTAATTTATTAACTGAATTAAACTTCCATCCATCCATCCATCGTCAACCACTTATCCTGTGTACAGGGTCGCGGGGGGCTGGAGCCTATCCCAGCTAACATTGGGCGAAAGGCGGGGTACACCCTGGACAGGTCGCCAGTTCATCGCAGGGCCACACATAGACAGACACACACTCACATCCATGGCAATTTTTTTGGAGACACCAATTAACCTAGCCTGCATGTCTTTGGATGGTGGGAGGAAGCCAGAACACCCGGAGAGAACCCACGCAGACACGGGGAGAACATGCAAACTCCACACAGAAAGGCCAGGGCAACCGCGGTTTGAACCCACGACCTTCTTGCTGTGAGGCGACAGTGCTAACCGCTGCGCCACCGTGCCGCCCTTGAATTAAACTTAATAAATAATAAAAAAATCTATTTAATTCAGTGAATGTCATTTAGAGGTATATTTAAAAGAAGATTGTTGTCCTCTTTGTTGTTAGTTAGCACGTTTAATACAACCTTTTAATCAGGCACAAGCTGAATAATCAGTTAAGAGCTAATGATTAATTGTTGCAATATTCGACGAATAGTCAAATAATCATTCGATTAATCGATTATCAAAATACTCGTTATTTGCAGCCCTAATTTAGATATTAAAATGAAAAGTTAATTTTTTCAACCTGTTTTATTATTATTTATTTTAGAATAGAAATTTATTTTAGACACAGTTCCTGAATAATGCTATTTACATAGGTTAAATATACTATATATTAAGTCTACATTCATTATGTGTCGTATTTCAATGGGAATATAATTTATTACAGCTGACAGTTATGTGAGCAAACAAGGTTTGAACATCAACCGTAGCTAGATAAAACTCGATGAAATTCACAGCTTTTTAGCACTTCTGTGTACAAATTTGAAGGCTGCTTATTGGATCAATACAAGTAAACGTCATATTATGCGACTACACATCAATTTATGAGAGCTTATGACCTACAAGCTAAGTCTTGCCTTAAGAACAGGTGGTGCAACCAAATTAGGCACTGACTTGGTAAAAAACGAAATAGTAGTTACAAAGCCCTAGGGTTGAACTTTACGTTCAACTTATGAGAGACCTTACAGAAAGCTGGTGCAACCCTTAGCAGAGCTCTTTCAGACAGGAGTTGGTTGACATCCGCAGTGCGGCTCAGTGATGCTCAGAGTTCAACTGAATGACACAAATGAGCTGTTCATGGTATTTATACAGTATATTGGTTTAAAAAAAAATATTTGGGCATTAAAATGTGATTGTAATTAGAATGCCCAATAATTGTGATTTTCTCAAATAACCACGGTTAGATCAAACAACCGCAATCAGATGGTTATTTAATCATCGCAACAGGCCTAGGTGTATGAGTGCTTCATAAACCTTAAGAAGTAATTTATTCATATTTAACTTTTACATGATTTCCTTTAAGGCTTTAAAAACTTAAGAATGACATTAAATTATCACACCTGCTGAGTGATTCCAGTCATGCGTCCCAAGCATCCAATTGGCCCGGTTGCGAGGGAGGGTAGAGTCACGTTGGGTTAACTTCCTTGTGGTCGCTATAATGTGGTTCTAGCTCACGGTGTGGCATTTGGTGATGCCCCAGAGAATAATGTGAAGCCTCCACATACGCTAGGTCTCTGTGGTAATGCGCTCAACAAGCCACGTGATATGATGCACGGATTGACTATCTCAGACGCGGAGGTAACTGAGATTCATCCTCCACCACCCAGATTGAGGCGAGCCCCCCAAAAGAATGACATTAAAAATCATATTTTAACTATCAAAATATATTTCTAATTACTTAAAATATCTGTTCTCTTTTTTGGTTTTGACATTCGGTGTTTCTTCATTCTATCATCTCAGGCATGACACAGCCTAGGGCTCCTCTGTGCATGTCATACACAACACGTATGAACCCACAATGGCAAATAACATTTGTCATTACAAGATTGTTAAATCAATGTGAAATCGGAGCACTACTAAATTTCTATTTCATAGCCTTTTTTCGTGGGAGTTTTGCACAAACCTCTGCACTTCAAGTCCTGTTCAGAAGTGGTTAATCTCCACGCTCTCTTTAGGAGCTCCACTCAGTATGCCATTCATTCCCTTATTTGGACAATAACCGGGTTACTTCAGCAACTGCTTTTATTTATCTTACCTTTTTTTTCTCTCAATAAAATTATCGGTTAGATTTAGATTTAAGGTTCAGGGGAGGTAGGTTTTGTTTAGGAGGACATTTGTCTCTTAAGTGGTGCAAAGTAGATTTTAACCATGGAACTGCAGTGAAAATGTGTAAAGACGTGTAATGAATCAAGTAATAACATTTAGCAAAAATTTCACCAGTCACAATTTTCATTAGATCAACATTTTTAATACTTAGTAGTTCGATAAGCAATCTCACCTAGCAAAAACCTATAATGACTTTGTGTGATTCGATTTGACTAACCAAATTTAGACATCTGCATCTGTGATTTCTGACAAAGGATTATATACAAACACTTTTACCTACAATAACAGTGCAAGTTATTATAAAATATTTCATTATTTTTAAGGCTTATATAGGCTTGGCATGACGTTTCTAGTTAAATGCACCAACGGTCGAACCCAAAGTATACTCCGAACAGACTGAGGACGCAAGATGCAAATCTCCTCCTCAGAGTGTTCAGCCCGATTTTTCTAACCACAAGTCTTTGAAAGCGCAGAATGCGCATGTGACTGGAATTATTTACACTAATTAGTAGGTCCACAAGGTGGCAACACTCCCATTTCAACTGATGCGGTCAGGAAGAAGCACAAGAAGATATAAACACTGATAAACAACAGGAGATGAATGTTGAAACAACAACAGTGTATGTGCACGTCAAGCGCGCATGTGTGAGGAGGTCTGGAGAAAACTGCATTTGTACAGCTCTAGTCCGAAGAATATAAAGACATCTTTTTGTGTCTAAACTCCTGAGGAGAAATCGCAGTCTCTTATAGCAGTCATAGCGCACATAAGCCTTGTGTATGTGTGCACAATACAATTAAGCATCCTTTGACAAGCTTGTGTTCACTACAAAACCAGCGTATACTTTGGACTGAAGACGACCAGATCATCCTCACCACAGAGCATTACTGCATTATAATGCAGTACTGTATATAAAAAAATAAATCAAACCTGATACTGCAGTCAACTCGAAGAGGGGAAAACGGTACATTCTTCCACATCACTAAGCCTTTGGTTTAAAGGGAATTAAATATAAACAGTGGGAAAGCCAGACTAATACATTCTCAGGGTATTTATTGATTGTGTTCAAGAGTATCGCATACAGCAACACCTCATGTATCAACATCACATGACTGTTGTCTTTCTGACATAAAGGTTGGTCTGTATATTAGGTATTAGTAACCCTTGGGCATAGTCAACACAAAAGTTAAATGAAAAGAACATTAGATGTTCCTGAATGTCAGGAGCGAGACCGTTACAATGTAAAGCCTCAGGACAGCTCATCAAACTGCAGCAGCACAGACTGTACTCAAATAACAAAACACACTCATACACAAATATAATAGCTTACTTAATATTCAGGTGCTTTTGTGGTTTTTAGTATGCATCCAAAAAGAATGAGGGACAATAGAAATATTTTAAAAACAAACCCATGCAATGTATGTCAGTTATTTTAAGCTCTCTTGAAACATAAATGCCTAATGTATACTAAATAGCAGGTCTGTATTTGAATTTGCATCACCTCATAACCGTTAGTTCACATTTTCCAAAAACTGATGCAAAGTCAAAACACTGATGTGACATCAGGACAGGGTGATAAGCTGACACAATTTGGATGAAATTGAATGCTTCTAGCGTTCTTGGAAATATGAGGTAAATAGTTTTTTAGCCCTTCAGCTCTCTTGCAATCTAGGTAACAGCAGTGCCAATTCATCCACTGACAGCTGCTGTCTTTTCATACATATTAACGAAATGCTTCATATTGAGAAGACATCATATATTATTTACAGATTTGATTGTATACGTTTGAATTTGTATGAAATGCAATTAGTATGGTTCAAAATCTAATAATTGTTGCATCTCATGACTTACCTAAAGGGTTATTTTACAAAAAAAATAAAATAAAAAATTAGCATACATACAGTTGAAGTTTATATACACCTTAGCCAAATACATTTAAACTCAGTTTTTCATAATTCCTGAACATTTAATCATAGAAAACATTCCCTGTCTTAGGCCATTTAGGATCACTACTTTATTTTAAGAATAATAACTTTTATTTCTTTACATCACATTCCCAGTGGGTCAGAAGTTTTCATACACTTTGTTAGTATTTGGTAGCATTGCCGTTAAATAGTTTAACTTGGGTCAAACATTTTGGGTAGCATTCCTCAAGCTTCTCACAATAAGATGCTGAAAATTGGCCCATTCCTCCAGACAGAACTGGTTTAACCGAGTTAGGTTTGTAGGTCTCCTTGCTCACACACCATTTTTCAGTTCTGCCCACAAATTGTCTATCAGATTGAGGTCAGGGCTTTGTGATGCTCCTCCAATACCTTGACTTTGTTGTCCTTAAGCCATTTTGCCACAACTTTGGAGGTATGCTTGGACCAGAGGACATTTCTCCAAAAAATAATATCTTTGTCCCCATGTGCACTTGCAAACTGTAGTCTGGCTTTTTAATGGCAGTTTTGAAGCAGTGGCTTCTTCCTTGCTGAGCAGCCTTTCAGATTATGTCAATATAGGACTAACTGTGGATATAGATACTTGTCTACCGGTTTCCTCCAGCATCTTCACAAGGAAATTTGCTGTTGTTCTGGGATTGATTTGCACTTTTCGCAACAAATTATGTTCATCTCTAGGAGACAGAATGTGTCTCCTTCCTGAGTGGTATGACGCCTGCGTGGTTCCATGGTGTTTATACTGGTATACTATTGTTTGTACAGATGAACGTGGTACGTTCAGGCATTTGTAAATTGCTCCCAAGGATGAACCAGTCTTGTGTAGGACCAGAATTGTTTTTCAAAGGATGATTTCTTTGGATTTTCCCGTGATGTCAAGCAAAGAGTCACTGAGTTTGAAGGTAGGCTTCAAAATACATCCACAGGTACACCTGCAATTCAGTACACCTCCTATCAAAAGCTAATTGGCTAACTGTCTAAAGGCTTGACATCATGTTCTGGAATTTTCCAAGCTGCTTAAAGGCACAGTTAACTTGTTAACACAGTTAAACTTCTGACCCACTGGAATTGTGATATAGTAAATTCAAAGTGAAACAATCTGTCAGTAAACAATTGTTGGAAAAATTATTGTCATGCACAAAGCAGATGTCCTAAATTACTTGCCAAAACTATAGTTTGCTAATATGAAATCTGTGGTCATTAAAATAATTTTTTTATGACTACAACCTAAGTGTATGTAAACTACTGACTTCAACTGTAGGCTACAAGACACACATATACAGACACAAAAACATATACACGGTAATAAATTCCAACTGTTATATTCAACATATGGGGCATGAACCCTCCAAACCAAGTTAAAGAGGTGCCTTTTTAATATATAGATAGCCCATAACCAATTCTAGTCAATGCTAGTTTTTATAATGCATTCTCCTTGACACTAACATCCCCTGTCAAATATACGAGGTACATACAAAACCTGTTGCATTAGGTAGGAGACACGACACATGAAAAAGGAGAGAGTGCAGTAAAAATGCAATGTTAATGACTGCAGCACTCTAAACTTGAAGAGTACTCACCTTCGGTCTATGCAGTGGTCAAATGTATCCCCTTTTTTTTAGAAAATGTGGTTGCAAAATGGTTTGAAAAATGAGAGATGGGCAGATTAAATGTAGGGAATCATGAATGAAAGGATGGGAAAACACATTGGTATGCTGATTTATGACTGTGAAACAAAGACAATGAAACTGCTCAATGAATATTGATGGGGAAAAAAAAAAAGAGATCGTTGAGCAAAAGATATTCTGAAAGTAGAAAGAATTGTCAGGTGGAGAGTCAGGCGCGTTGCAGGGCATCAGCTCAATTCTCATTGAAAAACTTGCCACTGCAGTCTAGACTGCTTCTTAGAGAGAGGCAGCAGCATCACAGGCTGAGCCAGCTAATCATGTACACTCTGAATGGGAGCAGTAGCTCTGATTGGCTAACGCTGCATGGGAAGAAGGAGTGACAAAGGTGACTAAGCCAATCAGAGTGAGGATCAAGGCAGGAGGATGGTTGATTCCACTTTAACAGTCAGGAAACGGCATGCAGTAACACCAAGGACATTCAATGGTGAATACACTGCTGACACCAATATATCTGCATTATGTCTGAAGGAAATATCTGAATCCTTTCTCCTCCAAGTGGAATAGGAAAATACAATAAATCATAAAACACAAATATTATGGGATGTGCAAACTCCCATTGCACAAAAGAAAACAGGATATCAATGGTATACAGCTATTGCTATTGGCAAATAACATTAACACTGCCAGAAAAAACTAAATGTTTAACTTCTTATTAGTGGCCGACCAATGCAGATGGCAGATATTATATTTATACACACATACACTGGTGGCCAAAGGTTTGGAATAATGTACAGATTTTGCTCTTCTGGAAAGAAATTGGTACTTTAATTCACCAAAGTGGCATTCAACTGATCACAATGTGTAGTCAGGACATTAATAACGTGAAAACTTAAAAACTTCTTAAACTTCTTCAAAGAGTTCTCATCAAAAAAAATCCTCCATGTGCAGCAATGACAGCTTTGCAGATCCTTGGCATTCTAGGTGTCAGTTTGTCCAGATACTCAGGTGACCTTTCACCCCACACTTCCTGTACCACTTACTATAGATGTGACTGTCTTTTTGGGCACTTGAAAAAACAAAAAAAAGCATCCAGTGAGTGGCAGTTCTGCAGACGGAAACGATTTGATGATGAGACCGGTCAACAGAGAATGGCCAGACTGGTTCGGGCTGACAAAAAGGCTATGTTAACTCAGATAACAACTCTGTACAATTCTAATGAGCAGAATAGCATCTCAGCATGAACATTAGGACTGCAACTAACGATTATTTTCATAATCAACTCATTTAATGATTATTAGAAAGATTATTGCAATTATTATTAATAGATTATAGATTCATTATTAGCTCTTAATGACATTCACTGCATTAAAGGAAAAAATCCTAAAAATATATATATATATATATATATATATATATATATATATATATATATATATATATATATACACATACATACATACACACACACACATACATACATACATACATATATATATAAAATGACTGAAAAAATTCCTATTGTTATCAAGTGTTTTTATCTTGTTTTCCAAATAAAATTATCTAAAATTCTTATAAGACATGATAGACAAAAATACAATATATAGACTTGCTTTCAGAGAATATTTCTTGAATATAACTGTATATAAGTGCAGTAAAGACAAAATATACTGTATTCAATAAATATTCTTTGAGAGCAAGTCTAAATATCTTATATGGTGCTTCTTAGGAAAATGTATCTCATTTTAAGGATTTATTTTTTATATTTTAAAATATTAAATATTATATTCAACATTCTCTAACATTTTTTCTTCTGCAGTAATAGCTCATGAAGTAAATGTGTGTAAGAAGATCTACATATGTATATTGGAAAACAAACCAAAAAAGACAAATCAAATTTTTGCATTGCATAAAGGGCAAAGATTATACTTTCACCTTTTTGTTAACTTCGGTCTATCTTTAACTCACAAAAAAAACAAATGTCTTCTTAATAGATCTGCATATCGCCGATTTTCTTTTCGATAAGATGATACACCGTGACACATACAATATATTATGATTCACTACATCGCAAGCCATCACGTTATAATCTAGCTGCAGCAAGCAGGCGCGAAGTTCAAGTGTCTCTGCACGAGATGGTTTATCAGCCGGTAGAAGTTTGAAACTCTCTCGCTCCATTTTTCACGCGACTCATATAAAGCGTCTCTGACTGCACAGACAAATTTCGGAGTGCTTCTTTACACAACCAGCTTCCTTATTATTCAAACTATAAAAAAGGATGCATTAAACAAATGCTGGGTTGTTTCATTTTTAGACGCTCTGACAATCTATTGCGCAAGTGGAAGATCCGGATTTGCTTTAATTCACGTCAGGATGACACTTCTTCTCTATTTACTTTAGTATTTTTGTAGTATTATTCCCTCATACTTTCCGATCTACATCACCTGAAGCTGTTTGGAAAGTTTGGAATGTGTCTGGACTGTGAGCTGTGTTTTCTTCCTCTCCTCAATCAAGCGTGAGCAGCAGTGCTGCTCTCGTGCATCATTAGATTTTCAAATTATCTCATGTTGCATTAAATGAGATCAAACGACTATCCGACAAAAAAATAGTCACCAATTTTTTATGGTCGAAGTTGTTGATAATGTTGACTACTCGTTTCAGCCTTAATGCACAACACGTCGAACCTTGAAGCAGATGTGCTACATCAGAAGACCACCATGTAGGGCACTTTATTAGGACCATATTTCCCCTAATAAAGTGCTACGCGAGTGTATATTGTCAGTTAAAATACATATTTATAATGTTCAGAAAAGTTATTAAATTTACACTTTCATTTAACACTAGGGATTCATTGGTATCGGCTCCGATACTTAAGCTTTTATACGGATCGGGTATCGGTCCAACGAGCCCGATCCAAATCCGATACTGTGTGTTAGTCATGTAAGTTTCCGTCAAGCTCAAAAAAATGACATAAAAGAACCATTAAATCACAATTAAATTAGTTCATATGACGTCAGCGAATTGCGCTGCTCTGTTTACACACGGCTATTTTTAGCCTTCAATATGTGTGCAATATTTGAGCGCTACTCGTGAATAACATCTCAGATGTAGATGCTCAAAAGTTCGGTTCACTTATAATAATTTAGAG
This sequence comes from Moxostoma hubbsi, assembly GCA_032164185.1. NCBI lineage: Eukaryota > Metazoa > Chordata > Actinopteri > Cypriniformes > Catostomidae > Moxostoma > Moxostoma hubbsi. The sequence goes on from JAVLUX010000018.1 coordinate 23,522,059, forward strand.
CGGCACTGGATGGCACTTTTTACCAGAATTTGAATAAGAAGTGACTTAAACTACTATGAACTTGCCTACAAACAGACACACTTACAGGACTTCCTGGAGAGTTCAGAATGTCAAAATAAAAGCGTGAGGTTTCAAAGTCAAAGGTACACGATTGAGATATATTACTTTATATTACTATTATAATATATGATTAGTATTATCATTTGTTTACAAATTATAATAATATTTAAGTTGAATGGGTTCCAAAAAATAATGAAAAAGTGTGAATGAAAAGTGAGATGATATCGTACAACTAAACTGAACATAAAAGAGATCTGAATCCTTAAACCTTTTCTACTGATGACTTATACTGGAATTACTGTTAATTTTACTGCTACATTACAGTAAGTTTTTCTTAATAAGCTACACATTTATATTGAAATAATGTGTAGTTAGAGGATTGTGTTTCTTTACATATTAAAGAGCACACCCAATTAGATCCACACAATAATGTAAAGAGACTATAAACTGATTATGCAAAAAAACAACACTGGTATCGGATTGGGATTGATACTGAGATTTCCGATATCAGATTTCGGAAGAGAAAAAGTGGCATCGGTGCATCCCTACTAAACACAACACAATATTTACTCAATCAATCAAGTTACTTGAATACAAAGTATATGCAGTAATGACAAGATTGTCAGTAGAATTTGACTTGGGCAAAATAACTATTCCTGTTAATCAGCCACATGGGCAAATATTTTTGCCCATGTTGATATTCTTAAAAAGGCCAATTCTATCAAGGTCTATCACTACTTACTATTTTTAAAATATCTTTACAAAAATGCAAAAGAAATGTAATTACCCAACAAAATAAAATCAAAGCAAATAATAATGCATTACATTAACATTAAAGAATGAATCTAACGCTTGTATCTTGACAATAATCTCCTCTACAGGGAACAATAAAATTGCATCTGACTTCATAATCTCATTATAGTACTACCCATTTTCTCTATTTCTGTGCCTCTATTTCATTCTTTTCTTTCTCTCTTTCTTTCAGTTTTTGGAACAATCAATGCTTTCAGCATGATGATATCACTATCATGTGCCCCCTCCTTCACAGTCCACCTCTCTGAACAAAAAAAACAACAGTTCAAACATGAAGAGTGACTAACCCTCTCCAGCACATCACAGACTGCCCAACGCTCCTGACACTTGAAGGACGTCTGTGGTCCCCCAGTTGAACGAACAACCCTCAGGTCACTCATCTCTCCTAAAATAGTCAAACCTCCAAAACAATCATTCATCCACTGCTGAGGCTGTAGCTATAGGTGATGGCAGCAGTTATTGTAACACTCCCCAAACAAGAGCTTTCAGAGGGGGATGACAGCCTGTCAGAAAGTGTCACAAGCGATTCTGGGACTCCTCTCGCTCACATCTACACAGCCATGACTCAGACTCATAGCACTACCAGCAGCACGTCATGCACTGTTTCAACATTTTTATTAACTCGTCCCGTGGCACCAAGATACTGAAAACAAGTCTGTGCGGTCTAATGCATCATGGGAGATAATATATGGGTGGTTGTGAATATAAATCCACAAATACAACCAAACAGAGCACAAAGGATGCTATTTAACTTCTCTGACTACTTTTATCTAGCAGTGTAGGAAGATACCACACAAAAACCACACAATAAATTACATTGTTTGCACTGTGTTTACAAGTTTTACAGACTCCACTGTCTGTCCGTTTAGAACTTCTCAAGACGAGATTAAAAATGAGTAGCCTGTTTGATTTTTCTTAGAGGATAGATGGTATGACCAAAATCACAGTAACATTTCTCTATATTCTGTAATCTATTTCGCAATAAATACTCACTGAGCACTTTATTAGGAACACCTGTACACCTATTTATTAATGTGATTATCTAATCAGCCAATCCTGTGGCAGCATTGCAATACATAATGTAATTCAGATAGAGGTCAGAAGCTTCAGTTAATGTTCACAACAACCATCAGAATGGGGAAAATATGTGATTTCAGTGATTTTGACCAAGGCATGATTGTTAGTGGCAGACGGGCTGGTTTGAGTATTTCTGTAACTGCTGATCCCCTAGGATTTTCACGTGCCACAGTCTCTAGAGTTTATTAAGGGTGTTAAAAAACAAAAAGCTGCAGTTCCGTGGACAGAAACACCTTGTTGTTGAGCAAGAACACAATGAACATTGAGGCAAATGGGCTACAACAGCTGAAGACCACGTCGTGCATTTTATTAGGACCACAGTATTCCTAATAATGTGCCCATTGAGTGTAAATCACAATACTGCAATTTTTCTTGAAAATTAAATGAAAAAGGGGATTTAAATCAAAATCAAATAAACATATAATGCCTTTTTAAGGGTAATCCAGTGAAAACAATTTAATTTGAGAACAGATGTTTCACTATTAACTGCAATTAAAAATGTCACGGTTAATTTGACTAAGAATTTTGAATCTACATTGAAAAAAAAATTGTGACATGCTTCATTTATAAACAGCAAAATATTATATAGCTCTAGACAACTGCAAAATTATCAGTTTCTATTGATTTACTATTTATAGTTATGTGTTTGAGTAAAATTAACACATTTTATTCTATAAACTACTGACAAAATTTTAAAAAATAGTGTTTGCAGACCTCTAATAATGCAAAGAAAACAAGTTCATATACATTTTTATACAACACAATATTAATGTTTTAACTAGAGTTCAGAAATCAATATTTGGTGGAATAACCCTGATTTTCAAATCACAGATTTCATGCATCTTGGCATGCTCTCCGCCAGTCTTTCACATTGATGTTGGGTGACTTTATGCCACTCCTGGTGCAAAAATGAAAGAAGCTCGACTTTATTTGATGGCTTGTGACCCTCCATCTTCCTCTTGATCGCATTCCAGAGGTTTTCAATGGGGTTCAGGTCAGGAGATTATGCTGGCCATGAAAGGATTACATTTTTAGAATAAAAGTTTTTTGGTGTAAACCTAAATGTGAAAATCTCTTGTGCCTGGCTGGTTAGTGCAGCTGTTCTATGGTTACGGACAGTGTCCAAGTGATGCTTGGCCAGGTATCGCAGACTTAACTTGTACTTTCATCCCACATAAAACTAGGGCTACACACAAACAACAAAATATAACAAGAGGAATTCACACTCACGCTGACAGTACGCTGTGATTTTGTGTGTAGTTGCAATCAGTTGTGTTTCAGTTTATCCTCTTTATTGAAAGCATTGATTTTGTACAAATTCTCCATATTCAACAATACATTTTAATTTGAGTAATTATAGGACTTTAAATTGCTTACTGTAAGCAATGGTCCTGTTAATATGCATAGTCCTCAGGTTTATTTGTGAAGTGTTGTGGACAAGGGTTAAGCAGTTAACCGGTACTAACGAAGTATCGCAATACCAAAAGGATATAATCTTGTTGCTAATTTCAGTACAATATTACAATATGGTGTCATTAGCAAAATTATATGAGATGTGACAAATCTGAGATTAAATCAATGACAATTTGAAAATAAAATAAAAACCTCTGGATATGGCCAAGTGTGATCATTAAACAGCAAAAGGATGTAATTTAATTAAATAATATACAGTCACATAAATATATTATTGTAATATAATTACAAATATTGTAATTAAAACATATGGAATCCAGAAAATGAAAAAAAAAAAAAAAAAAAATAATTCCATTTAAATTTTCTAGAATATTTAAATGGAAAAATGCATCATTTGCATCTGTAAGACTTTATGCAGTTCTTTTAATCAAGTAATTTTCTGTGTAATTTCATCAAAAATCTGAAGCTTTTTATTTGTTGATTAAAGTATCGATTTAGTACCAATACTGTGGTGCCAGGGCTGGTATAATACCAAAGGCAAATTTTTGGTATCGGAGCAACCCTAAAAAAACAGCACGTCTCTTATATACCTCCTATTTACCACATTTGTCGTATTTATCCATTTTCCTATTGTATGGCTGCACTTAGCATCCATATATTCCTAAAAAGAAAATTCTTCCACTAACACATTCAATTGTGATTTGATATAACTTTTTTTCATCAGTGATGCTGCATAAAACATTTGCAAATAATTGTAAAACCAGTAATCTAACTAACCATACAAAACTCCCTAAATTTTTGCATTTTATTTTTTTGAGTACTTTGAACTTGATTGACACAAACCAAAATATAAGATTATTCATAATAATTGAATAAGTTTGGCATCAATGAAAAACAGCTTCAAATTATGTGACACCCGAGTTAAAAACTAAAGACTCGAATAGTAAAAGGATCATATAATTCAGCAATAAACATTGATAAAACTAATGGGTTAGGTTCAACTCTAAATTCTTATCTGAAGCCACATTCAAATACGTAGTAAAGTGCAGCTGATATACATACAGAACATCTGTGAGAAAACATCAGTTTATAACATCTAGGCTATATTAATGTGTAAAGTAGCAACATTGCTTGGAAACTGTCAACAATGTAAACTTCACGTTGTGCCTACAACCCATTATAAAAACATCCTCCTTGTCTCAACTTGTTTGACACGTCCAACTCTGTACTTTCATTTTACGCCATGTTTCTTCACCACTCTTACATTAATGTAATGCAGTCCTGTCCAGTAAATAATGTAATGCAGTCCTGTCCAGTAGTCATACAAACATATCTACCAGGGTATAAATGGTACAGCAAAATATCTATAGTGTTTGTGTTGCTCATTGATCGATAATTCGATAATGTTACTTTCATGCTATGATATTTGGATTAGGATACTGATTAATTTTTTACTAAACAGTTAGTAATTTACTGGAATATGTTTTTGAAAGTAACCGTCTCTGGTCATTCACATAAAGATTGTTGTTTGTCTTGCACTCTTTGTTGTCTACAGATTGTTGTTTGTCTTGCACTCTTTGTTGTATTCAATGTATATGTTTCTGTGATAATGAATAGCCCAAAACCAACAATGAAGCTCCACAATATCATATGTCCTCTATATCCCCTGTTTATACATTGATGGTTTCAGATGTCGGCCAATATCTGCTTTTGGACTGATAGCAGGGTGTTCACTTCCTAAGCGCTGACCCTAGGGTGCTGGAAATAGTTGTAACACGTGAGGCCGAACAGAGAAGAGTAACCAGCTGTCCAAGTACATATTCTCTCATCAACTGTAATACATACAAAACACTCACAGGAATATGAACAAGAACAATTGTACACGGTCACCCTCCTGTGTTAAAGTGTGACTCCTGCTCTAATGCCAAGCAGTAATTGAATATTTTTAGATAGGCACTTTGCTGCGTGTGTGGTGTTAGCATGAGTAATGAGTGCTTTGGTGGATGGTTTATGGAAATTTTTATTTTAGAGGCTCCCATTCACGTTTCCCAACTTGTTCGCTTTGGAAAGCTTAGGTGTTACACTGTTAAATGTCAATGCTCCACCCAGCTTGCAGCAGGATAAAAGTTCAAATAAGATCTGTAAATAATTGGGAAAAGCCAATGAAGAGGCTTTGTGCTACTAATTTGCCACCTACATTGTCATCAAAGAACTCATGTAATTACTTGACAGCACAGTTTTCCCCCTTGTGCCGAAGTATTTCCTACTGATGCAGTAGTGGTGGGACATATTGAAGGGTTGTGTGAATGTGTATGCCACTGAATAAATGGTCATTTTTCCAAGAAGATAAAGACTAAATGTGTATATCTTTTAAAAGCTAATTCTATCATATTTTTGGAGCACACAAGCATATAGACAGAATCAAAGCTAACAGAGTGAAGAAAATCCATTGAACTTACATTTTGATTTCATGATGCTTTTAATTCCATAACATTTCCTTTAAGCTGCTTTTCTTCTTCCTAGACTTATTTCAGCTCCTTCTGGCTTGAGCTTTATTTCTTATGTATCATGTTTGCTTGTTTTCCTTTGAAAACTTCTGCAAGTCTGTTGGTTATTTTGGTGATATTTTGACAATGTGGAGGTGAGGGCATGGTCATGCGCTCATTTGGGGAGAGAGTGGTAAGGACATCCACCTGGGAAGAATTGTGACTAATTACCATCTCTATGTTCACTGTGAGTGTCAGGGGAGATAAAAAGACAGCCAGTTCACAGAGAGAGGAGAGAGACAAACAGACTAAAGTCTTCGTGTCTGTCCCTTGAGAGAGAGTTTTGTGTTGTGTGAAGCTGAAAAGCGGACTGTTCATTTGAGCAAAGCTGAAAAGTGGACTGATTATTTGAGTGATGGTGAAAAGCTGAAGCTGTAGTACGTGAAGCTGTACAGTGATTGCTGGTTATTTGTGAATAAAACTGACTCGCATGAATTGTGGAAACCGGTTCCTGCTTCCTCCTTTATCTGCCCAACCTGAACCTTTGTTACAGACATGTTTAGCAACTTATGTTTTAACAGTCTTGTGGCAGCCTGCCTAAAGCATCATCTAGTGCACTAGAGCAGTGTTTCCCAACCACTGTGCCGCAGCACACTAGTGTGCCATGAAAGATTGTCAGGTGTGCCGTGGAAAATGATCAAATTCCACACCAAAAAAAAAAAAAAAATGCATTGAAAAAAAAATTTCAGGGATCCAAACCCCTCACCTTTTGGAGAAATTAGCCATTTTGAAACCATAATCGGTCACTTTTGTGATTCTGAATAGCAATGATTAATGTGCAAATGTGACTGATATTTATACTTTAAGGGTCTTTCACACGACTCGCGTCAGCGCTGCAGAATACACTAAAGTGTATGAAGTGATGCCACTTTTTAATACATTTTGATTTCATGATGCTTTTAATTCCATAACATTTCCTTTAAGCTGCTTTTCTTCTTCCTAGACTTATTTCAGCTCCTTCTGGCTTGAGCTTTATTTCTTATGTATCATGTTTGCTTGTTTTCCTTTGAAAACTTCTGCAAGTCTGTTGGTTATTTTGGTGATATTTTGACAATGTGGAGGTGAGGGCATGGTCATGCGCTCATTTGGGGAGAGAGTGGTAAGGACATCCACCTGGGAAGAATTGTGACTAATTACCATCTCTATGTTCACTGTGAGTGTCAGGGGAGATAAAAAGACAGCCAGTTCACAGAGAGAGGAGAGAGACAAACAGACTAAAGTCTTCGTGTCTGTCCCTTGAGAGAGAGTTTTGTGTTGTGTGAAGCTGAAAAGCGGACTGTTCATTTGAGCAAAGCTGAAAAGTGGACTGATTATTTGAGTGATGGTGAAAAGCTGAAGCTGTAGTACGTGAAGCTGTACAGTGATTGCTGGTTATTTGTGAATAAAACTGACTCGCATGAATTGTGGAAACCGGTTCCTGCTTCCTCCTTTATCTGCCCAACCTGAACCTTTGTTACAGACATGTTTAGCAACTTATGTTTTAACAGTCTTGTGGCAGCCTGCCTAAAGCATCATCTAGTGCACTAGAGCAGTGTTTCCCAACCACTGTGCCGCAGCACACTAGTGTGCCATGAAAGATTGTCAGGTGTGCCGTGGAAAATGATCAAATTCCACACCAAAAAAAAAAAAAAAATGCATTGAAAAAAAAATTTCAGGGATCCAAACCCCTCACCTTTTGGAGAAATTAGCCATTTTGAAACCATAATCGGTCACTTTTGTGATTCTGAATAGCAATGATTAATGTGCAAATGTGACTGATATTTATACTTTAAGGGTCTTTCACACGACTCGCGTCAGCGCTGCAGAATACACTAAAGTGTATGAAGTGATGCCACTTTACACCAAAGTGTTTGTGGCAGGGCGAAGGGCGGGGCAGGCTCATGACTCGACACACCCGGTCCAGTATCAGGCTAATCAAGCTGTTGAGAGGGATAAAGGCCGATCGCAGAGGGTGGTGAGGCAGAGAGAGATCCTTACGGACATGTCCGTCGCCTTATGTGTTTGTCTTTTGAGTTTCTCATTAAACCTTTATTTCCACGTTAAGCGGTCTCTCGCCTCTTCCTTGCCCGTGAGCGTGAACTTCTTTACATTGGTGCCGAAGCCCGGGAAGGAAGAGGGATACGCCATAGCAGAGTTCTCGCCACTACCGTCCACCCCAATGAAGCAGCTGCAGCCATTTGCCCGGGGACGAGGAGCCCAGCCGCCTGAAAGCGGAGCAACGACCGCCGACCGCGAGGGGAGAAGGGGCTCCTGGCCGACCGCCTGGAGCGAGGAAATGCCGCTGCCAGGGGCAGAGGAGACCCCTTCTAGACACAGAAACGCGGCGGGGTAAGAGACCACCGACCACGAGCGGGGAGGGGCTCCGAGTCCAACCGCCTGCAGCGAGGAAACCACTGCCAGGGGTGTGGGAGACCCCTTCCGAGTCCCCGAAAACGCGGCGGGGCGTTCCATCTGCCAGGGGCTGGAGAGCTACCTCAGATCCATCTGGAGGGGCGCGGCTGCTGTTCGGTAGAGGGTGGAGGAGTGGCTGAGGAACAAGCTACGGCATATCGGAAAACCGGTGAATACGTGTTTTTTTTTTTATCTCTCTCCTCTCTCTCTCACTGCCGCTCTGCGTTGGCCTTTTCCCTCTCCTTTTTAAATTCTAGTGGTTTTGGGGGGGACTGTTACAAGAGTTACAGAACAACAAATCTGATGAAAATCTTGACAGGGTACAGAATAAACTTAAAGAGCAGAAAGTTGCTCCATCTTTGCTGGTGCAGTCGACCTCTCAGCGTCCTCCTGCCACAGAGCTTCCTTTAACATGCCCACCACACGAGTCCTCCTCCAAAACTACTGATAAATGCAGCAGAGCTATGACTGGGACTCCGACAGGTAAGGTTAACATTTAGCAAACAAACAAAAACGGAAAAAACTTGTAGTGGTACATGCTTGTGAACTTGCGGTGACATAGTCCTATAAACTGGGACCTACGTAACGTTAGATACTGTTTGGATGTATGGCTATAGATAGCGAGCTAAATCGATGCTAAAAATGCTTTAAGGTTGACAGTAACTGATCAAGTTTAACTCACATTAAACTAGTTATCTTGTTAAACCGTACTTATCCTTAGGGTTGGCAGAATTAACAGTTTAGCTTTCCTGGGGTTTTTTTTTCCTCTTCACATTAATGTTATAGCCTCTTCCCCTGCCAAAACTGCCATGAGGAGACCTGAAGGCTCAGGAGAGGAGTCTTTGAGTCTGTAAAAAAAGTCAACAAACTGAAAAAATAAAAACAAAGTTTTTTTGAGGTAATGTTTGTTATCTTGTTAAAACGGATTTCACAAAATTGGAATAGTTTAAGAACCGGTATCGACATTTTTGGAACTGTTGGAAACTCAGAAGCGAAGACCAGGAGACTTGGTTGTATCTTCAGCAGGATTCTTTATTGAGAACACGAGCTGTCTGTAGCTGTGGTCATCAAGTCTGACTAAGGAAGCTTTTCATTGTAGTTTATATACATTTAGAGGGCAGTGCTTAGAAATGGAGACAAAGCACCTAGGTGAAGTCCTTAAACAAAGCATGTAAATGAAGTATACAGGTTTAGGAACCCGCCCTAGACACTAGAGTGTTACCAACCCTAATCCAATCAGCATAACTATTCAAATGCATAGATGCTAATCCAATCAGCCTAACTATTCAAGGACTAGGGCTGGGGCTCCAAGAGCCAAAAGACAAAGGGTGAGAGTCTCAGTAATCTGACTAATTTAACTTACAATAGAGAGATCAGGACTGGCAGGAATCTCTTGCTGGAAAACTCTGTTTAAAAGCTGATATAACCATCATCTATACCTCAAATGCTAAATGCAATCTACTCTACTTTCTCAGTTTATATACGATTGTATTGAACCTAGATTTGACATTTTATAAACAGAACGATACCCAGCCCTAGTTATGAATGACTCAAAATGATTCACTGACTCACTCACAGCATATAAGACACTGATTTGTCGCCACCTAGTGACATTTCCTTAAGGGGTCACTGAACTAATCAGTTAATAAATTTGATATTTGTGAAACAGAAGCAATCTTCACCAAAATACTCTTTATTTTGCAGCTAATTCTGCACAATTGTAAACTTGATTAAACTTGAATCACTAAAAAGCTGGAATTGGTGCTTTTAGCTTATTCTTTAAAAAAAAAAATACCCCCAGAAAAAATGTTCGTGGACCAGAGATTGTCTTACCTTTTTGGCCCCTCATGAGTTTGCATTCCTGTAATTTGTGTGGCATTGCAAGAACAAATCTACAAATTAAAAAGCAGCAAAAAAAAGTTTTTTTCATTACCCATTTAGCGCTCTTGCCACCTGTGACCTCACAGTGTATGTTATTTTATTTTTTTTGTATAGCCGAATTTCAAATATTACAAGTAAACACGCTACTAAGATGGACAGAAAACATGGAGAAGTTCTTGAAAAGGAAAAATATTGACAATGGTTAGCCTATGTGGGATAGTGGTGTGCCATAGAATTTGTTAGTCGTAAAAAGTGCGCCGTGGCAGAAAAAAGGTTGGCAAACACTGCACTAGAGGTATGTGGCTCTCTGACCTGTCCTTATACATTATCCTAACATGCCAGCAGAAAAAAGAATTACAAGCAAGTAGGGCTGCACAATTAATCGAAAACTACCCACGATTACAATAACAGCTGCCACGATTATGTAATCATGATGACTAAAGCCTTTCATTTAAGTCTGCTCCTATTGCATCAATGATTTCCATTTATGTGTTTTTGCAGCAGTTGAGTATTCTAACGATTACAGACATATCCATTGAGCAAAGAAACAGCAATGGCCAATCAGAGACACTTGAATTAGTCCTTCGTCCTATCAGTAATGACAACTGATCCTAAAGCGTCTGATGCCCAGATGCTTGCTTTATGTTTCACCTCTGTTCGCAGTGGCACACAAAAATTAATACTGAAGACAATTCACCTGACAAAATGAAAAGCACTTTAAAATTATTTTGATTCATTGCATGTTGCAACATTGATGATAAACATGCTGTAAACGAGGTGCATGGTGTAAATAATGTATTTATTGTTCTGTTTAGACAGCTTTGTTGAGACCATTCGACCAACTCTTTTTGGAGAATCACTGAGCTCACAATAAACCGCAGAGCTCAAACAGTATAAACCTACAGTGAGGGACAGCTTCAGTCGTTGTAATGGGAGAGTTCGTCTCGTTGCTTGATTTCAACAATTTATTAAAAAGAATTATAACAGTTTCCTTTTGTCATGTTCTAAGGTTGTTTTGGAGGTGTAGCCAACATAAATAATATGACATGAATGGCATATTTCACGAATCACCATCATTACTAATCTAATCAATAACCATCTAATAAGACCCATTTTCCCATGAGCTGCTATTGGTAATCGTCATCACAAATTGCTGTGTTTAACAACCACTGAGGCCAAATATGCCCTAACGATGATCTTACATGAATAAGATCACCATTGAAGATCTAATGGGATGAATGGTAGTCTCGCCACCACAGCACCTACGCAGTAACAAACATGGTCAAAATAAATGGGCTCTCAATAAATTTCAATATTCAATATGTCGTTTTATTTACAGTAAGTGGACCAATTATTTAAGCCTTAAAGACACATATTGCATGTCAGATGGTAGTTGTTGATTGTATGCCACCTTTCTCAGGCTTTAATGTGTGTTAAATGTTTGAGTATGTGTATTTATCAACCTGTTACATGCCACACAGGCATTTTAAATCAAGTAAAAACTAGTTTTGTCAATACTTAAGAAAAAACATACATATATTTCTTCTATACCATAGATATCCCTTTAAAATAACTTTTATTATGCCTAGCATTAACAAGCATTACAATATCTATTGCTTAAAAGATGCTTTAAAAAAACTGGAGTGCAGCTCAAATCCACCATTAAACTCTGCTACTCTGAAAACCACACGAATGCGTGACATCACAGTAATTTAATCTTTTAAACAACATTAATAATCGCAATTACAATATCAAGGGCAATGGAGCGGTTTAGCTTGTAGTTCAAAAACCCGGAAGATAATTTTCTATGGGTTCCCTCTGGATTTTACTACTTTACTTTTTTATAATGGGGTTTTTGAACTTAAGAGAATGAGGAAAATATGGTGAGTGGCAAACGATACATGGACATGACATAAATTACACAGTCATACCTCAAATGCGAATTTTGAAACCACACTGAATTACTTCTTACCTTTCAAAGAAAAATAAATTACTTAAAAATTTACATTTGAGGTATGGCTATGTGTAATTTATGTTGCAGAACAAAACGTCCACGTATCGTCAAGTAATGTTTACCACAGACCTTATTTTACTCATAAGTTCCAAACCCTATTATAAAAACCAATAGGAAAATCCAGAGGAAACCCATGGTGAATTAAGACTTCCGGTTTCACCTACAAATTAACGCCTTTATAATCGACAATTCCAATAATAATCCTAATTGTACAGCCCTACAAGCAAGTCATCTTTGTTTGAAATTTTTTTCCAGAGTTGCAAAGTCTTTTTTTTATTTATTTAAAATTGTGTGGAATCTTTAGATTAAGTGGATGACAGATTCATTGATGATAAACACAATAGACCTGTGACTATTTATTGACGGGTCAAATTTCTGTCCACGATCCTAGTATGCGTGAGCAGTGTTACAATGTCACCAGCACTGGTGCCATTTGCAGAGGTGATACAGCCTGACAAACACAAGCAGACATGTATTTCCACGTGACAAAAACAAAAACAAACCCTCTTCAGTTCTTTATACACAATAAGATGCATACTGGTAAAGATAAACCTAGTATGATGTCAAGAAGGGAATGCAAAGGGTGTTTAACACAAAGTTCTGCTCTTCTTTCAGTTCCCTTAGGTAAACAACAGCTCAGAGTGAGGCCCTGTGAATTCCACCAACAAATTTATTTGGGTGTGTAATTAGAGTTAAAATCTAAACAAGAGGCGCCTAGGCATTTCATATTACGGTGTTGTATAAACAATCTAACTCTTAGTGCCACTTAACCTGGTTATAAATTGTCACTGCATTTCATTTAAAAATCCATGAAAGTTGATGATCGCTAACAGAGACTTCATTTCGAGAAGCAAAATTAGTTCAGCCTGTTCCAGCATGCAGAAGTCACATTATCCTACTTTCTTGTTTGGAAACCATTTTAGAACTTGTTTTATATGGAGAAGTAATGTAGTCACCTCCTCTCCTCCTGGTTATGTCATTTCATTACAGTAAATGTTTTTTGAGGTGGGACACAAAGGATGCAGTTTGTTTTAATCCCCCATTGGGTGTAATACAGCCACAACATTCTGTTACAAGCAGTACCATAACCTGTTCATACATCTCCATAAACACCGTCTTGTCCTTTACAAAGAAGAATTACCCATTGTGTTTAAAAGAGCACCTCCCTGCAGTTCCTCAGATATATCAATGACTTATTGTTAATTTAGTGCTGAAATGGGCCTGGCAAATGGGCAACTTGCCTTCCTTTGAGAATGCCAACAGGAGAGCCAAATGTTGTCAGGGATACACACAAGGCTGTGTTGTATTTACAGCCATTCACAGCTCAGAGGGAGCGTATGGAAAGCATTGTGAGAACACCAACAGTGAGCATGGAAGATGGGTAATTCACTCCACATATTGAGGAAAACTCTGCCTCATCCTTAATTAAAGGTATAACTCACTATGGTACTGTACCAAACTTGGAGTTTTCTTACCACCCTTAGACATAAAAAGAGCCGAGCCTGTGATCGTCTGGTTCACGGCCGGGGCAATCTGGAGCCATGCTTTTCCACTGACCTGAGAGCCGAACAGTGATGTAAGGGCAGGGTAGTCTACAGTTTTAACAGCTGTTTATTTATTTTTTTTGAAATAGCTAAAGAAGCCCTATTATACTTTTTGGGATTTTTACCTTTCCTATAATGTGTAATATAGCTGTTTGTATATGTAAACGGTCTGCAATGTTACAAAGCACAAAGTCCACACAAAAGGGAATTATTCTCTCCCACATATATCACTGCTCAAGAACTACAAGAAACGGCTGGATCGTAGTCCAGCCATTTCTTCTGTAAAGTATCTACGTCACTATGTTATACATTTGCATAATGCCCTCCAAAGGGCTACTTTGGCCTGCCTGCCAGGATGAGTTGGTTTAGTGTTGTTGCCATATTGAGAAGATGCTGTTTTCTTCAATGCAAAAGCAAAACCACTTTGTTTGGATTTCCAAAGGCAAACAAATTGAAGAATCAGTGGTTATTATTTAGCAGTACATCCACAGCAAATGCTGGATTTTCAAGATGGTAACTCCTGAAAGATGGGGTAGTTCCCAATTTACTGGGACAATCTGGTGCTTCAGGATGACAACATGCAAGTATGCTTGATTATTTGTGGATTTCATTTTACGTCTGCAATCCACGCTAGCGCTTGGCTAACTTGCTATGTAATGTTATTGTTTTGCTACGGGTTTACTATTCAGTCGTGGGCCGGCTATTACCTAAAACTGTGTAACAAAATGGTCGATCTCAAGAGTCTTATGTAATTATATAATTACAAGCTGTATTTATGTATGGTATGGCCCCTATCCACGGTAGTCCACACCTAACTCGCTCACTAATTCTAAGTAAGCCTCTGTTCTCCGTTCATAGCACTGACGACAAAAATTCGGGCTACACCCAACAATGCACTATGTGTCTTTTACTTGAAGTAGGGCTGGGCGATATGGCTAAAAACATTATCATGATAAATGTCAAATCATCAAATCACAAAAGTCAAATTGTGGTTTTAAAGTACTCTTTATTGTCAGAATATGACAACAAATCACAAATCTGAGGTAAAATATTCAAAATATTTATAATGATAAAATCTTTTTCTACATCAAAATATAACTGAGTAAAATTAAGTAAAATACTTTATCAGTCTTTTTTCCCTCAACAAAAAACATCTTAATAGAAAAATTAAGTACTGCAGTGTGAATCTGAACAGACATATGAACTATCATATTAAATATTTAAATCAGCATGTATTTCAGATTAAAATATTGCTTCATCATGCTTGTAATCACTAACCTTTAATCACAAAGGACTAATACAATAAAGTAATTGATTTTATTCTTTTAAAATTATTTTCTATTTATTATCATTAGTGTTATTACAGTTTTGGCAACGCAGTGTGGGACTTTATGCCAGTAAAATGTTATAGTTTAAATTATTTAACGATGCAAAATAGGTGACAAAATTGCCGTAATCTAACCAGCATTGACTTTTTACAGACATTTGACGCGCATGCTTCTCTCCTCAAGAATGCAGGCAAAAACTTACCAATAGCCAAGTGTAGTCAATGTCCAAAACACTGAAGCCGTATCCATTTATTGAGTGAAGTGGCTTTTGCCATGTTTGAACTGCTATCAGTACATTCAGCCCTCAGGAAGTGAGTGCTTCAATCATTCCTGGGGCAATAACTTCACCTGTATGGTCTTCAGGAAAGTAAGTCATTTGGAGGAATTTGCTCTGAAGATTCCAGTCTTTGTCTATCAATTGAATAGTGAGGGTCATATAAAGCTCAGATGTGCGACTAAACCACATATCAGAAGTAGAGGCAAAGAATGGTAAAGTTTGCAGCTGCCGCTCTACCATCTACCTACACTCCACATAGAGCAGTGCAGTCAGTGAAAAATGTTTCCATCAAATAATACGGAAGCAGTTCATGTAATTAACTACAAACTCCGAAACTGGCATTTCTCTGTGCAGCCAGCACCTCTTCTATGAGTTGCGGGCATATTCCGTTCTAAGTGGGAGAGATTGAAACTACACCCAGCTGAGGCTCACTCGGTCACGGGATGCTCATCCTTCGAGTGCGCACGCTTAATGCAGCTAGATTATAACGGGGCGGCTTGTGACTTATTGAATCATGATACATGTCACTGTGCATTTCTTATCGTGAAGAAAATTGGCAATATGCAGCTTTATTAATAAGAGAGAGGTTTTTTTTTGTGAGTTAAAGATTGACTGAAGTGAACAGAAAAGTGAGAGGTCTTCGCCCCATTATACACTGCAACAATATGCGTTTATGATTTGTTTTGGCTTGTTTTCCAATAAAAAGATCTAAAACTCATTTAAAACAATGTACATTTACTTTAGGAACTATACTGTAGAAGAAAAATTATTATCTGAGAATGTTGAATATAATATTAAAAAATGCTTTCAAATATTTAAAAATCATTTAAAAAAAGATGCATTCACCTGAGAAGCAGCATATAATATTTAGACTTGCTTTTAGAGAATAGATCTTGAATAAAAGTATTTTTTTTCCTTTACTGCACTCGCAGAAGTATAACCAAATGAAAAAAATACATGTATATACAAAATACACTTACTGTATATTTAAGATTCTCTTAAAGCAAGTCTAACTTATATGTTGCTTCTCAAGTAAATGTATCTTGTTTTAAAGATTTTTAGACAATTATAAATGGAAAACAAGACATAAACACTTGATAACAATATTTGTAAAAAAAAAATTTTGCAGTGAATTTCTTTACTGAATTAAACTTAAAAGTATTTTTTACCTTTAATTCTGTGAATGTCATTTAGAGGTATTTTTAAAAGATGATTTGTCCTCTTTAATAATCGATTATCAAAATAATCATTAGATTAATCAATTATCAAAATAATTGTTAGTTGCAGCCCTACTGGTTAGTTGCACTAAGTACTGGCCTGCTGCTTGTAGATGGTCCACATCCACTAACAACACTTGTTTGGGTCTGTAATTTCTTACTTTCTGCATATTCTAATGGGTGATATTGTTTTAAATGATGAAACAGGTTTGTGGTGTTGCCTGCCTTTGATGGCACATATATTTTGACAGACTGTAAATAGCCAAAATCTCTCCAAACAACTGAAATCGAGTGACCCTTCTTGCGACGATGTCTTCGTCCTTTGAGCTGGTCATGGGCACTGAATTTTCTTCCGTGTTACTCATTTCTCTTATTCCACTCCAACTACAAGCCTGTCAGCCACTGTGTCTGTAAACAATACCTTGTTAGCTGGCCGGTCTGGAACACGCATGCGTAGCATTATTTGCACATGCGCATATCATGTGCAATGCATAAACATTATATCGAAAATTTATGTAACTTTTGCTATAATTCTATCAAGGAAAATTATATTGCAATAATTATTGTTAGCGTCTTATCACCCAGCCCTAACTTGAACCTTTGTTAGGTTCACAATAATCAACAGTGTACTTGTAAGAAAGCTACAAAATAAAAACTTATCACTGTGAAAAATTCTGCTCAAGTCGTGCTTGCGAAGGTGGTTAGGGTCGTCCAGCTTGTTCTTCCAAACTTTCATTATCAGACTCGGACTCAAACTGGTACAGCAAAAACCAACGACATTCACATTCCAATTTTTTTTTAAATGTGACCATTTCTATTTTTAGCAAAAGTAAATCTCAGCAAACATTTATCTGATGTAAGCCCTGCTACATAAACACTAAGACACTGTTGCTATCTGATTCCATCACAATATGTACACACAACACTTGCTGCTGCAAATGTTGCTCCATGCTAAAATACTGGATTTTATTTCACCACTTCTGTCATATCTTCATGCATGTAAATGAAGTGAATCATGCTCATGCTTGCACAGAAAGTGTTTGATGCATTTAACAAAAGATTATAATAACTGAACTTTAGGTATTCAGTGTTTTTCACGTGTTTGTACATTGCCTATTTAGCCCTATAAAAGTGTGATTAACACAAAACCTGTCAAGAAAACATCCTGGTCCCATTTTACTCCAAACTCAAAAAGAAACAAATAAAAAATTATATGTTGCATAAGGAAAATAAAGCCTATGAACGCCTATTTATATATAAAACCATATATATATATTAGGGCTGTCAATTTAACACGTTAATTCAGTGCGATTAATTTAATTAAAATAGCGCATTAAAACAATTAACGCAATTAATCGCAATGCCCCCGGATTGTAATAAGGAAGATTCCTGAGAAATGCAAACTTGTAGTACCACCTGTTTACTGGCAGTAATACAGATTTCAGCCGTGTGGCAACGTGCAGTTAGTGAAGAAAACAACCAGACTGCACAAAACAGACATTCTCATCAACACTGAGGCATTTCCGTCCACAGAACTGCAGCTCACTGAATGTCATACGGAGTAAACTCTAGAGACTGTTGTGCATTAAAATACCAGGTGATCAGCAGTTACAGACATAATCAATCCAGCCGTCTGCCATCAACAATCATGCCACAGTCGAAATCACTGAAATCAAATTTGTCACTATTCTGATGGTTGATGTGAACATAAACTTAAGCTCCTGACCCATATCTGCATGACTTTATGTATTGCACTACTGCCACATGATTGGCTGATTGGAACATAAAAGCCTTCTGCTGCATTTAATTTGTATTTGAACTCAATTTGAATAAAGAAATAATTCCTTGTCACAGACTACTATTGTCCTTATCCTTCTCTTACAATCTGCTCTTGATTAGAATATAGTATTAATAATAACACTGTAATAAACCACTTAAATTTAACATTCCATGTCAATACACAGGGATTGGGAGTCTAGGCTTTCGCAATCGTGGGTCGTGTAAAAAGAGTTTATAGTAAATATATGCGTTTTACTTACAAAACAATCACGTGTGAATAACCTCTCCCAAATCACCGCAGCCTGTCCATTGCAGTTTGTCTCGACTACTAAAAGGATCTGACTCGTTTGACCTCGTCCAAACAAATAAATAAATGTGAATTAAAGACAAATCCCCCAAAGCGCTGTCATAATCACTAAACGAACCTCCTGCTTATTGCAAAGCGGTTAATAACATTAAATACCTTCGCGGTCGCAGACCAATCTGACCCTCAGAAATATCACGTTATCCTCCTCAACCACTTTACACAATCATGTCCTCCTCGCGTCCCAAATGCCACATGCGGATGATGTACGCTCGAGTAGCAACACTAAATAGTGGGCCTTTTTTCATTCTTGAGCACATGGAGCTTACAGACAATATTTCCGATCGCGTCTATCGAATCAATTGACGAATTATCGACGAATTGACAGGAGTCAGTGGCACAGCTTTTACTCACCGAGATGAGAATCCAGTCCTCCGGGAGGCTTTACGTGCTTCAGGCGTTGAGTCAAAAAGCCCTCGTTTATTAAAGCGAATATTCAGCGCTGAGATTCCTAAACGCTCATTCAGCTCCGGCGACCATGTTTGTCCAGACTGGCAGACTGTTGCTAGTGTTCATCCGGGGGCTTGAGTCATCGGGGGGGGGGCAGGAGCTATGCGTGTACGGGAGGGAAACAAGGGAATACACCATTAGAGACAAAGACAAACTTGTCGGTTCGATGTAATGTCCTTTCCGCATTCACCTCAAGTGTCAGTCAAACGGCGGAAGATGTTTAATCGGCAGGCAGGCTTCTTTTGTGCTATTTCGATGTGACCGTTATGGAATTGTGTTTTAAATGTATCCAGCTGGCTGCACTAGCTCATTGATTTCTTAAATAAGTCCTCTGTCGAGGCTTATTATTACATGACTTATTGTATTTTCATTCGCGATTAAGCCCGATTATGATAGGTATGCTTGGGATTTCAAAATACTGTTTGGTTATTACTGTTATTGTGTACATTTCAAAAAGTGAGCAGGTAATTTTCATTATACGTAGTGTTACGTAACCGCATTCGCGCGCTCTCTCACCACATGCGCGCGACACGAGACACGTTTAGCAGATGAACTCGTATTAGGGCATCGAGATCATCTTCGAAATTGTTTAATATTACATAATTTTATAGCATAGAAACGTTTAGAACGGCGTTTCTTTCAAGCTTTCTCGTTCATGGGAAAGCTTGGACGGTGTATCAGACCGAATGACTAAATACATTTTTAAAGGGTTAAAATCGCCGCAGTGTAAACGTATGTGATATTATTTACGATGTATACGTTCTTGAACGTGTATATATATATATATATATATATATATATATATATATATATATATATATATAAAACGTAATGTAATTTTTGGAGCCTTGTGCACAAAGTGTATAATAGCTAGTAAATGTAATTTAATTATTCTAGGTTTGAGTTTTATCTGGCAAAGCGTCCCAAAGGCCAAAATGGGTAAACAGCGCCTTCTACTGTTTGATCGTGATCATGCAAATATTTCTTTAGTAAAACTACAACTCGTGAATGTTTGGCCAAATAAAGAGGGGGGACAACACAGTGAAGCTTACAAACCTCTCTAACTCTCCAGCAACATCTCTTTTGAGTCATATAACAAACCAGTTGCCAAGTATTAGGTAATGAGGCAGAAAACTTTAAACGGCCATTCGGTTCAGGACATTTTTGAGTGGGCAGTGGCTGGCAGAGCCAAATAAGGCCTTTCTCTGTGGCTGGTATAACAGCTGGGCATTCTTTAGTTTACATTGCAATACGTTTTGTTTACATGTTTCAATTAGCACTGAGTTTCCTGGCAATAAATGGAAAATTGGAGTGGATGATAGACACATTCTATATATTGCTGTGAATAACCTACTGGAGTAAGTGGGACCTTTGCGCATGTTTCATGTCATAAAAGGCCACCAGAGACAGGGTTCGCTGAGAGCCAGAAAACGACGGATGACTGACAAATGCGTGTCTGGTAAAACAGCAAAGAATCTATTTTACTAGCTATCATTTAGCTACGTCACCTAGGATTGTGCTGGACTGGCGAAAAACATGTTGCGCACTCATTGACGGCGAGTAAATGCATTTTTAACCAACAAATATAGGTTTATTTCACTGTATGCTGTTTATCTGACTTTTATAACATGGCCATTTTGGTGTTTTTACACTTGAGGGTGCATAAAATATATTTTTTTGCCAGTGAGAAATACATAATCTTGATTTGAATGTTATTTTATACAGGGATGAAATTAAAAGAACAGTACATATCAGAATTTTGTTTGCGTACCCCAATCGTCACCTCACGTACCCCAGTTTGGGAAATACTGCTTTAAAGGAATGTTCCAGGTTCAGTACAAGTTAAGATGAATCGACAGCATAAAAAAATATTTTGACTCATCTCTGCTTTACTTTAAAAAAAGAAAAATTGAAGTTACAATAAGGCACTAAGATATTAAATATTAAAATATCTAAAAATCCTTAAAACAAGAAACATTTACCTGAAGCAACATA
This sequence comes from Moxostoma hubbsi, assembly GCA_032164185.1. NCBI lineage: Eukaryota > Metazoa > Chordata > Actinopteri > Cypriniformes > Catostomidae > Moxostoma > Moxostoma hubbsi. The sequence continues at coordinate 23,543,208 of JAVLUX010000018.1, forward strand.
TAATAAATTTTGACTTGCTGTCAGGGAATGTATCTTGAATATAACAATGGAAGTAAATGAGGCACATTTGGGAGGGTTTTAAGGCAGATATGTGACGCTTATAATTTTTATAAAAGCACTTACATTAATTCCTCTGTTAAAACTCATGTATTATTTGAGCTATAAAGTTGTTTAAATCGGCTTAATTTTAGGGTTGAAATTTGAAAATTATTCATCATGCTCCATGAACCACAATTTGAGCCTCATGAATCTTGGCATTGTTATCCTGGAATATGCTTGTGCTGTCAGGGAAGAAAAATCCATTGATGGGATAACCTGGTCATTCAGTACATTCAGATACTCAGCTGACTTAATTTTATTATGACATAACATTGCTGAGCCTAGACCTGACCAATTGAAGCAACCCCAGATCATAACCATTATTCAATCCAAATGGCGTCTTTTTATTTTTGGCCAGGCAGTGTATGTTTCTATGATTCTATGATTAAGTTTCACCTGGTATAAGCTATATATTCTGTATAAGCAATGTGAGTTCTCAAATGAGATTTACATGTAAACTGGTCTTTCCATTCTTTGTACAGAGCACATGGCTTCCATACATTCTTCACTTACTCATCGGATTAAACGTTAACCAAAACAGCTAATTTGTGATTTATTTTCAGCAATATGCATATCGATTGTACATTTATAATAAATGAGTGTGTGTGTGTGTCTGTTGATCATACTGTCTATATTCTTTTGCTATGTTACTTGTCCTTAGGTCCTTTAAAGGTGCTGTATAAATAAAAAAATATATATTATGATTATTAATTGTGTTTACAAAGTACATTACAAAGAAAATACTGTATGTAGAATATACTGTATGTAAGGTAAAACAAAGTAAAAAGTGAAGAGAATTAAATAAAACTGAGGAAAATCTGTATTAAGAAAGTGTTCTTTGTGATATTTGTTTAAAAATGCTAAGTGAGTCAAGTGCTCAAGTTTGATGGCTTGTAACCGTAGTGACTAAATTAATCCTCACTTTTAAACCATATTTTAAGTACAACCTGCAAGTTGCAGTTGGATGATCTGAGTGATCTATCTGGGCTTTATTAAGTAATCATAACGCTGACAGGTGTGTAGAGGTAACCTCATGGAGACATTTAAAAATGTATCAGAGAATCTTAAAATCATTTCTGTAAGACACAGGTAGCCAGTTAAGGATTTAAGTGCCTGAATAATCCACTATTAGTCCAGTATTAGTCAACATTCTTACAACCACATTCAGAACTCTGTGTATCTCGCATCTAATGAGTCTGAGGCACAATGTAAAGAAAATTCAAGGGATAGTTCACCCAAAAATGAAAATTCTCTCAAAATTTAGTTTCTTCCTTAGCAGAACACAAATTAATATTTTTAGAAGATTATCTCAGCTCTGTTGGTCCTTACAATGCAAGTGAATCGTGACCAGACATTTGAAGCTCCAAAAATAAATAAATAAATAAATGCCATAAAAGCAGTGGTGCAAAGAGTATTGATTGTTTTTGGGGGTTTTTAACGTATGTAAAAACGTATGTGTCACCTATTCTTTACAAAAGCATTCTAAAGTGCTAATTTGGTATAAACTCAATACATTTTTCTTATTATTAGAATGATTGAAAATGGTTGCGCTACCATGCGGAAATCACAATACAGTGTATTTTTTCCTCATTTGCTGAGGTATTGAGTTATTGTAAGTTGCATTAAATGTGCACATTTTGGTTTTAAAAATAGGTTTAAAAAAACACTCCTGAAAATCTATTTTCTCCCAAAGTCTACTGTTTAAGAGCGATAAAGGCTGTTCCATGCTCTATTGTTTTGAAAAAGAATCTCTAACCGGGATAGAGAGGGAAGTGGATGGCCAGATGCAGAACAAAAAGACAAGTAAATCACAGTCTCTAGTTTGTGAAACTGGAGACTCCTCACAGGTCCTAAAATAGCAACTTCCAAATGCCAAAGACCTGCATTACTGCAAGAGGATTCTTGGATGAACAGAAATTTTAAGAATACATTTATTTAAATAGAAAAAGCCATTTGTAACATTCTAAATGTCTCTAAATAGACTCTAAACTACATAATGTGCATTGTGACTGAAACACATTCCTATTTCAGGTTTATTCTCATTCACGGATGTCCAAGTATTTTGGCTATTAATTTAACATATTGTACAAAACTAATATAATGCAATATCACAGAGGAAAATGTATCATCTATGATATTGCAGCAATTATCCAGATATGGAATGAGATTATTAAGCAAACTGGTATCAACTCCTACATGCCAACTGAATAAAATAAGGCAAAAATAAACATTTTACACAGTGTTTCAGATACAGATATGATCGGTTCAAACAGAAAAATGTGTTGTTCTGTATATGTATTATTGTATTACAGTTGTAATAATAAAGTCTTAATTAGCATCATCGTTATTTAACATTTTGAGATATTATTATTAAGTAAATTGCAGCATTTGGTTAAATTATGTTTTATGATTTCTCATACCTTCTTTATATAACATCCATCCCTTGCACAAGTTTTGGCTCTAGCAGGTGAGGTTTTTCAGACAGATAAACAGCAGCACAGGGAAGTACAGTACAGCACCGTGAGCAAGAGTGTTACTCACTAGGACAGTTTATTTTGAACAAGAGGGATGAACAATTACAAAATTTAACGCAGGAGTAAAATACTGAACTAATGTGGATTGATAGAAGCATAGAGCCCGTCTGTGCATGCAATGGTGTAAAGAACTGGGCAGTGGGGGATAAAATGTTCAGTGAAAAATCAAAAAAAGATTGCAATGTATGTAATTTAGATTTTATTAATAAAACATGGTAACTCTTCCCCCATATTTTGAATTTTGGGGATATTTTTGTCAATTTCAGTGGCATTTTTGCCCTGATTCCCCATTATTTTCCGCCACTATTGGCATTGCATCTTTCTGTGGTATTTAAAAGTTTGTTTTAGAAATATAGTAGCAAGTAAACAAGATATCCCCACATTTATGTCAAACTACTTTGTGTTCATGTTTGACAGAGTTAAAACATTGCCTTCCTTAAAAACAAGTGAAGTTTGATCAGTGGTTAAACACGTTCAGACGGTTCTCTCATACCTGAATGAATGGCTCCTTTCCAGAATAATATGAAATATGCAGAAAATCACAGTATAACAGTTCTTGTATAGTGACAGGGCAGAAAATCCTGGAGAAGCTAGAGAAGAGAGGACACAGGCAGCAGTTTATGCAAGCAGCTATAATACTGTGCCCTGCAGGCTTCTGTCATGCCACACACAGCACGTTTTTAATTTATAAACAGATTTAGCGCTTATAGCTTGCTCATAATATCAGAAATATTATGTATTTTTTGTACTTTGGAAGTATGGTGAAAAATAACTGTAGCGAAGTTGACTACTTCATTTTTAATCAACGCAGGTAAAAGTACTATTATTTATTTATACTTAAACAAAATTTGAAGAATTTACTCAAGAACTGTAACGAGAGAAGTTGTAATTCGTTACTTTCCACCTCTGCATAAATGTAATCCGAATGTGAAAGTGGAGATTTATGGTAAAAAGGATTGGTATATTAATCTTTTTCTCACCCACACCTATAATATCACTTTACAAGATATGAATTTAACCACTGGAGTCATATGAATTAGTTTTATGCTGCCTTTATGTTATTTTTGGAGCTTCAAAGGTCTTTTCACCATTCACTTGCATTGTATGGACCAAAAGAGCTGAGATCTTCATTTGTGTTCTGCAAAAGAAAGAAAGTTATACACATTTTGGATGGCATGAGGGTGAGCAAATGATCAGGGAATTTTCAGTTTTGGGTGAACTATCCCTTTAAATTGACTTCACACTGAGATTTTGTTGACAATAGGTAAGTTTACTCATACTAAGTCCTACAACACAAAGGATTCTGATTGGCTGAGGGGGCTGTCAGCATTTGGTTTTGAAGCTTGTGGTAAGACTAGATGAGAGAATAGTAGAACTGTGACAGTGAAAAGAGGGACTTGTCTAGCAGGAAAGACTAATTTGAGAAAGCCCAGACTTTGCTATGACTCTCACTGAGATTATCTTTATCTTGACCGGGACTTGCGCTGTCCTGTTTTTTGGAGGAAAACTAGTATGCCTATTTATGACACTCACACCGAAGCTCTGCTATCCTCTTCCTGACTCTTTTTTCACCTCTCTGGGGAAATGGGCAGGTGAGATACAAAACACTTTTTCATTTGTCATGACATTTGCCATAATCTTAATTCCTTTATTTGTGTCTCAGTCATGGGATTTTGATAAACTAGCTGTCAAGTTTAAAGTTCAAAGATTTGGCACAGTCTGTCAGTTGCAACTCTTGCGCAGATTTATAATAAAGTACACAAGAAAGAAAGAAAGAAAGAAAGAAAGAAAGAGAAGGTACAAGATGCAGATGCTTTCTTCTCATGCAAAAATAACGAAGCAATTTTAACCTATATTATTATTTGTTGACTATTTCATTCAAATTCTGATTGATATATGATTTCATTCACACACTGTCCCATATTCAGTATTTTGCATAGCTTTACCTACAACATTTTCCACCGGCCCTACTATGTGGCAAAACATATTCTGTTTTATTCAGACCTACATTTAAAAAGCCACTCATGTCACTCATCCACCAGTGAGCACTATGTTGTTGGTGATCCACTATTTGCTTCCCAATATACACATAGCAACACACCTCGGCCTGTGGCCCGGGAACAAGTTTTCATCTAGCTTGTAAATTTCAGTCACACAAAGTGTCTTGCTTCACTATAGAGCTTTTATTATTTTCAAAAGTGACCCTTCTCTTATGTCTTGAAATCAAACTGTGGTGTACAACTTTAGCAACAAGAAACAACAATTCCAGCCACTTTTTCCCAAGCTTTCCATCCATTTCTTTCGAGCACAGAGAGTGACAGAGAACAAAGGCAATTAGAACAGTATGTTCCAGGACACGTTATTGCTCCTTCCATTTCTCCTGAGTTTGAATAGTGGTTCGTGCTCATTTGAAAATCAAAATGACTTTTTTCTCATTCTGCAAGTGTTCTTTTACTTTAAGGCTTTGAAAAGCCCTTTTTGATGCGTGTGTGTGTGCGTGTGTGTGCGTGTGTGTGTGTGTGCGTGTGTGTGTGCGTGCGTGTGCGTGTGTGCGTGTGCGTGTGTGTGTGTGTGTGTGTGTGCGTGTGTGTGTGTGTATGCGTGTGTGTGTGTGTGTGTTTTTCCAAGGGGTGTTTTTTAGCATGTTCAGACATAGTACATCTGTTTTTCCTTTCACTTTAGAAAATAATCATGAGAGTCTTGTAGGATGCTTTGAACATTCTAGAATATCCCAGTAGGTTCAGACATGACTGAATGCTTAAAGGGATAGTTCACCTGAAAGTTAAAATTCTTTCATCATTTACTCATTTTATGTTGTTCCAAACCTGTATGACATTCTTTCTTCCATGGAAATGTTAGGTCAAATGACAGCCACAGTCACCATTCACTTCAATGAAAGTGATTGGTAACTGAGGCTAACATTCTACCTAACATCATCTTTTGTGATCCATGGAAGAAAGAGTCGTATGGGTTTGGAACAACATGAGGGTGAATAATTATGTCACATTTATCCAATTTTTGACATTACATAAACATTCTTCGTCAAGCCAACTGAAAATAGAGTTCCAGACACAATACAAATATATACCTCATCCTGAGATTTCCCCGAGCTTTAGATTGTAAGGCAAGGTACTTGTACTTCTTGTGCATCAAGAACATTGGCACAAAGATAGAACGAAAGCATGGGAAATGAGAAGGAAAGACACAAACACACAAAAAAAAGCCAATTTCCCACACAGGAGACAGCATGGACATTAGTTCAAATCTTTGGCCTTTGTAGTCTGTAAAAGCAGTGCAGGGATTACATATTACATAATTTCCTTGATATTATTCTTACATTGGTCAACCGTGTCTTTTCAGACCCCTTTTTCCTACCACACCCTTTTACCACCTTCAATGTGAACTTTTCAGATGGAGTAATAGTTGTTAGCAGTGGAGAAAAGGTACAGGCCCAGCCATTCAGATCTAACAGCCTCAGAGAAGATGACTTTTCACACAAATGCACCACCCATAGCTTGCTCCCTGTTTGTTTATTGAATTACAGAGTACACACATTCTGTTCGAGTACATGCTGTTAAAACAAAGCAAACAAGTATGTGAGATTATCAGAGGGAGTGGAGATAGGAGACTATCATGTTCTGGATATGTTTTTGTTTTTCTGAAATAGAAGAGGTAAATTATTTAGATAGAATAAATGGATTTATAACCAAAACTAATAAGAATTTGTTCAGATCTGATAAATCTAGAAAAGTATTGTCAATAATGCAATGTCAAATTAGGTTTTTCAGATTTAACAGTTCAAAAATCGACACAAGACAAAAATCATCAAGCCATGCAGCTTTGTTAGGCCTAAATTATTGACGTTTATTTCAGTATTTGTTCACAAATACCTTCTGAATATCATATTATTATTCAAAACTTCCCATTTATGATGTAAAGAATAATCATAAAAATGTCCTCTGTTTCAGTCATCACTGGAGGTTCAGATGGAATAGGCAGAGCCTACGCACAAGAGGTAACAAACCTACCACTTAAAGGAATATTCCGGGTTTAATACTCAGTCAACAGCATTTGTGCCTAATGTTGATTACCACAAAAATGTATTTAAGCCATGCACAATGTTTTCTTCTCTGAAACTATTTTAAAACCTGTCATTAGGACCTGTAAACAAAATGCTGCATCAGAGCCACCATAAATTTGTAATTTTGTCCCAGGCCCCATTCATTCAGTCGATGGCCCTATCTAGAATGATCATCTTTGTCTATGTTCTGTCTTTCTTTGCAGTTTTCAAAACATGGCATGAAAGTGGTCATAATCAGCAGAAATCAAGAGAAGCTTGACAGGGCAGCCAGGAAGATTGGTAAAGCATTTTATGTTGGAATCAATTTCTCAATACGTCTGTAGTCTTTGGGCTGAGTTTAAACAGCTTTATCTTCTTTGATTTAACAGAGCTAAATACAGGAGGGGAAGTCAAAGTTATAGTTGCTGACTTCACCAAAGATGATTTATATGGAAACATTAAGGAAAACATTGAGGGTTTGGATATTGGTATTTTAGGTCAGTAGGCACCAGATGCATTTTTCAATGTATCAATTTACAAACAGCAATAATGTTAACTAGTCTTTGAACAAATTGAAAAACATGAACACATTTCAGAGCTATTTATCTTAACTTTAAGTTCTGACCTGTTTGGCATTGCTGCTCAATGTTACTTATCTTTAAACACAGTGAACAATGTTGGGATTCTGCCCAATCAAATACCCTGCAAGCTGCTTGAAACAGCCGATTTGGAAGAGGTGAGATCACCTGATGTCATTGTTAATATAGGAATTATTGTAAATACTGTACGTGTCTACCAGATCCCATTATATTACTACAGTATATTGTAATGTAGTCATCTTTGAATTTTTTAGATATTCAAAACATCCCCCAGATGGTTGGGCAAAACTCTTACAACCTTACAATGCTCATTTACAATGATAGAAAAAAATAATAATAAAATAAATCTACACGGAGAGACATTGTAATGAAATATTATTATAATTCACTAATAAATTCGGAATTATACACAGCAAGAGCTATAGATGTGAAATTTTGGAGTGATTATCCAATATTGTCATTTATGTATTTTTCATGTGGTTGCCTCTCATAGAGAATACATGCTGTTATCAACTGCAATGTGAAAGCCATGGTTAAGGTGAGTAAAAGCATGAAATCAACCACAGAAAATAGGCCCATACCTCACGGTATCTGAATAACTACATCCCAAATGTTTCCATTAATTGCACATACTGTTTTTCTTTCTTATTTAGATGTGCAGAATTGTGCTTCCAGGAATGCAGAAAAGGTTTGGCTTTTTCGATTGTATAGTTTGCTCTAAATGTTCTGTTAATAGTTTTCTACAACTTCGAGATCACATCAATTTGAACATAAATGTATGTTAAATATGACTAAATATATGTATTTCTTTAGAAGAAGGGGAGTCATTCTGAATGTGTCCTCTGGTATAGCCAAAATACCTTGTCCCATTTATACCTTGTATGCAGCATCAAAGGTAAATTTAGTTAAGAACTAGTCATCTTGTTGAAAGTTAAAAAGTTATATCTGTCTTTTTCTGAATTCCTAAATAACATTCTGCTAGACTGCATTATTACTTTAGTGTGACTTAATTGTCTTAGTCTTATCTTATGCCAGCTCAATGTTGCTGGTGTTCGTATCTGCTTTTCTTCATAAAATGTCATAATAAGAAATACATTCATAAAAAAAGTTTCCACAACTTCTTTATGTTTACAAGATCTGGTAACTATCTCCCTAAACGTTTTATTTTAACAAATCAGTATATGGATCTTGTAATCTGACTAAAATAGCTATTTAAGAGCCATAATATCCCCCATCACTTTGTCTTTCAGGAGAAATTTGGTAATCAGCTAACATCACTAAACTGAATAAAAAAAAAATAAAAAAAAGGTTTTGTGGTAGATATAGACTAGTGTACAGGTAAATATAACAGAAAAAAAAACTTTCTACATTGAATAGGATATAGGATGTAGAAAGGATGTCCCGCCTTACAGTTAAAAGAGCCAATCGCCTTTTAGATACAGACATCACCTGTCAATCAACTCAAAAACGTGCATGCCTGGAATTTTATGCGTAATATGAGGTAAAGAATCACAATTGATGATACCAATGTTGTCAGATTTTATTGCTGATTTGAAATATGTCCTTTGATCGTAATCTTGGCCAACTGTTTTTGGGCTGCAATTTGAAAACAACTGTTTGTTTATGCTTAAATATGTGGGCCCCACAGATTAAACAAGGCCTCCTCAACAGGGCCCTGTAACTATGAGGGCCCCCAGCACTCTTATAGGACCCTTTTGCCTTCCTGTTTCTAATTACATTTTTTGAGCCACTCTTTAATCGTATAAAACCACCTGGTTAAATTTTCCATGCTTTTCTGGAAGTAGAAGACCTTGTAAAATAATTTCCGAAATAGCTATCTTCATATTTTTATGTATTCATGTGAAATCTTTGCTGATTTTGATTAATTAAAATTAACATAAATGTTTTTATTGTTATATTTCAAAATTTTAATTTATTGAATTCATGCAACTTGTGCTTTAAATTTAATTATTTTATAGAAAAATAGGTTTAAAATATAATTGTGTGACTTATTTCATTAGGCTTTATATGGTTAAGCTTTATTCTTTGTATAAAAGGACTGTTGAACAAAAACCTTCATTATACTATTCATTGCAACTGCATGTTTGACCTACATTGCAAAAAATGCTTTAAGTTAGAAATGTTTACAGGTTTAACAGTAAGAAAGAAAGAAAGAAAGAAAGAAAGAAGAGAGCATCTTAAACCAGATTAAAGATGCTGTAAGCGATTTTGTTATGGAAAAGTATGCAAAAATGTTTCCAACTCCCTTAAAGATATTAATGAAATACGTGTCCTGAGATATCTCTGTGATAGCTGTAGACTTTATAAACAGCAAACAAAAATGTGTCCGTGGACATTGACACTTTTCACCTGTCAATCATGTTGCTTGTTCTCATAGTGTTGTATTTCAATCAGCTCATTGAGGCTATGATTCATAATGTTTGTCAGTTGATGGCGCTCTTGTTCCGCTGTTGAATTTGACAGCCACAGGAACAAACCTGTCCTTGCCTGGCCCCAGGGCCCTACTAGTCATAATTCACTGCTAATTCACAGGGAATCATGGCAATCGCTAGGCTACCCAGTGTTTTTTTGCTGTTGATGGGATACATGCTTGTTTCATTACATCAACACAGGATCGATCTATCTATCTATCTATCTATCTATCTATCTATCTATCTATCTATCTATCTATCTATCTATCTATCTATCTATCTATCTATCTATCTATCTATCTATCTATCTGTCTGTCTGTCTGTCTGTCTGTCTGTCTGTCTGTCTGTCTGTCTGTCTACATGTGTGTGTGTGCATTTGAAGTCAGAAGTTTACATACAACTTAGGCAAAAACATTTAAACAAAATTTTTCACAATTCCTGACTTTTAATTGTAGAAAACATTTCCTGTCTTAGGTCAGTTTGGATCACTACTTTATTTTAAGAATGTGAAATGTCAGAATAATAGTAGGGAGAATTATTTCTTTCAGCTTTTATTTCTTTCATCACATTCCCAGTGGGTCAGAAGTTTACATATGCTTTGTTAGTATTTGGTAGCATTGCCTTTACATTGTTTAACTTGTGTCAAACGTTTTGGGTAGCCTTCCACTAGCTTCTCACAGTAAGTTTTTGAAATTTTGGCCCATTCCTCCAGACAGAACTGGTGTAACTGAGTCAGGTTTTTAGAACTCTAGCACCCCCACAACATAATGCTGCCACCCCCATGCTTCACAGTTGGGATGTTCTTCAGCTTGCAAGCCTCATCCTTTTTCCTCCAAACATAACAATGATTATGGCCAAACAATTACATTTTTGTTTCATCAGACAAGAGGACATTTCTCCAAAAGTAAGATCTTTGTCACCATATGCACTTGCAAACAATAGTCTGTCTTTTTTATGATGGTTTTGGAATAGTGGCTTCTTCCTTGCTGAGCAACCTTTCAGGTTATGTCAATATAGGATAATTACTGTGGATATAAAGCAAAATACGTCCAGTGAGCAGCAGTTCTGTGGACGGAAACACCTTGTAGATGAGAAAGGTCAACAGAGAATGGCCAGACTGGATTGAACTGACAAAGTCTACGGTAACTCGGTTAACCACTCTGTACAATTGTGGTGAGAAGAATATAATCTCAATGTTATTCTGAGATGCAGGTTGGTGATGTTTTGGTGGCACGAGTGGGACCTACACAATACTAGGCAGGTGGTTTTAATGTTGTGGCTGATTGGTGTATTTACAGTACAACAGTTAATTCCGGTCCTCAAATCTGATTGGCTGTGAGATGTTCTATGAGTTCTGATTGTCTCACACCATCAGCACTTTGACGCTTCACTGTTTGTATCACTCCGCTTGTATTCATGCTGTTCTAAACTAGTGTAAGAGCGGTGCATATGTGTTAAGAGCTATACGTGTCACTTTAAATGTAATTTTGTGACATTACATATTTTAGCCAGCAGGTAGCATCAAAAGACAATTTTTTTGTGTAATATTAGCCAGTTCAGGTTTCAGAAGTTAGTCAGCATCAGTCAGTGATTTCATTCATCAGCACTACATAATCGCTTGGATTACTACTACACCACTAAAGCTAAGAAATAACTTTAAATTGCCTTAAACTAACAACTTCAGTATTAAGTTCATCACAGCTGAGAGACACAACAGACTGATTAATTACACAAACTCATGGTGCTTACCTCTTAATGGATTGGAGAGGACATACTGTTCAAAATGACAGTGGAGATTGCGGTTTCTATGGTGAATGATTCTTGCATACCAGCTACCATGAAATAGGGAGGAATACCCCCACTTGAACAGCTATTTTTCCACTGAGAATATAGGATGAATTTGATCAAAATGACATTATCTTCAGAAAGCTGACTAACACACTACAGCATCTCTGCTTGGGAGTGGCAACAGAGACAGGTGATTGCACACACTCTGTCTCTCTCTTACACTCACACACACATACACACACACATCCTTGTTTCTCCAGTAACTTGTTAGAAACAGCCATGATACTAGTTGACATTCATCTTCATGCATTCGCACCTACTAACTAGGGAGAAGAATTTCTTGCAAAAATGATCTTAAATATTGATCTGTTTCTCACCCACACCTATGGATTTAACCACTGGAGTCATATAGACTTTTATGCTGCCTTTATGTGATCATCAAAAATTTGGCAACCATTCATTTTCATTGTATGGACCTAGAGAGCTGAAATATTCTTCTACAAATCTCAATTTGTGTTCTGCAAAATAAAGAGTCATACACAACTGGGATGGCATGAAACTAGTAAATGATGAGAGAATTTTCATTTTTGGGTGAACTATCCCTTTAAGATTTCCTTAATAAACTTGCTCTGAGCAGTTTTTTGAATAGGTGTTAAGCAAACACTCCTAGCTAGGAACTCTTTGGAGAACTCCTAGTGATAAGATAAAAAATCGCTGTGAATACGAGCCCAGTGTAGGTGGCGAGCTAATGTATTTTACCCCTCACAGATGTGCTTGTCCATAGACATTCAGTCTAATTTTCAGTTCTCCCCTATTGTTTCACTGAATATCTTGGACTAGAAGCTCTGTCTAGGTGTCATTGAAAAGCTGGGATCCTCTCCTTTACGTGGATATATTAAGTTTTATATATTTATATTTAATAAAATTTTATTATCAATAGTCGAAAACATATTTTTCTGATGATTTGTTTAGCATGTTTTTCCTGCTGGACAGCATATTTTGTTCTGGACATCTAAGATGTAAGATTGGATTATTCAGCCAAGCAAACTCACAATCAATTAATAAATGGCTCATTTAAAAACAAATATAATTGGTGCATAAAAGAGTTTGTATTTGGTGACTTATAGAAATCATATTTCACTTTGTGATTCATTTGGAAATCTTTCAAACTGTGGAATTAGGGAAAACAAATACATTTTATTGTCACATTCCTGAGAATGAGAACTTTCATTTGATATATGACTTATCCATTTAAGCGCTATGTGAAAAATCTTCATATTCATATGATTATTTCTATCCCATAAAATTTGGGGTGTAGAATTTTTATTTTATGTACCATAAATGCAAAGTGATGGTGTTCTCTGAAAAGATCAGATTCTAAGATTTCAAATGATACCTCATACGCCTGATCCATGTATACAGGGACATTTCGCGATATGGCATATCATTTTTGACCCATTGTAGGGCCCATAGAGTTATTTAAGTACTATGTACATCAGATTTGTAAGTTCAAGTATTAACTGAAATGTTTCATTTAAATTAAACTCACTTTACTCACTTTAATCAATATTAAGTCATGAAGTAGATTTTACTAAAATTTATACCATTGAAATTTACTTCGCCAAAACGTGCTGAATAAACATTAAATAAATATTACAAGTCATTTTTATTCAGCTTACTGCTGAAATAATAATATGCTTGGTTAATGTTGGTAACATATTGTGATATACACTCACAGACCACTTTATTAGGAACACCTGTATAACTTCTTCATGTGATTATCTATTCAGCCAATTGTGTGGCAGCAGGGCAATGCATAAAACCAAGCATATATGGGTCAGGAGCTTCAGTTAATGTTCACATCAACCATCAGAATGGAGAAACAAATGTGATCTCAGTGATTTTGACTGTGGCATGATTGTTGGTGCCAGACAGGCTGGTTTGAGTATTTCTGTAACTGCTGATCACCTGGGATTCTCACATACAACAGTCCCTAGAATTTACTCAGAATGGTGCCAAAAACAAAAAAAACATCCAGTGAGCGAGCTTATAGAAAGGCTACGGTAACTCAGAGGAGCACTTTGGTTTCACTTCTGTCAGCCAAGAACAGAAAGCTGAGGCTGCAGTGGGCCTACCATTTGTGTACTTCAGCAGAAATTGAAATTCATCAGACCAGACTATGTTTTTCCAGTCTTTAACGGCCCAGTTTTGATGAGCCTGTGCCCATTGCATAATAAAGTGGTCTGTGAGTGTATATCATATTGATGGTCTTTTTATTGATGGCCTTTTGTCAATAGAAAGCCAAACCAGAGAATTTTTCTCAGAAAACGGTGCCATTTGTGTCTGAGGTTGTTGCTGAAATTTTAGGAAATTATATTTTCCCACCTCAGGCCCAAAGTACCAGAGCAATAATCACAATAGACATTGAAAAATCACCAAAAGTGAATGTTCCCTCATGTCACAGAATACCAGTGCTGAACAGAATGTGAGGGACTAAGCCAATTCTGTGTATTCACAGAAAATGCATTAAACATTTTAGAAAAAACTAGAATAGGTTATGTTGGATTTTTGTTTTTTATTTATTATTCTAAATAATCCATTAAAATGTAATGGTGGAAATGATCAATGAAAATTGCCAGATATTTCGATGAAAAACAAACATTTAAAACTGAAATAATTCAATTTTATTTAATTTTTTGCATTACACACTAAACAGTTAAATCTATTGAATAATGTGACTAAGTTCAGTATCTTGTTGATTATAGTAGTAAGCCTTAGGGGCACAAATGGAGCACAACTGAATAAAAGCACATTCTTCTCACATACAGGTTTTTGTCGAAAGATTTTCAGAGGGTCTTCAAGCTGAATATAAACCCAAGGGAATAATCATTCAGGTACAGTGCCATACTGTAATGTTTATTAATGCTTGTTTTTTGTTCTTCACAGACACAAACTAACCACACACAACTTTTCAGTCATAAGAAGGTTTTTCATGAAGCGGATTGGGTCAAATTGAAAGTGTAAACTGGAGAATTTTAAATAAATTAACATTCTTTGTTTAATTTTGTTTGTACTTTTTAATCTCCCAATAAGTACTAGTTGACTTTTTACTCAATTGAGATAGTAAAATATGAATATCCTCAGTCAAGATGACTTTCTTTCTCAGACAGTAGCTCCGTTTGGGGTTTCGACATCAATGACAGGATACCAGAAGCCAGACTTGGTCACATTCACAACTGAGGAATTTGTGAGGAGCTCACTAATGTATCTGAAGGCTGGTGATCAAACATATGGCAGTGCCACTCATACCATACTGGTAATGACCTCCAGTGATATACGTTGTTATGACGCTTTTTTTAATAATCATACATAATCTGTGTTCAATGCATGCATTGTGCTACAGCAATGTGGCTGAATGACTGTGACCCCGTTCACCTTTAGGGTTGGATTGTGCAGGGCATTCCCACCTGGATCCTACAGAGTGAAGCATTTCAGAAACACTTGAAGGAATATGTGAAGGAGAGGATCGGAAGCTGAGATTTCATTCTCTCATGTATATATTTGCAAGGCTTAACATACGTAAATTTGTGTATTAATGATCATGTTGGTTTGCACTAAATATGACAGGGAGAGAAAGAAAAAAATTAAATGTTTTTGTTCATGGTCCTTCAAAATACACATTTTAAGAGTTGATAATGGAATGTTATTATCATTAATAAGGTTGTCTCATAATCATAATCAGTAGACAGGAGAGACACTTGGGAGAGACCATGATAAAATTAAACAGATTGTCTGCCAAAGTTCAAATGACACACTCAAAAAAATATTTTAGCCTATTTTTAAGATTTATCCATTTCAATTGAATAACAAACTTCCAAAAAACTATTTTGAGTGCATTTAGATGTAGAAAGAGAGATATGTGACCTTGTATTTCATTTTTTTCCCCTATATTATCAGATTTGAACATGTTTGGTCTTATTTAAAAAAAAATAAAATAAATAAATAATGTTTTCATCAGCAACCTATCTATAAAATATTTAGTGCCACACAGTGGTTAAATGTACTTCCACATGAGGCAATTTTCCAAGTTGGAATTGTTTTTGCATTGTTGTTTGTGTTTCCTTCAAACTATAAACATGTTTTAAAAAATTTGTTGAAAGTCCCTCTACCAAAGTAATTGCACTAAACACTTTTAATCTCATTTACACAATTTACATAAATTTCTGCTAGTTTTGTTCCTGATTGTGACATTCTGCCACCAGAGGGCAGCATTTTTAAACTGGAACGTTAAAGAACCAGAACTCTAAAGACAGTTCTCCTGTAATGAATCTCTGAGTAGTTTGATTTAAAAGATCTCTGAAAGATACTGAACAAGTATAGGTCACAAACAAGTGTACTTGATGGGTGATTTCCATTGAAGATGAAGTTTTTAATGAAGCAGTTCACCCTTGAGCGAGCTGGCTTGATTGAAATGAAATTGATCAGTTTTCCAATCATATTCTAAGGAGCTTGTGTTTTTACTACAGGGAATTCCCACTGCTATTTTATAATACTACTGTTTGTAAGTTTACAGAAAAGAGAATTACGTGGTATAAGACTAAGGCACTGATTAAAATGTAACAGGTTAATTTCACATTTTTAGAACGTTTTATAATCAAACTGTCCAGCGAGGTAAGATATGCTTGCTTTCAATAAAAGTATGTTTATATCAGTGATTTTAAAAAAAAATGTGTTTAAAGGGATAGTTCACCCAAAAATAATTATTTACTAAACCTTATGTTGTTCCAAATCCATATGACTTTCTTTGTTGCATGGAATATGGTAAACAGAATTACAGCCTCAGTCACTATTCACTTAAAAAAAAAAAGCAGCAGCAACATTCTTCAAAATGTTGTTGTCAATGGAAGAAAAAAGTGGCATGAGTATGGTCATATGACATGAGGTTGAGTAAATGATGACAAAAAGTTTTTTGGCTGAACTAAGCCTTTAATGTTTATTTCAAAACAAGACATTCTTTAAAGGAATATTCAATTTATATATATATTAAAGCATAAAAAGTGATTAAACTAGTCTTAATCAAGTCACCCTTTTTTACACAAACCATGCTTCAGCTCATCACAACTTATATAACAACAGATATAATCAGCATGCACAATACTCCATAGTAAAATTTGTTTACATCTCTCCAATGAAACGTTACCCCTCAATCAAGTCCTCAGTTCACACATGCTCATCAGCTGCTCACTGGTCAGCAGTTCTCAGTATTATGTCCAAAAGAGGCGATTCTCAGTTCAGTGTACTGGTGGCTCGCAAACTGCTGTGATCAACTCAATGTACTGCTGACACGAGAGCTGCTGTCCTCGTATCAGTGTACTGTTGACTTGAGAACTGCTGTCCTCGGATCAGTGTACTGTTGACTCGAGAACTGCTGCAAATGTCTCAATGTGCTGTTGACTTAAGAGCTGCTGTCCTCGGATCAGTGTACTATTGACTTGAGAGCTGTAGACTGGTCATCTTCATAAGTTTGTAAAACGGTAATACAATCAAGTCATAAACATATTTCCAGTATATTTTATTTGTTACACTCTCTGTTGTTCAGCAAAACTTACCTGAAGCATAAATTTCACCCCTTAATCACACACATGCTCAATGTCAGCAGCTCATCAGTTCTCAGTATGTCGGACACTTCCAAAAGAGGCAATTCTCAGTTCAGTGTACTGTTGACTCTAGAACTGTTGCGAGTGACTCATTGTACTGTCAACTCAAGAGCTGTTGTGACCCGAGCATTCAGTCTGATTTGTGTACTAGTTGTAGTGGTTAATTCCAAAGAAGAGTTGGCAAAAGTAGATATCACCAGTTTATTTGGCTAGGATGGAGTAAAAGATCTCATCTCCCTAATTAAGTTCTTTCTTGTGGTGACATCAATCAAAAACAAATCAACTTCTTGTATAAAACCATGTGTGTGCAGATTTAGCCTTGTGTTATGTAGAGTACATCAGTGATTAGACTTATTTCAGTAGGTTAACATACTTCAGTAATTAAACAATATCAGCAAATTACTTGGAATATGATACGTCCCACAATGTCAGAGGAATCAAATCAAATCAAATTTATTTATATAGCACAATTCATCCATCAAAGCAATTCAATGTGCTTTACAAAGAAAAATAATAAAAAACAAATAAAAACATCATGATAAAAATACAAGATACAAACAGACACAAAAAAGATTAAAATATTTTTTTTTAAAAATGGGATAAAAGGAACTCACATACATTTCTGGTAGCCTGGAGTGCTATCTGGTGGTGTTAGAACAGACTACAGGTTTTTAAACCACCAGTAGAGTCTTGCTCTTGCTGCTAAGCACTGAGGTGCTCGTCGCTCATTTCTTCATTTTGTGGTGCCTTATCCTCTGGCCCTCCTGTGATACTTCCAGTATTTTAACATTTTAAACATGCATACTATATTTCATTTAAAAGTAATTTACTTGGTTAATAGTACCTTCAGAAATGATTCAAACAATAAATTATATTCAAGGAGTACATCATTTGATTAAACAATGAACATATTAAATTGAATGCTTAAAAGAAAAGGATAAATGACTTTAAAAAAATTAAAAAAGAGTAATAACTTTAGGAAGGTGCATATGCCAAAATAATAGCCATAACACCCTCTATCTTCCTGACTACTCTATCCAATCTAAAGTACTACCTAATTTTGTTATAAAAGAAAATACAATGATTAGGCTTACTCCCTTGCTATCCAAAAACAATAGAACATTTAAAATAAAGAGTCAAAAAGGCTCCCCTTCCCTACCACTCTTGTGTAATTCCAGGGTTTTATATTATTTCATCCAGCTCATCCAGTCCAGGACCTACAGTACATATGGTGTCCCCAATATCAATTCTAGATGGTTTACAGACACATTGATCATCTGTTTGGCTGCAGCACTGGCCAGCATTGATCTGAGGAGAGGCACAACACAACAAAACAACAATACAAAGATAACAACAGCTATGGCTATTATTATCCCACTTAAGTAAGCCAATCTTTCCAGGATCCAAATCGTTTGTCAAACCAATTTCCAAAGTGCTGATCTCTCCCTGCATTCACAGTCACCTCCTCCCTTATTCCCCTCAGATTCTTCATTGCTTCAGTAAAGGATCCATCAGGATCTGCATTATTTGGGATATAAGTACAACAGTCAGCTCCAAACATTACACAAACCCCTCTTTTTCCGCCAGTAGCCAATTAAGTGCTTGTCTATTTTGCCATGCCATTTTACTTGTAGATCCTAGTTGTTCTAAGGCCTTCGACGCATCATCAATATAATTAATTAATCTTTGCTGATTGTAGTAAATGTAATTAATCTGTTATGTATTCTTATTGGGTGTTATCCATATGTGTGTAGACTCGAAACCTGATTTTATTTCATCGCCAGCTTTAAATTCCAGTGGTATTCCTCTTGGTTGAACAATTGAATCTAATTATACATTAGGGTCAGGCAGATAAGCTCTTTTTACTCTATAATTTGTTTGTACAGTCTCTCTAGACTCATTTGGGGTTTCAAATTCATTTAGGTTCCATATTAACATTATAATTTCTTAGTCTTACTCTGGTACATATTCATTTCCACCCTTTGGGTAATATAGCTCTCAATAGTTTTCCTCCACATATCCAAAAATAGTCTGCTTTGGCTACTGTTTGTTCCTCATATATTTTTATCACTGGGGAAATTAAAGTTTAGTTTTCACAATTTATAAGACATCCTTCCCCAGATTTACCCACACATCTTGGGGCTTCTATTACTGTAAAAAAAAAAAAAGTCCTTCATCATGGCTGTTGCAAATATAATTCTGCTAAACTTATAAACTCCTTCCTTAACATACATTTTTTCATCCAGATGCCAAATCATTGCACAGTTGCCTCAAAATTTCCCCATATCTACCTCTCCTTTGGATTTATTAAAAACTCATATTCAAGAGTGCAATTTATTACATATGCTAAGGGGTTTTCTCTTTTTCTCGCATCTATTTGAACATCTAAATATTTACTGTCATCTCCCCATCATTCCCTGTCGTAATATTGTTTAAATTGCCAGACACTCGGCTGGACAAAAGGGTGCCTTTTCCCTTTTAACACAATTTTGTGGTTGGGCACTACTGTAAGCCTTTTCAGAGGTGATATGAACATAACACACAACTAGACATTCCTGATTGTTTTACTGTGTACTCTGCCCATTTGAACCAGTCATTTTGTGCATTTTCTAGCAATCTTTCTTTTTCCAATAATGGGTCTGCTTTATCAATACCACCATACGGATCATAGTCATCATAAGATGGGCTAAAATACCTATTTTAATGGATTTATTTACTTGAGTACCTTGTGCTGGGTCAGAAGCATTATGGAAACCATCCGGGAAACCACTCAAGGGCTGAGAAGTCAATTATGGGAACATCTTTCTGCCTTGGATGTGGAGATTGGTCTATGGAAAGCCTTGAGTCTGGGGCAACTGCTGCATCAGCTGTATCAGCATCAATATTAATGTCAGAACCTCACAATCTCACCTTTCTATTATGTCTGACTACAGCACCTCCTCCTACAGTTGTATTTAATTTATTGCTTCATCATGTGCAGCTGCCCTAGAATAAGGTGTAACAGTGTTACTACTCTCTCCTTCCTGATCTGCCCTTTCCTCTCCTTGTTCTGCTCTTTCTTGGTCATGAGATTCAAGTTCTCTTTCAACTTCAGGAGGATCAACATCTAAATCTTCCTGGTCATCTTTTGCCCTATCTGTTTGATCTTCTCGTCTTCTTGGTCTCAATCTAGGCACTCTAGTGCAGTGATTCAAATGATACCATGTTGTACTACCCTCTACCTGTACTGCTGTTGGGGTTGCCCTTACTACTTTATAAGGTCCTTCCTTTCTGTGTTCATTCCATCTCCTCCTAAAAACTCTCTGGTACACTTGGTCTCCAGGAACTATGGGACAGGGCGCTTCTTCTTCCCTGGGTCCCATGCTTTGTTCCTGTGAATAAATGGCTTCATGTTTAGCAGTTGGTTGTCTCATGTAAGCCCATAATTCCATCTGAAACTGTTCTAGAGGTGGGCCTTCATAAGGACCTCTTAAGTATGGTACTGGCATGGGTCTGCCTGTTAGCATTTCATGCAGTGTTAGATTGGTGATTCTATTGGTCTGCATGTAGTAACTCATCAGTGCAAGTGGTAGAGAATCAACCCAATTGAGTTTAGTGTCAGCACAAATTTTGATGAGCTTAGCTTTGAGAGTTCCATTTACTCTTTCTAACATTCCCTGTGACTGTGGGTGATAGACACACCCTATTCTTTTTTTTTTATTCTCAGCTTTTGCAACACTGTTTTCACTGATTTTTGAATGAATGCTGAGCTATTGTCAGAACTAATTTGAAATGGTATACCAAATCTTGGTCAAACTTTTGATCACAGTTTGAGCTCCCTGATCTGCTGACGGTACTGCTTCTACCATCTGCTGAATCTGTCTGTTATTACAAGCATGTATTTTTTTCCTCTCACTGATTTGATCATATCCACAGTCTATTACCAGACGCTTAAATGCCTTAAGCACAATTTTGATTTGTCTGCTTTAGCAATTGGCAATATGGGTTTGTTGCAATGGCTGCTTCAAAAATGCTGTTTCAATCAGTATCCCTGCCTTAATTAACCCCTCAATTGTCTTTTTAAATCATTCTACAGCTTCCTGTTTCAATGGATATTGTTGTTTTCTTGGTAAATGTGCTCCTGGTCTGAGTTTAATCCTGACTGGATTAGCAGATTTCACTAAACCTACATCATTATCATGTTGAAACCACAGTTCAGCAGGTACATGTATTTCCATTTCTAAAATTAATTCAGCTGTTTTTGAATCCAACTTTTCTTTTTCTTTAGTAGTCACCACAATACTTGGTCATAATGGTTGTACACAGAAGTATGATTACAATTTTTGTTCCTGGTAGTAAGTGTTATTTCCTAATTGCTTATGCCTCAAAAGTATAGAAAATGGCTATTATTCCCCACAGACTTTGCTTTTGTGACCAGGACAGTGATATTTTGAAATTTACCTATTTTCAATGAGAACATGTATTTATTCTAAAGTAATACAAAAATGACTACAAAAGATTTAGAAGTGAGTAGTTTTCCAAGATTTATGATTAAACTGTAAATCACTTTCACGAATCAACCCCCAAATGCAGTCTCCTGTCATGTTCTCTTTATACTGTCCTTGGTAACGGCATTCAAAGTCCAGTATATCCTGATGGAAGCGCTCACATTGCTCCTCCATGTACGTTCCCATGTTCTCCTTGAATTTAGCCCATTGTGCCGTAGTTCTTCACCAGAGTCTCAACCAGCCTCACATAGTTTTTGACCTTGTGATTACCCAGGAAGCCCCGAACCACTGCGACAAAGCTGTTCCAAGCCGCTTTCTCCTTACTAGTGAGCTTCTTGGGGAATTCATTGCACTCCAGGATCTTCTATATCTGTGGTCCGACGAAGACACCGGCTTTGACCTTTGCCTCAGACAGCTTAGGGAAGATGTCTTGAAGGTACTTGAAAGCTACCGACTCCTCATCTAGAGCTCTGACAAATTGTTTCATAAGGTCCAATTTGATGTGCAGTGGTGGCATCAGCACCTTCTGGGGGTCCACCAGTGGCTCCCACTTGACGTTGTTCCTCCCCACAGAGAACTCAGTCTGCTGTGGCCAGTCCTGCCTGTGGTAGTGTGCCTTGGAGTCCCTGCTGTCCCAAAGACATCCCAAAAAACAATACAAAATGTCTCTATTTCTCTACACACAGCCACATCAAATGTTCCCTCTGCTGGCCATTTTGTGTTTAAGCTTTTTTTTACTTTTCTCCCATTTTTTTTAGAAAATTCCCTTATAATGTCTTTACATATTGGATACTCTGAACACATCAGCTCTACTGGTGTTGATGTCATTGTTGCTTGAAATTATTATCACAGTGTATGTTATGTTTTTACATACCTCCCTAACCCCAGCTCGTGTCTATTCATAACTAGTTTTTACTAGGCTGGTCAGACGAGGATCACTAAAAGTATCTGAACCATGACTTCCCCTGGGCTTTTGCTGGGTTGAGGACTTGTCACAGTTTTTAAGGTATTTTGCTAGTCTTTCTGCGGTATTTCAAAACCGCATTTACTTGTTTTCTAGTTAATAGTTTTCAGGCAATTTTTTTTGCTCCTAACCAATGTAAATTGTTCTGTATCCAGATAATGTCTCCTCTTAGACAATTTATGTCAAAACTCCAAAGCTCGCCTTCAGCAAACCACCGGCCTGTGGCAGCTATTCCTCCTGCCCAATGCATAAAAGTGAGAGATTGGGATAATTCTACTTGAAATCCTCCCCACAGAACCACAGAAATATTGAATTCACTTCTATCACAATATTCTAAATGAAAAGGTTCAAGGAAATCAATGAGAGCTTCTCTTCTCTTCTTTGTTTAAAATTCTCCTTCCTCTCTTTTTCCTTTTCCCTCCTCTTCTTCTTCAATACAGATCACACATTGTTTACAACAGTTGATTGCTAATTGTATTAATTCTTTTTATTTTCTCTTGCCTCCATGTATTTCCACCCACACCTGTTGTATCTGTTCTGGATGTCTTCTTAAAACAATTGCGACCTTCAACCTTTCTATAGTCCAATTCGTTGTGTAGACTGGCATTATTTCTTCACCTTGCTCTCTACAGAATAATATCTTACTTCTCCACTGCACTGGCCGTATATCTAAGCTGACAGCAAGAAAAACAATCTTTAAGGTTGTTGCTCCTAGTCTCTCTGGCTGATGGCTTCTTAAATTCCTTTTGAGATAGGGAACATCACATCTGAGTTAATGGGTATTTCTGCAGACACTACTAACTGCCCCAGTTGAGTATGACTTAAAGTCCTAGCATATAAAGTCCCTCCAATTGTTTTATCAATGGCTTAATGGTAAAATGTTTATTTATTATTGCTCGCCAGTACACATTTGGCCATTCTTGTTCTATTTCCCTCAAATTTGTGATTGTAGTAAATTTTTTCAGAAACTCGTTCTTCTTTTGTTCTGTCAATTCCCTTAATTGTCCTTTATAATATATATATTCAGACTTTTTCCAAAAATTATGACTTATACCTTTTGTATCTATTAATATCCTGTCATAATCTGTCTAATTAACTCCTTTCTTCTGTTTCAGCTATTCTAGCTAAGTGTACTTTTTCAAACTCACCAATTGCCTGGCTCCATGTAAAATTTTAATTAGGAAAAAAGCAGGGAAAAAATCCCCCTTCTATGTCTACCTGTCTGATGACAGCTCCTCCCTTACTTCACACTCAACTCTTGCTTGTCTTGCCCCCTTATCTTTTGTGCTGTGTGTGAGAGAAGCAAGTGTCTTTCGTAACTTTAATAATTAACTTTCTTTATTAATAATTGTGTTTCTTTATCTGGATCACACCGACTACAATTTGGATGATGTCCAAATAACCAATAAAGCCAATATCTTGGAATATTTTTTGATCTTGGAATAATTTTTCTAACTTTTTTCATCATTCATTTCACAACTATCAAATACAGAACTTAATACACCTGTGTCTCTACACCACAGTGTTCATAATGAATGCAAGAAAAACACTTTCATCCGCACACCCAGCCATACAATCACAGTTTAGTCTCACACACATACAACATACAGCACAGTCAATATAAACACAGCACAGCCAACACAACCAATATGTATATACAGTATATGTATAAACAAACTATTCAACAGATATTTACACAATTCAGCCCGGGCTTATAAATAATATTACATACTTTAACTATCTCAATACCCTTTTAGTCAAAAAACCAACCTGCCAAGTCAACCCTTAATGCAGTGCTATTTTGAAAAACAATGCCAACCATCAAATTGTGGGCTTGTTGCTCTCAGCCAGTTCAAAGGCCTTATCCCTACTGGTGTCACTACAGGAAATGGTATCCGAAGGGTTTCAACACCCCTCTTGTGTGACCTACCAATGCAGAACACTTGTCCCTAAAAGTGCGGTATCCGTAGTATTTTGCATGCTTAAAATTATTTACAACAATTATTTACATTTGCATGCACAGTTTTTGAAACCTGGAACCCAGTTTTCTATTTTATCCAATTAATTATTCAATTGAGTTCGGGACTGGTGAGGCTCTTTAAGTTACCACTACCCAGGCCAAACTTGCAGCAGACTACACAAAACACCATTAAGCAAAATTGCTTACCTCAGTTTTTGGTGCCAGTGATTTTGTGTACTCTCCTGCTCTCTTGACCCCTTTCCAGCCCCACGTTGGGCACCAATGAGCTATGTTGTGGAATATTGAAGTCTCTTTCCCTCTTAGCAAGAAATCTCTCAAAGTCCAGGGGTTCCAGGTGTCAAAGGCTAGACTCTATTGAGTAAAACAACAAAGACAAGACACCAGCTGTATCATCTTATACAAAGCCTACTTGTTTATACACTTCTGTTATCACACATAACATCATAAGCACACTTCTCTTTGCCATTTTAGCCAATAAGTGTGCTTTTCTATTATTGTTGTTCACCACCGTTATCTCACAGACTCTCTGGCTTCTTTTTAATGGTGGAATCTTAACAGTTATCTCATTTAAAAAATAAAAAAAGAACTTTTAAATTAATTTATTATGAAAGTATACAGTCTAAGTAAATAGAATATAACAGTCTAATAAGATAACTTGGCTATTGGCTATGTCATTCAGTGCTTTGAAGAGTACATTTCCGTCATGGCTGAGTGCCAAGATTTCTCTCAGCAAGGTGACGAAGACCTTACAGTCTCATCTTTGTATTCATGGATATAAATAATGCTCAAACTATTCTATATAAGTACTTTTTCTATGTTTATATCTAAAAATATATAAGATACACTGTCATCACTTTTTATTTGTAACAAATTAAGATTAGGCTTATTCAAAATAACCACTTAAGAAAAGGGTGCATTATTTCTCGTTCCTTTCAATCACATTTAACATTTCATTATATCTTAAGTATTCTATAAACAAATTAATCTCCATTGTGATTGGATCAGTCAATGTGAGTCCATATTTAAACCTATTCAACCTTTAGAAAAACAATGTGTTTAATGGGGGCTTTTGGGGTAATAGCATTACCCCAAATGCTATCCTTTCACTTATTGGACAGTTATTAAGTTTTTTTATTTAATTACCTTGAACAAAATATAAAAAAATAAGTATTTTGTCTCAAAACAAATG
The DNA here is from genome assembly GCA_032164185.1 of Moxostoma hubbsi. Lineage (NCBI taxonomy): Eukaryota > Metazoa > Chordata > Actinopteri > Cypriniformes > Catostomidae > Moxostoma > Moxostoma hubbsi. The sequence continues at coordinate 23,568,998 of JAVLUX010000018.1, forward strand.
TGATCATTTCCAGGATAATCATTAGCTACATAAATTTACATTCTAAACAATATTAAATATTAGATAAAACTGCCTCAAAATCAACCTTTAAACACTGCACGCAGTGATCTCGTGAAAGAGGAAAAAAGGCCATTCATAGTGACAAACGGGTGTTTAGGAAAGTACTGTGTTTTGTTTTGTTTTTTGTTTTTTTCCTATTTAGTGTTTTGGGAGAGAATTAAATCAAAGGAGCCTTTTGCCTCGTTGTACCCTACATTCATTTGATCTAATCCAACTAAATAATATGGGCTCAATGAAACTTTGAGTTCACCTTTGCTTATTAAATGTTGACTAGGCTTGTCTGCATAGGGTCTGTCAGAAACAAGCTGAACATGCAAAACCATAGCCACTCAAAAAAGTGAATTAGGTACCTTTGGGACAATGCAGAAAAAGAATGAGAAAAGAGGAATATACATAACATTTAACCACAATTATGCAATATTTAATGTTAAAATACTTTCAAAATTTGTTTCTACTTCCTTCTGAAATTAAAGAGGGAAATGCTTCATGTTTATAATAGGTATTAGAACATGAAAGCAAGAGAAGACTGCTTTGTCACCACACTGCATCTGACTGCTTGTAATCTCAAAAAGCTTTGCTTGTGTGGCCCAGCTTCAAGGGGTTCGGGTCCTTACACACATAATCAGCAGGCAGATGTAGGCAGATTGATTATTTACCAAGCTCTCGATTCTCTAAATAATGGATCAAATAACACTGAACTCTGGCATTCAAACAAAGAATCTGCCTCACTCCCTCATGAGTAAATATTTAGCCTAATATATCAAAACATCCCACTCATGATTGGGGACAAAGACATAGTATGTGCAATTTGGAATCAAATAGAGCATCTTAGTGACTATTTGTGTAATTGATCCTTTTTAATCAAATGAGTGCTTTTTTTGTAATTTGTTTACAGTGCACAACTGAAAAACAGAGAAAAATACACATCAAATAAACAGATTCTGAGAAGTGGAATTAGCTGTGTTTTATCACTTACATTAGTACATGTTAAACAAAAATGGTTTAAATTAGGTCAAGGAAGGGAGGAGTTACGCCTGAATATGTGGGAACTCTTTTGGGGTCAAAACCTCAGATTCATGAGTCAGTTTTAAGTGAGAATTTGTTATACTGCATTTTCCAATAGTTTTGTGAAGTGTCATATTAAGTGTGTTACTCATGTTACACTTAATGAGAGAAAAATCAGTGTTGCCGAAGCATGCAGGCTCACCTTAATGGTGGTAAACAAGTCTTTTTAGTAACCAAATCTAATAAATAATTTTCTAATAAAATTAAGTGATAGATTTCTGTGGAACAGCTGAAATGTTATAGGGACAAATCATCAGTCATCATTTACTCACCCTTGTGTTGTCCCAAACCGAATTACTTTCTTTCCTCCATGGAACACAAAAGATGTTGGGGAGAATGTTAGCCTCAGGCAACATCTACTTTCATTGCATCTTCCTGTTATTCAGTTAAAGTGAATAGTATTAGTGAATGAAGCTGTCCTTTTGCCTAAAATCTCCTTTTTGTGTTCTATAGAGAAAAGTTTGTCATATGGGTTTAGAACAACATAAGTGAGAAAAGGATCACATACTTTTCATTTTAGGTGAACTATCCCTTTAAATCTAAACATAAAATCAGTTTTCAGCAAACATTAAAGCAATATTCTGGATATAATACAAGTTCAAAATCTCAATAAACAGCATTTGTGGCATAATGTTGATTACCACAAATAATTATTTAAACGTTCCTCCTTTAAAAACAAACTAAATCTAACTTACAATGAAAGTGATTGGGGCCAATTTTGGGAGGGGTTAAATGCAGAAATGTAAAGCTTATAATTTTATAAAGGCACATAACATTAATTCTTCTGTTAAAAATCATGTATTATTTCAGATGTGCATGGAAGGATAGTGTCTGTAGCTACAGACAGGCACTAAAAGCTGCCAGGTCAGCATATTTTAGTAAACTCATAGAAAATAACCACAACAATCCTAGATGTTTATTCAGCAATGTGGCTAGATTGGTTAAGAATAAAGCCTCAACAGAACCAGATATTACGTCACAGCACAAGAGTAATGACTTCATGAATTCCTTTACAGATATAATTTAAATAATCAGAAATAAAATTATGGGATTATGCAATCATCTGTCATAGCACCTCAGAAAACTGTGTCTAATAATTTTCCTAACAAAACATATTGAAACATCAAAAGCCACAACATGTTTTTTTAGATCCTATACCAACTAAGCTCTTAAAAGAGGTATCACCTGTACTTTCAGAACTTCTTAATATTATTAACTCCTCGCTATGTTTAGGACATGTCCCAAGAAATGGCAGTTATCAAACTGCTTATTAAGAAGCCACAACTTGATCCTGGAGAACTGGCTAATTATAGACCAATTTATGTCAAAAATCCTAGAAAAGTTAGTATCCTCCCAAATATGTTAATTTCTACATAGAAATAGTATATACGAAGAATTTCAGTTAGGATTTAGCCCTCATCACAGTACAGAGACTGCACTTATCAGAGTTACAAATGACTTGCTCTTATCTTCTGTTCGCGGCTGCATTTCTCTTCTAGTGCTTTTAGATCTTAGTGCTGCATTCGACACGATAAAGGTCATATTTAGGTCATATTTAGCAGACCGCTACCACTTTGCTATGTAAATGAGGAATTGTCAAACCAAACAAAAGTAAAATATGGAGTGCCACAGGGATCAGTTTTAGGGCCTCTGCTTTTCTCCTTGTATATGCTTCCCCTGGGATATATTATCAGGAATCATGGAATAAGTTTCCACTGCTATGCCGACGATACACAATTTTATATTTCTTCAAAACCTTGATGAGATTTCACAATTCTCGAAATTAGCTGAGTGTATCAATGAAATAAAAGATTGGATGGCCAGAAATTTCCTTCTACTCAATTCTGACAAAACAAAGGTACTAATTATTGGACCAAAAAACTCTAAAAAAATAAACTGCTAAAATATAATTTGACTCTCGATGGATGTACTATTACATCATCTTCAACAGCGAAGAACTTAAGTGTTATATTTGATACCAATCTGTCCTTTGAAAATCAAATTACCAATGTTTGTAGAACAGCGTTCTTCCACCTAAGAAATATGACTAAATTAAAGCACATGCTCTCTGTTGTTGATGCCGAAAAACAAATTAATGCGTTGATGACCTCAAGAATAGACTATTGTAATGCATTACTGGGAGGATGTCCAGCAAGATCATAAATAAACTTCAATTGGTTCAAAATGCAGCAGCCAGAGTGCTAACGAGATCCAAGAAATATGATCATATTAGCCCCATTTTATCATCGTTACATTGGCTACCTGTTAAATTCCATATTAATTCTAAAATTCTGTTAACTACGTACAAAGCTATGAATGGTCTAGCTCCACAGTACTTAAGTGACCTTCTACCACGCTATATTCCATCACGTTCATTATGATCGCAAAATTCTGGCCTGTTAATAGTTCCTAGAATATCAAAATCCACAAAAGGAGGTAGATCCTTTTCATATTTGGCTCCTAAACTATGGAATAGTCTCCCTAACACTGTTCAAGATGCAGACACACTCCCTCAGTTTAAGTCTAGACTATAGACTCATCTATTTAGCCAGGCATACACCTAATTTATCCATCAACTCACAATTAGGCTGCTTTAGTTGGGTCTGCTGGAACCAGAAACCAGAAACACTGAGCATGATTTATAACTCTGCAATAAATTGAATGGAATCTATGCTTATATTATTGTATTTGTTTCCCTGTCTCAACCTCGGGACTAAATGCAGCCATTGCCAGCCAAACATCACTTCAGTCTATTATGATGGACTTCAGAGGATGAACTGATGCCAACTCCAACCATAAGACATGGGATACTTCATATGTCATTGTCTGAACCTTGGATTTAGGGTGGACCACACCGAAATTACTGGCCAGGTTGAACTGTGTTTCACCTTCCCTGATCTCTGCCTGCATCACCTCGGTCTATTGATGGACTACGTTCTTGAAATGGAATGCATAGACTAACAACTGCCAACAAAAGCCTTCATCAACCAATTAACAAGGACAATTGTATCTACAGCGGGTGAAATAAGTATTGAACACGTCAACATTTTTTTCAGTAAATATATTTCCAAAGGTGCTATTGACATTACATTTTCACCAGATGTTGGTAACAACCCAAGTAATCCATACATACAAAGAAACCCAAACAAATGAGCTCAGCAAATTAAGTTATGTGTAATAATGTGAAATGACACAGGGAAAAAGTATTGAACACATGAATAAAGGGAGGTGCAAAAAGGCATGGAAAGCCAAGACAACAGCTGAAAACTATCAGTAATTATAAAGCAATCCAGCCCCTTGTTAGTGCAAATTAATATCAGCTGGTTCAGTCCCAACTGATGGCCTACAAAAAGGTCTCATTGCCAAGGTGTCACACAAGACACATCTCATGATGGGTAAATGCAAAGAGCTGTCTCAAGACCTTCGCAACTTAATTGTTGCAAAACATAACGATGGCATTGATTATAGGCGCATTTCTAAGCTTCTGAATGTTCCAATGAGCACTGTTGGGGCCATAATACGGAAGTGGAAAGACAATCATTTCACAATAAATTTGCCTCGATTTTTGTGCTCCTCGCAAGATTTCTGACAGAGGAGTGAAAAGAATAATCAGAAGAGTTGTCCAAGAGCCAAGAACCACTTATGGAGAGCTTCAAAAAGACCTGCAATTAGCAGGTACTGTTGTCTCAAAGAAAACAGTAAGTAATGCACTCCACCGCCATGGCCTGTATGCACGCTCACCACACAAGTCTCCATTGCTGAAAAAAAAGCACGATGAAGCTCGTTTAAAGTTTGCTGCACATCATTTGGAAAAGCCAGTGAAATACTGGGAGAATATAGTGTGGTCAGATGAGAGCAAAACTGAACTGTTTGGATGCCATAATACACACCATGTTTGGAGGAGAAGTGGCACTGCACATCACCCTAAAACACCATACCAACAGTGAAGTTTGGAGGTGGGAACATCATGGTGTGGGGCTGCTTTTCAGCAAATGGTACTGGCAAACTTCACATAATTGAAGGAAGGATGAATGGGCAAATTTACTGAGACATTCTTGACAAAAATCTGCTGGTGGACATTTCAGCAAGACAATGATCCCAAACACACAGCCAAGGAAACTCTCAATTGGTTTCAAAGAAAGAAAATAAGAAAGAAAATAAAGCTGCTAGAATGGCCCAGCCAATCACCTGACTTAAATCCCATTGAAAATCTATGGAAAGAACTGAAGATCAAGATTCATAGAAGAGGCCCACGGAACCTTCAAGATTTGAAGACTGTTTTTGTGTAAGAAAGGGCCAAAATCAAACCAGAGCAATGCATGTGACTAGTTCCTCCATACAGGAGGCATCTTGAAGCTTTCATTACCAACAAAGACTTTTGTACAAAGTATTTAATAAATATCAGTAAGCGTGTTCAATACTTTTTCCCTGTGTCATTTCACATTATTACACATAACTTAATTTGCTGAGCTCATTTGTATGTATGGATTATTTGGGTTGTTACCAACATCTGGTGAAAATTTTATGTCAATAGCACCTTTGAAAATATATTTACTGAAAATAATGTTGACGTGTTCAATACTTATTTCACCTGCTGTGTATGTGAACTTCTGCAGTTAATCCAGGATGGACTTCAATGACATTGGTCATTAATCTTAAAGTTCAAACAAAATCGATGTTTCAACACAGACCCTTAACTCTTACTTAGTTTAATAATTTTAAACCATGATTTTAACTATACATAAGTAATATTGTCATTATATTCATGATGTTAGTCAGAGGGGAACTGGCCCTCACAGTGAGTTTGGTTTCTCCCAAGGTTATTTTTCTCCATTAATCAAAATTTTATGGAGTTTTGTGTTCCTTGCCACAGTCGCCTTCAGCTGCTCACTGGGGTTATTAATACAATTATAATTTAATTATTTTTAAACACGATTAACAATCGTATTTTTTCCAATTACACAATGATGAATCATCGACATTATATACATTACAGTTTTATCGTCCGTTAATGCCTGATCTTCTGTATTTCTATAAATGGAAATTTTTACATTCGTTTTAGGGTTTAAGGGTTTGTTGACATTACATTGTGATGGCAAAAAAGTTGTAAAATTGGTTAGAACATTAGTTCTAACTAAATTTTAGAAAATCATGTTAACACAAATATCGTTTACATCTTGTGGCTATACTTTTGAAACAGTATTTTAAGTTTGGTGAGATCTCACAAGCTGTGGAATTCAGAGGCAGTCTCACATGTCCTGTTGTAGCACCAACATGTCTTTCTGTGTATTGGCATATTTCAGCATTTAAGATGGGGATAAGGGTGAAAATCCTACCCATCCCCTCTAAAGACCGTTTGTTTACATCAGCACAATAGCTGAGAAATGTCAAACAACAGCTGCGGGTCACACATGTCATTGCTCTTATAGAGCCACTTCTTAGGCAACGAAGACTGAAAATGCAGCAGCACAGAGAGAGACAGCCACAGGGTCAAAGGCGTTGAGATGAAAAGAGCAGCAGTGGTCTCAAATTTCCATGAAAAGTGACTGTGGCAAGAAAGAAAGAGATTCATGCAACTTCGTCAAAGCAATTACACCACTACTAAACTATTTACGACACTTATTGGTCTGAAGCTTCGAGACCACCAACTATTTAAGTCGTTTAGCTTGCCTGAAACCAAATGCAAAGCATTAATATGTGGGGGATGATTTTTGTTGTTTCAAGTACAAAAAAAACAGTGAATAAATTGGTGTTTCCCATTTTTATATATTCTAGGAAATAGTGCCAAATCACTTTCAACACTTTCTACCCCAAATGCCCTTATTGAAAAGGATATTACATTATCTCATAGATTATTGAATACAAATTACAATTACACATTAAATTCAGTTTTACCAAGAATAGCATTTCTTCTGTACTGCTTAATGAACCAATGAACCCACATCTTTTTAAAGTTGATTTATTGTAATATTCACTAATTTGAAGTGTTTTTAATGTTTTTTTAGATCTGAATTTTCATTTTAAGAGACTATAAAAATGAAACTCTTGAATAAATGAAAAAAAGACACTGTAATACTTTACATATATCAAAATTAATCAAATTTATGAAAAGGCACTTAAAAATGTCTACCATTGATATAAAACTTATAGTAAAACATTGTTTATTTTCAATAAAATAAATATAATGGAGGAACTCTAAAGTTTCCAGAGAAATTTCTCATTTTTCTTCCAGAGTTGAGAGCCTTTAGTTTTCTCATCATTCCTAGACTTAGCAGAGACATTAACACTCTTACAGATCTTCTCCACCTCAGACAGATCTGTGAGTTTATTAATGCTCTCCTCATTTCCTTCATTCAAAATATCCCAAAAGTCCTTTCCTCTACTCTTTGATCTCTCTGTGCATGTGGAAGTTGTTGCTTCTCTCGGCTGCCCTACACTCTTCTTCTTTGATTTGAACAAGTCATTCAGAATGGATGTATCACCAATAAGGTCACTGATAAGGGAATTGTTGTTCTTGGTTGAGCTTGATGGTCCACAATACATTTTTGGGAAAGGAGATGACCCTGAAGGGTATTCCTGGTCCTCAAAAGGTTGTCTGACTGGTGAGGAACTCCCATTGTTGATTTTACTTTCTCCTGTTGGTGCACGGCTCCTCTGAGGAAGATGACCAGAACTTGTTGACTGGAAAAAAGAGACTCCGTTTATGTTCTGGTCTGAGTCACTTGTAGAGGACAAGGTCTTAATTTTCTTGTTTGTGAGGTCTGTACTGCAATGATGGTGAACCTCAGGGGTTTCTCTTCCACAGATTCTCTTTTTCTTTAATGTTCTTTTCTGATCATTAACTTTAGGGGTTGATATCTCAACCTGGGGTTTCAGAGGCGAGCTTGGGTGGGCTCTTTTTGAAGTATGTCTTTGTCTGGCTGGAACAGACTTAGCGGGTGCCGGTGATGTGGGTTGCTTTGGCTCAGCTTTGGGTTTAGAAAAGGTCTTTCTGATGATGTCCTTGATTTCAGGGCTCTTCTGGCCATAGAAGCTACATAATCGGTTAAGTCTATGGTCAGAATCACTTTTCAGAATCTCTTCTGCGAAGTCCTGCACGGAGTCAGCTCCAAAGAAACGAGCCATCTTCTCCAGCTGCTGCCTGCAACAGACAATAAATATCTTCTGAGTCTTCAATTTTACAGAACATAGTGGTACAAATAACTACAAAACATTGTTCAAGTTTACAATTGTTTGTTTGTTATGCCATGTCAACGGCATGTTAATCTCATCAACAAAATCACTGCCGAAAACATTCGTTGATGAAGGGTTTTTTGATTTTGTCAACGATAAAGATGAAAAAGACGCATCGTGAAAATAATAAAAAGTTTTTATTAAAGCACACTGTTGATGAAAACATGACAAGATTCAAACAATACTGCAAGATATTAACAGTGTAATATATAAAAAGAAACATTTATAGAATCTGTATATAGAAATATTAATAATAGGGGATTTCTCTGCTTGAGTTGCGCGAGTTGAACACAGGCTAAATGAACCTCTTCAAAACAGGGTAAATACCTCATTCAAATGCATCCCATTTATACATGATTAGAATATAACATATATGTAATGTAACAACTTACATCTGCACAGTGAAGCTAATGAACATGTAAAATAAATGACACGCTAGTTAGAATGTAATATTTGCTTTGTGAATACACTGTTTCCATATGTAAATGTAACATCTTTTCATGGAAAATGAATAAGTCTCTAAAGCATGAAGAATTCAGAGTACAGTAGGCTAACTTCTAAAAAGTAGCTAATACTTCATATTATTTTAGGAGCTCAGATTTTTTTCACAACAAAGACAGTAGGCTATGTATAGTTATATGTTTGAAACATTTTTAAATTAGAAAATGTTTAAAAAATGTTTCCCTAAAAGTTTGAATATTTGAATAAAGTTTGGTCTGTTACAGTTTGACACTTTTTTGTCCATTTAACAGATCGATGACTAAAAGGTTTTATTTTCTTCAGACTCAAATTTAATAAAAAGAATGAATATGAGATGATGATATATTGACTAATTTTAAAGGAAATTTTCGATTAAAAAAAAAAGTTCTAAAAAAAACAAAAACTGAATCTGATCTGATTTTATCTGGTTTATAAATGCACCAATTTTATGAAATAATAAACTTCTGCGGTCCATTATCTGTGGTTCATAAATTATTATGCTAGTATACACAAACTTACAGACACTCACTGTGTGCATTGTACTCTTCTAAGAGACATTTTTATACTCCTTGCATTGCTAAATAGAGGCAAGGAGTTTATGGCAGTCTGTATATTATCTCATAAGACCACAACCCATAAGTTACTGCATAATGAGAACCAGAAGCTTCACTTAATATTGAAAGCTATGAAACACGTGACATGAAACAACCATATGCACTCTTGATCTCAATTCAACGAGAAATTCCCAAATTACACATATAAGAAGCCCCATTTGAAAACATAAATGAACAGAAAATTCAGTGAACAGGGTGTTCAAGGAAAACCATTTAGAAGCTTGAAACTGAAATAACTCAGAAAGTTGCTTGTGGTGTAACTTCTAACAGAGGTTGCCACCCTTTGTGGTTTCAAAGGGAAAAACTACAGTATGTACTGAGCAAGACCCTCAAGAAAGTGTCTGTGTGGAGCTGAATTATGTTACTGCAAGTTCATAGAGGGAAAGGGAATATAAACTTGTGTGTGCTTTCGCCATAAAATGAGCAAACAGTACAATCTGGGATATTGCACTGAAAAGAAAAGTAGTATAAAGAGGGTATTTTGATCTTGACTTTGGCCAGGCTTGGGAAATGGGTGGGTGAGATGGCTCAGGGGTGGTCTCCCCTCTCCCTCACTCTTGCAGCCCCAGGGGCCAGGCGGGGGCAGCACACCATAGCTGTGGGTAGAACTGGCACACGGCCCTTCGCTACCAGGAATTGACTTGCTCACTTCTGCTTAATTGACACAAAGTTTTGCTATAATGTAGAGATGATGGTGATTCAGATTCTCATGAGGGGAGAAAAGTAGAACAAACAGTATAAAAAAAATATCCATTAAGTTTTCTGCAGTGCAATAATTTTTTACCTGCGGATGCTACTGGGTGTCTCGCCTACAATGAAAGTCACATTGCTCTGGCGGTAAGAGGTTTTGATGAAGTGTGTGACCGGATGCTCCATGTGGGGTCTTTCATATGCCAGTGGTGTCTGACCTCCATGGCTGTGGTCTGCGTGTATAGGCTCAGATAACTGGGAGGGAGTCTATAACACAAACACATACAAAGTCCTAGCATAAGATTCAGCATTGTTAATCATTGTTCTATTGAACATGAATAATTTATACTATTATTATACCAAACTAGATGTTCACTTTTTGGAGGGAAAACGTGAGTGGTGCATGGCTGCGTAAAACTTGCAAATACAATGCTAGGATGTTGTAGGTGGTTGCCAAATTTCTTCTAAGAGTTTGCAAATGTGTCCGCAATAGTTTTTACTGCTTTGCTATGTCGTTTCTAGGATGTTCTGGGTGACTGCTCACTGGCACAAGTAAAAAGAGCTCATACTCAAGTCTCAGAATAAAAAGTCTATGGGATTTATTCACATTTATGCACAAGTCATAGGCTAAAGTCAATAACGTATGTCCCTTGATAACGATAAACGATGATAATGATAACAAATGTTACAGAATTTAATGGAAAACTATGTAAGTGGTATGCCAGAATTTTGAACAGCTCCCGAAGACATAGCTGGGCTATTTCGCTGGTCACAAAGTTGTTGGCAATGTGCGTACATTCATAGAAAACTATTGTTTCAAATTTTAAGACGCGGTTATATCATCCAACTGATTCATCCGGTGCGCGACTCACTTAACCCTAGATATGAGCAACAGTAATAGTGATGCTTTCCTTAGCAAGCACCAATCATTTTTAAAGACTGACTTAAAACATACATTGTGCAATAAATAATAATGAATGTAGAAACCTCTGATAAATCCAAAAGCTGGTTTGCTGGAAGCTGTGAGTGCATTTTGAGTTCAAACACATCTGTTATGGCAGCACGGCTCAGGCGGTCTTCTGCTCTGCTTGATCCCACTACCTTCTGATTAGAGTGGGTGTAGCTCACATGCTGAAGTTCACCTGTCAGAGAAGTCAAAACATTTTGAATGATATTGCAAGAACACAGAAACATTCTTAAGACCAAGAAATTTATTTTGATCACTACACTGTAAAAAATGAAATAATTTTTTATCCAGCTTATGGGGTTTTTTGAGTCACAGATACTACGAAATATGGATTATTTTGCATCTACATAAAAACACATAGACCATCAATATTCACCCAAACGTTGTCCAAACTAGCCTAAAAGAGTTGCCTGAATTAACAATTTCATATTGAATGATAGTTGCTGATTTGCGAGTGATTTTAAAAAGCTCATCTTATATGGGCCATGTCATGACATAATTTTACAGACAAGAGTTCATTCTACTATAAAAAAAACACTAAATTTCAGAACTCAAAACTTAATCCCCAGTGCACTAAAAGCATTTATTGAAACCAAGCTGCAAAAAGCCTCGTTCTCTACTTCTACGACATTCCTACGTGTGGCCTAACTATTACTGAACACCAAATGTGAAACAAATTTTTGTATATAAACATGCACTACACAGATGTCTTTGACGACTGTCATGTATCTCACACTACGTTTAAAAGATGCGGTTCTGTTTCATTCAGCTCCTCTGGGTCTTGCCGTTTTGAGCACAAACCCATCCTTTGACACTTTCTTGCACCCCACTGTGCTATTTTTAATCGTTGGTGTATGTAAACATGCACGTCTTTCACCATTTTTATGGCTTTCTGGGGATGTGCACATCAGTGTAGGATGATACTGTATGTGTGTATATGTCTTCGTTTAATTGAGTATTGCGAATTGATAGTTTGGCTGAACAAGATATTAGTAGTTTTCCCCAACAATAATTTTTGCCTTTTGTGAACAAACTAATTCAAATCGACTAAACCAATGTTATTGAGGCAAATTATTAAGACAGTTGTTGAGAGAACTCAAAAATCATACTGCATCATGTTGCCTTGCTTTTTTTTTTTTTTTTTTACAAGGGCTCAACAATTCTGTTTTTCACAGTGTATAAAAACTAGCCCAAACATTTAAAAATTTCCACATCTTCAACAAGTTAATGGATATTCATTTCTATACCTAATAATGAGTCTATGGTTCCAGTGTGTGTTTCTCTGGAGTGGGTCTTGTCAGATCCAGGTTTTTGCAGTGTATTTCGGCTCTTTAAGCCTGTAAACCTAACAGATCTTTGGGCAGTGTTGTCCCTCCCAGAGGGCAGTTTGAGGGCTGGTTTATTCTCCTGTGGAAAAGAAGGACCCTTCACAAATTGTACTTTTTCCCGGGGCACTTCATCTTCAGAAGAAGAAAAACTTTCAATATCATCTTCAGACCTTTTTTCTGCAAACTTGTGAAAATTATTCTTGCCACCATTTATCCAGTCATTGCCATGTTCATGATCTCTTTGTGGAAGAACCTCAAGGTCTGCAGACTCTTCCATATGTGTTTGTTTAACTAGATTCACAGTGAGATCTGATTTTGTCTGTGCTCGGGATCCATGAGGTTTACAGGCAGAGTCTCCTTCCTTCTTCTCCTGTAATTTACAGGCCAGATCCCAGCCTGTCTTAGATCTTTCTCCCTTAATCTTGGTGGGCTTTTCCCAGTTCTCCTCATCCTGACTCTGGTTACTTGACTCTTCTTCACTGCTGTCTTTTCCCTGCTGTATTCTCTGATCTATATGTTTCTGGAGCAGTCTGTAAAGGCTTCTATTTCCAATACAGGAAGCACCAGGTTCCATTTCCTCTGCTGTGTGTGGTTCTGAGGTTCGCGGCCTAGAGCAGCAGGGATCTTCATCCTCACTAGCACTACTGAAATCCAAAACTCCAGCAGGTTTGAATCCAGTGACTGCTGACCCACCTGCTCGCTCAGTAAAATCATCTGCTGACAGTGGATCCTGTGGCAAACCAAGATGGATTAGTTGTCTACCTTCATTTTATGAACTATCAACACTGTGCAGCATATTCATATAAGGTGCTATCAAGCTCTAAAATAAAAAAGAAACATAAATGTAGTCCATACAACTAGTGTTGCTTTATTCGTGAATAACTACTTCAATCTCTGTTTATCATAAAGCTATCTTATATCTTCAGAAGACTTGGAATATAGCATACAATATGGACCTCTTTTATTAGTTATATGGATCTTTTTTTATCTTGACAATACCAGTTTACATTCACTTTCATTATATGGAAAAGAGTGGCCAGGATTTTCTTCAACATATCCTCTTTTTGTCTTCAACAGGAGAAAGGAAGTCATAGGTTTTTAAATGAGGCACATGGAGACATCAATGATACCAGAATTCTAATTTTGGATTAAATATTTCTGTAAATAGAGCCATTTAAACAGCAAATAATTTACACAAAAAAAATAATTAGCTTGTAATTTGAAGACTATATTTCAATACCAAAATCCAATTAAAAGTGATGTCCAGCATCCATCAAAATATTGAATTTAACAGTCTGCTACACTGCAGTCTGTGCCCATCACAGAAAACATACAGTATGTGTGAGGTTACTTCCAGAGGAACAATTAGATAAGGTCTCTGCTGAGTAAATAAATGTGGTATAGATAGTATGTTTCTGTGTGGTCTTCAACATTGGGCTTGAGAGGGGGTTGATTATGACCATGTGTTCGCCGTCATACCGTGGGAAAAGATGGATTATGGAAAAGAAGAGGGGTGGGAAAGAGAACCGTTTCAGAATCGGGTCTGAGAAAGGGTGGATACTCACTGGCTCATGCATCCTCTCGTCCACAGCTTGTGTTTTGGCCGTCATGTTCCCCATCTCCACTTGGCCCTCCCTCTATGTGCCAAACACGTGATTCCCATCATGTCAATGAGAAGGAATTAATTTCATATAAACAGTCCATTAAAAGTATGTCATTAGGGACATGTAGGATTTTAAAGACAGTAGATCGCTTTAGGTATCATCTGTATATGCTTGTCAGAACCACAGAATTACAAATCCAAATAATTTCGATTTCAGTAATGATTCTAGCATGAAATAATTATCTATTTGGTTAGTGTTGCTAGTAGTCCAGCAATGTGTGCAAATCCACACTGATATACAAGAGACAACTTTTTAAGTCAAACCGCTCCAAACCTACAGATGTTTACAAAAAAATTGCAATACAAGATAATGACAACTGACGTGAAAAACACCAATGGCAGAGAGCAGGATATGGAGGAATGGAATACTGAGTTTGAGAGTTAAATTTTCCTTCTGACCTCCAGGATGCGGTGGGTTAGGCAGGTGCCATCGGTTTGCAGGCGGAATAGGTTGTGGATGCCAAACAGCTCCCCTGCCTGGCCATCGGTACCCTGAACAGCCTCAAAATACCGTCGTGCATTCTCTCGGCCTATAACTGACGACTGAAGTTGCTGTACAAAACAATCAAAGGTAAAACAAATAGATCTCAAAAGATTTTCAAGTACATTAGCCTATTAATACACATTTAAATGTAAGGATAATGAAGCTAAATTTTGTGGTAAAAATTATGTAGATCCTACTACAGGAACATCAAATAACATGTTAATTACATTGTTATAAATGTGTGTTACATATTTATTTACACAAAACTACATATAAACTTTAATGTGTCAATTGTATAGGCACAGTATATAAACTCATACACTTTTGCTGAAAGGAACTGCATTAATAGCTAGTTAATTACATTGTTATAAGTATGTATTTCATATTTAAATGTATACAAAAGCAAATAACTGTTAAAGTGTTAACTTTACATAAACTTTTGCAGAAAAGAAATGCATCATGTCCCTTTACAAAAAAATGTACCTGTTTGTAAATCTGGCGAAGGTATATAATCTCCTCTACTGTTCCCAGAGAGATGAGTCTAAATACTGTCACATCCTTGCATTGGCCTATACGATATGCCCTGTGAATGAAAAAATAAAGGTTATAAACAACTAACAATGAAGCAAGTATACAGATGCCTTAATGGAAGCATGATCAATTCCCTAAAAAATGCAATTTTGAGAATATTTGTCAATATTCAATACTCCGTATTCCATCTCTTTGTGAGCCCAACCATGCCGTTTTAAATCCTTTAGTAAATATATTTCCTCCCTCAATTATATAGGCTCACCTGTCAATAGCCTGAAGGTCATTGGCAGGGTTCCATGTTGGATCAAATAACACAACCACATTCGCTCCTATGAAGTTGAGACCAAGACCACCTGCCCTACGGATTAAACCACCATGAAGAGCAAAGTCAGTAACTTTGCTTTAACAAATCAGACTTTTATGTTGTCATAAATTTATGTAGACATGGTCAATCAAAACTATAATGAAAAAACTTTTTTGAGCCCTACTTACAGGGTAGACACCAGACACAGGTTTATGTCCCGAGAGCTGTTGAACTCTTTGACTATCTTAACTCTGTCCTTAGACTTGGTGTTACCATCCAGTCTGCGGTACTCCAGACCCTCTGCCATACAATAGCTCTCCAGAATATCAAGCAGCTGTGAATGGATATACAGTATAGAAAGATATGTCTATCTACTTTATTTTAACAATAAAAAAAGATTATTAAGATTTTACAAATCTGCATGAAAGTTTCCAGTCAGTATGAACTACCACGTTAACTTGGCATGCTATAAAATACATACGCTTGCATTACTACCTCACCTTGGTGGAGAGGGAGAAAAGTAGAACTTTGTCTCTTTTTATGATAAAGTGATTTAGAAGCTTTTGCAGAACCTGAAAGAGAAACAAAAACAGAACATGCCTCACAAAATTCTTTCATATCATAACAAGTGGTGAGCCAAATGTGTTCATTTGAATCTGATAGAGAAAATGTGAAAATAACATTACAAAAATAAAACATGTTTTAATAGCCTCTTTGATTTCAACTTCAGTAGTAAAGATGGCATTATAGTTAGTAAAATTGCTTCATTTCCATGGATCCTTTCAAACTGTCAGAATGAATGAAATGATTCAAAAATGTACATTTATTCATTTAGCAGATGGCTTTATCCAAATGAGGAAGGATATAACAAACAATTAATCTTAAGGGGGCAGTAATACAAAAGGTTTCAATTGCATTAGAAAAGTATTAGCCAAGATTAAAGTGCAACAATATATATTTTTTTCTGTTATTATATGGTCACGTGGTCATGAAAATTTGTGCCTTTAAACGTTTTTAGAAGAAAGAGAGGGAGTCTGCTTCACGGTCTGAGTAGGTCGTTCCACCATTGAGGTACAATGTAGCCGAAAGTCTGGGAAAGTGATTTGGTGCCTCCTGGACCCTGTTACCATCTGATATTAAAATGCATTTCCGATCACATGTGGTCAAGCCCTAAATACAGGTCTAAACAGGGTCTAAAATATTTTGTGATCGGATAAAAAAACAAAAAGATGAATGTGGTCAAAAACGCATGTGACCACACTGCATTTGAGGTGTAAACGCTAATCTGTCCTCAGTGCTAACTGGAGCTGTAAAGTGCCACCCATCTCCTGTCAATCAACTGCTGCACTAAAACAAGAGTTTAAACTTTGCCGGTTACGAGCGGCTTTAAAAGGAAATAACCATCCAATCAGAAAATTTTACATACACAATCGGATACACAGACAATCACGAGAGCTTCACGGATCTTCTTCAGTGTGTCTGAAATCAAAACAGATGACAAGCATGAAGACCTGAAGCTCCTTTAATCCAGTAAATCCAATAAAATAATGGATAATTCTGCTTGACATGTTGCGTTTGTGCTTAGATTAAATTTCAACTGCATCTGGGAGAAACAGTGTGCCATTTTTTTTGTCGCCTTTTTATCGTTTCTGTCTTTGTTGTGATTTAATACCATGTATTAACACACTGACAAAGTGGTTGATGTATGTCATCATGGAACAGAGACCCTCTGAAATCCGAACACAAGTGGTCACAGGAGACGCATTTAAGTGACCAGGTGTAAACAGCCATGTGTCTAACATGACCAGATATGATTCGATCACCCGAGACGTATCATAATACCAGGTGGAAATGGGCCTTTATATTGGTTCCACAAGGTGAGTTTCAAAACCTTAAATTTGATACGTGCAAAAACCAGCAGCTAGTGTAGAGAGACAAGGAGGGGTGTAAGCATGTGCTCTCTTTTGTTGGTTAAAGAACAGCCGTGCTGCTGCATTCTGGAACATTTGCAGAGGCCTAATTGTACATACTGGTTAGACGGCTAAAAGAGCATTACAGTAGTCCAGTCTAGATTGACAAGAGGCTAAACAAGGTGCTGCATGGCATGATCAGAATTTGTCTGCAGCAAATTTCAGAATGTTTAAGTGTGGCATTTATTAATATGTTTAACAGTACATGTTGTATTATCGTATTGGTGTACATAAGTAAAACAAAATATTAAATATCAGTCTTTCTTTTGTTCATTTTGTGGAAACCATTGTGGAACGCATCATGCCTTGATTATTTTTAACTAGAATTTTACTTCTTGCTTTAAACATTTTAAGTCTAATTGGCTAAATAGGTTTTTTAGTTGAAATAATGCTTCCTCATTTAAAAAAAAAATAAAAATCATCTTTTAAAGCCATTTCTGAGCAGATATATACAGTACATTTGCATTACATCAAAAGGCAGAATATATTTTATTTTAGCTATATAGCCCAGCACCAGAGATAAACAGAGCAGGCAGTGTCTTTTCTTTCTTTGCTGATGTTTCAGAAACCAGCTTCCATTCTTGTGAAAGCGCCAGTAACTCAGCATCTGCCAATAACAGCACCGTCAAGATGCTCCAGCTAACGGGAGGGTTGAAAACCTTTGAAAGGAAGGCTTGAAGAAATCTTAAATACTGTCCTTGTTACTTCCAAAGGAAGTGTATCCACAGTTTTCAGGGCAAGACAGCTCAGGGCCAGTGCTGGCCACAGGAGGGTTTATTCATCCATATTGCCAGGGAAAAATATGGAGTGAACATACTAAGATATCTCAGAGAAGCAACAACTCTGTGCTGTACTGCATGTCTGTTGATGATGTGGACTTGCTCATTTCAAAAAATTGGCATGTAACTAAACATAATATTACACTGTCTTGAATACCAGAATTTAAGTACAAAACTTTACATTGTCTAATGCTTGCCCATGCTAAACTTACCACAGCAATTCTAAGGTGTTGTGCTTGGTTGCCAGGACATTGTTAGTAATGGGTAATGGGGTTCTTAGGATGTTCTAGGTTATTGTTAGATGGTTCCTTACTGACCTAAGTAAAAAGAGCCAACCCCCCAGTAGGGCTGAAACAATTAGTGAATGTTATTGACAACAATTTTCATTGTCGAATAGTCGTTTGATTTCATTTAATGTAACATGAAATCATTTTAAACTCTTATGATGATGATGATGAGAGAGCAGCACTGCACTTCGCTCCTGACTGAGGAGAGGACGAATCAGATCACAGTCCAGATGCACTCTAAACTTTCCAAACAGCTTCAGGTGATGTAGATTTATATTATAATGCAAAAATACAAAATAAGTTAATACAGAAGCACTGTCGTTGTGAAATAATTGGAGCTGCCACTCCGCAGAAGCAAAACTTGCACATCAAGCATCTTTAAAGGAAACACCCAACGTTACATCTTAAATGCAGTTATATTTAATGTGTTATAGCTTTAATAAACGTCAAATAATAAGGAAGCAGGTCATGTAAATAACTACAAACTCCGAAACAGTAATTTCTCTGTGCAGTCAGCTCCTCTTCTATAAGATGCATGAAGTGTCTCAATCTAAGGGGGAGAGATTGAAACTGCACCCGGCTGCGGCACACTCTGTCAGGGGGATGCTCATTGAATCATTATATATATATATATACATCTCTGTGCATTTCTTATCTTGAAGAAAATTGGCAATATGCAGCTTTATTAATGAGAGGTTTTTTTCGTGAGTTAAAGATGGATTGAAGTGAACAGAAAGGCAAGAGTTAGTCTTGAATGAGAATGTTGAATATAATATTAAAAATATTTTAACGCCTGAGAAGCAGCATATAAGATATTTAGACTTGCTTTTAGAGAATAGATCTTGACTATAAGTAGATTTTGTCTTTACTGCACTTGCAGAAGTATAACCAAGTGAAAAATTATATACAAAATACACTTCTATTTAAGATTCTCTAAAAGCAAGTCTAAATAGTTTATGTTACTTCTCAAGTAAATATATCTTGTTTTAAGTATTTTTAGACAATTTTAAAAGGAAAACAAGACAAAAACACTTGATAACAATAGGATTTTTTACAGTGAATTATTTATTGTATTAAACTTTAAAAAAAATTCTGTGGCAGGGTGGAGGCGGGTCATGATTCCACACCAGGCCCCTAATCAGGCTAATCAAGCCTTCGAGAGGGATAAAGGATGACCGGAGACGGCAGTGCGACAGAGAGAGAGTTACGGGTAGCTGCCCGACACCGGTGTGTATTTGTCTTTTGGTTAAGTATTATATTAAACTATTATTTATAATGTCAAGCCGGTTCTCACCTCCTCCTTTCCATTAATTCCTTTACACTGGAGCTGAAACCCAAGGAGGAGCGATGCGCCATAGTAGAGTCCTCGCCACTAACATCCCGACAGAGAAGCCGCGGCCATTCGCCGGGGGACGGAGGACCACTGCCAGGGGCGGGGGAGACACCTTCCATCCACCGGAAAGCTGCGGAGCTTCCCATCCGCCAGGGGCCGGAGGACTGCCTCCGATCCTCCCGGGGAGGCGTGGCTGCCATCCGTTAGAGGGTGGAGGAGTGGCCGAGGACCAAGCTACGGTGTATCGGAGAACCACAAGTAAACGTATTTATTTTTTCCTTCTCTCTCTTCCGCTGCCGCACCGCGTTGGCCTTTTCCCTCTCTTTTTAAATATTAGTGTTTTAATTTGGTACATCACCTTTACGGTGTGCAAGTACTGCAGACGGGGTGGAAGGTGTACGTCATGCCGGGGGCTTCCCGGCCTGAGAGAATGAGGGAGGAATGTGACACTGTGGAGGGCGGGGCTGGGTCGAGATTTCGCACACCTGGCCCCTAATCAGGCTAATCTGAGAGGGATAAAGGCCAACCGGAGATGGCAGTGCGACAGAGAGTGTGTTACGGGCAGCTACCCGACACCTGTGTGTGTTTGTCTTTTGGTTATATTTTATATTAAACTATTATTTATATTGTCAAGCCAGTTCTCGCCTCCTCCTTTCCATTAATCCCTTTACAATGTCATTTAGATGTATTTTTAAAAGATGATTTTGTCCTCTGTGTTGTGTGTACAAACTTTTAATTCGGGCACAAGCTGAGTAATCGGTTAAGAGCTAAGGATTAATCATTGCTATAATCGGGAATAGTCAAATAATCGTTAGATTTGTCAATTATCAAAATAATATTTATTTGCAGCCCTACACCCAATTCTCCATAGGCCCTTTCCCACTGCAGGAACTAAAGCCAGTTTTAGGAACTTTTACCTGGAACTAGTACTGTGTTGTTTTCACACATGAGGAACTATAGTATCTCTTAGCCGTTTAGAGGGACTTAAGATGGACATTTTAGCTCCTACTCCGGGGCAGATACTTCTACCCTGCAGCCTATAATTGGTCAAAAAATGTAAGACGTACAAAGCAATGATAAATGCAAGGTGACGGCAGCCACCTTTTGTTCCTGTTTTGTTTGTTTTTTAATTTGGAATGCCCAATTCCCAATGCACCTCAAGCAGAGATATTCCTGGGATAACGGACATAAACAATAAGGTGTTTAAAAAAGGTAAATTAAATTTATTATAAACTTAACCGCGATGAAATCTTAATTTACATGAGGAAAGTGCTGCGTGCCTGTAACTGCGTGGTTAACTTGTATCTAGACATCTTGAAGTCAATTTGTGAGTAGTTCGGTACAATAGTTTGAGTAATAAAAGTCTTTACTGTTAAAAATATTGTGTTGATAAATAGGTTTATAGTGCATTTTCAACATGTTTTTTTTTCCTCCACTTTTCTAATGCGCTCGTGGTAGCATAGTGACTCGCCTCAATCCGGGTGGAGGACGATGAATCTCAGTTGCCTCCGTGTCTGAGACGTCAATCCTTGCATCTTATCACATGACTTGTTGAGCGCGTTACCGCAGAGACGTAGAAAGTGTGGAGGCTTCATGCTATTCTCTGCGGCATCCCTGCACAACTCACCACGTGCCCCGCCGAGAGCGAGAACCACACTTTTTAGCAACCACGAGGTGGTTATCCCATGTGACTACCCTCCCTAACAACAGGCCAATTTGGTTGCTTAGTAGACCTGGCTGGAGTCACTCAGCACGCCCTGGATTCAAACTCATGATTCCACAAGTTGTAGCCAGCGTCTTTACTAGCTGAGCTACCCAGACCCTGCAATTTCAACATGTTTTCAACTGAGTGGTTAAAGAGCACCTCATCTCTCGTCTCACGCCGGCTTCAGGGCTCATGCTCCCAGTTTAAATACCTGAAGCCAAAGGCAGCGTATGATAAGTGGAAAATGCTGCCTTCCTATCAAGAGGTAGCATGAAAATAAGGTGCTTTTCAAACTGTTCTGAGACCAGTTTCCTTAAGAATTCCATTTATTCAAAAATGTACAACAAATGTTGTAATACAAGGCAGCTGCCTCCATTTTCAGATGCAGCCACAGTGTAAAACAGCCCTAACTAAAGTGTAGCTCGGATCCTGGCATCTTCCATCAATGTTGCTGGTTTTGTTGTTGCTATTGAATAAATAGCACATGCAAACAACGTAGGAAGAAAAATGTTTGACACTAGATGATGCCACAATGGTTGCTTCTGTGCGTGCGAATGCAAGAGGGGAAAAGTTTCCTCCGGTGTGCAGTTCTTCTGAAGAGTTATCATCGAGAAAGTTACGAAGTATAAAGTACTGGGACTGTAAGTGGGAAATGGACTCATAATATTCTACTCTCTAGATATGGCTTGAGTCCCTCAAAGTTTAAGATTTTTCCACCCATTTTATTGTTCAACAGGTGAAAACCATCCCCTGAAATTATCACTTAAATTTAATAGCACACCTCTTTTCTACAAGCTGCACGGTTTGAGGAATCATTAATTTCTGTAGCACAAATGATATGAAATGAGATACATGGGTTTATTACTTGAAGTTAGATAAAATCCCTTAACCTATGTATGAGTAAAAGTAACAGTGATGCTTCCCTTAGAGAGCATTCAAAATAGCCTGATTTCTTGTTCTTGTTAAGGAGGAAAAATGTCTCACCTTCATTTTTCCACTGTACATGGGGTCTGACATTGCTTCAAATGCTGCTTGTTTGCACCTCTCTGTGAAGTCTGGAAATTTCTTGAAAACTTGCTCACAAATGGCTGTCACATATTTCTCCTGTGGTTAAGAAAAATTTATTACAAAATGAAAAAAATACAACCTCAAATGTATTTTACACAAAGGACCAATTGCATTGGCTATACTGAATGAATTGTAATACACTACCCATTATTTCTCATTTAAGCCTATTTACCTGTTTTTTGCTGGTTCCTTCTTTGGTCTGCAGTAGTGCAACATGATTGGCCACTTTCCTCAGAATGGCTAGATAGCTGAAGTACAGGTGTCTGACAGGCACACCATCTGCGTTGAGTTTGTAGCAGCACTTCTTCCGTGGACGTCCACTGCTACAGTGACAATTTCTTGAGCTCTGCAACAGCAAGGTCACATCATCTGTGTCCAGCACAGCATGGTACACTGTCTGCTGGAAGTCTGTAAGAGAGCAATACACCACCTGCAGAAGGGCAGGACCAACAGGAGCTCAGATCAGAACATGTATATATGGGATATCAGTTGTGAAATCACTTTTAAAATGAATAGAACTAAACTAAACCAGCAGATAACTCACTCTGTCATCTTTCTTAGGTAGCTGGTCACTAATGAGGGCCTTTGTTCTCCTGAGGAACCAGTGTGAAAGTTTTTTGGCCAGATCCTGAACTGCCTTACGACATTCTGCCAGAGATCTTTTTGTAACACTGTGCTTCTGCCCGTGCTCAATTGGGTCTGAAAACCTGTTTTTAAAACCCGCCAGAGACCCAAGGCATCTGGGAATGGCCCTATGAACAGAAAATGTGCTTTTCAAACAAATTAATGGACACACAATACAGAATGCATGATGCATAGTCAAGTCTGTGCAAAAAGATCCATTGGTCATGTAATAGGGGAACAATGTACTTCACAATTTAAATCAAGGGTGCTCTGTGAGTATGTGTGTAGAATCAAAAAAAAGTCTCACCAGTCCATAACACACCACAGCTCCTCCAGGTTGTTCTGAAGAACAGTTCCTGTAAGCCCAACCCTTACTTTACATCGCATTTCTTTCATGGCCTGAGTGATCTGGGATCTGTGGTTCTTTATTTTGTGAGCTTCGTCCACAATGACAGCCTCCCAATCAATACTGTACAAATCAATAACAAAAGAAAGAATTTAGATGAGTGCTCTTTAAAGTGACAGTTCAACGAATTTCCCCTTTGGCCGATTTGTTTCTTGAGGGTGCCGAGAATCACCTGCTTGCATGTGAAGCGACGGAGACATGTAAATGACCAGTCATGGTTCGTTTTGTTGTTACGTGCCATTGTGTTACTACAATAATAGACCGTTGTGCAACACAGCGTCATTTAAATGGTCTGAATAACAGAGCCGCTGAAGATGAGTTTGAGCTCAAGATGTTAAAGTGCTCGCCTGTTTCATTCCCCTCTCTTTCCTCAACAACTCCCTGTAACTTTTAACTGTCTTGACTAATGATAAAAAAGGGAAATATCAATAAAACTAATATCATATACCGTCTGCAAATATGCGCATATCTCATTTAAACAGATATAATAAACCAACCTCACACAACTTCAGCAGATCCAGCGTCCTGTGGAATGCTTATAAATCTTCCTCTGAAGCATGTATTCTAACAGCCTCTCCTCAACAGTTCCCTGTTGCATTTGACTGTCTTGTCAATGATAAAAAGGCAAATATCAATAACACTACTATCGCAAACCCAGGGATGCATTAATGCACTGGCTTTTACAGGCTGAATCCCAGGGGCCTACAACTCCCATGGGGCCCTACGGGAGGAGCGCTTTAAATGCTTTCAGCGGGAGACGCGTTTGTTAACATGGTGATAGTGTGCAACCATTGAAGTAGTCCATCTAGTGCTTGTTCAATGCGTGTCAGTGCAAATTCAAAGTAAAAGTGCTTCAAGTGCACTAGGAGTAAATGTCTTATTTACTGTTTACTGTATGTGCAATTGGTTTGATTCTGTATGTTTTTAGAAAATGTGATTGCTAACATGGACATGCCATCCATGTTAGGCAATGCTATCTACCATTTAAAATAAAATATAATTTTTTTAGATTATTTTTTACAAAGTTAAGGTTTTGTGTAAAATTCAGTAAATATAGTGCTAAATAAGATTTTATGAATTTTTTAGCAATTTTTGGTGTATGTTATTTGCTACATTAAATTATGTGATACATCGGCATTGTACTGCTCTCTAAATATCGGCATCAGCCATTAAAATACCCATATTGGTCGACCACTAGTCAGCACAATAACGTCATGAATTCAGAATGTATTCAAAACAAATGCAACATTTTCTACTGAATATTATATTAATTCATCATCGAGTGGTTAAAACAACTTTTTAACTTAATTCTACTTTGGGTTTCCAAATTTTGGTATTCATTCACTTGAGGACTTACAGAGCTGAAATATTCTTCTAAAAAGTTCTGCAGAAGAAAGAAAATCATACACATCTGGAATACCATGAGAGTTAGTAAATGATAATTTTAGGGTGATCTATCCATTTAACTGCATGCAATCCAAATGTAAGGTTGAAAAAGAAAGCATTCCCCCAAAACACCACCAACCATTTTCTTCATATTATGGATATTTATGCTCAGTATGAACAGAAACAACTATTTTAATGTGGTTTCGGTTTACACATACCACACATTAAAAGTGAAATAATGACATACAGTAAGTAATACATTGCTAAATAACAATAGGAAAAGCTGGATACAATTTTCATAACCAGTGCAGATGAACACCTCTAGTCTAGACCAATTCAGTATGGTTCAATATGTCTTAATTAATCATTTCAAAATGCCAAATTAATGACCAGGCAGTAAACATTGCTTTAACATTATATAGCAAACCCTGCAGTAGTGTACCTGTTGAACTGCTCAAGACAGAGTCTGAAGGTCTCATAAGTGGTAAGAGCAACCTCACATCTTCCTCTTTGCACACGTGCCAGTTCTTCATCCTTCCTCACACCGTGCACAATCACCACTCTGAAATAACCCCAGGTATCCAACTCATCTTTCCAGTTGTATAGGACAGATAGTGGAGCCACAATGAGGAAAACCTATTAAAAGAACAATACACTATTAAAGAGCTCTTAATGTAGTCTTATGAATGAGGAAGTCATGCAATAGTAAAACAATTTCTCTCACATTCAATATCAAATAGAACAAAAATGTTGAATACCTTCTGAATTTTGGACTGTTCTGGTGTTTTTTGTGACAGCAGAAACTGTGGCCTATTGTTCTCTACATCATTCCATGTACCTGTTTTCTGCAAAACTGCAGCCAGAAAGCCAATGACCTAACAAAGACAAATATGAATGGTCCTACCTTGTAGCTGGGTTTGCACTATGCACTATAATGCACTGATCTGTTTGCATTTACCTGAACGGTCTTTCCAAGGCCCATATCATCCCCCAAAATGCATCCTCTGGATTTAGCATAGTTATGATAGATAAATGCAATGCCTTGTCGCTGGTAGTCTCGCAAATATCGATTGATGGTGTATGGAACCCTCACATCACTTCCTGACAGCACAAATGGCTCTGAGGGACCCGGGGGTCTCTGATTACTGTGAAACAATGGCCTTTCGTCCTCAAACTGGGGAACAGAAGTTCTTGCATCCTCTTCCATCTCCACCACCACAAGTGGGATAATAAAGGAGGCTATCGAAATAATGGTTTTAGTTGTGACAGGCGTCCCATTTGGAGCAGCATGAAGGAATAAGTCATTTTTGTTCCCATAGTGGGAGCAGTTATAAGTCAGACCTGCAAAAGGGGGATGACAAAATAAATTTGATTTAAATCTTAATAGTTTGACATGGAGAGCATGGTTGAGGGAATTCTGAAACACAGGCAAAACTTCCTCTGATCACTGAATTAGACTGAAGTCCTCATGTTCCTTTTAATCTTACAAGACTTTTGCGTAACAGAGGTAACATTTCAGCAAAATGCTAAAGTTCATTATCTATTACTGATAGTTTCGAAGAGTAGTTAACTGTCAATTGAAACAAACGTTTCCTCTCACAAGAATCAAATCAACAAGTTCCTTAAACAGGTATAACGTGAAGTATTTTCAAACAAGCGTAAATGTTGCGATCATGTGAACTAATTTCCCCAGTTTAAGCGTTAGTTACACATTGTCAAGTCGGTTTTGTCTTACCATTATCATGTTATTTGTCTTGATGCAGTTTCTGGGGTAATCGAGGATTTCTGATAATGTAACCTACGGAGTCGTCTGTTGGACTGCGGTATACACATATATATATTTATCTCTCTGCATTATTGATATATCTGTCTTTATTTACTTTAACTTAGCAACATGCTGCATGCAACGCCCCTTCCCAGAGGATAGTTCCTTCTTCTTCTTGTTTTATGGCGGTCGGCAAAACATATATTGGCGCATTTCCGCCACCTACTGGTTTGGAGTTTGGAGCAATGACGTAAGGAAAAAAACATCCTATCAACTAAATCCTACAATACAGATTTTCTTCGTTTTTCTCAATCGCTTTGGCTTAATTCTTGAAGGAGAATTATTATTATTATTTTCAAAACAATAAGTTCAAATCTCTGAACAGTTCATTTCTTGTTCATAACAGATTTGAATTTCTTATTCATTTGAGCAAAATATTTTTTTTGGCAAAATGTGCGCAAAAGAGTAAGTAACGAAATAACAATTACTAAACGCACATGGCTTGCTGATCAAAACTGATGTGTTGATTCTCAGTGAAACTGTCATACTCTTCACAACTTCTAACCATTCTTTCATCGTGTGATCCATCAATTGCAAAATGATCCATTAAATTGTCAAAAACTGTCAGACATACATGTATATTCTACAAATTTCGACATACAAATGTGCACATAATTTTTGTGTACTACAGTATTGTACAGTATTGACTTTTCCAGGTAAACTTTTACCTAATGTTGAAATTGGTATCTAAAAAGCTCAGTGTGATACACAACAGCATTCAGCTAGACAAAACTGACATTGTATAGTACAGTAAGCAGTCAGTGTCAACAAAAAGCAGAACAAAAAAATCATTTGTATATAACAAACATTTCCAGGGTTCACTGTCATGGTGAAAAAACATCTAAACATTTTCACCAGTAATGCTCACACAACAAAAAACTTTAGATTTTGGTAGCATTAAAAGTGCATTATACACGTTTGAAGAATTATACAGCAGATTCTGAATAGACTCACTTTAATTCCCACTGACTTTAATTCTTCTATTATCTGGAAATCTTTCTCTATCATTTGAAACACAATTTAACAGCAGATGTTCAACTGTAAATTGGAACTGTAGTGAATTTGTATGTATTTTTTGTGTATTGTAAATATGTATTCCCTTTATACTTCCAACCCTGCCAATGTTATACGATGATTAATTGAGAGCAGAGTGTCCAATCCAGAGTCTTGTTAATAATGTGTCATCCCATCTACACAATCCTCTCATATCCATCTTGGCTTTGAATAGTGTACAGATGCCGTCCCTTAACTTCCTTATTGCATTTATCTTGCCAAATCCCTTTTACCACTCCTTTAACTTCTGAATGGGATATTAATCTCTATTCTAGGATGTTTCAGAGCCTGCAGCCATACCATCCACCACCTCGTTACCCTCCACACTCACATGAGCTGGTACCCACAAGAAAGAAACTATTATTTGTGACTGACATATCCTTAACTGACCCGGAAGAATTTCAAATAGATTATCTTGCATAGATGAGGAGTCGAGGTAACCCCACTTCTTAAACTTGTTAGCACTGAATATGAATCAGAGCATACTATTCTTTAACCCACTGAAGAGCCAAAACTATTAATTCTGTTGCATAAACTGATAAATGATCAAATGTCCTTTTTGCACTTCTGTACTTAAAATATGGAATGTAAACTGCTGCTGCTGTACGACCAGTGTCTGTGTATATTTGCATAATTTAATAATATTTCTGATCCAAATTCGGATGAACAACTACATCTTATGAACATTCCTATGTTTATCATTGATTTTGTCCAGGAGCTGGAAGTCAGCTAATGGCATAGGAAAGTGACAAGGGGGTGTTAAATGTACAGTCACTGTTGGGCTAATATCAACATTTGTCATGAGCCTGATTAATTGCTACCCATCAAAGCTATTTAATTGTTTATATTAATACTCCCAGCACTCTTTCAAAACATTCTTTACTGGATGAGTATTATGATGACCTTTTATCGATGTCCAATAAACCATTTTCAGTTGGAGGCTTCTGATGTCTAAAGGCATTTCTCCCACTTCCAGAGGAGCACGTTTATATGCCTATCTGTGTTGTGAGAACAGCACTTTACATACAATCCGTACATCTGGAGAGAGAGAGAAATATGTGAAGGTTAAAATAAAATTGAATATTGATATTTAATTAAGAACATTAATTGATTTTGACATTACTATAATTTATTGTTTAGTTAAAAATTATGAGGATTTTAGTTTAGTTTAGTTTGAGGAATATTC
This sequence comes from Moxostoma hubbsi, assembly GCA_032164185.1. Lineage (NCBI taxonomy): Eukaryota > Metazoa > Chordata > Actinopteri > Cypriniformes > Catostomidae > Moxostoma > Moxostoma hubbsi. Next base: position 23,598,039 of record JAVLUX010000018.1, read on the forward strand.
CGGGTTCAATGCAAGTTAAGCTTGACAGCATATGTAGATTAATGTTGATTGAACTTTTCTTTCTTTAAAAAAAAAGAAGAAGCAAAACTCAGGCACTTAACTGAGGCATTTACAATGGAAGTGAATGGTGCCCATCCATAAATGTTAAAATACTCACTGTTTCAAAAGTATAGCCACAAGATGTAAACAATATGTGTGTTAACAGGATATTAGTGCGATAAAAAAAAAATTCTGTGTAAAATTATACCCACTTTTGTCCTGACAATGTAACTTTACAGCTAAAATAATACAGATGATTTAACAGAAGAATTAATGTAAGTGCTTTTATAAAATGATAAGCTTTCTGCCTTTAAACCCTCCAAAAATGTGCCCTTTCACTTCCATTGTAAGTACCTCACTGTAACCTCGATTATTGCTTTTTTAAAGTAAAGAAGAGACGAGTCGAAATTATTTTTTGTGGTAATCAACATTATGCCACAAATGCTGTCAATTGAACTTAACTTGTATTAAACGCAGAATATTAATTTACTATTATAATAATAATAATAATAATATGTAATTAATACTTACATTTTTATTTTAATTCAAAATGTGAATTAGTGATCTATAAAATATTAATTTAATATTTAGTTTAATACTTTGGTACATTTCTCAGATCACAACTGAAATTCTCAAAACTACTTCCAACCTCCATATCATCTAATCACTTGTGCACACCATAAAAGCAATTCCTCTTTCTTTTGAACACATTGCCAATACTTTTGTACATTCATCCAATTGGTTATGTACAATTGTCTGCTGTTTCCTACATTATCAATTGCTTATGTCATGCTGATCAAAATATATTGAATAGTCTGACCCCCAAAACATCTAGGCATTAGTTCTTTGCACAAGTCATTAAACGCAAAATGGTTGAACCCGTTGACATAATATTTCAAGCATATTTTCTAAACATTTCTATTAGACTTTTTTTGTAAATGCATCCTGAATTGATGAATTGCTGTCATGTGAATCTTGACTTTCACTACTGAAGGGGAAGTGTGAAGCGTTATATCAACCAATGATTAACCATTTCTCTAAAATAGATCAGAGGTGCATCTCATGAACCTTCAATTGGCAAGTATATATAGACAGAGCACAACACAGAGTTACAATTTCTAACAATGGAAGGACAACAATGAAACAAACAGCGTCAACAGCTGGGAAGAAAAGGACTAAGGATGCGTGGTGGAGGGGTAGGGAGGCAAAACAGAGGAAGAGGTAGAAGAGGCCGAGGAGACAGGCATGTTTCTGATGAAATAAGGGTAACTCTTGTGGACCATGTTCTCAATCATGGCCTTAAAATGGCTTATGCTGGTTGAAGGGTGCAGCCGAATGTTGGGAGAACAAACGTGTCCTCAATCATTCAGATGTCTCACAGACATAACAGGTTTGTAAACCAAGAATGTGCACTGCACTGTAATACTACATACTTTATTACACTGAAATCTTCCTCAATCTTGTGTTTGTTATCACTGTATTTTCCCACATAGGACTGCAAGACTACCTCACAGGGGTCGGAGAGGGCCCCTTTTCACACCTCAACAGCAGAAAGCTATTTGCACCATGGTCAGAGATAATAATGCCATTAGACTAAGGGAGATTCAGAGTGACATTATAGAAGACAACAATGTCTTTTGTAAACATCCAATCTGTTAGCATCTCAACCATCGACAGGGTGCTGAAAACAAACCATATGAGCATCAAAACAGTTGAAAGTGAGGATGTTATTTTTTTTATGAGTTCATATAGATAGATAGATAGATAGATAGATAGATAGATAGATAGATAGATAGATAGATAGATAGATAGATAGATAGATAGATAGATAGATAGATAGATAGATAGATAGATAGATAGATAATTAATATTTTAAAGACAAAAACATTATTAGTGAACTATAATATCAAACTAATTGATATTTAGTTAGTATATAATACTGTATATTAATAGTATTTTATTAAAATTTATAATACAAATATTATTATTAATTATTGTTCAATAAGTAAATTAGTGAACTATTATCATATCACCAAATAATATTTGTGCTGTTTGTGTTGCTATTTAAATGATTTAAATCAAATAATTTATTTATTTAAATAATTTATTTAAATAATAAATTATTTAAAAATTTCTGCTTTTGAAAAGGTGCTCTTGTACTTTACATGGCAGGGAAAAAAAAGTTTAAATTAGCCCGTATGTTAAGTTATGACAAAAGCTGAATGAAAGTTTGCGGAATGAGACTGCATTGCTCTATTCATATTATGCCAATGCACCTGATCAATCATATGGTGACAGACAAATCTTCAAATGAATAAATTTTCAGTTGTAATTAAAACAAGCAAGACCAGACCAGTGCAAATTAGCACTTCATCCACATCAACAACATAACCTGCATTGGGAGCTAAAGTATGGGTTATGACTGGAAAAGTTGCAGTCATTTGTTTGACATGCTCCTAACTTACTAGATTGTGAGCCTCTTTTCTGAGAAGCCACCAAATCAGCTACCTAAGGTCAAAGACAGAGGTTAATGGTTGTTGAGTGCACGGGTGGTCCATATCTCTGTAACACATTCATTCTGACTGACCTCACCATTACCACCCATCTTGGGCAGACCTTTATTCATAGAGGGCAAAATGGACCAATGTGGTTCTGTCAGTGCTCAGTGCTATGTAAACCGTCTGTCATGAGTGTTTGGGCTTCTTATATGAACATCTGCAGCAGCTGCCCTATAAATTCCCAGTGTTGAGAGAGCAAAAACAGAAAGTTCCATTTTTTTCTTGCAGTCTACCATAGCGGAGGCTGAGCAGACAGCACCGGCCATCCCCGGCCATCTCCGGCCCCATCCTTTGGGGACTTTAAAATTCCTGAAATTACTTCAATAAAGGTAATCTTTGGCTTGCATAACAATAATGACAATCTGTTTCCTTATGTTTTTTCATTCACATAGACCCTCTTAATTGTTTCAAACACAAATAAGGGAGGCGTGGGCTAGCAGTCACACTTTATTATGTCTGTGAGGAGATGGGGGTCATAGTGGAGTGTTTGTCCAGAGAGAGAGTGGTAAGAGTGCACACACCTGACCACAATATGTCTGACACCTGTTTCTGATTGCAGTGAGCAATGGGGAGAGCATTATAAGGAGGAACCACACTAGAGAGAGAGAGAGAGAGAGAGAGAGAGAGAGCGCTAACATACACATACCCTGACTGTGTTCCATTTAAATAATGTTTTTGAGTTAAGGAAATAAAAGATTACCTGTTTGAATTGAAGTCACATTTCCCGTTTCCTCCTTGTCTCCACAAGAACCCCGTTACTAGATTGAATACTGTATGGAATATTTCTCATTTATGAAACTAAATTTATATATAGACAAATAAAGTCTTATGAGAAAAAATCTATTGAACATTTCCACTGATATTGCCCAGGAATAAAGATACAGTTAATTAACCACTTTTAAATTTATAACAACATGGACCAATAATTGGGCATGTTGTCACACTATGAGGTAAGTCATCACAATGGAATTTTAAAAAACAATAATAAACAGACAAAATTAAAAAGCAATAATAAACCATTTATGAAACAGTAAAGATGTTAAACATGGGTATGATGAGGAGGAGGGCGTGGATGGGCCGTGAGGGTGCATGGCTGACGCTGAATCAGATGATCAGTGGGAGAGCGAGATAAAGGGGGTCCAGAGATTCCAGTTCGAGAGAGAGAGAGAGAGAGAGAGAGAGAGAGAGAGAGACATGTGGCCACGCTGCATGTGTTTATGTGTGTCTTTATGTTTTATGTTGTTTTAAGTTCCTTTATATCATTAAACTTTACGTTGACTGTTCAGCCGGTTCCCACCTCCTCCTTGACCACCTTACACTGGTGCTGAAACCCAGGAAAGGGGAAGGATGCATGAGGACGGAGGGGTCTCTGCTAGCCAACGAGTGCCAAAGGAACCGCTGCCGTCCACCAAGAAGGGGAGGAGTGGTTCCGTCCACCAGGGGTTGCATCTCTCTTTCTCTCTCTATCAAGCTGCCGTCTCTGGCCCCCCTTTATCTCGCTCTCCCACTGATCATCTGATTCAGCGTCAGCCATGCACCCTCACAGCCCATCCACGCCCCCCCACCTCGTCATACCTATGTTTAACATCTTTACTGTTTCATAAATTGTTTATTATTGTTTTTTAATTTTGTCAGTTTATTATTGTTTTTTAAGATTCCATTGTGATGACTTACCCCATAGTGTGACAACATGCCGCATAAAGGGGGTCCGGATATTCCAGTTCAAGAGAGAGAGAGAGAGAGAGAGAGAGAGAGAGAGAGAGAGAGAGAGAGAGAGAGCGAGAGAGAGAAAGAGAGAGAGAGAGAGAGAGAGAGAGACGCACGCAGCCGTGCTGCATGTGTGTCTGTGTGTCCTTATGATTTGTGTTGTTTAAGTTAATTTAAATCATTAAACTTTTCATTGACTGTTCAGTTGGTTCCCACCTCCTCCTTGCCCACCTTTAACTAACACTAGGCTAATATATGCAAAAATATCAAACCCTTGTTTTGACTAGTAAATATGGGTCAATGTCTATTAACCCTTTAATTAAGCTCTGAAGGTGTTTTTAAAGATTTACTGTTTCAGTGGCATGTCCAAAATTAAAGGCTGTTGAAAAAAATTTAAGAGGGTCAATTGTTTGGTACCATTTTAAATAAAACATTACCATTTTTTTATGATATAGATTATGATAAATTATGAGACTCTCAGCCTAAGAAAAACTTTTTGTGCCAAAAGTGTCACAGATTGAGAGGCTCAGGACCCAAAAGCAGAGTGAAAAGTAATGGTTCATTTAATACAAAAAATAAAACACAAAATGCAATATAAAATTCCCACAAGGGGGAAAAAAACAATAAACATAAACTTCCCATAGGGGAAAAACAAAAAGTAAATAATCCAGGCTGTAGCAAGGGAAACTAGAGACAGGACTGAACAGACTGGAAAGGGCAGGGGAACAGAACCAACATGGAAATCGACCGACCAACTAGACAGACTGAAACACACAAGACACACAAGACAAACTAGCACTGGACAGCACACACGAGGAGACTAAAACAGGGAGAGAAATCAACAGGTTAACAAGACAAACAAGGAAGTGGGATATAACGTAAGACAGAGATGCACATAGGTGTAAATAATGTAGCTGCTTTTGTTATGTTCCTAATCATGTCACCTTGTAACTGAGTAACATTTTGTGTTGATACGACAAAGAAGTCTACAGGATTACAAAAATGTGTAATCCTAGATTCCAAAAACATCTGCAAGTGTCCAATCCCTCACCAAAAAATAAAAACATAATAATTGTACATAAGAACTAATTACACATGCAAATACAACAAAGCCTATAGGTATGCTCTCTCTCCAAAGCATGCAAGCATGAGTAATGATATCTTACTGAGTTCAATTTTATGTCATTTGAGCTATCATTTAGTGTGTGTCATGTACTTTGCAAAATCTCCAGGTGGTCAAATGTAAATCACATGAACGATCCTCTCTGCCCATATTTGGATGACTTTCGCCTCTGGTTGCAGCAACCTGAATCCTTATACGATTGGTTTAACGTTCCATGACGGTGAAAAAAGTTTTACATAATTTCCGATGAAGTCATCTCATCCAGGAAAGCTAACATATATAACTTTCTTACAATAGGCCACAGTGTTGCAATTCTGAGCTCCAGACACATTATGGCATCCCATAGCATATAGTGTGAAGGGCATTTTTCCTTAGTAGTGTGAGATTGCAGGCAGGAGAGACTGCCGCAGTTCCCCATCACTGCAGATGCTGAATAGGAGATTTGTCCTCTTCTCCTGAGCTTAGGAAATGCTCCATCTGTGTTTCACAGACATTCTCCCATGAGTCACTCAGGCTACGAAAGCCAAAACCAATTACAACCAAGCCAAACATGACAGTTTCAAGCATTGATTACGGACATGAAATATATGAATGGGTTTTGCTGTTGTTATTGTTTTTATTCGTGTATTAGCTTGCAATCATTCATGTTGGAAGAATGTGTACTATCTCAGTTGTCAAATAGACACTGGATGTGTCTTCCTCTAGCCAACACTTCTAAACTAAATCAACACCTCATTATAATGCTTTATCATGGCTACTTCAGTGATAGTTTAAAGAGAAATAAAACAGAGTTACTGTAAGAACTTCTGTGTTTGCTATACACCCTCAATTTTTAGTTATAATTTCTCAAGCAATTAACGAAAAAAAAATGTTTTGAAACTGCACAAATGTTGATGTAACTTGGTTTAATATACAGTATGTTAACATAAACATACACAAATAGAATAGCATTAGTTGATTGTAAATGGTGTTCCTAAAGCCTGTAGAGGAATGTTCCAAGTTCAATACAAAAATAATAAAATAACAGAGTGAATTTTTGTTCTTGGTGTAAATAGCACCAAGAACAAAAAGCAGATTTTTACTTAATACTACTTATAATAATAAATAAAAATGAATATAAAGGCTGATTTTCTTGTGGGAATTTGGTCAAGGTAAAGGTCCAGGTAAAATGAACCATGGTTTTACTATAGAAATATTGTGGTAACCATGTTTTTTTGGCAGAAGCCATACTCCAAAAATCAAAAAATCAAAAATCAAATCACTTTATTGTCACACTACTGTGTACACGAGTGTAACAGCAGGTGAAATTCTTGTGTGCAGTTCCGAGCAACATTGCAGTAATGACAGTGACGAGACATATACTTTTAATGCATTTAACCATGCTATTACAGTACTATTTAATTTTGTGATTACTTTGATTTTATCACAAAATACCATGGTGATACTATGGTTATTTATGTAAAACCACGGTTAATTTTTGTAAGGGAAGGTTAGGATTAGGCTTAGGGGTAGGGGTGGGTGTAGATGTCTGTGGGACACTTATTAAACAAAATAAACATAATGCAGTGATACTGTATTTTAGTATTAATTAGGGGTTTAAAAAGTATCTGCCACAATTTGCACCAAGGTGCAAATAGCATCAATCTCTATTTGCACTTAGTGCAAATAGCCTCTGCCTTACAGTAATAATTTCAACTCATCCCTCATTTATATATATAAAAAAAAAGATTGAAAAGAAAAAGAATTGCTTAATAAAATTTCTGTGTAAAGTTATAGCCAATAGTAAAGTTTACAGCTTTGATCCCATGACGATGTAATGTCAACAAACCCTGAAACCCTAAAATGATGAAAATTATGATTTAAAAAACTTTACAGCTCAAATAATTCATGAGTTTTAACAGGATAATTAATGTTAGTGCTTTAATAAAATTACAAGTTTCATATTTCTGCCTTTAAATGCTCCAAAAACTGTAGACTGAGCTTAACTTGAATCCAGAATATTCCTTAAAGTGCCTCACTGAAATTGTTATTTTCATTTTTCCAAAATTAGTTTTGTGGTAATCAATATTATGCCACAAATGCTGTCAATTGAACCCAGAACATTCCTTTAACCTGAAAACTGTGTAAGCAAATGTAAATGGGACATTAATTTATATTGGACAAAGAAAAACCAAAAAGTCCACCACACTCTACTACAAGTTACACGTAATTAAACTGCTTCAAATTGTATGTTTGTCTGTGTGGCTCATCTGTGGAGTCATGACAAAAAAACAATAAGCTCTCATGCCCCCATGTTCCCCACAAATACATTTCCTCATATCAACAGTTAAGATTTATAAAATATAGTTTCTCTCCAGCTGGAAATTTCTGCTGTGTGTGAGGTCTGTCTCTTGCGAATTCCAGAAGTTTTGCGTCATTTCTCCACATGTCTCTGTTTGTGTGGTCAACATCATAGACACACCACTGAATCTTTCAAACAGTCTGAATGAGGTGCCTGATAGAACTGTAATTTTTTTTCCTGTCCCCCATCCACAAGGCATCAGTCTTCTTTTCTGCACAAATTTGTCAGGATCCGTGGCAGTCTAAGACGGCAAACTATTAAAACATTGAGGATGCACACAATTAAATTTTTTATGTAAACTTCGTGCATGTCACGAGTTCGACATAAACGGCTGATTTGTGGTGAAATTCGCCAGCCCTTCATGCTTGAACATATAATTCTAGATTGCTGGATAGAGAACATAGACATTTTGTGATTTCTTTGGAACACACTTTGGCAAATTGTGCTGCATTCTGTCAGCTATTTACTCTCACTGTTAATTTAAAATGTCACATTGCCTAGAGACTAATGCATTTAGGGTGCAAAGGGCTTCTCTTTTCTCTCTTTTTTCCCCCCTCATTTGTATCTAAATGTAACAGAAAACTGTCGACATGTCAACAGTGCACATAGAGAAATTATTTTTGAAAACTCTCATTCAAAACTATTGCCCACATCCAAGACAGGGATAAATAGAGTGCTGCCATGCTTTTCAATGTAGTTGTACAATACTTGAATGTTCTCCAAGTCACTCAAGCAAAATAGAGCCCCTTTATCCCTCTTTCTTTGTCTCTCTATCAGGCAATTATACAACCACAAGCGCACACTTGAAAAGCACTCAATGACCATCTTGAAGTGGGGTCCATTATGGAAAGACACAGAACCTAAAGTTACATACAGAAACAGTACAAACACATTACAGAGATTTACATTGCAAAATACATCCATTTTATCACCATTCTCTTTGTGGGTTGGCATCCTCTTGAGACAGCAACTGTCACACAAATGATTTAGCTCAGTGAGCTACATCGCCAAATTCAGGGGTGACCTGAATTGGATGGGTTGGTCTCTTTTGTTCTGCATTGAGATGGAATGACTGGATCAAGAGAAAAAAACATATTTACAACTGAACCAGTCCTCATTATGCTGGGACCCCATAGAGGGGCCTTTTGTTTGTTGACTTGGGCTACAATAAACACATCAAGCATCCAATATAACTCTCCCTGTCCTTTATCCACCATCATCAATAGTCTCGATGGGCCTCTTACTGGCCTGAGCCTGATTTGATAAACAAACAAAAACTCAAGACCTCAGTGCAAAACCTGCTGGTGTTGGCATTTTTGTCCTCATGGATTAGTCTGATACAGTTGATAGGAATTCCCTATTCATCCTTGCAGTTAGACATTCTCTAGACCAACAGCGATGCATAACTGAACACAACAACAAAGGCTTTCTGAAAATTACCAGCTCAGCAGAACCCAATGTCCATATCCCTGGCACATAGTGGTCACTGGTTACACAATTTTTACTTCAGTGCAGGGGAATTATTCTCTCTAGCATTATAAATGAATGTATGCTCATTTAAACACCAAAACTGGATAATTAATTTGTCTCTTGTTAAAAAATGAATTCTGTCATCATTTACTCACCCTAATGTTGTTCCAAACCTGCATGACTCTCCTTCGTGATCTCTGAGACATGGGTTCTAATAATGCATTCCATTCAAATTGGAAAGTCAATTTTTCAAACTTCCTACAAGGAAAATTGCAATGGAATGCCACTTAAAGTCAGAATTCCAACTTGGAAACTCGTGTAGAAATTTTCAACTCTAAATTTCACCATGATGCAGGTCCGGGATGTCACACAAACATGTAGACACCCTGGGAGACATTCAAAGTAAGTGATAAACATTCACTTTTATTAAATAATATTGATAAATGAGTCTGACATTAAATACATTTCCAAAGTTACATGATATTAAAGCTTGTTTAACAAACTTTTGCAGAGACAAGTGTTTAAATTCAAAACGTGGTAAATTATACTCTCTTTTGATAATCGTACAATTGTAGCACAAATGCTAGTGTGGCAGCATTGTTTATCAATTGGGTTGCTTGGGGATGTCTCTGGTGACAGTCAAACCCCTGAAGCTAAAGGGAGTGTTACAGTTTGGTTTTCTTACATGTCATATTCCGAGTGTGTCACGGTGGAGGGCAGGGCCGGGTCGTGATTCAACACGCCCGGTCCCGTATTAGGCTAATCATGCCTCCGAGAGGGTTAAAGGCTGATTGCGGAGGACGTGTGTGAGAGAGAGATCATTACGGACATGTCCGTTGTCCTATGTTTTTGTCTTTTGAGTTTTCCATTAAAACTATAATTTATACGTTAAGCCGGTTTCTCGCCTCTTCCTTGCCCATGAGCATGAACTTCCTTACACCGAGTAGGAATACCCCACATCCGACTTGAATGGAACGCAGCATAATCTCACTGAAACCAGGAAGTAATCGCATTCACTCTGAGACATGGGATCTGGTCTGGTGGAAACCAGAAAATACAGTAATAACGATCATATAATTACGGGTGAGTGGTGATCTTTTTCGTTCTAAAATTAAATTTTTACTCCCCTGACGTTTAGGTTTAGGGTTGGGGCTTTGGTTATGGGGTAGGGTTAATACAATCTGCATTCCTGAGTACTCTTTTACATAATTTACAACTAAAAATAGAACTTGCTTTGGGCACAACCCTGTGGACATTTCACCTCAATAACGCTTCTAGCTTGCGCCACTAGGGGCAGTGGTTTCAAATTTCGGTAAACATCGACTTATGTCTCTGCAGAACTTTCCATCTTCTGTCACCAAATTCACAGTGTGATCAGTCTGGAATGCAAAAGGAGAAGTTTAGCGGAATGTTGATGCTACTGTTCCCCGTCTTTGACACAACGTCGAAGTGAGCGACAGACGGGGAACGTCTAGGTGACGTATGTAACCTCCATTCCCTTATGGAGGGAACGAGACGTTATGTCCTCCCGGCCACGTCGCTGAGCCGAGCCACTGAGGTGGCCGGACTATTTCCAGCTCCTCAGAAAAATCCTGAATGAACTCAACGTATTTCCCCACTTTTATACCCGTATGTCCAGGGGCGGGGTATGCAAATACTGTCTGCCAACTTCTCATTGGCCTTTTTTTCATAGATCAGAGTCATATTCAGCGCTCAAGAGAGACCCCTAGTGTTGCTTTTTCGACACAACGTCTCATTCCTGGAGGTTACATATGTAACCTAGACGTTTTCCATTCAATGAAAATTAATGGTAACCAGGGGCTGTCAAGCTCCACAAATCACAAAATGCACAATAAAAGTAATCTGTATGGCTCGTGAGCTATATTAAGTATTCTTAAAGCATAAAATAGAATTGCAATCAATCTTTTCCATTGGAATTTTCAAATCTCATTCATTTTTTCATTTTCAAATATGGCATGACAAGTCATGTCATGCCAGGTTTGATGACAATGAAAACAGATGCCATCAGTTCTTGTGTGTCTCTTAACCGATCATGACATGCCAAATATGGTCCTTTAATGTGCTTTTTCATTTTTTCATTATATGTAAAAGAGAAGTGTGAACAAATAAGGATGACAGAATTGTCATATTTGGAAGAACTCTGCCTTTAAAAAAGATTTTACTTAGCCATCCTGTAACATTGTATATGTTAGACGTCAATTAGATGTAAGAGATTGATGATTGCTGGCATCAAACCACACTGCACATAACCGACCTCACTGACCTCTCAAAGATTCTCGCACCACTGCCACATATGGAAACTGTCTGTAACTCACGCCATGATCCTCTCTCTCTCTCTCTCTCTTTCTCTCGCTCGCTTCTTTTTCATTCTTTGTGAGTGGCCCATCTACGTACAAATACTATTTCTTACTCAGCCAACAGCCAAAGTAGATCTTACCAAATCTTACATGTTCAGAAAACATCTTTCCATAAAAAAAATAATATTTTTTTTCTTAACTACAAATGAATATTGTTAAAAAAAATGTATAAAATAAGTAAAAAGAACCTATAGGTAATAACGTTCCCAAATGAGATGTCCTTATATTATTGATGTTTCTCCTTCAGCTATGATATACAATTGAGAATAAATCGAGACTTTTGCATAAATCCTTTGTTTAAAATTTGTCTCCTGGGGGAAAAAAAACATTAACGTCACATATGTTTCCTCTAGAGTTTTAGAAGATATCTTAAGATACCAAGGTGTGCAATCCAACACTGTAAACCCTATATTCTCATTGATGAAAAAAAATCAAGTTATACAGTATATTAAACATTACTTGAAATTTACATTTTCTCTTAACTAAGATTTTAAGTGTTAAAAACTCAAACTATTGAGAGGCAAATGCCCATAATGCCTTGCTCCTTAATTATTTAATTATTTTTCCTTGGTCAAACAGAATATATAGGGAGATTTAAATACTTGTTATTAAGGCTTTACAGAGGTTTTAGCTCTTTTATAGTATCATTTATGTTGTTTTGTTGCAAATAGTTGTTTTGTGTGATGTCACCATTAGGGTGATCTGAGTCCCCTTTAGTCAAGTTTACTCTATTTAATTTCTCTTTGTGCATGTGTAACTTAAGAACAGGTGTCTATGCATTTCCGTGGAGGAATACATTTATTTAATGAATGACCAAGAATTTGTTCTAAACTTCTTGATTTAAACTGTGTAATTGTATGACCTAAATTTGAGTCCATTCAATTAAAATTATTAAGTAGAAATGACAACATTTAAATAGCAGATCATAGTTACAGTAAGTCTACTTGTATCTAGTGACCTTTATTTAAATAGTTAAATTCATTCTATATGATCACCAATTAAAGTGAACTTAATTACACAAGCTCTATTTATAGTTGTATCTTACTGTATAATTGTCAACAATTGTCTCATTTCTGTGAGGAATTTTAGGCAAAGTTGATACAGTTGCAATTAGGTCTCCTGAGCTATTTAAGATAAACTTTTGACCAATAGAATTTTCCTCTGGAAGAGAACTATAGAATATACACATAACCTAACACAACATAATAATATTTTGATTGCTTAACATGATGAGGCTGATGGATGAGACAGAACTGAGGAAGAAGTTTTCTTATCAATTCTGTTTGGCCACTAGGGGGAATGCACACAAGGAGCAATCAGCTGAGTTGCCTCTTTGTGCTGTTAACACCATACAACTACATCACAGAGTCCTTCATATGACCCAAGTTATTATCTGAAACTCTAAAGAAAATCACACAATGACTGGCATTATTGTTACATATACAGTATATAAATGCAACCAAATGTGGTGTCAGTGACCTGGGGCTGTATAAATACACTCATGTGGGTGGTCATATAAAGCAACAAATATTATACTTTGTTACTGACCTTCAGAAGTTCATTTCAGCAAGTTTTGGGTCATGTTTAAATACTGATACCAGATAGCAAGCTGAGCACAGAGGCGTTCTGCCTAAGAACGGTGTAAACTAAATACTACTTGGTGTGTGGTCTCCTACCTCCCAGGATTGTTCCGGGAGCTTGCTTTCTTCCTGGGTTCCAGGGAAAAATGGTCCAGCACAATAAATGGAATGTTCGCCTTAACTTTACCAGAGAAACCACTCTAGTATTCTAGAGTCTAGTATTTTCAATGAGGATGCAAGATTTTTATGACATAACAACTATAAATAACAAAAACAATGTAATTTAATTCCACTTTATACATTATCTACAATACATTATACATAATATAAATTAAACTACCTTGAATTAAAATTAAACTCTAACAATCAGTTATAACAGTTAAAATAGATAAAATAATAAGGGAGATTATAGATTAATTCTATATATGTTTATTATAAACATTTTAAAATATGAATACATTTTAATATCAATAACAAAAATTTAATTTAAATTTAAATAAATACATTTTAACAAGTATTTGTCTCCTTATGTAAATAATGTTAAAAAAAAAAAAATACAAATGCTCTATGTCTTAGTATGATGAACAGGTTTCTTTCTGATCCCAAATTTAATCTTTCCAAATAATAGGTCTAAAACCAATTGCCAATAGAGCTGTTCAGCTTGCAGTCCAAAAGCCTGGAAGATAATTCACCAAGGGTTCCCTCAGGATTTTACTTTTTATAATGGGATTTTTGAACTTATGTGTAAAATATGGTCTGTGGTATACCAAGGTATGGCTGTGTGTAAGATATGTTGTAGAACAAAACGTCAACATATCATCAATTAATTTTTACCACAGACCTTATTTTACACATACAGTAAGTTTATTGAACCCATAGGAACCCATGGCGAATTAGACTTTCGGGTTCGCCTACAAATTGACATCACAGCTGAACAGCTCTAGAGGATGGTGGAGATGATAGCTTGCAATTAATAAGTATAAGTAGTACAAACGTCAGCAAAAATGGTGGAGAGTGCTAAATAATTGATTGCTAAAGTTCTAAGCTCCTAATTTAATCAAATATGCACATTTATATACCTTTACAGTATTTATAGACCACTTCAAGGACATAAACAGTAACAAAGGAATTAGAACACTACTGCGCATGTCTGGCCCTGAAGCAATTCCAGCAAACCAGAACTGGCAGATTTGGTTGGATTTTTCAAAGTGATGGAAGATAAGTTTAGAGCAATGTCTTACACAGCCGGTTATGTACTTTTTAATTATGAACCGATCCAAAATCATGCATTATTAATAGGGTTGTGCACGGTATTCAAATACCAAAATCACTATTCGGTTATTCTGCACGTGTTAGAGGTCTTCAACCGATCTGAGTCCAATGGTACCTGGCAAACCTTCAGGATTTGGGCCAGGTTTGGGTCAGTTTTTTAATTAGGCTATAGGGCGTTACGGGCTGTTACTGGATGGACGTCCTTGATCGTTGTGCCACAACTAATTTTTTTCAGTGTACCGCGCAGGACCATCACAATCTTTTTAGACACTGTTAAGTTTAAAAGGACTTCTTCATTTATTAACTCATCTCGAGACACCAGTGTTCTGTTTCACCCTTTGTTGTGCTGCATCAAGCTTTTTCAGTGCTGATCTCACAAATCAACATTCTGATGAAGTTCAGGTCCCCACCTCCCCGACGTTCTTTATTCCAGAGTCCCTACAAATAACAGATTAACCGTTCCTGAACTCACACGGTTAACCAAACATTACAAAAGGTTACCGTGCACATATTTAGGGTATTAAGGCATCTTTCACTTTATCATTAAACATTAAATGCATTCCATACTGTTGCATGAATTCTGTCAAATATACACATTTAAACCGTCAGCTTTGTACATAGCCAGGGTAAACTGCACATTATCTTTGTGTTTGGAACACTGATATATATTATATATATTATATATCAGTGGTTTGGAAGCGTTTTGTAAATCAGGCGCATTTCCCTGTAGTCCTCCAAATAAACATGCAGCACCTGTGGGACGCAGATTCCCTGAGTGGGTAGTCCAGCACGCATTCGGCTGAACAAATGTTATTTCACATAAGGCTGACATTTACGTGGCTTTATAATAAATATCTTTTAAAAAATATATATTTAGAGCTCGGGGCCCTTTGGGTTTAGAGGTTCCTGGGCATCGGCCCGGTGGTTAATCCGTCCCTGGTAAGCACTATACATGTATAAAGAGCATTTACAAGCAGATTTGTATTCACAATCAAATGTAATTCACAATGTGAGAGGTAAATTCCAAGAGTAAACATTATACAGGTTCAAAACCATTTTAAAACAATGAGATTTGTGTTGTTCTTTGAATCTTGTCAGGTGTTCAATGTAACCCATCTGACTCATGAGACTAGATTCTTGTTGTTAAAAGTTTGCATTTTAACTGGATATATGAACTCCCAAACACATGCAAACACACGCATATCTCTGTATGACCATAATTCAAGTTGTGTTTGTATAAACTGCCTGTCAGTAACAATCCTCACAATTTTGGGAAAGACCAGCTTGCTCCAGACGTGAATATACACACAAGAAGAGACACACTAACCTTGGGCAAATTTTGGTGGTTTAAAATTGACTGCACTTTTTGAAAAAAACAAATTATACAGGTAAGTATAAACTTTTACCTATCACAGAAGATTTTAATTCACTCTAGAAACCAACATAGTCTCATGATAAATCATAAGATGTACAAGATGGCAAATTCAGAAATATTCATTCACAACTTTACAATTGTCAATAACTTCTTGTGATTTGATTAGACTCCTTGTCTCATAAGTAATCTGCAACCACCAAAAATACTGTCAAATCATCAGTCCATAGGGTAATGTTGTTTAAAACTCTGACAATTACTTCAGACATTTCTTTCACAGCAGTTTAGCTGAATATAAATTATATTTGAACTAGTTATCAAAAATCTCAGATGTTTTGAAAGATTACTAAAATACTCAATCCCAGTGCTCTTTTTGTCATCTGTGGGGCCTGTCCAAGACTTCCATTGTGCTTACAGAATGAAAAAAGACAGGCATCTGCTTCACAAATACAATTGTAAGAAGTGTTTATTTTCCCATGATTTTCCTCTCAGTCAATGCACACGTGCAAAGACCAATGCAGCACATGTGGCCATAAGTCTTCTCTAATGCAGTGTTTGACAGTCAAGAATAATCACTTTCACAATACAAACAAGTTCTGGCACCAGGCTTCTCTGTGTAAGCTTTCTGACCAAAAGACAAAAGGTATTTCAATGAAGCTCTCCAGGTGTCACACTGAATCTGTGTCAATCCTGCACCCCACAGTTGAGATAAACCCAATTAAGGACACATGAAAAGAAGTTAATTAATAATTTTTGTCCCATTTCTCATTATTGTTATTATTATTTTATCTAATTATTTTTAGTATTTCCTGGTGTTGGTCAAGAATGTGTCATTGCAAATACTTTATGATCCATATTTACCTGCATAATTATAAAAAAGACTTGCATCTAGGTCCCACTGTCATAAGATGCTGACGCTACCAGGGTTGTAAAAAGTACTCAGAAATTATACCACAGTGAAAGTATGGATACTGAGTGAAATGTTTACTCAATTAAAAGTCCAAGCATCTAGCCAAAAACATACTTGAGTGAAAGTGAAAAAAATTTCACATTAAATTGTACATAATTATAAAAAAAATTAAAAAGTAATTAGCTAGAATGAAATTAAGAGAGGAGATTATGTGAGAGAGGATGTTGTTAAATTTGATTGGTTTGAAAGTCACCTTTTTATTGTCTGTGACATCATATTTCTCATGCAACCAGGTCATAAAATAATTTTACAATAACTAGATATTTGCTAAATGAGTTTTATGTGGCCTGCTGTATGTAACATGGCAATTTCCTAGTGGAGTGAACACTAGGGGCACTAAAACAACTACTTTTAACCCTTCACTCAAATCACAAGTAAAACAGCAATTTAAAAAACACTTTTCACTCTGTTTCTCACACAATGCAATCTTATCACATATAAACACTTTTACTATAGCCCATGACTCATTTTAACATTTGCAATACATAACCAACTCCATTTACCAGATTGTTTGAGTGTGATAAAATTGCACGGTAGCTCAGCTGATGGAGTGTTGCATATGCGATGCAAAGAAATGTGGTACAAGTCCTGAAGAGCATATGAATTGTGATGTCAGAGCACCTAACCCCTTCACACATAGAGAAAGATTTTTTTTAAAAATCTAAATTTTGAAGAAATTAGTAATGTTATTGGTTTTGTGAATTGTTTGCTGAGGTTTGCTACCAAACCTTGCTGTTGAGCAGATGGATGAATTAAATAAAATTCATAAATATTATTTAGTCAGATTCTATTATTTTTATTATCATTATTATCCTCATTATCATTGCTGGTTTTATAGTTGTTATTTTTATAATGAATAGTTGCCTAACAACAACAAAAACAACAATAATAATTCAGCAAATAGGGAGTAGAAATTCTATGATTGAAATATGGAGGCAAGTGTAGAAATAAAGACATGTACACATTTAATCTTCCCGGCAGGGAAGCTCAGCAAGTAAGACGCTGACTACCACACCTGGACTCGCATGTTCGAATCCAGGGCATGCTGAGTGACTCCAGTCAGGCTTCCTAAGCAACCAACTGGCCTGGTTGCTAGGGTGGGTAAAGTCTCATTGATAAAACCTTCTTGTGTCACTATAATGTGGTTCTCGCTCTCGGTGGGGTGTGCGGTGAGATGTGTGTGGATGCCGCGGAGAATAGCTTGAAGCCTCCACACATGCTACGTCTCCGCGGTAATGCGCTCAACAAGCCACGTGATAAGATGCACAGATTGACTGTCTCAGATGCGGAGGCAACTGAGTCACTGCACCACCATGACGACTTAGAGCACATTGAGAATTGGGCATTCCAAATTAGGGGAGAATAAAAAAAAATATTGTGTTAATACCACAAACTGTTCAGTGAAAAATTGAGGCTATGGGGAATACCAATAATGCCTTGAGCTTGTCAACCGGTGAGGGAGTATTCATAACAGAATTCTTGATTTTGTCCTTGGGCCTGGGTTAAGATTAGTCCTGCCCGTGTAGCCTTTTCTGGGCAGGGCTGATGGAACCTATTAGATCTTGTGTTCCTGAATGGGGGTGGGAGGAAGTCTCTCTAAGACCTTTAGGCTGGCCACTGTGCAAGACAAATTTATCTTAGCCTGTGCCTCAGAGGTGTTCCTCTCCTCACCCCAGCCTGAGGACGTTGATACTCTCTCACCGGAGGTGGGCACCCTGACCTTTCCCTCCATGACTAAGAGGAGGAGAAGGAAGCAGAGTAAGGCACCCGAGCCCCCCACTGAACGGCAGGAGGCAGCCCAGCCAGATAACTCCCCTGCTGCTGCCCCATCGGATCCAGTCCTGTCCCCTGCAGCTGCCCAGTCTGTTCAGCCCCCAGAGGGTACAACTCACCCAATCCAGTACCCAGCAGACGCTGCCCCATCTGTCTCTGTCCTGTTCCCTGTGGGCAGCCGTTCCCGCTTCTGACCACCAGGAAGCAGCTTTCCTGGCCACGGAGGCCACCGCCCAGTCTGTCCAGTGTCCAGCGGCCATTGCCCTGTTGGACCCCACACCAGTGGTCACCACCCAGCCTGATCACTACCCTGCAGCAGCCCTGTCGGATCCAGACCTGTCCCCTACAACCGTTCTGTCTGTTCAGCACCCAGCGGGTCCCACTCAACCAGTACAGTACCCAGCAGTCGCTGCCCCATCTGATCCTTTCCTGTCCCCTGTGGCCACTCGGCCAGGCCCAGTCCTGTCCCCAGCGGCCATCAACCAGCCTGACCCAGTCCTGTCCCCAGCGACCATCAACCAGTCTGACCCAGTCCTGTCCCCAGCGGCTACCGACCATTCTGGCCTGCTATCTGCGGTCCTAACTCAGTCCGACCCAGTCCTGTCACAATCGGCCGTCGGGTAGGACTGTCACGACCTCGATCTGGAAGCCCTCTCCTTCCTGTTATTTGTCAGTGTGTTTGTCTCAGTTTTGTGTTTGAGCACATGGCTCTGTTTTTGTATTTGTCTGTCATGCGCTCTTCAGAACATGCCAGCTTGTCTCCCCTTGCCACGCCTCCTCGTTTAGTTCTTGTCATGTTGAATGTCTGCACCTCTCTCTCATGTGTCTTCCTCTATATATTGTGTTTGTCTAATTGTTTTGTGAAGTTGGTAAAGTTTGTAAGGTTAGGGAAGACTGTCAGTTGGTCTGTCAGTTCTGGTATACGTCCTGTTCCTGTTTTCGGTCGGTCCTCATTGTTATCTTTTTTCTTGTTTACATTAGTCTGTTTTCTCTCCCCTGTGAGGGTTTTATGTTCATCTTTGTTTCTTTTGTTTAATAAAGTTTTTGTGTTCACTCATTTCTGCGACTGGGTCATCATTCCTGCTAGCACACGTGGCAATAGGGGGATTTAAATATTTGTTATTAGGACTTCATTGAGGTTTTAGCTCTTTGGTAGTATTACTTATGCTATTTTGTTTCAAATATTTGTTTCTTGTAATATCACTGTTAGGGTGATTTGTGTCCACTTTGGTCAAGTTGGACCCTGTTGACTATCTCAGTTCTCTTTGTGCATATACAACCAAGGTGCAGGTGTCTATGCATTTCTGTGGAAAAATAAGTTTATTTAATGAATGACCTAGAATCAGTTTAAATCTTTTTTTATCTAAGCTGTGTAATTGTATAACTTAATTGTATTAGTCCATTCAATTAACATTACTAAGTAGACACAACAGCATTCAAATGAATATTCCAAGATCAGAACAAGTTAAGCTCAATCAACATCATTTATGGCATAATGTTGATTATCACAAAAAAATATTAAGACTCATTTTCTTTAAAAAAAAAAAAAGCAAAGAAATCAATGTTAGAGTGAGACTCTTACAACTGAGGTGAAAGGGGCCAATTTTAGAAGGGTTGAAAGGCAGACATGTGAAGCTTCTAATTTTATAAAAGCATTTACATTCATTCTTCTGTTAAAACTAATGTATTATTTGAGCTGTAAAGTTATTTAAATCGTCATTTTACAGTCGTTTTATGGTTTGTTGACATTACATCATCATAGCAATGAAGTTGTAAAATTGGCTATAACTTTAATCAGAAAAGGTTAGTGAGTGATTTTATCACAATAAAATCATGTGAACACTGTGAATATTGTTTACGTCTTGTGGCTATACTTTTGATACAGTGGATTGGCCACATTCACTTAATTTGTAAATACCTCACTGTAAAACAGATTTTTGCTTTGAGGAGGGGCAGTCCTAAATACATTTTTGTGGTAATCAACATTATGTCACAAATGTTGTTGAATGAGCATAACTTGTTTTGAACCTGGAATATTACGTTAAAGATCAAATCTTAGTTCAGTCATCTTGCATATAGTTACCATAAAATAAGTTAATTCTGTATGACCACTAAGTTAAGTGAACTTAATTACACAAACTTTGGAGATGCCATTACTCTGTTCAATTGAGGGAACAAATTTACTCATTCAATTGAGCAAAGTCAACTTATTAGGGTTTTCAGTGTGGTAGAGTTGTTTGACAATTTAAATAACTTTTTGCAGACATATTGTCTCGCTGTTGCCTGCGTTCAATTTAAAGAAAGAAAAGAAGGAACGCAGAATTTTGGTCACACCAATCATATTTTCAACATTCAATTGTTATTAATTCCATGACTTACTACATTAATATTTTAGTATAACAATTAATGGGCTGTACATACTGCTATACTAAGTGGAGTTCTTCTGTCTGCAGAAGTATGGTTTTCGTTTATCTTATTCTCTGCAGCCCTCATCAAAATATCACCCTGCAGGTCCATGGTCCCTGCAGACCCGCAACTGGACCACAACATCTGCACCAAACCTATTCCCTTTTCTCAGCCAATCACTCGATCAGTGAATGATGCCTGTTTTTCCTAAATTATTTCATAAGTGCTAACAGGCTCTCAGAGCACCCAGCTATTGTGTTCTGAAGAAAGATCGGTAAGGCCATAAATCTTAAAGGCAGGCATTGATTGGATGATCTCAAAAAGCATTGCATTTCAGTTATTGTGTTTAAACACAGATTTTAAAAGTTGAGTGAAAGGATGATATGCACTGTATACTTGACATAATGCAAAATGGTGTAATGAAGGAATAGGAATTTCTAAATAAAATATAGCAGAGGGTTTTTTTTTTTTTTTGCGCGTGTTTGTTCTAATCCAAGCACAGCGTGTGGTAAATGACTACAGATGTCTCTCTGTCGTATGTCAAATGTAATGGTAAACATGATGAATAATATGTCAGAGCCTGAAAACATCACATTTGATTTAACACGAGGACGTAGACATATTCTCATATGGTCATAAATGGCAATGATGCACACAGTTCTCTTTTAAGTTGCACGTCTTAAATTTTTGGTGCTGTCGTGCATATTAAATGCATAACCACAAATGATGTCACATCAGTAACAGTTAAAAAAAATATGTGTTGAACAGATGGCATTTGTAATATTGGCAGGGCCTGGAGAGCAATATTTTGTTTAGAATGATACAATGATACAATTTGACTCTATTAAAACTGCAATACAAATCTGTCCACAGCTTGTAGATTTTTCAAAGAAAATAAAGGTCTCTTTTCAGAGACAAGATGCCACTGAGAAACTCAATCAACTGCAAAGTTTGTATATGTAATAATTTTTTGGCTGTCAAATTGTAGTAAATGCAATAATCATGATGGAGCCAATGAATGCACTTAAATTACAGCCAGCTGTATTTACTTTATTATTGCCAATCTGAAAATGTGTTTCAAGGAACAGAGGGTCCTTTAGGGCTCGGAGCCACAGGGCTGTGAGCTAGTTGTGGGTACTTTGCAAATGTAGCCACGTCATAATAAAATCCACTCCAAAATGACTCTGCTTTTGGAGAGTATTTTACCTCAGTGCTTGAAAACACCCACAGTGTTTTAACCATAAACAGTTGATCGATTACGATAAAGCACAATATGCTTTTGTAGAGATTGGATGACTTTACTCTTCAACATTATGCAAATGAGACAATGGAAAATGTTTTTAAATACTGAAGCGAATCATGTTTTAGTATGTTCATTCCTCATTATCAGTAATTCAGATGAGAGTCTGTAAACCATATCATGACGCTTATGGGAGAAACACTCACAGCTGTGAAGCAAGACACCCATAATTTCCAAGGACCTCTCATGAGGTATAGAAATTATACTGTGATTAGGTAAGAAATGCATGACTTGATATTGTTCAGGGACACTGGGGAGCCACTCAAAGTGGTCTTTTTAAACACACCATACTAACGAGATTGGAACGATTAACAGTTTGTATGGCGACTGGACAACAACACAATAATATCACATTTACAGAGTGTAATGTTTCTGAGAAATAATGGATTTCTATGGTGATGCAATGAAAAATATACACAAAAGTCATTGCATAATTTGTAATTTTGGGGAATATATGGGAAGGGTTCAGTCTTAAACCTAAAAATGATGATTGCTAAAATTATAATCTAAGCATAGATCAGGATCTGGTCATCGTGGTCCCAACTGTTCTGCATGGATTTCAAAGTATCTAACAAACAAAACATCTACAGACCACTACTTTGAATTAAAGAAACTTAGAAAAGGATTTAAAGATGTATAATTTCTATTGCTTATAATTGCACACATATTTTGAAATACTTATCATATAACAGTTAATTCCGGTCCTTGAATCTGATTGGCTAAGCTGCGTTCCAAGAGTGCTGATATTTTTCACCATAGATATTAAAAGCACTGGGTCGCTACTATTTATCACAGCTGGAAATTTTGATCTCAGTTACTGACCCTGTTTCCATATATGCATTATACGCATTTTCACAAGTGGTCAGCGCAAAATACAGGTGGAATCGGCGTACAAAACATTTTGTGATCAGATCACTGAAACCACATACAGAGGTAGTCAAAATCACAGTAAAGCTGTGAAACGCAAACCACCCTAAATGCATTCCGGAATGCAACGAAGTACCATCCCTCACCTTTCAATCAAACGTTGCGCTAAAACAAAGGTTTAAACTTTGCTGGTTATGAATGGCTTTAAAAAGAAATAACCATCCCATAAGAAAATGTTAAAAAATAAATACATAAACAAGCACAAGAACTTCTTCAGTGGGTCTGATATTAACATGCAGGAATACAGATGACAAGCATCTGAGGCTCAGGTTCATTCTTAAATAATGGAGAATTCTGCTTGAAATTTGCATTTGTGCTTAGATAAAATGTCAGCTGCATGTGGGAGGAACAGTGCAGCATTTTTTAGCTTTCATTGTCTTATGACATTTTTTTGCAGTTTGTTTTCATGCAGTAACACTGTTGTAATCCTGACGTCTGCCTGATATTACCCCGATGTTTGCCTGTCAGTAGTTAATGTTAGTCAGACAATCTGAGCCATAGTCTGTTCCTGTTCCTGTTCCTGTTTCTGTTCCTAGTTTCTAGTTTATGTCCTGTTCCAGTATCTCCACCTTTGTTAATAAATCTGCACTTGGGTCCTACACTTCGCCTTCGTCTTTGCTTCAGATTGCTACAAATCGTGACAGAATACTCGACCAACAATGGACCCAGCAGCCCAGCAAGCGAACTACCAGCTTCTCGGCCTCAGACAAGAGGACCGCCCAATAGAGGCCCACGTCTGTGAGTTTCTGGAGCTGGCAAATTTATTGGACTTCCCGGAGTTTCCCTTGGTCGCTTTCTTCAGGAGCAATCTTAACAGTTCACTAAGGGAGCGGTTGCCACCAGCAACCCCTTGCTGGACGCTCCTTGACTTCGTTGAAGAGACCCTGAGGACGCTACATCTCCTCCCACAGTGGTCACCCCCCAGCCTTCCATAACTCGTTCCTCCACGCCTGCCACGGCCAAAGCGCTGCCAGCCTCGTCCGTCCCAGAACCAGCGTTGACAGCCCCGTCCGCCAGGAGGAGGAGGAGAAGAGGAAAGGCTTCCGCTCTCCAGTCTCCGCCTTCCAAGCCTCCGTTCCCAGAGCCAGAGCCAGCGCCTGTAGCCTCGACCATCTCAGAGCCAGAGCCAGCGCCTGTAGCCTCAACCATCTCAGAGCCAGAGCCAGCGCCTGTAGCCTCGACCATCTCAGAGCCAGAGCCAGTAGCCTCGACCGTCTCAGAGCCAGAGCCAGCGCCTGTAGCCTCGACCGTCTCAGAGCCAGAGCCAGCACCTCCCGAGCCACCCAGGGCTTCGCCTCCCGAGCCTCCCAGGGCTCCGCCTCCTGAGCCTCCCAGGGCTCCGCCTCTCGAGCCTCCCAGGGCTCTGCCTCCTGAGCCTCACAGGGCTCCACCCCTCTAGCCTCCCAGGGCTCCGCCTCCCGAGCCTCCCAGGGCTCTGCCTCCCGAGCCTCCCAGAGCTCCGCCTCTCGAGTCTCTCAGAGCCCCGCCTCTCGAGCCGCCCAGGGCTCTGCCTCTCGAGCCGCCCAGATCTCAATCCCCTGAGCCTTCCACGCCTCAGTCACCCGAGCCTTCCACGTCTCTGTCACCTGAGCCTTCCACGCCTCAGACACCTGTGCCTGCCACACTTCAGTCACCTGAGCCCTCCTCGCCTCAGTCACCTGAGCCTCCCACGGCTCCACCTCCTGAGCCTTCGACAGCTCCCAAGCCTTCCACGGCTCCACCTTCGGGACCTTCTACAGCTCTGCCTCCTGGGCCTTCCATAGCCCCATCTACCAAGGCTCTGCCACCTGAATCCTCCACGGCTCTGCCCCCAAAATCCTCCATGACTCCGCCTCCCTCGGCTTCGCCTACTACGGCCACGCCTCCTGAGCCTTCCCCGGCTCTGCCCTTGGAGTCCTCCGTGTCACCGCCTTCCACAGCATCGCCTTCTACGGCCACGCCTCAAGAGCCTACCACGCCTCCAGAGCCTTCCACTCCTCCAGAGCTTTCCACAGCTCCAGAGCTTTCCACGGCTCCTTCTTCTACGTCCACGCCTCCAGAGCCTTCCACAGCTCTGCCTCAGAAGTCCGCCATGTCTCCGCCTCTCACGGCTCTGCCTGCTCCGCCTCCCACGGCTCCGCCTCCGGACCCTTCCACGGCTCCACATCCGGACCCTTCCACGGCTCTGCCTCCGGACCCTTCCAAGCCTCCAGAGCCTTCCACGTCTCCGCCCCCAGAGTCCTCCTGGTCTCCGCCTTCCATGTCTCCGCCCCCAGAGCCTACCTGGGCTCCGCCTCCAGAGTCCTCCTGGTCTTCGCCTTCTACGGCTCCGCCCCCGTACCTTCCTTGGCTCCGCCTACAGAGCCTTCCGCGGCTCCGCCCGCTCCCCCTGAGACTCCTCCTATTCCTGACCCTGTCCTGTGGCCTCCTCCCAGGCCTCCGAACCCTGTCCTGCGGCCTCCTCCCAGGCCTTCTGATTCTGTCCTGTGGCCTTCCCCTAGGCCTTCTGACCCTGTCGCTGTCCTGTGGCCTTCTCCCTGGACTCCTGACCCTGTCCCTGTCCTGTGGCCTCCTCCCAGGCCTCCTGACCCTGTCCCAGTCCTGTGGCCTTCTCCCAGGCCTCCTGACCCTGTCCCTGTCCTGTGGCCTTCTCCCAGGCCTCCTGGCCCTGGCCCTGTCCTGTGGCCACCTCCCTGGCCTCCTGACCCGGTCCCTGCCCTGTGGCCGCCTCCCTGGCCCAGTCCCTGTCCTACGGCCGCCTCCCTGGCCTCCTGACCCAGTCCCTGTCCTACGGCCGCCTCCCTGGCCTCCTGACCCAGTCCCTATCCTACGACCACCTCCCAGGCCTCCCGACCCGTCACCTGTCCTGTGGTCTCCTCCCAGGCCTCCAGACCCTGTCCCTCCTGAGCCATTCCCTGTCCTGCGGCCACCTCCTAGGCCACCTGAACCTTTCCCTGTCCCAAGGCCGCTTCCCTGGCCCCCTGAACCTTTCCCTGTCCCGAGGCCGCCTCCCTGGCCTCCTGACCCTGTCCCTCCTGACCCGTCCCCTGTCCCGTGGCCGCCTCCCAGGCCTCCTGAACCTTTCCCTTCCCTGGAGCCGCTCCCAGGCCCCCTGAACCTGTCCTGCGGCCACCCCCTAGGCTCCCTGAACCTGTCCCTGTCCTGTGGCCTCCGCCTCGGCCTTCTGACCCAAAACCCGTCCGGTGTCCGCCTCCCCGACCTCCTGACCCAGCCCCCACCTCGTAGTCATCCCCTTGGTCTCCCTGGTCCCCGTGGCCTGCTTGTTTGCCCCTCGTGCCCTCCTTGGTCTGTCTGTCCACCCCGAGCTCCCCCCCCCCTCACTCCTGGGATGATTTGTTTTCTGTTTCTTTTTGTTTGTTGTTTTTTCTGTTTAGGAGCGTCTGGAATCCGCGCCTTTTAGGGGGGGTTCTGTTGTAATCCTGACGTCTGCCTGATATTACCCCGATGTTTTCCTGTCAGTAGTTAATGTTAGTCAGAGTATCTGAACCATAGTCTGTTCCTGTTCCTGTTCCGGTTCCTGTTTCTGTTCCTAGTTTCTAGTTTATGTCCTGTTCCAGTATCTCCACCTTTGTTAATAAATCTGCACTTGGGTCCTACACTTCGCCTTCGTCTTTGCTTCAGATTGCTACAAATCGTGACAAACACACTGACTGAGTGACTGATTAGATTAGATTAAACGTTTTTTGTCATTGTGCAGAGTACAGGTACAGAGTCAATAAAATGCAGTTAGCATCTAACCAGAAGTGCAAATAGCAATATGTATATAAATATGAGTATATACAATAAATATTTTTTATGGAGTGCAAAATTATGAGGTAGAGAAGCAGAGACCAGTTCAGTGCAAGTGTCTATGAATACAGTACAAGGTGCAAATGAAGAAGTATAAACACTAAAGGTGCATTGTACAGAATGAGGTATAATATATGTAAATATATTTAAAAGGCCGGTGACCATAACAGTGCAAGCGGCATCAAGAGGTAGAAATTATATGCAAAGAAATGTGCAAGGGAATGTGCAAAAAAATATGCAAGAACAACAGAACGCAACATTGTAAATGATGTATGTCATCATGTAATCAGAGACAATCCTTTCAATATCTGAACAGAAGTGGTCACAGGAGACGTTTTTGAGATGCATGGTAATACCAGGTGTAAACAGGAATGTGTCTGGGCTGACCCCTTGTGATCGGATTACTGAAAACACATCTTAATACCAGGTTGAAACAGAGCCACGAATTCGTTCAGCGATCGTTGCTGTAGATGGCATTTTTATGCCAGTAGGGGGTGACAAAAAATGTATTTTATGTTATGAAGGAATCACTGAATCATTTACCTTGTTTCCGTCTGGTATTATGATGCGTGATACGGTGATCCGATCACATGTGGTCTGCCTAAATACAGGTCTAAATGGGTCTAAAACATTTTGTGATCGGATCACAGAAACCACATATGAAAGTGGTTAAAAACGCATGTGGCCACATCACATCTGAGATGTAAATGCTAATCTGTTCTGTATGCGTCCCGGAGACAATGAAGCACCAACCCTCGCATGTCAATCAACCGCAGCAGTAAAAAAAAGTTTGCTGGTTACAAGGCTTTAAAATGTAATAAATTGTAATAATAATAGGAAAATTTTAAAAAGTGGATACATACACAATCACGTGAGCTTCACTGGTGTGTTTGATATCAACACAGATGACAAGCAAGAACACCCAGGGGCGGGTTTGTGATTTCTGAGGCCAACCAAGTGATTTCCAACCAAGTCGGGGCCCCATTTCGAAAATGTTTGCTTAAAAAATTAAATAAATGTATTTTAAATCCTAATTTTACATTCAACCTATCAACTATTGAAGCCAAGTACATTCAAAATGTATAATACAATCTAGTTACAGATAATTAATGCATTTTTTCAGTTTTTCCACAATACCAGTAACATTTTGTTATTCAGTTGTTATTTATTAATATTATAACCCAACAATTATTTATTGCTGTCCAGTTTGCCATTTATAATATGATACAGGATTATTATTACAGAGGATTTGTTGTATACAATAGTCATATATTCCTGTCTTTTATTTACATTCACCTGGAGTTTATATTCTGATGCTGAGGCTGTATTTTATGTAAGCATCGTTCGTAACTAACAATCATTACTGGGGTCATTACTGTTTATCAAGCTGAAACTTTGCCTGTTGCAGAACAATCTGGAATAATGTTAAACATTGTAACAGTCCCCTCTTTGTAACCTGAACTTGTTCAGAATGTTAAATCTTTGTGACACAAATGCCCTATAAAAACAACAACAATCTAGACACCGTGCAACGACTGAAACAGACCGCAGGTGTCTCAGCATGCATTTTTGTAACCTGAAGCTCTTATTAACTTGACATAGTGTCTAAAAATGTGCCAGTCCTTCGTGAGACACTGGAGAAACGGCGAGACGCGGTGCAGCAGGTATAGATGTTCGTCCAGCGCGTGTTTACACAGGATAACAATGGAAAACCAGAGCAGACGCAAGCAATAAATCGTTCGGTGTGAACGGCCCCTAACTCATCCGTATCTGTGCGTGAGAGCGCGTGCGCGAATCAAGTTCGGATGGCCTAAATGTGGGTGTGGGTCGCGTGATATGAGCGCGAAGCGATCATCTGTTTTCCGCAACTGCTTTCGGGTCCTTGAATAACGTTTAACGTGCGAGGAAGTTCAGCTGGTGGACTTTCTGGTGCCCCCCTAGGGGAGTTGGTGCCCTACGCAGACTGCGTATTCTACTTATAGGGAGCGGCGGTATTCTTATGACATTACCAGTGGTAACTTCCTATTTTCTTTTCGTTTTCTCACCATACTTTGATTTTTCTTATTTCGAATTAGAGGCCATAAATTAATAAATAAATAATAAAATAAACTGTGGTGTTGGCAGTGCAGGAAGTAGAAATACAACAGGCACGTGAGAAGCTTCACTCTGTGGGCACCCAAAGGTATTTTACTGTATCTAAATACACAGGAAAAAAATACAGGTCAATAATACAGTGTTACACAAATAAAATATGTGTAATTTAAATCTGTATTTCTTCCACTCCAACTGACAAAAATAATTATCTTCTGGAAATTATCTTAAATGTTTGTTATTGTTACATTTAAATCTCTCTCACACACACACACACACACGCACGCACACACACACACAAATGCAGAATAAAACATTTCCACCATTGAAAACATCCAGTCTCCGCACAAAGGTAAATAGCCAGTTTTTATGAAGTGTTCTCCTTTCTCTAGTGTCACACTGATTATACAAGAACCACACAATCGCAGAGGAAATTGGAGAGTGTAAACACTGGCAGAGAAGTGCTCAGAGCTGTCAAACACATCTGTGTGATTGAGCACAACCTTGTGCTATAGAGTAAACATGGGAAAAGTCATGGGTACGTCAATGTAGTGGGAACCATGGCAAACTCTAGAGGACTGTTGGGAGAGATTGAGTGAAACATAGTGCTCCGGACAGATCATATAGCAGCAGAGGAAGTTAATGACTAATGGTCTAGTTTTTTTTTTTCCTTTCTGAAGGAAAATAATATGGCTATAATAATTTCCTGATGGCAGGGTGGGATAGGAAATGGATTCTTCATAACGTTGTATCTCATTTTCTTACTAATGTCAAAGCTTTCCTCCCTAAACTGATGATATCACTACTTCAATAATTGTTCAGTGTTTATATAGGACATTGTGTAGCTGCATATATTTGCATTAATTGTGTTGAATAATGTGATTTGTGTTTAGAAAAGAGATTCAAGAATGTGATGGAAAACTAATCATGACATACTGTATTGCAGAGCGGCTTTGCTTGGTAAAAGGCAAATTTCCCAATCTTAATAGTCAGAAACATTTTTTGTATATTATGCATAGCATAAAACCTATGTAATGTTTGCACAACATCATGAAAAAAGAGCAGCAAGACAAGGAATTCCCATGTTTTAGCACATGCTTGTTCAAAACTGTAACCCACCTGTGAACTACAAAAGACAACCCTCATTAATTGCATTTTTTATTTGCCCTGTAGCCAGGAGTCAGCGCTCTCAGTATGGCCAATATCCAAACTGCCCAGCTGGGAATGAAAACGGGAAGTCAATGCCTATAATCCAGATGTCTAATCAATTATTCCATGCGACTCATGCCTTGTTCTGAAGGCATTCGTATAAACCGGAGTACTCTGAAATCAAACTGAGAAACGAAACCAATTCGAATTCAGTATTTAGTTTAAATTATCATGAATGTTGCTCTCATGTGCACGTTCATGAAAGTGCACGAGAGCAGCGGTTCACAGGGCCCGTAACCGCAAGATGGGCTATTCAAACGTGAACTCTTTGTTTTGCTTCAGCCAAACCACCAGTGATATTAACAATAGAGAACACAACACAGCTGCACACAAACCAGAGAAACAAACTTAAAAAACATGTCTGAAAAATTTGAAGTCGAAGAGGAGAATTCAGAAATCAAACTGAGATGTAGGAGGCTGAGGCATTTATAGTCAGTCACACTGTGTCCTAACCAGACCTTTTTTTCCCAGACATGTCCTCTTTTTTTGGACCTGAAAAAGCATTTGGCCAGAATTTCAAAATTCGCTAAAAATGTCTGGGATTGGGGGCCTGGGTAGCTCAGCAAGTATTGACACTAACTACCAACCCTGGAGTCTTGAGTTTGAATCCAGGGTGTGCTGAGTGACTCCAGCCAGGTCTCCTAAGCAACCAAATTGGCCCGGTAGCTGAGGAGGGTAGAGTCACTTGGGGGTAACCTCCTCATGGTCGCGATTAGGGGTTCTCGCTCTCAATGGGGCATGTGGTAAGTTGTGCGTAGATCGTGGAGAGTAGCATGAGCTTCACATGCTGGGATTCTCCACAGTGTCATGCACAGCGAGCCATGTGATAAGATGTGCATATTGACTGTCTCAGAAGTGGAGGCAACTGAGACTTGTCCTCTGCCACCCGGATTAAGGTGAGCAACCGTGCCACCATGAGGACCTACTAAGTAGTGGGAATTGGGGATTCCAAATTGGGAGAAAAGGGGATAAAATAAATAATAAAAAAATGTCTGGGATTTTCATATTGATGTGCTCTCTACAGTTAGGGCTATCATAAACTGTGTGTATTTGATACTGCACATCTGTTTTCACGTGACTATTCTGGCTGAGAGAGGCAGAGCGTGCATTCTTTCAAAAAAAAAAAGTCACACATTGTTATTTTACAATAAAATTACAGTGAAAAAATAATTAATTTACATTTTTGATTAAATTATCACTTTGACGTTTATATAAGCAAAGTACTTACATACACCTTAGCCAAATACATATAAACTCGGTTTTTCACAATTACTGACATTTTATCATAGAAAACATTCCCTTTCTCAGGTCAGTTAGGATCAATATTTTATTTTAAGAATGTGAAATGTGAAAAAATGTGAAATATCAGAATAATAGTAGAGAGAATTATTTATTAACATTTATGTTTACATACATGGCTTCTTCCTTGCTAAGCAGCCTTTCAGGTTATGTCGATATAGGACTTGTTTTACTGTGGATATAGATACTTGTCTACCTGTTTCCTTCAGCATCTTCACAAAGTCCCTCGCTGTGAAAAGCAAACATTTTGTGTACTGCTGAAAAGTGGCTTTATTGTGTGCGACTGAAAAGTGCAACAATAAATGTCTGTGTTTTGTCAAGCCGGCCCCAGCTTCCTCCTTTCCATAATTGTTACAATCTCCTTCCTCAGAGGTATGATGGCTGCATGGTCCCATGGTGTTTATACATGTGGTTGGATGAACCAGACTTGTGGAGGTCCACAATTGTTTTCTGAGGTCTTTCTGAGTTTGAAGGTAGGCCTTAAAAGGCAGTTTCAGCCAGTTCTGTACACCTCCTATCAGAATCTAATTGGCTAATTGTCTAAAGTCTTGACATAATTTTCTGGAATTTTCCAAGCTGCTTAAAGGCACAGTTAACTTAGTGTATGTAAACTTCTGACCCCCTGGAATTGTTATATAGTAAATTAGAAGTGAAACAATCTGTCTGTTAAAAATTGTTGGAAAAATTACTTGTGTCATGCACAAAGCAGATGTCCTAAACAACTTGTCAAAACTATTTTGTTAATATTAAATCTGTGAAGTGGTTAAAAATAAGATTTAAGGACTTCAACTTATAAGTCTATGTAAACTTCTGACTGACACTATAAGATAGATAGATAGATAGACAGACAGAAAGATAGATATATGATAGGAAGAAAGAATGCATGAAAGAAAGCAAGCATAGAAGAAAGGAAGAAATAAAGATAGATAGAATAAAGATAGATATATAGATATTTTCTATAGAAAATAGAAAGGAAAGAAAGAAAAAAGGAAAGAATATTGAAAAAAGATAGACAGACAGACAGACAGATAGATAGATAGATAGATAGATAGATAGATAGATAGATAGATAGATAGATAGATAGATAGATAGATAGATAGATAGATATGAAGAAAGAATGAATGAAAAGTCAAATAAAGCGAGAAAGAAAAAAGTTAAAATAATATAAAGAAAAAATTTAGATAGATATGAAGGAAGAAAGAAAGAAAGAAAGAAAGAAAGAAAGAAAGAAAGAAAGAAAGAAAGAAAGAAAGAGCACGACTTGAAAGCGCTCTGTTTCGTCTCTGCTCGGTAAGTTTTCTTGTACTTCGTAAAACGTCGATTTGGACCCAGTTCTTGTAGACTGCAGAAAGTGGGCTTTGCTTCTTTAAGACTCCCCTGAAGTTTGAGATGTACACACGAGGGCTCGCGGCTTGGGTGGTCTCTCTACTTTGGTGAGCTGTTGCTAAGCAGCTAATAATAGTCGTGTTTGCTGAGTAATTTTTGCCCTTCTGGAACCAATCAGATCCCAGGAACCCCGGCCATCTGACAGCCCCGGAGGCGGGATTTCGAGTCGCTTTTTGCCACGCCCCTCCTCCTCTGTCTCCGTATGGAGAGAGTGGACTTTTTTCCACATCTATTGAATCTCTCAGAGATCGTCTTGTCGCGCGGCCTGAGGAGCGACCACATAGATCACAGAATGCTTCAGCCACCGCGAGATCGACGTTTCCAAAGTTTCCACTTCGCCTTCTGATATCGCAAACCCTTCAAGAAGACGGCGTGAAAGTGGGGGAATTGTTGGAGACCTCCAGATTCGCGAAATGTTGGAATGGAAGGCGCAGACTCTGACTCGCCGTCTCAAACAGGAGTATGAAGTGCTTCGCGGATCTGAGCTCAACGAGAGAGAAGCCTGGTTTTCCAATCGCTCGCGGGGAAGTACACTAGCGCGGATCACGATAAGTTCGGCGCAGACTTTGCAACATGGCCTCGGCTGTTAATGTCTCCTCCGAGCAGGAACACAGAGACCCCGGTCGGTCGAGGTTAACGCGGAGAAATAGGGGGGACTATCGGACCGCCGCAGCGGATTTGGAGTATTTGCAGCGGCCGAGTTATTGCGATGCCGCCTTTGCTTTGGAGCAGATAACAGAGGTGCGTTTAAGTTTGTCTCGTTTGTATTTGGACTTTGTTGGAAAAAAGTCTGAGAAAGTGTCCAACTTTTAGTATAGTCGCTAGGTAACGGGATAGCAACGGCACGGATGGGGGTGTCCTAGCGAAGCAACCTGTATCCCGCTCAAGGGATTCCCTATTGAGCATTGCATTTGCTATCCGTTATGTTCATCTGCAATTACAGCAATCAGAGTTTGTTCGTTTTTTTTAAGCCGACATATAACTGCCAGATGCAGAAGAGATGAATAACTAAGAGGTCTTTATTTTAGTTGGTGATGTAGCCCATTAGATAGAAGCACCCTAGACATTACAGCCGTAGTATCTGCATGGGGAGCAGATCTCGTCCCGTACAGCTCAGTCACAATCCATGTGGCTGCCCTCTTCCGTTCACAAATATTGTCGGAACTCCCTCTGTGATGGCTGCAGCACTTCCCAAATCACATCGCATCCCTCCAGCTATACCCCCCACGTGCATCTCCAATATTATTTTTCCTTGCATGGTGTTTTCCAGTTTCCCTATTACATTGTCCAACATATCTGTCACAGTCAGTTATATGTTTAATCTATTTGAGTTAATTTAGCTCCTTTGAGTTGCAATGCTCTTTAAAAGTCAAGAGAATAGTGCAAATACAGAGATTGGCACTGGCTGTTTCATGCATTTAAAATAATTGTTTTGAAAAAAAAAAAAAAAAAAAAAAACGAAATCTTGGCCATATAACAAGTGTCAATTTAGCTTATTAAATGTCTATTGGTCAAATGTAGTTAAAGGGCATTGATAGCTCATTAGTCTAGACTGGAGTTTAATCTTTGGTGTCTCTTGTCTTGTCATAGGGGAAGGCTACTGGGAGGAAAGCACCGCTGTGGCTGAGAGCAAAGTTTCAAAGACTTTTGTTTAACCTTGGCTGTTACATACAAAAGAACTGTGGAAAGTTTTTAGTTGTGGGCCTTTTAATTTTCGGAGCTTTTGCTGTTGGTTTAAGGGCAGCTAATCTGGAGACGGACGTGGAGAAACTCTGGGTAGAAGGTAAGAATCTTAATTTTCATATGCCTTTAAAGTTTTTCTTGTACATTTCCCCCACAAGTGTAATGTAGACCTGACTGAAGCGGTGGGTGGGGTGGGGGTCTGTCATGTAAGCTGGAGGAATTGTTTATTGTATGGAAGTCTGGCAGAATTCCAAATTAAACGTGAAAAGAATGCATATCGGTTGGAATTCGCCTCGCGCGCACTTTTGCATTTTGTTAATGGAGAGATTCGCTCGCGCGCGCCGAGTGTTTGTACGTTCGGTACCTCGCTGTGATTTGATTTCGAGAGCAATGCTAGTGTTTTAAAAGGGGATAGATTTGGTCAAAGCCGCCATTTTGTGAGTGAGTGTGTGTGTGTGTGTGTGTGTGTGTGTGTGTGCCTTCAGCAGTTGAATCTGATCCGTGCTGCTCAGAGAGAGGCTGTGTGTGGTCCTGTTTTGGACAGCTTTCAACTTTCCAAAAAGATTTGTCTCAGAGTTTCTGGAGGAAACGAGCGAACTACAGGCACAAACGTGCATTTAAATCCGACTCGAAAGGTCGTCTAAAAAAGTTTTTAAAAAGTTGCTTTATTTTATGAACAAGTCGATTGTGAGATGTTGGGGCCCGTAGTGTGGGTGGCGATTTTTTTTTAAAGGGGGAGGGGCAAACAGCCTTTATGCTTTGATCCACATTCTAGCAGTTTAAGAATATTTTACATGATCATAGATGATAGGAGGGCATTCCTTATAAATAACTCTACAGTGATTATTTTTTACATTAAGTTGTTTTAAATAAGTTGGCATTGCGTATCCTCTTTGGAGCATGTTATATATGGCAGTTGTACCAGGAATTATATGAAAGAATTTATCTGTTTTTCAGTTAGTAAGCACTGCATTTGAGATTAAACATTTACATGTTGTGAGTTTCTGAAATATACCAGCATGTGTGAAATTGGTCTATTTGACACAGTATACATCAGTGACTTGTTGCACTCACTTTTGCTTGCATGCTCTGGAATTTTGTTGAAATGTTTGTTCTACAGTCCTGGTACATTTTTATTAACATCTTATTAACAATGAGATAAGTACATAATCTCATTGGGTTTAGCCTGAAGTCTATGTTCCTTTTCTATTTTTCTTTACCAGCTTGCCATTTAGCAGAAACATTTTCATCCAAAGTCATTTAAATGACACTAGTTGTAGGAACAGTCCACATGGAAGTGCCTTGCTCAAAGCAATTATAGTTAAGTCGCAGGTGGAGGATCTCTGAGGCTGTGTACATATTCGGTCAACCTTACATGGGATTCTGCTTGAAACCTTTTGCAGTAGCATCCTAGGTCCTTAAACATCAGTCTACCCCTCAATTGGGGTGATATGTTTTGCAGTAATACTAAATTGAATAAGCATTCAATTAAAAAGAGTAATAATCTATAGATGTATGACTAAATGGTGTTTGACCCAACATTTAGCATTAAAAAAGGGATGTCCCGATACCACTTTTTCCACTTCCGTTCCGATATTGGAAATCTCAGTACTGGCCGATACCAATCCCAATCCGATACCAGTGTTGTTGTTTTTTGCATAATCAGTTTATAATCTCTTTACATTATTGTGTGGATCTAATCGGGTGTGCTCTTTAATATGTAAAGAAACACAAACCTCTAACTACACATTATATCAATATAAATTTGTAGCGTATTAAGAAACACTTTGTTATTAACTAGTATACTGGATAATGAAGCAGCAAAATTAACAGTAATTCCAGTATAAATCATCCGTAGAAATTTTGGCAAAAACTTTTTTTAACTTGTATCTGGACTTTAAAGGATTCAGATCTCTTTTTTTGTTCAGTTTAGTTGTAAGATATCAGCTCACTTTTCATTCACACAGTCACTTTTTGGAACCCTAAATATTATTATCATTTGTAAACAAATGATAAATAATAATAGTAATATATAGTAATATATCTCTATCGTGCACTTTTCGTCACTGCCGTCACAACACTCCCTGAGTTCTG
The DNA here is from genome assembly GCA_032164185.1 of Moxostoma hubbsi. Classification (NCBI taxonomy): domain Eukaryota; kingdom Metazoa; phylum Chordata; class Actinopteri; order Cypriniformes; family Catostomidae; genus Moxostoma; species Moxostoma hubbsi. Next base: position 23,634,806 of record JAVLUX010000018.1, read on the forward strand.
ATTACACGCAACTGCAAATCATTAGTGGCTAATCAAAGACTGCATAAATACCTCGCTTTCACACACACACACACACACACACACACACACACACACACACACACACACACACACACACACACGCTCTTTGCCTGTTCTCATCAATAGTATCTCTGAGACTCCAGAATTTCTACTATGTGAAACATACCTGTTTCTTCATTATTGCCTGCAAGTATCATAAAATTGTTTTGAGTTATCTCTTTCATCGTGTCTATACACTGTCTGGATATTACTTACCTGCTGTTTGCCACTCTGCTCAACTGGATTTTCTCACAATGTTTACATCACTGTTTCAATCCTCTGCTCAATAAACCCTGCTACTGAGTTTATATCTCTGCCTCTGTGAGTCTCTCCTTGACAGCTTTAACTTTAAAACCTCACGCTTTTTATTCACAGTTTAATTTGCTTCTTATTTAAATTCTGGTAAAGTGCACCTTCGGTGCCATTCTAAGTCCATATTATAAGTGAACCGAACTATTGAGCATCTACATCTGAGATGTTGTTCATTTGTAGCGTTCAAATATAAAGCGTGAAGGCTAAAAATAGCTGCGGGTGTGTGAGTAAACAGAGAAGCGCCATTCACTAACGCGTTGCAGCTGCACGTGCATTTTATATGTTTACCGGTACTTATTAAACACAGCCTATTGCGATTCACAGAGCTATCGCACGTCTTCAAGTGGCTTTGAATAAAATGCACAAGTCATATGAACTGCTTTAATGGCGTTTTAACAGTTCTTTTGTCATTTTTTGAGCTTGACAGTAACGAACATGACTAACACACAGTATCAGATTTGGATCGGGCTTGTTGGACCGATACCCAATCCGTCTAAAAACGTCAGTATCGAAACCGATACCAATCCAAGTATCGGATCGGGACATCCCTAATTAAAGATATTTGATTCTGCATTAATCAGAACTATATCTAATAGATTAATGTATAATAACAATGGTACAAACATGTTGTTACACAACATAATGTCCTATATGACACAAACAAGTTATCGTCAGCCACATTCTCAAATCCTGTAGCATTTGTGCGCTATTTATTGATTGTTGACCATTTTGATGGTTCTCCACAGATTTACAATGGATTTCAGATGATCCTTAAGGTTACCAGTACATCCTCTCCATTTCAATTCAAAAGTAATGTTTAATGTGACAGGTAGCACATTAAATTTTTCATTATTATCAAATGTGAGCCCTATTAAACACAATTTGCAAGACCACAGCTTTATCTTGGTATATTTCCTTTCCAAGAAGTGCAGGAGGTTTGCAGATGAAGTATGACAGTCAGTTGCTGGACACACACTCACACCTCAGTCGTTCCCATGTTGAGGCACATGACAGCTTCCAGATTCAGTAACATTGAGATATGTTTGTTTAGATTAAACTCCACAGCTGAGAGATAGATTAGTTCTGGCTGGCCAGGTTTTGCACTGGGAGATGTCAGCCCAACGTCCATTAGGATGCATGTTTATGTTTCATTTGGAACAGTCGTATGCTAGCGACCTCCAAATGAACCTTCAACGAAGCTGTGTCTCTTCCTTTCCCTTAAGTTCGGCTTGAATGGGATTCAGTGTGATCTCATGTTGGCTTTCATCACTTGCAATTGAGGACTGTGCGGTCCAACCATTATAATTTGTTTGGTTGCTCTACAGATTTTTAGTGTTCCACAATTGGTGTAGATAATGGTGTCATAGTTTGTAGAGTCACTGGCTATTTCCACTCACTGATCTGAATGTAGCTTTGACTTTTTTTGGACACTATGTTAAATTGCTAATGATGTTTTGAGTTGTGGAGCATGGTGGACCTCTCAGACTAGGAGAGGAAAGGCAGAAAATTGAAGAATTTCTAAGTTATAAGCTATTATTAGTACACTGCATACAGTTGCATACTCTATTATTTAGTTGAACTGCCTTTAGCTTTGATTATGGCGCACATTCATCGTGGCATTGTTTCGACAACCAAGTCACAACATAAATTTCCATCCAGATTTGCATTAATATTTGGCTGAGATCATGTATTGATGATGGGAGAGTCGAACCACTCTGTAAAGTCTTCTCCAGCACATCCCAAAGACTTTCAATGGAATACAGATGTGAAAATTATTCCTCATGAACCCTGAACCACTCTTTCACAGTTTTAGCCTGATGAATCTTGGCATTGTCATCCTGGAATATGCCCGTGCCGTCAGGGACGAAAAAATCCATTGAAGGGATAACTGGGTCATTCAGTACATTCATTGTATTGCCGCATAACATTGTTGAGCCTAGACCTGACCAATTGAAGCAAACCCAGCTCATAATATTGCCTCAAGAGACTTGTACAGTGGGCACTATACATGACGGGTGCATCGCTTCATGTGCTACCCGTCTTACCCTGATGTGCCCATCGCTTTGGAATAGGGTAAATATGGACTCAACCTTTTTCCATTGCTCCACAGTCCAATCTTTATGCTCCCAAGCAAATTGAAGTCGGCTTTTCCAATTAGCCTCACTAACAAAAACAAATTTTTTTTTACGATTTGACTTCAGTTTTGGTAATACAGTTAATACTGCCTAAAGAAAAGAAAATAAACCTCAATTTTAGGTTCACGTGTCTTGTATAACTTTATGATTTAATCACTTTCATATTTGTTTTGTAATACAACGGTATATATATTTCTGAACCTGCGTTGCGTTCACAATGCATGCTAACCTCCTGAGATGATCGGAGATAATTTGCAGCATTCACATAGATGACATTATTCTTGCAAACAGTTTTCAGATGAATGAAACAGAGAAAAAACAGTAAAAACTCTTTACATGTGCTTGCTCCATGAGACACCCTCATGAACATGAGCTCCATGAGCACGCCTCTGAACAAACAGCAAATCAGACACAAGAATTGAATCCTTTTCTTTTGTCTGTTTTTAAAAATATAATACATTTGTTTCTTCAAGTGCATGTCTTTGTGACTAACAGCATTTCTTGTTATGTGTCACTCTGAGACATCTTATAAGTTGCCCGCCTGTAGATGAGCAAAATTACCCGTGCATTAAATACATTTGGATGAGGAGCTTGCGAACTGAGTTCAGCCTTGTCACATTTTGCAGTTAGCGTGTGCTAGTTTCACACCCTGGCCACTGTTGAATAAATTTGGCGGCTTCCCGGATCCATGGTTTTGCCATTTCCCATTTTCAGTGTCACAATCGGCATCGGGATCTTTTTAAGACATCGTTGATATCCGGTAACATCGTCCTATCGCCCAGCCCTAGACTTCAAGATCATTTAAAAGATCATTCAAGACTTTTTACCACATTTCTTCTGCGACGCTGACAGTTCACCACTATCCTTCCGTGTTTTAATAATTCGTTTGACATTTCTAAAATCACTGGAATTGGGTTAAGAAATCTCCTTAGTTGTTTTCTTTGCTTGATGCCGGACAATAATTTTTTAAATAAAATATAATTTTTATATATATTTTATTATATTTTTATTAACTCTGCTCTGATTGCGCTGATTAAACCTACAAAGCCTTACTTGTCTTTAAGCAAAACCTTTGAGATTCTTTTTCATAATTTCATCACTCCACATTAGGGCTGCACGTTTTCAAGTTTTTCATTAACCGTTAACCGAGGCCCTTAACGGTTAATACTCGGTTAACCATAGTGTGCGCCAGGGATGGAAATTAACTTTTTTGTCCACCGGCCACTGTGGATTTCAAAATCTACCAGCCACTCAATGTTTTTACCAGCCACTTTCTTGTTTTTAACCGACAATGTGTAACTGCATGTTTAAATTAATACTACAAGATCTACAATACTTAAGCCGTTTATTTAATGAAATAAAATATGAAATAAAAATAAAATATTTAATGAAATACTGGCATTTTCTCTTTCTCTCTTATAGCCTACACACACAATCCATGAACTGATATTCATTTCAGTTCGCATACGAGGAAAACACAATGTTACGGACGTGAGCGCTCTGAAAGCGGCACTGAAAGATGCTTTAAAACTTCCACAGAGACATCAAACAGAAAGCACAAAACCTTTCTTTAAAGTGAATTTCGTTTTGTATTAATTGTGTCTTAATTTTAATCAATGTTTCATCAACCAATTGCCTGGATTTAATAAATAAGAATTAAATATAGCAGACGATATAATCACGAAGCGCGGAGGCGCCGGCGCGTGAACTGGAGCTCGTCTCATAAATGAACCGAAACTCAGTGTATAAGGTAGCCTTGCCTCACAAATAATTCAAAACTAAAGAAAACAGACACAGACTGCTCTCTGCTTATGTAATCCGTAAGAAATGTGCCCGGGTGTTGGCTGTTGAGATGGTACAACAACGAGGTTGTACTTGAAGTATATCTAAGCACTGCATTGCAATACTTGCATTTTGCCCCATCATTCTCGATTTTAAAGTGCTCCCACGCTGTGCTTTTCTTTGCCCGCTTCATATTAGAAAACTGGTCAAGACTACTTCTTGTGGACATTACAAATGTCTGGGAGCGCTCTGGCAGTCTCTGGTGGTGCAAAAATGTATTACAACTAAATTCAATGCACGCCATTGACGCCACTTAACCGAGCAAAATGTTTCACTCGGTTACGCAATTTTTAACGGTTAATCGGTTAACCATGGACACCCCTACTCCACATTAAGAGTAAGAGTGAGTCTCCTCCTCTTTGTCACTGCATGTTATTAGCACAGCGTTTATGATCCAGGAACATTTGCCATTACACGATAGTTTAAAGTGAAAATGGAGCGTTTTGCGTTCACCACGCAGTTTATACTTGTTCATTTATATTTTGTGGGAGTTTGGCACGAGCCTCTGCTGACAACATATGCATGAGTGCGCTTCACACGCGCTCTTCAGGACAGGAGCTGGTTGACCTCCGCGGTGCGGCTAAGTGATGCTTGGACTCAGAGTTTAACTGAATAACACACAAATGTGCCGTTCATAGCATTTATACTGTATATTCGCTTATAATTCCCTTATTTGGGTATTACAATTTAATTGGAATTTGAATGGCCAATAATCGTGGTTAGATTAAATAACCGCAATCAGATGGTTGTTTAATAATCATGACAGGCCAAACTGGTACAAACTCTTTAAGGAAACCTGGCATTTCTGTAAAGAGCATCTTTAAATTGGCGCATGTTAACGAGAGAGAACTTGAATGGCTTTATCTCATTTGTGCCATGCACGATTCATATTAAATGTAAATTTGTTTTGCATGTTTGATCAACAACTGTCTGTAAAGAACAGTCAGGTTTTGTTTATTTTTTTCTGTATTGTTTTTCAAGTTATTTTTATATGTTTAAAATGCTGCATTAATACCCTTAATACAACTGAAGGGTGTTAAAAGAGAGATTATTCATTGACAAATCGGTTGTGCGGATCTCGTCTTTGGAAACACACAGAACAACTTTTACTCTCAACACACAGTAAAAGGATCTCGCTGCTGAATACTCCTACTATACTACACAATTAAATTACTGGTGAGTGAAATCTAACCAGCCAGCTGCCAAATGTATACATTTTTAGTCGTATAGCATGAAATTTGGTTGCAAATGCGAGTGATTTCCTCTCATTGTAGTAGAGGGTTGCGCTTAAAGGTAAAGATCGATCTTGAGATTTAAGAATTGATATTGAGATCGTTCAGATGAAGATTGCGATACTTTGGGAAATCTCTAATACAGGCTTTACAAAAATACAGGCTCAAATTTTAAGAAAATACCAGCAATGGCCGAATTGATTAAATCAGTTTCATGTAAACAATTGCCTTCCTGTATGTCTTTCCCTGCTGGTCCCTTTTGAGAGGGACCCGCTTTAGTAGTGAAATCATTGAGATATCATGGTTTGGGTTGTCCCGTTCTCTGTCGTGGGGGTCGGAGAGGTAGCAAGAGGCTCGGGGCCACAAGGCTGTGTCCCTTAGGACCTGAGGTCATCGAGTGGAGACTCCGCTATTTAAAAGCTCATCTGATACCTGTGACATGACCCGGGTGCAGAGTGAGGGGTTCCAGCTATGGCCAAGGTTGATGAGAGAGGGTCTACAAAGCAGCACAACTTGCCCTCCTCTGGAAAGTTTAACAGTATTTAATGATTAATTTCACCAGCAAAATGCTTCATATACCCAGCAGGGGGCAGTGTGAATTTATTAGATCTCATTAATCAAAATAAAATAGGCCTACAGTAAATCTGATAGCTGGATATTATGGAAGAGACAGAAATTGGGTTAATTTAATTGTTGTAGTTGCTGTGTGTGTTTAGTGCAATTATTGTTTTATGAAAAGCCTTTTCAGATATTTTAACTGAAGTGTTTTTCATTGAGGTTTTGAGCTCAAATAGTGACTTACACTAAAGTATATTGGACTTTTTTTTGTCAAAGTGGAGGAATGTTTAATCTGCAGTGCATATTAGGGAAAGATCCTCTTTTAATATAAAGGAAGGGGTTTAAGAATGTGTCTTCACCTTGTTTTGATGTTCTTGGGAAGGCTTGGTCACACATGGCTGAACTGTAAGGGATGTATGTAGAGCCCTAAGGGCTTTAGGTCTTTAGCTGGTTTGAAGTTTGAGTGAACTAGGCTGCTGACATTTGGAGAAGGGCTCTGTGTGCCCTCCCTCAGGAGTCACCTTAATCCTTAGCCAACCCTTTGGCCATAAACATACTTTACGCAAGTTAACGAGTGTAGACCAAGCGTTTTTTAGAGTTACCTTTAAAAGTTTGTGCCATAGATCTGGTTATTAACTGGTTATAACTAAGTTATTTTTCAGTTAAGTTGATATATGTATATTTTAAAGCAGAAGTATGTAACTTTTTCTGTGTTAAAATACTTTCTCCTATCCCAGCTTAATATGCGAAGACTAACTATTAACTATTGGTAAGCCATTCATAGGTTAATTTTCTCAAAAATTGTAAGCACTGTGTTTCTGTGGCACTATGATAATGGCTCTGTTTGTTTTGAGCAACCTGCTTAAACCTGACAACAACGCTACTCAACCAATAGCGTGAGATGGGACAGGACTATTTTTCTTTGTTTGAGCAACAGCAGACAAGGGGTATATTCAGAAAGCTTAAGTTTATTTTTGCAATACCGTTTGGTGGGGCTAGTGGTGCAGAAATTGCATACTTCAGCTTTAAATTACTTGATCAGCAATATTTTCTTGAAACTGTCATGACTTGAAAAAGAAAAATCACCAAAGACACAATAATGTCAGCTATAGCATCCCTTGCGGCAAACATTGAGAATGCAAAGCATACTTGTGTTGCTTTAGGATTTGCAGTCTTACAGATTTCGGAATGGTTCGATGCATGAAATCGAGCTTACATAGCTACATATATTGGCATTGAATGGTTTGGGTAAATTTACAAATTCTGTTTGTCTAACTAATTATGTAACTTGAATAACTGTGAAGGCTTTAAGTAGCTAGATTTTTACATTTTCTAAAAAGAAAAATTAGTGGTGGCGGCCTGGGTAGCTTAGCGAGTAAAGCCGCTGACCACCAACCCTGGAGTCTCGAGTTCGAATCTAGAACGTACTGAATGACTCTAGCCAGGTCTCCTAAGCAACCAAATTGGCCCAGTTGCTAGGGAGGGCAGAGTCACGCATTTGTGCGTGGATGAGAGAATAGTGTGAAGCCTCCACGCGCTATGTCTCCGTGGTAGCGCGCTGAACAAGACACGTGATAAAATGTGCAGATTGACGATATGCTACTGAGATTCGTCACCCGGATTGAGGCTAGTCACTATGCCACCATGAGATGAAAAAACGTGGCGTTGTGGGTGGCTGCCAGGGCTTTGCGATTCATTAAGTTGCAATGGTGTTCTTAGTGTTTTTTAGTGCTATGATGGGGGGGAGGAGGTCCCTGTTCCCAGTTCCCGAAATGTGTCTGGCCTGCCTTTTAATATTTCTGGGATTTTTTTTCCCTGTTTTATTAAAATGTGTGAGCTGCAATTTAGAACACAATACAAGTATGTGTTAACTCCAGGTTGCTCCATTGGGATTGTCCCTGTAATAAGTGCACTGTATGTCGCTTTGGATAAAAGCATCTGCCAAATGCATAAATGTAAATGTAAGTGTGCGTTGCATTCTCAACGTTGCCACAAGGGGCGCTGTACGAGACATTAGTGTGAACTGTCTGCTTCTACAGTGTTTTCGCTTAAAGCCAACTACTGTCATGGTGGAGCATCAGTTTAAAGAGAATATTGCTAAGCAAGTAAGGTACCGTCAGTATATTTATGTATAGAAACTTTCCTGAATAATAACACATCCATTTTAATGCCCTCTTAAGTACTGAGGTTTGTTATTGTCACAGTGACGCAAGAACACACCTTAAGGATGTGGAATCAGACTATGTCTTGGCAATGTGTTTGCCAAGCACTCGCATCTGCGTATGCGTATTTGCGTAAAGTATGTTTCTGGCTAAGCAGTAGTAATAGAAACTTGACTTAACAAGCACCACAAATTGTTGTTTTTAAGTATTGATACATAGACTGTTTATAAATCAAGATTTCTTCAGAGGCAACCAACACATGTAAAACTGACGCAAATGTGTGGAGGACTGATACAAATGCATCAACTCCCATCCACAACCAGCATCCTTGTATTCTGCATACCTCCACTTCATGTTATTAAAAAAACAGACACCAAAATGATGGAAAGGACTTTCTCTCTTCCAACCCACCCCCCCCCCCCCTCACTGCTTCTCACATTGACACACCCACCCCTCCTCCTCCTTCTTCACTTGGGAGTCCAGCCCTGGGATGCCAGATGTATTACAGAGTGAAGCGCAGCAATGTAAACAGTGAGTCCTGCCATGGATGCCGGGTGGTCTGGCCCTCCCCCTCTCCACCCTCCCTCCCTCTGCAGCTGAGGGGAGGAGGAGTTCAGCAAAAGAGATTGAGAGGGGGAGGGATGTGGAAGGAAGGAGCATAGAAGCTGTAGTGTTATATGTGTCTTGGCCAGAATGGCAGTTTTTCTACAATCTGGTGCTTTGGTTAATGCTTCAGACAGAAGGATCAAGATGTTAGGAAATACCTCGGTCAACACTTGCACTGTAGTTTCCATTCAGTTATTTTATAATGGTTTAGTAAACTTGAATAATTCTTTAGCTTGAGGGTAATTTAAACTTTAACATGTAGCCTTTTTAATTTGAAAATTACTGCATGTGAATGTAACAACCTTTTTGCAAAATTATATTACGTGGCTCCTTACAAGTATTGTGGCAGTTCCGTGGTGAAATGTCCACTGAGTGGTAAAATTAGTAAAATTTTCTCCCATAGAGAAGATGTTAAGGTTAATAGTTTATCGAGTATTAAATCAACAAAACTTTCCTACCAATCTTAAACTTTAATCTATCTGATAGTGTCAGAAAAGAAAATGTGACATGAAAAATACAATTACTGAATCGACCATGTTGTTTTTGTTGTGCTTCTGCGACTCTTTTGGCTCATGTGTCGACTTGCGTGCTCTTCGGAACTCGAAACCTCATATACTCGCTCCTATGCATTGCAAGTGCAATGCTTCATTAGTTAAGCTACTACGAAATTGGATTGTGCTCGAACAAGCTTGTAAATGTAGTTATTTATGTAATGCAAATGTTAAAATGTTACGAGTGAAACATTAGCATGTAATGAAATGTTAAAAAACCTTTTAAATCATGCTCTATTGTAAAAGTGTTTTGATGTCATAAGATAGCATTGTATGAGGAACAGGGTGAAAAATGTTTTATGAATGAATAATCTGCCCTTATACTCAAGATTATTCATTAAATATTCAAATAAAACTAGTTGTTTTAGCAACTAGTTGATAAGTACAACAAGTCGTGTAAAAATCAGTTTGCAAAAATTCACGTGATTTTATGAGACCAGGTTTAAGACATGCCTCGTAGCCTGCTTAACCTGCAATCTGCTTGCTGTTTGCTCTTATTTGTTTTATTGCTGAGCAAGTGGGTAATTTATCATTCTATTAAAGAATCTTTGGGTTAATATTTTTTTTCACACATGGATGCATTATAGATACACCAATCTGCCACAACATTAAAACCACCTGCCTAATATTGTTTAGGTCCCCCTCGTGACGCCATAACAGCGCCAACCCGCATCTCACAATAGCATTCTGAGATGCTGTTCTTCTCACCACAATTGTACAGAGTTGTTATCTGAGTTACTGTAGACTTTGTCAGTTCGAACCAGTCTGGCCATTCTCCGTTGACCTCTCTCATCAAGGCATTTCCGTCCACAGAACTGCCACTCACTGGATGTTTTTTTTTTTTGTCACCATTCTGAGTAAATTCTAGAATTTAGTAAATAGTAGTAAATTCTACTTTTGTGTGTGAAAATCCCAGAAGATCTGCAGTTACAGAAATACTCAAGCCAGCCTGTGAAATAATTGTAAAGATTCTTTATTAACTAGAAATCAGGAAAAGTGCCGGTGATAAATTATTTGAGTAGGTACACTCACAAAACCACCCTTGAGTATGCATCCACTCACATGCACACTTTTCCCTGTGCCTTTAGTTGCAGTGTGATCCAGTTCATGTACAATAGTTTTTTCTTAATGGGAAGGGACCTGAAAGAAGCCAGCAATGTGGAAAAATCTACCCATTCAGCCCCCTCTGAATGTACATCTCTAGATTGCAGTAAGCTGTATTTGTAGGCAGCGGACTGCTAAATACATCAATTTTTTCATGATGCAGATCTGGACAGGTGATTAGCATAATTAGAAGAGAACAGGCCATACATATGATAATGTGGTGTGGAGTAAATGGCAGCTGTGGTTAAGGATGCCACGATTATATGGTTTCACTATTAACCATGATTAAAAATCTCATGGTTAATTTAACTGCACGAATTTAGAATCCACGGTTAAAACTGTGAAATGCTTTATTTAGACGTGGCAAAACTAATATACATAATGTATAAATATATAACATAAAAGAGTTATTCATAAGATTTTGTAAGACCTAAATGTGAAAACTCTTGTGCCTGTGTGGGTACTGGAGCTGTTGCTATGGTTACAGATTGTGGCCGTGTGGTGCTTAGCCAGGTGCGCAGACTGATTGTGAATTTTCAATTCACGTGAATCTGGGGCTTAAACACACAAACAACAAAGTATAATTCGATCTACCAGACTCATATCCACCAACAAAGCGACTTAAATCAGCTGTTAGGGAGCATTTAATTGGCTGATTGAATACAACAGATGTAAATTACAGAAATCATAGAAAGAAACACATCTTACAAATGGGACAGGATGCTCCACTAGTCATCCAACAACAAACTAGTAAGTGTCATATTTTTAGCTGTGGTGATTTTAAAGTGATGAATTAAACGATGCTATTTTTTGTAATGTTTAAGTGTATTGACCACGCATGGTGCATTGCATGTATTTACTATCAGCGAGGAAACTTTGAAAAGTTGCATCTGGTTCCTCATTATTTAAAGCATCGCTTCTGTACAAATTAATTGTGTTGAACAATAAATGTAAATTTGTGAGCAATGTTCCCATAGTCCAAAGGTTTATGTGTTGTGGACAGTGTTTTTATAGAGTATGTTGCCGATTCTTTATGTTAGGGTGTCTGAGAGCGGATTTATTTAATAAAGTGTTGCAGAAGAAAAAAACTACTGGATGCCTTGAACTAGGCTTCATGTTGCGCACCCACAATAATCTTGCATTTATACACTTTTGAAGCACTTCGGTTACACTGAAACACATCATTGAGCTCGGGATTCTCATAAGCGGTGTCGTGCCCTAGATTGGAGCATCTCTTATTATACTGTATGCTAAATAATTGTAAAACCGGTTAACCGGGGCTTTTTTCTTTTCTTTTTTCTTCCAGACAGCAAGCTCACCGTCACACTGCGGCATCCCTAGCTGTGGTGTAAAATTTTGTGTCAGGGGTTGAACATGCTACTTTGGGGCATTGTGTTACAGCTGTGGGTCATGGACTCTCTCTCTCCCTTGCATTTCTGTCTGCCTCTATTTCACTTTCACTTGCCCTCCTCTCTCCCTCTTTCTCACTCTTCTGTGAAAGGAAGGGTGGCGCTTGGTTCAGGTCAGCATATGGGCAGCCATTAAAGGACTGACCGTGTGTGCAAGACATTCTCAGGATTTGTTACCTGTCTGATAGAATGGCTTAATGTATTAAAATTAGCTGAGAATGTAGAGAATGCAAAAAATTTTTTCAAGTCCTTGATTTCCTTTAGCACAGATGAATGGGATATAGTGATGTAAACATTTTGGAGGTAGCTGGCTGGTTTAGATGCAGATTCAGGGTACATTAAAATCAGTGCTCCATTGACAGGGTTGTTGATGTAGGCTGCAAAATGTGCTTTGAGTTGAGCAGAGCTGTGCAAGTGAGTTAATGCCACTTCGACCCTGTGCAGAAAATTCCGTTTGACCACAGGGGGTCTCTATGAGTTGGAGTCTAATCCAGCTAATCCCGCCCGCAACACAGTCATAAAAAGTGCCTCCCTGTGCCGGCATTGCCACACACAGCCCCTTCTTCCCCCTGCCCCTCCCCCCCCACCCCCCACCACACCTAAGAAAAAAAGTTAATCACCAGACGCCATACCATCCCATCATGGAGCAAAACCAGCAACCGTTCCTCTCGCCCCTCCAGCAGGTGGGCAGTTGGGGAGCTAGGGCTGGTGAGGAGTTATGTCATGATCTTGAAGGGGGTGGGTGCAGTGGTTTTGGTTTTGGCGGCAGTGATGGTGGTGGTGTGGGTGGGTGGGGCATTTCTTTTGTACAGAGCACCACACACCCCTCCGAAACAGGCCACTCAAAAGCCAGTCTGCAGCTGAATGGAGAGAATAGTAATGCTGTGCTTGAAAACGGGGGCCAATGGAAGAGCCCTACCAAGTGCAGCTCCCCCTGGTTGTGAAAGGGAGTTTCAAGGGTTAATGTTATGCAACAAACTGAATGCAGGCACCAACACACACTGACATGCACACCAGACTCCCTGACTGCCCCGTTGCACTCCTCACTGAGAGAAATGGTTCATTGACACTTAAGCATCCTCACATAACTGTGGACACATACCTTTGTTTTTACATTTAAAGTCATCTGCTGTCTAATGTAAGTAAATTATTGCAAGCAAAAGGGAAATGCTAATTTGTTTATAGGTGTGACAGCTACTGCTTTCTGTTTAATATTTGAGATATCAGTGTTTTGATATCTCATTTCCTTTTCAAGTCATCAAGTACACCAAGAATAAGCTGTTTTATTTTAGCTTATTTTAGGGAACTTGTCAACAGATAATTAGGCAGAGCCTGATAGTTCTTATTAATGTGGAGATCATTTCTAGATATTATTGACCCTGTTTCCACCTGGTATTAAGATGCGTTTCGGGTGATCCGATCACATGTGGTCAGCCTAAATACAGGTCTAAACTAGGTCTAAAACATTTTGTGATCATATCACAGAAACCACATACACGCTGATCCATCCTGTATGCATCCCGGCAGCAGTGAAGCACCACCCCTCACCTGCCAATCAACCGCTGTGGTAAAAAAAAGTTTACAAGTGGCTTTAAAAGGTAATAATCGTCCAAACGGACATTGTGAAAAAAACGGATTCATACACAATCATGAGAGCTTCACAGATCTTCTTTAGTTTGTTTGATATCAAAACAGATGAGAACCATGAACACCTGAAGCTCCTTTAATACAGGCAATTTACTAAAATAATGGATAAATCTTCTTGACATTTTGCGTTTGTGCTTAGATAAAATTTCAGCCGCATACAGCATACCTTTGATGCGCTTTAATATCATGCAGTGAAACACTGACAGAGTGAATGAATTATGTCGTCATGAAACAGAGACCCCCCCCTGCAAATCCGAACACAAGTTGCCACATTAGTCGCATTTAAGCAACCAGGTGTGAACGGTGATGTGTCTCACTTGACCACATGTGATCCGATCACCCGAGACACACCGTAATTCCAGGTGAAAACAGGTTCATTAAGTAGGGCTTGACCTCCTGATTCGATGTTACAACGATATTTAGTTGCTGATTTTATATATATTGCAATTCTTTAAGTACTGCGATTTGATGTTATATTTAGCTGTGTTAACCTCCTTTTTAGTAAGATTTTTTTTTTATTGAAGAGTATAGTTGTGTTTGACATTCTTTCACTCTTTAATACAGAAATTGCAAGTAAAAGATAGGGATGTACAAAACTACCAATTTTCATAATTGATTAGTCGATGTGTTGTCTGAGCTATTAGCTGACTAGGAAAGGAACCCGTGTATAATTTACTGCAAAAAATTATTAGAATTTTTTTTATTATTTCACATTTTTGTCTTGCTTGCCAGTAAAAATATCCAAACATTATTGAAACAAAATATATTTACTTGACTTGACAAGCAAAATGGCATAAGCTATTAAGTCTTGTGTTTAGAGAAATGCAACAAAATTAAGTGAACTTTATTTTTAATAAGTTTTTTTTTTAACCCATTGTAGTTTTTTTTTAAACCTTTCTATATTTAATTAGATGTTTCACAAAACAAGACTGTTATATCTTATGCCATTTTGCTTGTCAAGTAAATAGATATTTTAACGGGAAAACAAGACAAAACACTAATTAAGAATGTATTTTTTTACAGAGGCATAATGTCCATGTGACCAATCAGATGCATTTCATAGGGATATATGGATGCTAAGCGCAGCCCTTTAACAGGGTAACTAGTGGCTATGCAACAAATAAATAGGCTTGATAACTATAATGTCTTATCAAACAAAACGTTACAAAAAGTAAGAAACAAGAAAAGCTTCAATACAGAGCGGCATTAAAAAACACTTATGTGCATTCCGGATTCAGAATGACACACTTCAATGTAACCAGAGCTCTTGGAGTCACAGAGCTATCCTCGCTCCGCATTCAAAGTATAAAGCTGTTAGATTATAAATATTGCGGGGGCACAACATTTAGTTGAAAAATCTGCAGAACGACTCTGGAAAAATATTCTCCACTACACCTCAAAAATAAACCTGTGGATTCTGCATAATAACAGGAGCATTACCCACAGCAGTGTATTTGGCGTATTGCAGTAAACAAGTGGTGCTTTGGTGGCTGTAGCAGCGGTGTATTAAAGGACTACACGTAAAGATTTAAAGAGATGAAACTTCTTGGAAAACCTGTTTGTGTGAAACTGCACAAATATAGCTTCCTATACTGTCCATCCATCCATCAGATTACTATATAAAGCAAAATGTGTTATTTGTTTTAATTAAATTAAAACAATATTTTTCATCAGAGACCGTTTAAAAATCGTTTGTCTCAGGAATCACGATTTGTAACAGATTCAAACTGGCTCATAAGGGTCTACACTGTTTTAGCTGAATGTTTGTTGTGTATTTTTTATATGGTACCATTTTATGGTTTATAATTGAATAGCACATATTATTGCACAGCAGGGACTAAAAAAGGTTCAAGGAACGAAAACAAACTAAATTTGTGCAGAACGTAACCGAAAACCGGAACAAGTGATTTTCAATCACTTATACCAGTTATAACCAGTTAATTTTGTCCTGATAATTTTTTTAGGAAACTAAAGGCTAAATGGTTTATCACAGTGAATGTTTGGAACTACACCACTGCATGTTGCCCGAAAAATGAAATGTGCTTTGACCCTGAAGGTTGTTACACATTTCTTTGCGTAATTGTCCATTGTGGATGTCGCAATCTGTGAATGAAGACATTTTTAACAGCTATGTATAACATTATTAGAGGTAAAAAGTACTTTTCTCAGATGTTTCCAAGTCTTCACTAAATTATTGTCAGATATGATGCAATAATACAGATTTGATGCTGCCGGTATTTTGACTTAGAAGCAGCTCTGTAATAAAAATTATACTTGACTGTAAATTAACTGAATGCTTATGATTTCTATGCTTTCGCCTATTTTGGTGAGGCAAGTGGCTTATTTTGGGTTTGTTTTTCCAGTTTAGGTTGCATGTTTCTCTTGTGAGATCTGGCAACATTGCAATTTGTATTTCACCCACCCATTAGAGCAGAGTATTGTCACTTTAAAATGAATGTTATTAACCATTCTTTTGTTTTGTTCTAACCGGTAACCATTTGGAAAAGAGGCTGCAGAACCTTTGAACCGGAACGAAAAAATAGCTTTTTTACTCAGAACATTTAGTTTTTAGTCCCTGTTGCACAGTGTGGTCTAGAAGACTGTGTTTCACACCATTTCAGTGTTAATCTCCATCAAAAGGAATATATTTTAACCTTCCCTGGTTGATGTAATCAACAGACCTTTTCTCAAAAATCTGTTAGCACAGAATTAGATAATCATGCTGGCTTTTTAAAGACCTTAAAACACACCTGCAGTCATGTTTGAGTAAATTCAACTCTTGCTCATGTTCTCTCTCTCACACACATACAGACCCACATTTTCTTGTGGAGCAGGGGTGTTAATTTCACACCTGAGGCTAGGCCATTTGTGACCTCAGAACCTGTAAGTCTCTGGAGGGGTATAGAATTCTCCAGGGTTCAGGTCGTAATATGAGGTTTCCTGCGATATGGAACGCTTTCTCTGTAAAGTGACTGACATGCATTGTTGTGGCTCCATCCTGTTTCCTCTGTTGGTCTTGGCGTACATGAGAGGAGCCATTCATGCTTTGAAGGTTACTCAGTTCATGTTAATCTAGAGGAGAGACTTCTGATTGAAAGCTGACATTGGAGGTTGCTTCATCCCTACAACATTTTGGTGTTTCCAGGGCCTCTTAATCAGGAATATGCTAAGCTTGTTTGGGATGTTATCAACCTGGTCCCAATAATCATGTTGAAGGAAAGCTCACACTCACTTGAAGCTGTAATTAATGAGGGATATTATATGCATAAAACTAGATCATGTACTGTATGTTTTGGGCCGAGGAAAAAAGCAATCCATTGCCTTCTCTTAATGCTTTATATGTTTCCTTCTCAACCTTTTTTCACTGAACGGGTGGTCTGCCCTGAGAAAAAAACCATGGTTATTTTCAACTTTAACACAATTACAATGGTTTGAAAATATTCAACCTATGTCTGTCTCATGAATTGAAAACCATTGTTAAATTGGATTATAGCTTGTAAATGGTTACAGATTGTTTTATACTGCCCTTCCCCCCAGAGCTGGAGTAGGTTAATGAGAAAAATAAATTTTCTTGCTTTAGTTAGTATAAATGTTTCAGTATATTTGATGTGCTATGCTGCAAGTTTTTTGTGGTTTTAAGAAAAAAAGACCAGTAAATAAGATTAAATGATTGCAAATTTTGTTATGCCTGCGTATAGTGCATAAAATTGAGACCATTCTCACATATGTTCATAATGTGGAGAAAAAAAAAACACCCATGCAAATTGTCTAGATGCTACCACACAACTAGGTGGGAAAAGTATCTGCTAGTGTAACTTTTTACAAAAACATTGGTAATCACAAGCATGTGATTCTGTCACAGTAAATGAGGTAAAGAACAAAGCACACTCTGAAAGTTGCTCAAGTTGTTCAAGGTCACACAATCCAGTTTTCGTTGGGGCACGCAGAAGATATTTTAAAGCTTCTTGCCTTACAATCGTTTTGAATCTAAGTTTCAGATTTTGGCTAAACCACTTACAGTACATTAGGCCTAATACATTTTAAGGGGGATTTTAGTAAGTGCTATAACTGTGTAAGATGGTATCTGAAATGTACTGAAAATGTGCTTCACTATTCTTTACTGTAGCTTTGTTGGGTATACAAGGCCCGAAAATTGTTTCAAGCTACGCAAGGTCAATTTAATTTGTCACTGTGTTCTAAAATGTTTCAGACTGCAATTTATATAGCAGTACCTTTTGCATTTTAAAAAATGGCGTGCCCCACAACCACCAAAGCCTGTGGGCCCTTTCTACCCTCCCACTCCCTCTGAGAGAGCTCCCCTGCCACAATGCCAGGGCACACATGGTCCTTCATCTGATCTAGGTAAACAACAAACAACTGATAACAGCTGTCAGTGTCCACGTTTCCATACTCTTAAGAAAGCGGATTATTCCAGGGTTGTTGCAGAAAGCATCATTCTGAAATGTCATGTAAATGAGAATGCCGATTTCCTTATGCCACTTAGGGTATTAAGAGAAAGTGGTTTAACACACCTAGGTTTCTTCTGGAGAAATTTACTTATGTGGCATATACGTAAACACATAAGCAGCGTACAAACAGGTTTTTGAAGAGTGCGCATGTGTGTGGAACAAAGCGAATAGCAAACGTCATAGGATAGACGTTTTCCAACAAGTCAAAATATTTTTGGGAGTACAGAGGGAAAAGCACATACACTATAAATTATAACCATTTATAAATACCACTGTAAAATATTGACGTTCCCTCACGTTCGCGTAAATACGCTCGTACATTGAGGGAAAGGGAAACCCCATTATTGAAGTGCATTTCTGCTGAAGGTCGCGATAGAAGGGTAAGGAAACTGGAGAAAGCTGCTTAATTACCGAGCTGCATGTATACGTGAGTAAAGAGTACGCTGCTAATATAGTACATGTAAACAACCATGTGTTTTTTTTCCGCAATAATCTACTTTCTCCCAATAACCTTCTTTCTGATGTCCATGTAAGTACAGTCAGTGATATGTGTTGGGTCCCTGCTACGGTCGCGGCAACATTCACAAATGTTCACAAAACAAGCGGGAACCCAATGTACCTGTAGCTTTCTTTATATCTATTCTGTTAAGTGATAAAAAGACTGATGTCCTCACAAGACGTATGCCAAACCTATCTAATCTGCTGCTTATTAGACATCATTTCAAGATTGCTTTGAGGCCAAAAACAGATACTGTCAATTTAGCTCTTTTAAACATCCGCTCACTTAAGAAAAAATAATTTTTAGTCAATGACCTCCATCACCACAAACAACCTGGATCTTATGTTCCTAAATGTAACAGGTTAGATAACATCCACAGGGCAACAGTTCTCAATGAAACAGCCCCTCCAAACTTTATTTTGTGTCTGCATAGCTGTTTGGAGAGGTGGAGGAGTAGCTGATTATGAAACAAATTGCTTACCATAGCTATGCCGACAACACCCAGATCTACATAGCCCTATCACCAAATGACTACAGCCCCATAGACTCCCTGTGCCAGTGCACTGAAGAAAAAAAACAGTTGGGTGTGACGAAGTTTCCTTCAGTTATACAAAGACAAAACAGTAATCATTGTATTTGGCACAAAGATTAAATTCTCAAGAAAAACACATTACTTGGCTCCAGGGTTCTAAGGACAAAAATCTGAAATTTTGGTGTCATTGTGGAATCAGACCTTAGTTTCAGTAGTCATCTCAAAGCAAAACTAAATCAGCTTAATATCCCCTCAAAAATATAGCAAGAATTAAATCTATGTGAAATGTATCTAGTCAAGAATTATAGAAACTTGTTCACGCTTTCATTACTAGTAGGGTAGAGTACTGCAACGGACTCCATCGGCCTTCACCAAAAGCCCATTAGACTGCTGAAAAAATGGAGTATATCACCCCATGGTTTCTACACTGGCTTCCAGTCACATTTAGAATTGATCTTAAAGTACTATTACTCATTTTTAAATCGCACAATGACCAAAGACCTAAATGCATTGCAGATATGTTTGTTGAATATAAACGTCTCAGTTACGTATGTAACCTCCGTTCCCTGATGGAGGGAACGAGACGTCGTGTCGAAGAAGCGACACTAGGGGTCTCTCTTGAGCGCCGAAAGATACCTCTGATCTATGAAAAAAGGCCAATGAGAGTTGGCGAACAGTATTTGCATACTCCGCCTCCGGATACGGATATAAAGGCGAGAGAAATACGCTCGTTCATTCAGGATTTTTCTGAGGAGCTGGGAGTGTACCGGGCACCACAGCGGCTCGGCTCAGCGACGTGGCCGGGAAGACACGACGTCTCGTTCCCTCCATCAGGGAACGGAGGTTATATACGTAACCGAGACGTTCCCCGTCTGTCGCTCACTTCGACGTCGTGTCGAAGAAGCGACACTAGGGGTCCACTTCAAAACTCGCCATGCACTGAGCCGTGTACGTGTACTGCTGACACAGAAGCGGGCAGGTATTTGCACGTGCACAAGCGACCAACTGTGTTCAGGCTGCACGTACTCTTCCCCAATGCCCCGAAAAAGGGTCAGCATCCTTTTGGTTACCCAGGGGGGAACAAGGTGACGCTCCCAACTAGGGAACGGGCCAAGCCTGGCTGGGCCTCTTTTCTCTCTATGTTTTCTCGGCATAGAGCAAGAGCAGCCGGGGCCCTTACCGCATCGAGGGAAGGGGGTCTTATTCCTATTCTTTCAGGGGGAAAAGACCCTGCGGAGGCCACACCCGCCCAGCAGGGGAGGTAAAGGTAGCAAAATACATCACATGGCCACTTTGGGCATGTGGGAGGAAATGGCGCGGTGGTAGATCCAACCTCGAGGAGGGGGGAGTTGCTACAACACGGCGACCGGAGGGCAGCGAAGGACTGCCTAAGGGAGACGCGGGTCAGCTCGTAAGGTGACCGTACCGCGGAAATACACACAGGAGGAGTCCCGTAGGAGGCCTGATCTGTGGAGCACCTATTCCAGTAGGGGTAGCCGGAGGTACCCGTAGTGGACTGGACCAGCACGTTCCTCCGCTGAACTGCTGCGGGCCCGAAGGGCTAGGGAGGAATCAACCAGGGACCTAGGTCCTAGGTACAGCGCACTGTTTTGCCTTGGCAGAGGGAAACGGCGCTGGAACAAGCGGTTCACCCGGTCAGATCGTCGACGTGTACCGAGTTCTATGGGCTCGGACCTGAGAGAACACGGGACGAGACTGACTCAACCCTGAGATCGTAAGGGTGTTAGGTGCTGCCCAGCCCGCAGCTCTGCAAATGTCTGCTGGGGAGGTGCCCCTAGCCAGTGCCCATGAGGATGCCACGCTCCTAGTAGAGTGGGCTCGAACCCGCAAAAAAGGGGGGGGGGGCATGGCCTGGGTGTGATAGGCCAACTGAATGGCATCCACCACCCAGTGAGACACCTCTGTTTGGAGACAGCATTCCCTTTCTGCTGTCCTCCAAAGCAGACAAAGAGCTGCTCAGAGCGCCTGAAGCTCTGGGTGCGTTCCAGGTAGGCACGCAAGGCACATACCGGACACGACAGTGAGAGGGCTGGGTCTGCCTCCTCCCGGGGCAGCGCTTGTAGGTTCACTACCTGATCTCCAGAGGGCGTGGTAGGAACCATGGGCACATAGCCCAGTCGAGGTCTTAGGATCACATGAGTATCTGCCGGACCGAGCTCCAGGCAAGTGTCGTTAGTAGGGAACGCTTGCAGGTCCCCGACCCTCTTGATGGAAGTGAGCGCGATCAGCAGGGCCGTCTTTTCAGGAGAGGGCCCTGAGCCAACTGATTCTAGCGACTCGGGGGATCTCTGAAGACTGGCGAGGACCACCGAGAGATCCTAGGAGGGGAACAGGTTTGGCCGGGAGGGGTTTAACCTCCGGGCACCTCTTGGGAACCTTACGATTAAGTCGTGCTTACCCAGAGACTTGCTGTCTACTGGGTCGTGGTGAGCTGCGATAGTGGCAACATACACCTTCAAGGTGGATGGGGACAGCCTCCACCCCAACCTCTCCTGTAGGAACAGGAGCACAGACCTAACTGCGCACCTCTGTGGGTCTTCTGCCCGGGAAGAACACCAATTCACAAACAGACGCCATTTCAGGGCGTAGAGTTGCCTGGTAGAAGGGGCTCTGCTTTCCAACGGCCTGAGGCTGCGTGCCCGTTGCAAACGGCGCTCCAACCCAATCTGGAGGCGTCGGTCGTAACCAGGACGTGTCTGGACACCTGCTGTAGGGGCACTCCAGCCCATAAGAAACAGGGGTCTGTCCAGGGGTTGAATGTCTGACGGCAGGCGGGGGTGATTGTTACCCGGTGCGTGCCGTGGCGCCATGCTCGTCTCGGGACTCGGGTCTGGAGCCAGTGTTGGAGCGGTCTCATATGCATCAACCCCAGCGGCGCGACCGCCGCGGAGGACACCATATGCCCCAGGAGCCTCTGGAAAAGTTTTAAGGGGACCGCTGTGCCTGGCCTGAAGGCGGCGAGGCAGTTCAACACTGACTGGGCACGCTCGTTGGTGAGACGTGCCGACATTGAGACCGAGTCTAACTCCATCCCGAGAAAAGAGATGCTCTGAACTGGAGTGAGCTGGCTCTTTTCCCAGTTGACCTGAAGCCCCAGACGGCTGAGGTGCCTGAGCACCTGGTCTCTGTGGGCGCATAGTAACTCTCGCGAGTGGGCCAGGATGAGCCAGTCGTCGAGGTAGTTGAGTATGCGGATGCCGGCTTCTCGGAGCGGGGCAAGAGCTGCCTCTGCGACTTTCGTGAAGACGCGAGGGGACAGAGACAGGCCGAAGGGGAGGACTTTGTACTGATACGCCTGGTCCCCGAACGCAAACCGCAGGTAGGGGCGGTGTCGGGGCAGGATGGAGACGTGGAAGTACGCGTCCTTCAGGTCTACCGCTGCGAACCAATCTAGATGCCGGACGCAGGTTAAGCGTGAGCATTTTGAACGGGAGTTTGTGCAACGCTCGGTTGAGAACTCGCAGGTCCAAGATTGGTCGTAAGCCGCCGCTTTTCTTGGGTACGATGAAGTAAGGGCTGTAGAAACCCTTCTTCATCTCGGTTGGAGGGACAGGCTTTATCGCGTCTTTGGCCAGAAGAGTCGCGATTTCCGCGCGCAGGGAGTGGGCGTGTTCGCCGTGTACTGCGGAAAAGCGGACACCCATGAAGGGGGGCGGGGGCCTGGCAAACTGAATTGCGTAACCGAGTCGGATGGTCCGGGCCAGCCAGCGAGACGGGTTGGGAAGTGAAAGCCACGCGTCCAACCTCTGCGCTAGGGGCACCAAAGGGACGATTAATTTTGACGTACCCGGCGGGGCTTCGCAGCGGGGCGGAGCAGGTAGGGCAGTGTTGGGCGGCGACAGGGCGACCCGCGGCTGAGGTGCTGAGAAGAGACTCAAGCACTTACCTTGCTCCGCATACCCGGCAGGGGGCGGGTTAGCGACTGAGGAGGAGGTCCTGGGTAGGCATCCTCTGGACTCGTCGGAACCGGCCGGCAGGATGTGCAGTGGCCTCCGTCTGCCTCACCGCTGAGGACTGCTGGGCAGAGTCGTCAACGGTGGCGCCGAATGGACGGAGCTGGGAGACGGGGGTGTGGGAGAAGGTGTGCCTTGTCTGCCTCCCGCATTTCGACCAGGTCCAGTCCACAGGTGCGTTTCTGGACCACAAGGGGTGGCCATCGCCTGTTCGAGTGCCGGCGCTTCTGACCTCCGTGGCCCGGGGGTGCGGTTGGTCATCCAGCGCAGTTCCTGCAGCACATCAAGAACAGGACTACCCAAGGTGCAAGTTTTGAAGTGCCTTGCCCTGGCGTTGGTTGCAGGAAGGGCCGTGGCGTGCAGAGTGGAAGCGGTCTGGGACCGTTCCACCGTGAGGGTAGTGAGAGCGGAGGAGCGAAGAAGCCTTGGCTTTGCTCAACTCGTCGTGCACGTCCGGGAAGAAAGGAACGGGGGGGGGCGTGGCTGTGAGCGGTGCACCTGCCCGCGGGACCGATCAAGTAGCCCGGGAAAGCATAGCGGATCTCCGTGCGTCAGGCTCAGGCTGGGCGGCAGACCCGAAGGTGGCGGCCCAGGTGAGCGATCAGCATCCGATGCCGCTGTAACGCTCTCCGATGCAGCGGTGATGTCATCCAATTCTGAGGCAAGCAAGCGTGCCGGGGAGGCGGGCGGTTCGAGGGGGTTTACCCGGCGAACAGAGCCCGACATATTCCCCAAATCGCCTTCATCGCCCGCGGCGCCTGCGCCGATCCCGTAGGAAGAAGGCGGAGCACGGGGGGCGGCTGAAGTGGCTTTCTCATTACAAAAGAAAGCTGTGCGACCGCAATGCTATAACGGCCATGTTCTCACACTGAGAAGATGAACCATTGGAGAGAATGCTCATCCCGAGCTCAGACGGAAGCAAACAAGCGTGCCGGGGAGGCGGGAGGTTCGAGGGGGTTTACCCGGCGAACAGAGCCCGTCATTGTCCCCAAATCGTGTTCATCGCCCGCGGCGCCTGCGTCAATCCCGTAGGAAGGAGGCGAGGCGCGGGGGGCGGCTGAAACGGCTTTCTCTCATTACAAAAGAAAGCCACACGACCGCAATGTTGCCATGGCTATGTTCTCGCACTGAGAACATGAACCATTCATAAAACGCTGCCTGCGTGTGATCGCAGCCCAGGCATGCAAGACAGTGTTTTATGACCGAGAGAGGTGGGGAGAAATCACCGCATCCAGAAACTACACAGGGGCAGAAATTACATCTTTATAAAGACGCGTCCTGAAAAGGACGTTCAACGCCGCTGTGTAATGCTCTTTCAGAGAAATAAACTCTTTTACGGAGAGAATCACTCTTTCAACTCTTTTAACTCTGCGCTGTCGAAGCGCCCAGGGGCAAACTGCACGCCGGCAGTGAAGAGAAAAGCCGCTGTAGTGCGCCGTAAATCCAACAGCAAAGCAGAGCATCAGAGGATCAGAAGCAGGATCAGTTGTGTTACTCGAAGCTGACTGCATACACACGACCATCGACTCCGAAGAAAATTACTGAATGAACGAGCGTATTTCTCTCACCTTTATATCCGTATCCGGAGGCGGAGTATGCAAATACTGTTCGCCAACTCTCATTGGCCTTTTTTCATAGATCAGAGGTATCTTTCGGCGCTCAAGAGAGACCCCTAGTGTCGCTTCTTCGACACAACGTCGAAGTGAGCGACAGACGGGGAACCTAATATACCTTTAAAATCATTAGGTTTAAGTCAGTTAGAAAAAAACAATGGTTCACTCAAAATGAGGTTAAACAGAGTTTAGCTATTATGCCACCCGCTGCTGGAACCTGCTTCCAGAAGAGGTCAGATGTGCTCCAACATGAGCCACATACAAATGAAGACTGAAAACTCAGCGTTTCCCCTGAAGGGTGCCCCGAACTCAGTTTAACATTTTCATCTTTTCATTCTTCTTTTACCCCCCCCCCCCCATTTTTCTTCATTTTATGTATCTTTTACTTTCTTTATTTCTATGTAAAGCACTTTGAATTACCACTGTGTATAAAATGTGATATATACCACAGTTTGTTCCGGTCCTCGAATCTGATTGGACGAGAGACATTCCATGAGCACTGATGGTCTGACACATCAGCACTCAGACTCTCACTTCACTCTGCTTGTATTCGTGCTGTTCTATACTAAAGTGTAAGAGCAGTGAATATCTGTTAGGAGTTACAGTCTTTATTTTTGAAATTACATATGTTAGCCAGCAGGTGGTGGCAAAAGATGTGTAATATGAGCCAGTTGGTGACCTGTAGTCACTTTACATCACCAACTGGCTCAAATTACACACAAGAATTATCTTTTGCCACCACCTGCTGGTTAACATATGCAATTTCAAAAATAAGGCCAGTAACTACTAACAAATACACTTTAGTTACAAACAGCATG
This sequence comes from Moxostoma hubbsi, assembly GCA_032164185.1. Lineage (NCBI taxonomy): Eukaryota > Metazoa > Chordata > Actinopteri > Cypriniformes > Catostomidae > Moxostoma > Moxostoma hubbsi. Next base: position 23,660,329 of record JAVLUX010000018.1, read on the forward strand.
AATGCGGAGTGATATACACACAGTGAAGCATCAGAGTGCTGATGTGTCACACCATCAGTGCTCACAGAACGTCTCTCGTCCAATCAGATTCAAGGACCGGAATTAACTGTGGTATATATATATATAAATAAATTGCCTAGGAGGCATTATAGCATTTGTTTAACTGTATTCTTTGTTCAGTTGAACAACTTTCATGGCAGTGCAACCGTTTGAATCTTGCTGAGCAAGTTGAGTAAAGCCTTTTTCTAGCTAGCTAGAGTGTTCTTTTTTTTTAGCACGTTTGCGCTGTTTTTTTAAATAGTTTTTCTCTTTATACAAGCAATAGACCAGTGCATTCTGTAATTTCTATCCTTTGCGTTACATCTAGCTTTTTTAGTGAAAGAACGTGTTCAGTCTGATTGGCTCCTAACATATCCAGTTGAATGTATTTAGCTCTAATTCATATACTGTATGTTTAAATATGGAATTTGCAGATTTTCCCACAAAATCGGCAAAGAAAAGGCAAATTTTGTCCCCAAAAAAGTTAACAGATTCCGTCTGGGCCTGGCGTTGACAAAGTATAGATTATGTTTCTGGCCTAAGTACCTTCAGAATATCTGTACTGGAATAAGTCAGTTTTCATTTTGAGCACCCTGAATGTTCTGTTGCCTCAGATGAATCACTTATGTTGTTGTATTCATCATTTGTAAGTCGCTTTCGATTAAAGTGATTGCTAAATGAATACATGTGATTGTAAATGTTGCTTGAATTTGCCCTAAGCTATTCAAAGTTGTGTTAGTTGTCCTGAAAAGAACCCTCCTCCCTGCTTCAACATATCAGTAGTGCTTCAAGTCATGCAGTGTGCCATCCACAAAACATCACACCAAAGCAATACAGAAGATGATTTGGTTGATAGCGTTAAGTTGATTGCGAGGATTGAGCAGATTACCTGTCTGAGACCGTATTATTACCTGCAACTGTGAAGCCCTTGTGAACCGTGATGCCTGCTTCTCTAGGGTGCTTGATCCTGGAAATGGAGAAGTCTTCTATTCTCAGAGGTCAGGTAGAGAGCACGTGAAGAATCGACAGCTTTGAGAGGCAGACTTGGACAGCGTTCAGCATGACTCTTTTGAAAGGCTGCTTTTGTAGCTGTGAAGGCTCGCTGTTCCTGTGTGAGGCTTAGGTGTGCCACACAAGGACCCCAATGCCCAAACACAATAAAGCAGACAAAATTCAAACACACGTGTGCACATGCAAAACCCACTTATGCATACACTCGTAACTCAGAGGCCTCAGTTTGAAAACTGTGAAGAAGACTGCAGGTGTTAAAGGGTGAACTGAAAGGCATTTTGATGTCGAGTTAACAGGACAGATGGGAGCTCGACATATGTTATTGTAAATTCCTTTCATACAGGCTAGAACATATAATTGATTACAGCGAGACTTCGTTTGAGCCTATATGAAAATGGTGGAAAATTTTGATTTTGTTATTGGAAGTGAGTTAAAGCTGAAGTATGTAATTTCTGCTACATTAGCGCCACTGAACGGAATTGCAGAAATAAACAATGTTATCAAAACAGATTTTTGAATATGATAGCAGTTGTTCAAACAGTCAGATAGACCCGGTTGAGTAACAGAGTGGGTCTAAGCGGGTCTCTCAAAACAAAAAGGAATTTCTGTTGCGCCACATAGACAGTATTTACAGTTTTCAAGAAAATTAACCTTTGAATGGCTTACTTATATTTGTCTCTGCATATTAAGTTGGGATAGAAGCTGGGAAGCTTGGGATACTTTTTGATACAAAGCTCCAATTTGAATTCAATACTTGTGCTATTTAATTCATTTCATTGGATGTATGATTAGGAATTTCTAGAGTTGTTCAGTGTGTATGTCTATGTGTATAAATGAAGATGTTAAAAATCTAGAACATTCATCTGAATGTCTTCTCACTTTCACAGTGGGTGGCAGGGTGAATCAGGAACTCAAGTACACGCGGCAGAAGATTGGAGAGGAGGCCATGTTTAGTCCTCAGCTCATGATTCAGACGCCGCGACAGGAAGGTGCTAACATTCTGACAGTGGAGGCGCTGAAACAGCACCTCGATTCCGCCATAAAGGCCAGCAGAGTGCACATTTACATGTACAACAGGTAATGCCACATGCATTGAGTGATATTCCTGTAATGAAGTGAATAATGAATTGTGTGATGCTCATTCATGGTAGCTTAATCCTCTCTGCTCTCAAAACTATTAAAGGAATAGTTCAACCAAATTTTTAAATTGTGTCATGATTTACTCACCCTAATGTTGTTCCAATCCCGTAGGACTTTTTTTTTTTAATGCAGAACAGAAAAGGAATTGCTTAAATTAATATTTTCAATTCAGTGGAGAGTTCCTTGCTTTAAAGCTTATTATAGGACCCAAAAGGATCATAAAAGTAATCCAAGTGATTTCTGCATCATATTCCAAGTCTTCTGAAGACAGATGATAGGTTTTGGTGACAAATAACCAAAAATGTAAGTAATTTTTCAGTTAAAATCATAATCAGTTATTTCACAGTGGAGAGTGCTAAAACATTTGAAGTTTTTGCGTGCACTTGCGTGCCACTGTGAACAATCATCTCATTTTCATCTCATATTGATTTTCACCAATAAATAGGTTGTATCTCACCAAATCATATTGTAGGCTTTCAGAAGTCTTCGGTTATAATAAGTGAGTCATGACAGAATTTTAAATTTTGGAAGTTTCTCCAAGAAACTTGCTACATCTACCTTTTACAGTTCATACTATTTCTGCTGTTGTGTTTTCAGGCAATGGAAATTGGAACATTTATGCTACAAATCAGGAGAACTTGTTACAGAAACCAATTTGGTGGATCAGGTAAGAATGAATATTTACACAGTGGCTACAATTTCTCTGGAAGTGACGATTTCATCCTTATGAACACCCTTGGATGGAAATGCAGCTTTATTCACACATTACTGTCTTTTAAAAATAATATTTCAGTAGAAACATATGAACTTGAGAAGAGGACTCACTCATTACTGAATATTGTGACTGTAATATAGATTCGTTCTATACAGATTATAGAGAAACTGCACCCATGTCTGATCGTCACTCCTTTGGACTGTTTCTGGGAAGGTGCTAAGCTACATTCAGGAACGGTCTACCTCCCGTAAGTTACACTCACTTTCTGTATTTACTTGGAGCATGTAATTAGATGCTGTCCCACCTGGCTCTTGCGCCTCTTACTTTAAGTGCTGCAGTCGCATCTTGACGGCTTGGGATATATTGATATATGTATTTGACACAGTGTGTATTATGAAGAAATCAGCCATATGCAACTCTATTTGGAAGAGAGTTTGTTTTTTGTGAGTTAAAGATGGATCAAATTCAAATGAACAAAAAAGTGAGAGAGGGCAGTAGGGCTGCAACTAACAATTATTTTGTATATCCGACTAATCTAATGATTATTAGAATGATCATTAGACTATTCGGGCGATTATTGCAACGATTAATCATTAGCTCTTAAATGACTATTCAGCTTGTGCCTCGACTTAAAAGGTTGTATTAAACGTGCTAACCAACAATAAAGAGGACAAAATCTTTTAAAAATACTTATAAATGACATTCATTGAATTAAAGGTGGAAAAACTAATTGGATTGTTTTGTAATTAATTAAAAATTTCACTGCAAAAAATACTATTTTTTAAAAATACTAATGTTTTTTGTCTTGTTTTCCATTTAACATGATCTAAAAATCCTTAAAACAAGATATATTTACTTGAGAAGCAACATATAAGATATTTAGACTTGCTTTAAGAGAATGTATCTTAAATATAATGTATTTTGATAAGTGTATTTTTTCACTTGTTCATACTTCTGCCAGTGCAGTTAAGACAAATTATACTCATATTCAAGATATTTGCTCTAAAAGCAAAAGTAAATATGAGGCTTCTTTGGTAAATGTATCTTGTTTTAAGGATTTTTCGATATTTAAATATTTAAATATTAATAAAATATTATATTAAAAACTCAGATAACAATTATTTCTTCTGCAGTATAGCTTCTAAATTAAATGTACATAAGAAGTTTTATATATTTATATTGGAAAACAAACCAAAAAATGATTTTTTGCATTGCAAAATCCATCCATTTTGATCCAACTTTAACTCACAAAAAGCAAAGTCTTTCTTCTTTATAGAGCTGCGTATCACCGATTTTCTTCACTATAATCACTAAATCGCTATAAACAAAATTTAGCTGCAGCAAGTGTGCGCCAGTGATGAGCGTCTCCGCACGAGAAGTTTGGAATTCTGTTTTTCACGCAACTCATTTAAGACCAAACAGAAAATATGTGTTTGTGCTTATTTATACAGTCCACTTCCACATTATTGAACTTTAATAAAGGATGCATTAAATAAATACAGTATATAGGGGTGCAGAGTTACCAGTGCTCAATCAGAGCACCAGGTACAGCTCCGCTTTATTTCACGACGACACTGCTTCTGTATTCACTTATTTTGCATTTTTGTATTATAATACTCTGCGATCTACATCACCTTAGTCTGTTTGGAAAATTTTGAGTCAGTCTGAATTGTGAGCTGTTCTTTCTTCCTCTCCTCAATCAAGTGTGAGCTGAAGTGCTGCTCTCCCACGTCATCATTAATGTTTCGAAAGATCTCATGTTGCGTTACATGAAATCAAACGACTATTCGATAACAACATTTTTTGTTGTCATGTTTTATTGTCGACATTGCGATAATATCGTCTAATCGTTTCAGCCCTTGAGGGCAGTCTTAGCCTATATTATATTAAACTCCTATTGAATTTGTTAGGAATTAAAGTTGCACATCAGAAAGTTCATGTGACTGAAAAACTCGTTCAATACTGGACTAACCAGCGGGCCAATCATCGAATCTGAAATGTTGCTCTGGTCATCCTGAAATAACGGTGTCTAGAAAATCCAAAGCCTACAAAGAGCTTGCAGAACAAATAAATCGAAAACAAACTTGAACTGTACGGAAGAGAAGGTATATTGACACTGTTGCATATAGATCCTTATAGATCTGCACAGTATAGTCATAAGGATGGATGAACGCACATATATAGTGCTCCCAGAAGTGTGACAGAGTTCTTTAGAGTGTTTTGTCTGTGTGCTCTAAACTGCCAGTGTTTTATTAATAAAACTCTCACAGTGGCTACAATTTCTCTGGAAGTGACGATTTCATCCTTATGAACACCCTTGGATGGAAATGCAGATTTATTCGCACATTGTTTTTGCGATTTATATGTTTTTTGCATAAATTACATTTGCAGCGTGGATGGAAACATGGCTAGTGAGGCACTTACAATGGAAGTGAAAAACCCCCTTCAAAACATAAAATTTGAATATTACCACATACACAAACATCAGTAATCTTAAACATAAAAATGCAAACACACCAAAACTGTCCTACATTTCGTTTGTCAGACTCAAAGGCCAGTGTAAAGAGATGAGATTTCAGTTGTGACTTAAAAGTGTTTACTTTTAACTGATCCAAGATGGATCACTGTAGCACGCAGCGGCTGCTCCAGATCCAAAATGGTGCCATTTTTGTTAAATAACCGACTTTTTTGGCACATGGACATCGGAGCAACCGGTGTTCGTGTCTACCATCGCCAGACACTGCTCAAATATAGGATTCATGCAACAACCAAGCTGCATGATGACCTGCGGGAGGCGCTACGTGAACTCAGCTCACAGTGGAGACCAGGCCTCCAGTCCTCGGCTTCGCCTGATACCGGTGGCCAGGGGAGAGGATGTTGTAATCAGTGTGCGAGGAAGCGGAAGTGCGGCAAGAGGGCGGGGGTCCATGCTAGGCTAAAAACAAACCTTAGCCGCCCGGCTCTCCCATCCAGCTTCTTCCCCCAAGCCATCAGACTCCTCAATACCCAGAGACTGGTTTGACACACACGTGTCCTGAGTTGCACTTTAATTATTGTCACTCTACAACTGGCTGCTACCTCAATAACTGCTATGACCATTGAACACTATCTCATAGTATGTTATGTTTACATTTGGCATTTTTAAGAACTGCCATCTTTTGCACTACTGTGTACCGGTCGGCGCTGCACTGTCTCTCAATGTGCCTATTGTCCTGTTCATTGTTAGTAATTTATTGTACTGTCCTGCACTTTTTGCACACATTTGCACGTGCACTTTACATAGATATTTTATTTAGTCAGTGTAGTCTCATGTGGTTCTGGGTTTGTCCTATGTTGTTTTATGTAGCACCATGGTCCTGGAGGAACGTTGTCTAGTTTCGCTGTGTACTGTACTAACTGTATATGGTTGAAACGACAATAAAAACCACTTGACTTGACTTGAAAAGTCTCTGAGTTGCAAAGTGTTGAGACAGAAAGCAAAAAATACACGTCATAATAAAAGCATGTTTCAAAATAAAAGCTAGAGCCCTGCAATTGAAGAAATTGTGACAGAAATATATTACAACTGTATACTAAATGTAATATTCACTGTAATGATAATAATAATAATAACTAGGCAATATATCACAAGCAATACTGCTGTTGAAAAAAAGTTTGGCAAATTGCAATGAAATCTTGAAAAGTTCTATTTTCACTTGTTAAAAGTTTTAAGAATTAATTTATTAGACACCATTTGGATGATGAAATTAAAGTAAACTCTAAAACATTGAGTTCTGGAAAAGAGCAATAATAATACCTAAAAGGAAAACATGATTTGATATAGAATAAAACAGATTGAGAAACACTTAAAGGAAACATGCATATTTTTATTTATTATTTACATTTATTTATTATAATACATTTTTAAATAGGTTAAACGGGTGTGTTCAATAGCACATTGTCAAATTAGCATATTTATGCTGTTGTACCGAAATTTCACTGGTATTGTTACCGACTACTGAAATTTTGGTACGTGACAACACTAGTTGCAGCCCTAATGGACATATTTCTACTCCGAATAGAGCCATGTTGACAACCAACAAATAAGCAAACTTCAGTTTAAAGGAAAATTTATTTGCTCCAAACAGGGCATACATGTTTTTTATAGAGTGGCGAAAAGGGGATTTCGCCATGCTTATTTGATTTATTGGTGCACAGTCTACAGTGCTGTTCTCGAAAGGCCTTCATTGTGATGGTTAACTGCTTCAGGCCCCACACAATTGTTCCACTTTTGCTGCTAATAGCTCCTTGTAACTGTTACACTCTGCAGACAACCACCAAGTCTGCAAAAGTTTTTCTGCCCTCACCCCTCCTTCTCTCCCTCCATCATGGATGGTAAATAAGGATTTTGCTGTGTTCTGGTAGGGGTACTTGGAATAATGACTAAAGCCTGGTTAGGCACATACAATGTGGTCTGAACTGCTGTTGGCCTGCCAGCAGAGCCTTCTGTGAACAGACACAGTGAAAGAGAGGGGCTAACTGAAGGAAACACATACAGATAAAGAGAAAGAATGAACGAAAGAGGGACAAATGAGAGAATGGTGGTACAGGGTTGTGATAGGCCATGATCATCTAACAACTGACTAGTCGATAAGTGAGGTTGACTAGTTTTTCTAGATTTTATATATGTATTTCTTTGGCTGTTGTGTTCTGTCTTGCACGGTTCTTTGAGCATCCTGCCACAAGTGTTTCATTTGTAGGAATCCTTGTCACTTTAAAATAGTTAGACTTTTAAAAATGTGTCTTTAGACCCCTGCTTTCTATTCTATTGCACTTTGTCTAGCTTTTTTTTTAATCCAGTTATGTACATTTTATGTAAACGCCCACTAAAGGCCCATTTATATTTATGTTTCTTTTAGTCCACATACAAATTATGACAAAAAAAAAATATGCACTGACCTTTTTGTTCTTCAAAGGTGTTAGTTTGGTGATACTTATTCTGTTTGCTTATATACCTGCAATTATTGACCTAGGAAAACTCGGCTAGTCAAAGAGCGTTGATGACTGGTTAAAAGTAATTGTCGGTGAGGTTTAGACTTGATATTCTTTTATATATTATATATAAACGCAGGGTGCTTTTGCCCATAACTATTCTTTTAAAAATATGTGGTTTTTTACATCCATAGTGTTGGAATGGAAACGAAAAGCCTGTTTGACAGAGGTAGGCTTAGATAGTTACTCTCTAAGGAATTATGAATGGTGCAGAGAGGAAGGCAGTCTGAGGATAGAGTCAAACACAGGAGACTCGTTGAAGACACAGCAAGAGAAGAGGGTACAGAAAACCCAAACGAGACAAGATGGCAAAGAAAGCATGGGAGGTTTGCGAAACTGCTGCGTTTTGCTGTTATTTATGGGGAGATGCCAAGGCCTGAGCGGGATCACCCAGCACTGCAGTATAATTAGAGGGGATAAAGATCAGATGAGCATATTGATTCCATTTTCTCAAAGCTGTTATTATGGAGGCAGGCTGAAATCCAATCTCAACTACTTTTGTGCTGCCATTCTGTGATGTACAGTGCCCATCGATCCCTAAGCCTGCAGAATTCCATCGTCAACCTTCATTCGCCAAAATATTTCAAGCACTCCCATGAGTAAGACAGTCCACCACCTTAAGCAGGGCTTAGTCGGTGGTGCTCCTTGATAGTTGCCATTTTGCAAAATTGTTTCTCAGCAAACCTAACTCTCCACATCAGATGATCTTTGCTATCCCAGTTTTAGTGGGATGGGTTTTGCATTTGTGCTTGGACAGAACCCCTACTTTTTTCTTGTCCTAATTCTGCTTAATACCTATTCTAAGTTAAACCAAATGCTGCCTTTTGACTGTGATGATTTGAGATTGGTATACAATTTCAAGCTCTTTAACCTCAAACAATAAAATAGTTTATACATTTACATTTACATTTATTCATTTGGCAGACACTTTTATCAAAAGCGACTTACAAAAGAGGAAAAAACATAAGCGAATCATCTTAAGGAGACAGTGGTACGAAAAGTGCCATACTACAAAGTTTCACTATGATCAGAATAGTATTCAAAACAGATTTAAGTGCAACAAAATTTTTTATTTTTGTTTTGTTTTTAGTGACTGGTTAAATGCTCTTGGAAAAGATGTGTTTTTAGCTGTTTTTTGAAGATAGAGAGTCAGCTTCACGGATTGAGTTAGGGAGGTCATTCCACCAATGTGATATGATAAAACTGAAAGTCCGGGAAAGTGTTTTGGTGCCTCTTTGTTTTGGTATGACAAGGCAACGTTCCTTAGCCAACCGCAGGCTTCTGGTGGGAACGTAGCTCTGCATAAATGTTTTTAGGTAAGTTGGAGCAGACCCAGTGACTGTTTTGTATGACAGCATTAGGGCCTTGAATTTAATACGTGCATGAACCGGCAGCTAGTGGAGAGAGATAAAGAGTGGTGTAACATGTGCTCTCTTTGGTTCATTAAAGACCAGACGGGCTGCTGCATTCTGGATCATTTGCAGAGGTCTAATAGCATATGCAGGAAGGCCTGCAAAGAGAGCGTTACAGTAGTCCAGTCTAGTTATGACAAGTGACTGAACAAGCAGTTGTGTGGCATGTTCAGAGAGGAAAGGTCTTATCTTCCTGATATTGTAGAGTGTAAATCTACATGATCTTGCAGTCTTTGAGAAGTGGTCTGTGAAATTTAGCTTGTCATCAATGGTTACCCCTAGATTTCTGACCGTTTTGGAAGTAGTTGGACCCAGCTGCACAGTGATGTTGTGTTCAACATCAGGGTTGGCTGGAAAGACAAGGAGTTCAGTCTTGGCTGGGTTGAGTTGCAGGTGGTGTTCCTTCATCCAGGCTGAGATGTCTACCAGACAGGCAGCGATTTGAGCGGTCACTGTGGTGTCGTTGAGCTGGAAAGACAAGTAAAGTTGCGTGTCATCAGTGTAGCAGTGGTAAGAGAAACCATGTGACTGGATGATGGGTCCTAATGACGTTGTGTATATGGAGAAGAGAAGTGGCCCAAGCACTGATCCTTGAGGTACCCCAGTAAGTAACTGATGTGGCTTGGATACCTCACCTCTCCAGGCTACCTTGACATATTATACTAATTATGATTATACTAATTTTAACATATGTAATGGGATGGAGTGATAGGATAATCATATGTATGATTAAACAGCATTATGGGCCATTCATACAGGTCACATTCTTTTGTTCTGACTCTGCTATTTTTTAATTGTTGGTCAATGTGCATATGCATAGACCTGGGTAAAAATATAAATTTTCAGATGCATAGAAATCTACATATCTATCGATTCTTAAATCCCTAGATTGATCTTTAACTTTGTGACAACCCATTATAATGCAAGTTAATCACTTACATGTGCGAATCTTGCACTATGTGACTAAAAATGTCTGTGATTAGCCACTGGCTAGTAAATGTTCAGATTTCACTCACCAGTGACAGAGTAGTATAGTGGAGAAGTTATTAGCACAGAAGTCTTTTCACTGCATGTTGAGAGTAAAAGTTTGGTTTAACTTGTACTGTGTGGCCAAAGATGAGATCCACTGACACTTATGTCATTTAAAAAATGGCTCTCTTAATACCATTTCTTTTTTTACAGTCAGTTGTTGATTAAAACTATCAAAAAAAGAAACATTTAATTCTAATCACATATCGATGCACTAGAGAACTTACACGCATCTCTCCTTGTTATATGCACTTACTGGCTGATGCAGGTAGTCTTAAAGAAACAGTATCGATTTAGCAAGTGTTTTACATATCAATGTTAATACTTCTAAAAAGTACAAATTATGCAATTAAACAATACAAATTTTACAAAAATATTGAATTAAAAATATTGAATTAAAAAAATGTCAAAAGCTAAAGTGTGACCAATTTGATGAAAAACAAATAAAAAAATATAATTGGTATAATGTATATTTTCGAATTGTACCTAGATGGGTTGTCTAGAAGGTTCCTTTATATTTAAGAGCATTAGCTGAGAGATAATTTCTTCCATATGTAACAAAATGAACATTGTAACCGAAATGTACCCAAATTAATCGAGATCGAGGAATCGAATTAAGAGCTTGTGAATCGGAATCAAATTGAACTGGGAAATCTGTATCAATACGCATCTCTACATATGCACCAGAAGAACATCTAGCCATTGCACCACATCTTGCTTTATTGTCAGTATTTTGCGCTATTAAAATGCTGTCAAGTTAATAGTTCAACTTTTGGGACTGGACTGTCTGTCGACTAATTGCAGAAAGGGGAAATTGTTCTGTAAAGAACATTCGTAAAGGTTAAGTAAGTTCACATCAGGGTAATGTTTGCATCTTTTCTCCTGCAGTGGCAAACCCCCAATGCAGTGGACCAACTTTGATCCTATGGGATTCATTGCCGAGCTGAAGATGCTGAAGTATCCAGTGGACACCTGGGAGGAGATGCTGGTGAAAGCAGAGGTGGGTCATGGATACATGGACCGCCCCTGTCTGAACCCCGCCGACCCCGATTGCCCATTGTCAGCCCCCAACAAGAACACAACACGGGTGAGTCCAGTATGTATTATATTGCGAATAGCTGAAAAACACTTGCTATGAAGCCTTGACGCTAGTTTTTTGTTCTTTGTTAGAAGTCTGTTTCCCAGTCTCAGTCTACTGTAAATATTCACTAATTAAGTGTTTGTTTTTTGTTTTTTAATTGAGTGTGCCACTTCTAATTTATGATTCGTCATCTTCTTAAGCATTTTGACGTGGCTCGTGTTCTGACTGGTGGCTGCTATGGGCTTTCCAAAAAGTACATGCACTGGCAGGAGGAACTTATTGTAGGTGGGACCAAGAAGAATGACAGCGGCAAACTCCTGAGGTAAGAGACCACTTTAAACACTGATGGCATTCCAAGAAATAGCTTAAGCTTAATGTATTTTTATAATAAAGCAAAATTAATGGTTTTGAGAGGGAAAGATACAAAAAGGAGAGAAAAATAGAGGTGGAGATGAGACATAGACTGTGTCAGCAGTGTTCTTTGAGAAATTAACACATTTTTCGAGCATTATGTATCCAGTGGTCTGCTGACCGGTTTACTTTAATAATACTTATGCATTATTTGAAATAGATTGAAATGTATGATGGGCCCTCCTTTCTCTCACTCTCTTTTCTTCTAGCTCTTTCTCTCTCATTTCTCACTCTCTCTTACATACCCAAAGTGAGAGGTATGTTTTTTTCTCTTTCTTGGCTGAATGTAATCATTAGTAAACTGCACATTAGTATGCACTCTCACACACTATATGAAGCATACGCCTTTTACCCCAAAATCTGACTATTTTTTTCCCCCAAAGCTCTTTAGGCTTGAGTGGAGGCAGAATTCAGCGTCTTCACTATGAAAGAACGTTGTCATAAGTCCCAAAAATGAAAATATATAACCTGGAAAACATTCTGCCTGTGGTCGTGTTTGGAATTGTCCTCTAGGACTTTTGGGAAACTCATGGTTTTCTGAAAAGAGAAAGTTGATGTTGTTCAGGAAGTGTTCTTGGAACAATTACAGTCCATGAGTCCACTTGAGGGAGTTTGTACTCTGTCAGTTGGGGAAGTCTCAGCTTGCATGTGAAACAATTCGACCTGAATTGTGTTTTGCATGTGTTGGGTCACTATATTTTGTTGGGATGTGCCAGGGTGGGCCAACAACAGACTAGTCGATTAGTGGGATCAGCTACTATCATTAATATTTTGTGGTGGTGGTTTTAATGGAAAACGCAATTCTCAAAAAAATGAAGAGACGTAACTTCTTGGAGAATGTTTTTTGCGTGATGATAACATGCCATGCTTAACAGTGAATAACTGATTAACAGTCAGCACAGTAAAATCCTCTGCAAGAAGTTTAGTCTCTTTTATGCTTAAGGTTTAGTCTTTTTATGTGCAGTTGATACAGCAAATCGCTGCATCAACAATACATTTCAAGACGACATGAAATCCTCTGCTGTGAGTAATATTCCCGTATTTGTGAGGTTATGTGCAGAGATTAAAGTCTTTTGCTTATTCTGCTTGACACTGCTTAAATAAATAGTTGCAGTAAAAAAGGTTTAAACTACTTGATGTCGTGAACTAGATATGTACACGCAATATTATCTTGCAGTTCTGCTCTATTGAATGTGCAGTGAGGATCACTCTGAAGCACTCCGGTTATGTTAAAGTGCATAATTTTATGTTCAGGATACGCATAAGCATTTTGTGGTGCTCTTTATTTGAGGCTTTCGTACTTTAAGAATCCGTAATCAGTTCATTACCATGTTGGACTGCTGAGCTTAGCATCTCTATATGCCTCTGAAACATGTCTATTCGTGGTCATGTGAACATAACAATTATGCATTATTCTTAAATCCGAATAGTGGGCAAACTGTTCCAACAACTGACCGACTTGTCAATTATGATAGTGCATAATTCTTTCGGATTCATTATTGAAGAGCCCACAGATAAGTCAGTCAAAATTTACCATACTTAAAGGTCTTAATATTATACATTCTCTCATTACAGTGCTCAGGCTCTTCAAACCATGTTCCAGCTCATGACCCCAAAGCAGATGTACGAGCACTTAAAGGGCTATGACGAGGTCTCGCACATCAACTGGAACGAGGACAAAGCAGCTGCCATTCTAGAGGCCTGGCAGAGGAGATACTCTGAGGTAAATAGTCTTCACTTACCACAGATCATCTCATTGGTTGAAAGATCTTCACCCAAAGATGTGAAGATGTGAAGATGCTTGCAGGATGACCAGACTGTAGACTACTTCCTTTGTGAGACAGATGGAGATGAGAGTCAAACATTAACCCAAGCTCGGTACAAAAATATTTAAAATTTCTCAGTATTTAATTTTTTATTAATGAATTCGTAAATAATAATACGTTTATTATTGAATTTGATATATTTCATAATCTATTGTGGGCCTAATTATGGGTTTAGACACCGTAGTGACCATTTGATTAAATAATGGTTAATTTGAAGTATTTGACATTAAGAATAAGATTATATGAAAATCAATTCTAGGGGGCAAATATCATCACTTCAAAAAATTACATTTCTGACACTAGTTTCTTCTGTAGTAATCTTCTGCCCATAACAAATTAAATCTTTTAAGATACACCTGCATATACTGCCATTTCTTCTTATATTTCTGTTAGTAGTTCTAAAATACATAACTAATTCTAAATAAGTCTTTCATCAGTTTTTACCTTTCCTAAAACTGGAACATGTTATTGACAGTTTAGGGGGCCTGTGGCAAGTACAACATTGTGTTTTCTTCGAACATGCACTCACAAATACACACTCATGCTGCGTGTGAAGGCATTCCATCTCGAGTCATAAGTAATGCATACATTCCAAAAATGCTGTGTCTCTTGAGGTTAGGACCCAGCTGTTTAAGTGCAGTCCTTCAAAGGGAGACACTTTCCTTTTTTTCCCTCCTCCATACTTTAAACGGCGGGTTAAGTGTGAACTTGGAAAAATGAGGCACATCTGTAAGGCCAGGAAAGGTCACAATGGGACACTGTAGAAATGCATGTGCTAAACCCTTCGTATGTATACTGTATGCGTTTTATGATGGTTCTGTTTCTTAAATAAACATCAGAGGATATTTGTTAAAACATGTATTATTTGAGCTGTAAAGTTGTCATTTAAGGGTTTTTTGACATTACATTGTCATGGCAAAGTAGTTACACAGAAAAGGATAGTAAGCGATTTCTATCACACAAAAATCATGATAACAAATATATTGTTTATGTCTTATGGCTATATACTTTTGAAATAGTGAGTATTTTAACATTTACTGATTGGTCCCATTCACTTCCTTAATAAGTGCCTCACTGTAACCCAGATTTTTGCTTTTTTAAAGAAAGGACAAATCAAAATATATTTTTATGGTAATCAATATTTTGCCACAAATGCTGTCGATTGAGCTTAACTTGTATTGAACCTGGAATATTTCTTTAATCATTTCAATACATTTGCACCGACATTACATTTGGCAGCATTACAACCAACACAAAAGGTTCTGTTTGTTAGAGTGGGTGTCCATAGCAGAATAAGCCCCTCTTTGTGTGGTGGCCCCAGCACGCGTGTGTGTGTGTGTGTCTGTGTGTGTGTGTGTGTGTGTGTGTTTGACAGGACCGTCTGGAACACATTAAACCACTCAATGCTCAATCTCTTTCACAGCTGCCGTCCCATTGGTGGCTTGTGTGTGTGACATCATCTACTCTGTTTTGTCAGCCCTGACCTCCGCTTGGCATAGGGTTTCCTTTTTGGTGTGTATGTGTGCAGGGCTGAACATGTGTGCATTTGTGAATGTAAGTCTGTGTTGGGCAAGATTGTGATTTCAGTGTTTTTTTATGTGGTTTGATTTGCCTGAGGGAAAGATACGAAATGAAAATAAGAGGGTGTAAATAGAATAAAGGTGAAACAGCATTGTCTTTAAAATTAATATTCTTTTTCTTTCTTCCTCGCATGCTTCCTCCTCCGTTGTCTGTCCTCAGGCTGTCCAGCAAAGTGTGTCAGTAAATTCTTCTCAGAAAGTTCTCACATTCACCACCACCACCCTGGAAGACATCCTAAAGTCCTTCTCTGATGTCAGTGTGATTCGTATCGCCAGTGGCTACCTCCTAATGGTAAACTCACTCCCATATCTCCAACCCAGTCTGAAGAGCTTTTGTTTTCATCTAGACTTCCTCTTCTTTATGGTCAAGTTAAAGCACATCCTCCTTCATCATGGTCAAACTATGATTTACTCATCTTAACCCAAAAAGTAGTTTTTGTAGAACTGCAGAATATAAATAATTTTAACACTGGCATAATGTTTCTGTCTGTTCACACCAAGTATGATGTATTTTTATTTATTTATTTGTATAGCAGACACTTTTTTACCTACAGTGCATTCAAGCTTTATATTTTATTAATTTCAGCTACAAGAACATGGTGCAACTTACACAAAAAAGTATACAAATTTGTAAACAAATTTTCACACCAGAACTATTCACACTGAATTGTTTGGAAAAATTGTCTGAACTATTTTGGAAACCTGAATTTGACATCTGAACTATTACAAAGAACCTTTTAAAGTCTGTGGCGTGGCCTAGCATTTAGGACACATGCTTTGTCACATCGGACGTTGCTGCTCACGTGGGCAATGCAGGATTGAATCCAGATTGAGAAATTTCCCACTTATAAAAGTTGCAAAAAATGTAAAAATCAAAGTACAAAATCAAAGTACAACATTTAAGAATCTTCGAGAATGTTTCACTTTCAAATCTTTGCATGCATGATTTTCATGCTGAAAAATTCGGACTTGGTGTGAATAGGCATTTAGTGTTATGTTACATGTACATAGCTTGCCAGTGCATGCTGGACCCTGCTGTGCCGAGACCTCGCTCATGAGAACTGCACTGCTGAAACATGATAATGTCAGAATAATGTTATAGTTTTGTTATCTGTGTGCAGCTTGCCTATGCGTGTCTGACCATGCTGCGGTGGGATTGCGCCAAGTCTCAGGGGGCAGTAGGGCTGGCCGGAGTGTTGCTGGTCACCCTCTCTGTCGCTGCTGGACTGGGACTCTGCTCTCTCATGGGCATATCCTTTAATGCCGCTACCACACAGGTACAATAAAACTAAATATTCAGTCACCCCAAATGTGATTAGGCACTTAAACCACAATCATGTTATGAATTTCATTGCATTAGTTTTAGGGATAATTCACCAAAAATGTTTAATTATCTTATCATTTGCTCACCCTTATGCCATCCCAGATGCATATGACTTTCTTTTTTTCTGCTGAACATAAACAAAGATTTTTAGAAGAATATTTTGGCTTTTTTGGTCTTTACAATGCAAGTGAATGGTGACCTTTGAAGCTCCAAAAATCACATAAAAGGCCAGGTAAAAGTTATCCATAAGACTCCTGTGGTTAAAGCCATATCTTCAGAAGTGATATAAGTCTGTGTGAGAAACAGATAAATATTTAAGCCCATTTTTACCATAAATCTCCACTTACACTTTCAAAAAGTAAAAGAAATTGAAAGTGTGGATTTATCTTTTTTTTTTAAATGTAAATATAGATCTGTTTCTTACCCACACTTCAGAAGGCATGGATTTAACCACTGGAGTCTTTTGGATAACTTTTATGTGGCCTTTATGAGTTTCAAAGGTTTGGTCACCATTCACTTGCATTGTAAGGACCAACAGAGCTGAGATATTCTTCTAAAAATCTTTGTGTTCTGCAGAAGAAAGTCAAACACATCTGGAATGGCATGAAAGTGAGTGAGATAATTTTCAGCTCAACAGAAAATATATTATTTACAAAATCTCAAACCATGTGACATTTATTTCAAGAATGATGGCACAATAACCGTTTTTAAGAGCATTTAGCAAAAAAACTTTAGTTTTCAAACGTTAGTGGACATGTTTATAGTTAATGTGATAATCTACACTTGTTAATGTGCTAGGACACCTGTGTGAACTTGAGGGGAATTAACTTAAAACATGCACTAAAATTAACTTGACAACAGTTGCTTTATGTATAATAATATCACAAAATGGGAAGTAAATTTTGAGGAAAAAGGTCAGCATCATGAATACATTTTGACGTTTTTTTAAGAGGGACTTCTATATCCCAAAGTGTCAAAATACGTTTCAAAGGGCTCTGCACATTTGACACAATCTACTGTATCTTGAAATAGCTGTTGCCAAAAGTTTGCGTTCACTTGAATCATGCTGTTCTGTTATCCTTTGCTTGCGTTAAGGTGTTGCCATTCCTGGCTCTTGGCGTGGGGGTGGACGATGTCTTTCTCTTGGCTCATGCTTTCAGCGAGACCGGCCAGAACAAGAGGATTCCATTCGAGGTGTGTTATCTCTCCCACATGTCCTGAAAAACAGGGAACACAAGTAAACAACAAGCATTCTCTCTTGCAACAGAGCCGCATTGATCTGCTAATCACAGAAGTGACAACTCATACACAGGTATTGTCAAGACAAGACAGTCCGTTCAGAAATGAGGGAGCTAACTGTTTTCATGAGGAGGAGGAAGGGGGTAATATCAGTGTTAGACCCTCATGTTATCACTTACATAGTGGAATGTGTGTGTACCTGCCCTGACATGTGATGTAATTTCAAAAACACTAGTTTACTTTGATCTGAGGCTGTGCTGGTGAGGGCCACTGCACAATGTGTGACTGAAGAAGTTTCTCACACACAACACTAATAAAAATGTGCCATGGTACTAGCATGTTTTTTTTTAAGGGGGTGCCATTTTACTAAAGGAGTTAACATGGTTACATTTGTAACCTACTATAGTAAAAGTACAGAATCTTAACTATTTATTCTTTATTTTACATTGCAACTTTTCTATTTGTCTAAGTCCTAAAATTTTCTGTTCTTTCAGTTTAAGTCACAAGGGGAATTGGAAAATTTGGTACCTTTGAGGACTGTATTACCATGGAATACAGATATGGTGTCAGGGCTAGTTGCATTCCCACTGTCACTTCCAGGGCTTCATCATGTCTCCTCAGGGCCAGTGGCCAAGTGCCTTTGGCCCGCTGATTACCCTTGGGCAAAAGAAGGCTGTCAACTTGGGATTGAGGCAGGGTCAATGTCAAAGGTGGAGTTTAGCTGAGTTTGGTCAGAGGTTTCAGCACAGAGATACCAATTTCTTTATTTTTCATATCTAGCTACCAGCTTACCTCAACAGATCAGCAGAGAATGGAGAATCGTCAGTAATGGTCAGTAGATGAAATCAGGGCTTCTAAATATTTGGGCTGATAAAAATGTGCAACGTCAGATTGACGGCGTCTGTCGAAATGAAGACGTGATTAAGTACATTGTCGCTGAACTTGCCAAGTTGTGTATCCAGCATACAATGATACAGGTTCGGGGAAAATTACAAAAATTGCGGGCCAGTACAAATCCCTGTTTATTTCGAGGGCTAGCTAGTCTCCAGAGTCTGATACCCCAGTTTGAGAAATGTGAAATGGGCGGGTTGTGTGCTGTTGTCACCAAGACGGTGTATTAAGAGCAGGTTTTAGGGCAATGCTGCAGGCCAACAATCTGGTTCCGGAAGTAAAAATCTTGTTTATTTTTTCCATAGACTAATTGCTTTTTAGCGATAAATTTTAAACCTTTAAGACAGACCTACCTTGAGCTTCGAGGTTGTTCATCGATGGTATATGCTTCTGTTGAAGCCATTTGACTGTGTTGTTTCAACATTGTTTAAAAATTGTGTTTGATTGTGGAATTCATGGGAAACAACTAAATTTTTACAGTATATTCCCACTTTTTTTTATTCAATTACATAATTTTCAATGCTTCATGGGATTGAGATGGTAAGGACACAGCCTTGTACCTTTGTCTTATTTGTCCAATTTTCAAATACATTTTCGTATGATGTTTGTAATGTTGTGATTTACATCAGAGCTGGTTGGTTTGGTTCATGGCTTAGAACTCTTTCATGAAGGATAATAGAGCTGTTCAGCCGTGATGTCAAAGTTCAAAAGCCCCATTATAAAACAATAGGAAAATTCAGAGGGAACCCATGGCGAATTCTCTTCCGGCTTTTTGGATTACAAGCTGAGCAACTCTATATGAAAAGTCTATGGGAAAAAATAATGAGGAAAATACTTCCAGAACCTAGATGGCTGAATAACTGGGAGGGCACAGTTGCACTCTTTTGGCCCGATTGTGGGAATACAGATAAATTTTGGTCTTGTGGCTCGATGTCTGAGGCTATTGGCCCTGGCTGACCAGATAATAACCCTGGCTTGCACTGGACTTATGGTGGAAAAATGGCTATTCGGTAAAAATTACTAAAGGAAAACTACTGTTGGTGAGAAAGGGCCTATATAGTATATACTTTATTGAAGTACTATGGTATAATCATCACAGATAGCATCACAGTACCATGGTGCTGTCACAATACTTTATTGGAAGGAAACTACTAAACAATTCATAATAAAGAATTTGAGTTGGTTTTCCCAATGAGACTTGTTTGGATGATAGGCAGTCTTATGTGTGTATATTCAGTTTTTTTTAGACAATTGTGTATACGTTTGCTTGAGTATATCTGTCAGGGGTATCTGTGTTTAGCTTTCGTGTGCGTGTACGAGGGCTTGTGTGTGTGTGAGGTAATTTACATTACTTTCATACAGATGGGGTGGGTTCAGGCATGTATTTGCTTGTGTTTATGTGAGATTGCACAGCATGCAGCGACCCTTTTGTGTGGAAAGTAAACAGTTCCCTGTGGGAGGAGAGCGAGAGAGAGAGCGAGTCGAACCCTCCTGTCTTAAAGCTGTCCGTGTGTGGTCCTGCACGTCCACATACACAAAAAAACTGCGTCTTTCTTTCTTACTCTCACTCTTTTCATCTCTACCTCTGTGTGTATGGAGGTGGAGATTGGAACTGTTTTGTTATCCATCTCGCACCCTGAATGGCTTTGAAATGAGAAGAGAGAGCTTATCCTAACAAGAGAGCGAGCCAATCGTGTTTCTGCGGGCTGCTTTGTTTAAAATTATATGTCATGCCTTTGATGGAAAATATTTCTATGCGAGGGATAAGGAGAAGGGGAGGGAAATGAATCTCTGTTTGAAAATTTCCTCTCCAAAAATCCACATAATAATGAGAAGAGCTTTTCATCAGAAGTAGAGCTCATTAAGTTGTCATGGCAGGTTGTGAGATTATTAACGCTTTTAGATGGAAACATCAGAGGACTTTTGCAAGTTACACTTTCATCAGATGTCATAATGTGCCTTTCAGTGATTAATTAAAGGTTCATCATCTTTGTGTGATGTGATGAGTGAATTTCTTGCTGGGTCCCAATTCGCCTATTTATACTATGCTGTTAAAGTGTGTACTTTCGTGTATTGGAAGTTTCTACTTTTTAGTGTGTAGCAAAAAAGTGTGCAAGTATTGGGACATATTATCGTGTCATAAAACTGCATCTTGAAACCAAGTGCCCTCAATCGACTTATGTGCATCCTATCACCATACAACAACCTGTCAATCATACTGATACAGTTATTATTAATTCATTAATAATTCATTATTGCATTTAATTTATTTGACCCTAAAATACTTTTAAAGAAGAAATAAGTGCACGGGGTGTTACACATGGAAAGCAGCTGATGTTATGATATAATGAAGTAGTAATGTGTATTTAATGCAAACTAAACTTATCTATTTCCTATCATTTTCCTATTCAAATTGTGATTGCAGATTAAATATAACACAAATATCAGTTCATTTTTCTTTCTACAAACATAGTGTGAAACATTATTTATGAAAGAAACTGATACAGATACATAGATTTGTAAAACAAAATAGCTTTATTACATTATTATTATTATGAGTTTACTCTGAATATTTCTTTTAAGTGGGCCTATCATGGAAAACAGTATTTTTCATGCTCATTTGAAAAAAGTTCTCTCATGTTCACAATGCAAATCTCCCTCCTCAGTTCACATACACCAAAATTGTCATGTTATTGACGTCAAAACCATGAGCATTTTAACATATGGCCACCATGTTTTCATATCAACACCCAAAGTGTTTTTGTGTCCGGGCTGTTTTGCAATTGTTTTCCTATGTACACATGCGCTAGACGGGCATCTTTGATTGTTTTGAAACATTTTTCAGACACCATGGGAAGTTAAAAAGAACTTTAACTATTTAATAAATAAAATGCATATCGAGACACTTGTAATATGCTCTGTTCATGGCACTGCGTCTAGCTTTTTTTAGGGCAAGGATCTATTCGGTGAACGGCCCGAAGCCATATTAAGCAGCTAGTTAGGGATGTTGTGACTCATTTCACAAGCGAAGAGTTTAGCCAGTCATAACAGAAGTAATGTATATAGATGTTTTAAAGGTACTGTAGCAAAACTAGCTAAATTAAATAAGGGTCTGAGAAAGGATGGAGAATGGTCATGAAAAAATAAATGACGATATTTGTGGTTTAATAAATGTTGACTAACAAATGAGTCCTTAAGATTTAAGTTGCTTGCAGTTGATTTGATAACCGTGTAATTGAGTGTATCTTTTTTATTCTCCTTCTCTCGTTCTCGCTTTCATCCTCAGGACCGCACTGGTGAATGTCTTAAGAGGACTGGGGCAAGTGTAGCTTTGACCTCCATCAGTAATGTGACAGCATTTTTCATGGCTGCCCTTATTCCAATCCCAGCACTGCGAGCCTTCTCCTTACAGGTGGGTGTTTCTTGAACAGGAATGCAGTTCAAATTGCATTTTTGTTTCAATTGTGTGTTTGTTTATTTTACCAACGTATGTTTAGCTGAAATTTCCTGTGTCCATACCAGCTCTCTCTGCGGGTGTGTGTGTGTGTGTGTGTGTGTGTGTGTGTGTTCCCTTACCTTCATTGGCTCCAGATTTCTCCACGTGACTTTTATTGATTTCATTAATCAAACAGAGCGTGTGACAGGTTGAGAACTGGCGTGGCCCGTAACCCCCCCGCTGCGTGTGATGAGTGGTACTACCCATAAGTGTGCAGATTGTGGGCATGTAACTCAATCTGGGAGTGGGGGTGGGTCACAGGGCTTGGTTGTTCCACACATTTGTAGTTTATTTACGATGCGAGCCTGTGGGAGCGGCATTGGAAAGGGGCTGAGCAGGAGATCTACCCACAACCTGTTCCTGACTTCAGTCAGGTAAAGCAGCCCATGATTGTTTCATTTGAACGCCGAATGCCTATGTTTGAACCAGCTCGATATGTCTTGCTGAGTTCATAAATTTAAAGGTGAAGTGTGTAAATCTATTATATTTAACTTTCTTCCTCCAATAACAGTTTAATATGCAGAATCAACTGCAATGCCTTACAAATGCAAAATGCAGTAACAACACCAAACAATTTAAATGACTTCAAAGTTTTAGGGTATATATGAATTTGGTAATTACTGAAATTTACATTTTACTCTATACATGAGTATAGTTGAGTCAAACCCATCAGTAACATCATAGTCTAAGAGACGTTTTTGGTGATAAAATGCATAGTTACTGCATTTTGCCTTTGCATGACATTATAAGTAAGCCATTTTTAGATTGATTTCCCTTAAATGTGTAAACACAGTTGCTCTGTGGTACTATAAATCATTTCTCTGCTTGTTTGAGTGTCCTGATCAGCCCAACATGGCAAATGATGGTGATATGATTTTCCAACCAATGTTAAAGGAGGGTAGTGTTGAGGAAAGCTGTTTGAAATTGGTTAATATTTTTGCAGTTCCTTCTGGTGCCACTAGAGGAATAGAAATTGTATGCTTCACCAATAAAACTGATTGTGGTGTTGGCCACTGGAACTCTGAAACCGCCCCCTCCTCAGTGCTTGGGCTGCTTAACCCTTGAACTTTAGGTGAAGTAACCTTGCCGTCATCCCCACAACCTGCACAGCTGCACTGAGACAGATGCTGAGATTTACACACTGATGCCTTGTTCTGCTCGACAAATGCATTCGCACATATCTCAGCATAAAACCTTCTGACAACCTCTTTCATTCAGTATCCTTTGATCATACGAAATAGATTTCCACCATTTCTTTATTTATATCTTTGAATTTAGAGCTTTTGTTTGTGTCTGTTTGTGTCTCTGATGATTGTATACTGTCATAAAAACTGTGTGCGGGATAAGCTTGGCGACCACACGCAAGACGTGGCTCATGCCCAAACACGCACACACACACACTTGTACAGCACTGTAGAACTAATATTAGGATGAGTTGATTGATGTCTCACACGTCTGTCTGTCAGACACACACACACACACGCATTCTCCAACTGGCACCTGTTCAGCAGTGCCTGAAAATGCTCATCTTCAAACCCGCTGAGAACACAATACACACTAGAGATTACCCCTTTTTTATATGTGGCATTTACTGCCATCTCTATTCTCAACAGCCACTATATTCAGCTACAATTTTGTGTTCAAATATTTACTTCTGCTTTTTTGTTCCAATGTGTTTACTTCAACTTTTGTGTCGAAATATTTTTACCTAAGCTTTAGTGTCCAGTTTTGATGATTTGGAGAAATACTTGAGAATAACTAAGGCCACGTCCTCCACGCTAATCTGTTTTTTTTTTTTTTTTTATTAGCATTTGATTGTCCGCTTTCAGTTTCATAACATCATTGATTTCCAAAAGTATGCATTAACGTAGAGTGTTTTTTCGGAACGTTCTGTTTTTGGTGGAGGAAAACGGCGTTCTAGTTTGGATGAGAGGTGTAAACATCACAAAAGCAATGCATTTTCGAATGAAAACAGATTAGTGTGGACATGGCCTAAGAATATATTGTTTTTGGAGATTTTTTGAGAGTCCTTTGTGTCTCCAGCCCACAGAGTTGTCTAATCTTAAAGGAATGCTCCGGGTTCAATACAAGCTAAGCTCAATTGACAGTATTTGTGGCATAATGTTGATTACCACAAAGAACAACCCAAAAGGTCCCAAAAACGAACCGTATGCAGAGGTGGTCTGAGTACATTTAGTTTGTCTGTCTTTTTGTGGTTCGATTGATTTATGTAATGTGAAGGGAAGGAGGTACCAGTCCGCTTTGCATTTCGTTATGACATTAGTACCTTGGAGCTTGCCATACATAACTGTTTTACATAATCGCCTGATTATGTATTTGATCTAACAGCGATTAATGTGAATTTAACATTCCAATTGCATTTTACTGTTCAAATAAAGGAATTTTAAGCGAATATAGAAATACCATGACCACGACTGCATTGTATCTCATTTCCCTGCCTTGTATTATCTTAGCACTCCAAATGAACCGTGGATCAGCTAGACTTGAGCACCATCTGAAGAGTTGCTATGCGCGCACTGTCTGTGGGGAGTTTGCACCAAACTCCCCGTGAAAATACATTCAATATTTTGATAGTGAATAATGTCTTTATTTTAACGTTCATGTAATGGCTCATTTTTTGGATATATTAATACACATAGTGTTAATGACACACAGGAGATGCAACCCTTACTTTATTCCTATGGAGAAACACATTTTCAAATACTCGTAAATATAAAATGTCCAATGTTTTCCTGCGTAAAAAGGGTTAGTAAGTTTAATCAGAGAGCCTTAACATAACGTGAAAGTGAAGAATTTAGGACAGATATATATTACTATTGCATAATAGAATAGAATAAATTAGAATAGAATAGAATAGAATTGGTTGTCTGGGTTAATTTAAAAATGGTGTAAATAAAAGTTGACCAAAAAGGAGAGAGGTTTTTTATTATTTTTTCTCCCCAATTTAGCATGCCCAATTCCCACTACTTACTAGGTCCTTATGGTGGTGTGGTTACTCACCTCAATCCGGGTGGCGGAGGACAAGTCTTAATTGCCTTAGTTTCTGAGACAGTCAATCCGTGCATCTTATCAAGTGGCTCACTGTGCATGACACCGGGGAGACTCACAGCATATGGAGGCTCATGCTGTTCTTCGCGATCCAACATACAATTTACCACACGCCCCATTGGGAGCGAGAACCACTTAATCATGACCTTGAGGAGGTTACCCCATATGACTCTACCCTCCCTAGCAACCGGTTCAAATTGGTTGCATAGGAGACCTGGCTGAGTCACTCAGCACGCCCTGGATTCAAACTCGCGACTCCAAGTCTGGTAGTCAGCGTTAATACTCTCTGAGCTACCCAGGCCCAGGAGAGACATGTTTTAAGTATTTGGAAATATTTTAACATTTAAAATATAATTTTTTCATGTCATTCTATCCCTGTGCAATATTAAAAAATGTTAAAGCCTTCTAGGAAATCATATTGCTCTATTTCATAACGAAATAAATTTATCATCATGATCACAATATGTATGTACTGTATTGATAGCCAAATGTCATAATCATGACTATAATGGGGTCTGAGTTCATAAGAAGTTGTTGTGTGAACAACAAAGGGTCTGTGACCACATCAATATAAAGAGGACCAATAATGAAACTGGGTCCTCATTTAAGTCTACTTACATATGGAACACAAAAAGAGGTCATTTGCAGCTGGTTCCCTTTTTGGTCCACTTTAACTGAACTGGGTTTGGTTCATTTAAAACACTACTATATGTGAAACCACCCTTAGTGTGATAAAATCATTTAATAACCTTTTCTGTTTAAAGTTACATCTAATTTTACAACTTTGTTGCCATAGTTACGTAACACTGTAAACCCTAAAACGCTAAAGCAGCCATAAAAATGACAACATAAACAACTTTACAGCTCAAATAATACATGAGTTTTAACAGAAGTATTAATGTAAGTGCTTTTATAAAATTATAAGCTTCACATTTCTGCCTTTAAACCCTCCAAACATTGGCCCCACTCACTTTATTGTAAGTGCCTCAAATAACCTCGATTTTTGCTTTTTAGAAAAGGAGGATGAAATACATCTTTGTGGTAATCAACATTATGCCACAAATGCTGTCGATTGAGCTTAACTTGTATTGAACGCGGAATATTCCTTTAAATCAAAATTACATAAAAATTGACTATTTGTTTTTATAATCATTCCTGGTCTTATTGTGAGCAAAAATCGAGGTTATTTGAGGCACTTACAATAAAGTGAGTGGGGCCAATGTTTGGAGGGTTTAAAGGCAGAAATGTGAAGCTTATAATTTTATTGGTGTACCTCAGAAATGACTTTCCTTTTGGCTGACGGCACCAAGTCTCCCCCTCCAACTACGTTTTATGTAGAAACTATTTTTTTAGAAACATTCTATTCCTGATGGATAAAGTCAAGTCCCACCCAAACATCCCGTTTAACTATACTGTTCATCACACAGTATAATTGCAACTGCTTTTTCATGTTGCTAAAATCAGATATTTACTTTTTCTCTGCCTTTGTTTGTGAGATCTTGGAATTTAGATAGTGCATTTTAATTGGTGTGCTTATTGTTGTGCCAAAATGCATTTGTCACAACATTACACTGTTTTTTTTTCTCTCTCTCTCTCTCTCTCTCTCTCTCTCTCTCTCTCTCTCTCTCTCTCTCTCTCTCTTTCTTTCATTGTATGTATTTTTTAGCACATAAAATGTGAGAGCATGTGTCAATTCTAACAGACCTCTCTCTGTTGAATCATTCACACGCACATGTTCTCTCATGCAATCTCTCTATCTGTTCCTCTTGTTCATCCTGCACCAGTCGTTCATTCTCTTTCTGGCTGCCAACAGCCAAACCTAGTCAAGAATAGCAGTTTGTTTCTAAAAGGCTTACATTTTATTAATAGCCATACTTAAATATCTTTGCATTATAAAACACATTAAACCAAGTGGCATTTATTTTGAAGAAAGCACAGTTTTCAAGCAGAACATTTGACCAAAATGTTTGGTTTCAGATTATAAAAAATCAACATAATGTTCAAATTTAAGACAAAGAATTTGGGCATTTTCTTGTTTCCAAACTTTGCTGTCACTTTAGTCAGAACAGCAGGCTTTTGCTATATTATATATTTTGATTTGTATACATGAGTATAAGGAGATGACAGGAGGACTGTCTGTCACTCTCTCTCTCTCTCTCTCTCTCTCTCTCTCTCTCTCTCTCTCATTAATGTCTTTCATTGTGTGTTGGCTCTGTCAGGCTGAGCTGCTGGGTGGTCTGGCAGTTTGACATGTCTCCAACCTCCACCCATAAAAAATTACACCCTAACTAGGGGCAGGCATGCTTCAATCTGCCTCTGACTATTATTGTCATTTCACTTACATTAATCCAGTAACTCTTCCAACTTCTCCATTTTGTACACTTTTTATTCCTTGAGCTTCAATAGAATGAATCTAGATTAAAAGTTTCAAATCACTCATTCATTTTGGGAAGGAGTTCTTGGCTCGGTGAGATCTTTTTAGTAAGCATGTGATTTATATGCTCAGAAGGAATGTGGCTGTTTCCCAAGATCAGGAGAGCCGTATCTAGCCTTAGAAAGTTTCTTAGAAACTCCTTTTCATGAGGTTGGGCACCAGCATCGCTTCAGTTTGAGTTCATAGTCAGTTCTGAAGACTTGTTACACTGTATTAATTCTGATTCAATCCATATGGAAGTGTATGGATTGAAATATGAATTTGATGATTTACATTTCGAGTAAATTTAAGTGGTTTTCTCTGAAATTGGATTAGTCTAAATTAAATTCGGGGTGGTATGAGCTGTGTTTTTTATTCGTTTTTGATTCATTTGTTCTGAAGAGGATAATTGTTTGAAAATTGTATTTGTTGGGATCATTGTGGTTTTGGCATACACCCTCCACAGATGTGTTTGTGTAGCTGTGTGGGTGTTGTTGTGTGTGTGATTGCTTTTGTGCAAGCGTGAATATCTGCTTAACATGTTTTTGCTCTTTCTCTCTCATTCTCTGTCAGGCGGCAGTGGTTGTGGTGTTTAACTTTGCTATGGTGCTACTCATATTTCCTGCCATCCTCAGCATGGACCTGTACCGCAGAGAGGACAGACGCTTTGACATTTTCTGCTGCTTTGTCAGGTAGTACACACTATAGGTAGTTTACTTGTCAAACTGATAGTAATACATAGTTATAGATCAGTGTTATCCAATTTTGTTCCTGGAGTACCCCAACACAGCACATTTTGCCTTATTTGACACACCCAAATTAGGTCATGAAGCCTTTACTAATATAAGCTCAGTGTTTCCCACAGAATTTTTTGAGACTGTGGTGGTCAGACCTCGGCCCCTCTTGAGGTGTCTGTGGGCGTGCTCCCCAGTAAATGCATCAATCTGATGCACTTTGAGAGCAAAATTTAGAGGCTTGATCTATGAAGAACTTTGTGCTCTTGTAAACAATTTTGTGCTCTAGTAGTAATTTAATCATAAACACATTGGTTAATTCGGTAAGAATGCAATGCAAAAACGAGGTAATGGGCTACTTAAACATAGTAATCCACTTGAAATGACTAATTATTTCTCTAAATTTTATAATCAGATTACTTTACTTATTACTTCATTGAAATAGTAATCACTTTACTAATTACTTTGTTACTTCCTAAAACACTTTTCTGCTCAACAAATTCAAAATAATATCTGTATTTGTTCCTTGTCCATTGTAAAACAAATGTCATACTCTCAGCACCTCACATTTCTCCTTCACAGTGACTCGTTACAGGGCCATAATTCATGTATTCTACATAAATAATAAAGGTATTAGACATAAGCATAACCCTATAATGTACTTGAAAGTAATTCAATTCATTGAAAATCAGTTACTAATCTGATTACAAGAATTTTAAATGCAATGCATTACACTGAATGTACTTGCACCATTTTTTGCTTAAACCATTTTTGATGGTTATCAAAAGCAGATGCTATTTGCCCCCTGGCACAAATAAAGGGAGATGCTATTTAGTGGCAGGTACTATTTTCACCCCTAATTAAATACTAACAGTATAGGGACATCACTACAGCGGGTTTATTGTGTTTATACAGAGTCCCATAGACACCCTAAACCAACCACTACTCCTAAACCTAACCCTAACCTTCCTTTACAAAAATTAACCATGCTTTTACTACAGTAACCGTAGTATCACCATGGTATTTAGTAGTAAAATCATAGTAACCAAAATATTAAACACGGTTACTATATAAACACCATATTACTGTATTAACTCCATTGTTAATTGCATCAAATCTATGGTTTCTGCCGAAAACATGGTTACTACTATATTACTATAGTAAAACTACCTTTATATTATATATTAAAGAGAGATCTATTAAGAAGTATTTAAGAAAATATTAAGAGATGAGAATCTAACCCAGGTCGAAACGGTTTTACACCCCACACCACTGAAGCAACATTCACAATGCAGTTTGCTGTAAATTTCTATTTTAAATAGGCTATTGGGTGCAAATAGCCATGATGTGTGGCAGGTGTTATTTACACCACGAAAAAAAGAAAGCCGTTTCAAAGTTTTCATGACTTTGCATGTTGTCTGCTTTTGAAGCATAATCAATAGATAGTATTGTGGATCATATACACAATGGCCTTTTATGGTACTGAATGCAATATCTACAACACAATTAAGTGTCAACCTGCCCAAGTTTGTGTGTGTTTGAGTGCGTATTGATGTTTATCTCTGTCTGTGGCCCTGGGGTCTTAAATAAGACATGTTGTTGCCTCTCCTGCTTGTTGCAACATTCTTGGTGTCTGATGAGAGAGAGAGAGAGAGAGAGAGAGAGAGAGAGAGAGAGAGAGAGCTATAGGCACATACTTTACCTTCTTAGTCATGCCCCCAGACTCCTGCAGGAAATTAAACCTGATGCTTAAACTTTCACCATGGTCGAAACGTTTGCCTTCTAGTTACCAGCACTCACTCGCCTCTTGATTTTATCTGTTCTGGACTGGAAAGCTGATTGCAATTTTATTTTGTGCATTTACACGTGTCCCGCTTACTAGAGAGAGTGGGTTTTCTGACAAAGCGCTTGAACAATTTACATTGCAGTTCTGAATAATGTTGTATGTGAGGATGATTTCAAAAATAATTCCATGAATAATATTTATTTACCAAGTAATTTCATACAAAGTGTAGTAAACATAAAAAAACGAGATCTATATTTGGTGTGACCACCCTATGCATTTAAAACAGCACCAATTCTCCTGGGTACAGAGAATTTTCCAAGGTTGTTGGCAGGTAGGTTGTTCCAAGCATCTTGGAGAATGTGCCACAGTTCTTTTGTTCTCAGTTGCTTCTGTCTCTTCTTTTAATCCCAGACTGACTCAATGATGTTGAGATCTGGGGCCATACCATCTTCTGCAGGACAAATTTTTCTGTTTCTATTCAAAGGAATGTTTGGAAATTTAAAATGTATATTTCCTGTTACACACTAAAGCAGAAGATATAAATACCATCTTCAGGCAAACATTGTGAGACATTTGTACTGTATATGTATAGAAACAACTGGATTTGATTTGATTTGATATGCATATTGTTAAAAATGTTCTCTTTCTTTAGCCCTTGCACTAACCGTGTGATCCAGCTGGATCCACAGGCGGTGTACACCGACTCCTCTGCTGACTCCACCCACTACAGCCCTCCACCCTCCTACAGCAGCCAGAGATTCGCCCAGCACACCCAGATCACCATGCAGTCCACAGTGCAGCTGCGCACAGAATATGACCCCAGAACGCAGGCCTACTACACCACGGCCGAGCCACATTCTCACATCTCCGTCCAACCTTTAGCCTCAAACCATAACAATAACAACAACCGCAACAGTGCAGGCCCAGGACTTGGGGGGAGCTCCTCAGGAAACAGCCCTCCCACGGGAGGTGCAGCTTCAGATACAGCATCTTGCCAGAATCCCGATGGGGCAAGCTCCACACGAGATCTGCTGTCTCAGTTTGGGGAGTCAAGTTTACGCTGCCTGGAGCCGCCCTGCTCACGCTGGACGTTTGCATCATTTGCCGAGAAGCACTATGCACCATTTCTGTTGCAGCCTACAACAAAGGTGAGAGTACAGCCTTTGTCAAGGTATCATTTCAATACCTCCCTTTGGGGGAAAAAAACTGCTTAAACCAGCCAAAGCTGGTTTGCTGGTCTTAGGTGGTCTCCCAGCCTAGTCAGGATGGTCTGTTTGCTCATTTTCAAGTGGTTTTGGGTTCTTTTCAGCTAGTCAGGTATGCATTTACTTCAACTATTACATTGTTGTAGTCAACAAGCCCATGTACATACTGTAATTGAAAGCCAGGGTCAGGGCCTTCTAAAAACCATAACACCTCAAACAGAGCAGCAGTAAGTAATAAGTAATAGTAATAAGAAACAAAAAGAATAGGCTCTTACATTTTAGCCAAATCCTGACTGATATTTTGGTTTATGTTTGCTCTCCCAGGTGGTGGTGATTGTACTCTTCTTGGCATTGCTTGGGGTCAGTCTGTATGGAACCACCTGCGTCCGGGATGGTCTAGAGTTGACTGACATCGTACCACGGGAGACGGGTGAATACGATTTCATCCGTGCCCAGTTCCGGTACTTTTCTTTCTACAATATGTACGTGGTGACCCAGCGAGCGGAATACGCACAGATCCAGCCTCAGCTCCATGAGCTGCACCAACGCTTTGGCACTGTGAAATACGTCCTGCGGGAAGAGAACAACCAGCTCCCACCCATGTGGCTGCATTACTTCAGAGATTGGCTTCAAGGTAATACACTCAGATCTCAGATCTTATCGGTTGTGAGGCCTTTTGGCATGAAAGCGATCAGTGTTGTGTACATGTCAGAGGCCAAAACAGAGACATTATATAGGGGGAAGAGACAGACCACATAAAGATTAATGGGAGTAACTGCAATGCTCAGTATGGCAGCTGTAGGAATGAAAGTTCTCTCTCTTTAAAATAGTTAAAAGTAAATAGGTTCGTGCATGCATGCGTAAACGTGTATTTAGCACTTTGTGGGGACCAAATGTCCCCATAAGGATAGTAAAACTTGAAATTTTTGACCTTGTGGGGACATTTTGTCGGTCCCCATGAGGAAAACAGCTTATAAATCATACTAAATTATGTTTTTTGAAAATGTAAAAATGCAGAAAGTTTTCTTTGAGGGTTAGCTTTAGAGTTAGGGTTAGGGGATAGAATATATAGTTTGTACAGTATAAAAACCATTATGTCTATGGAAAGTCCCCATAAAACATGGAAACACAGCGTGGGTGTGTGTAATTTAAGCTAGAGAAGCAGCATTTATGATACCATAGTGTCCAATTTTATAGCTGATTAAAAATTAGGCATGTGATGGTATCAAGTTCACGTCACAATAATTTCTAAAGCCTACAGTATATGATATTATCACGGTATTAAATTACAGTAAGATAAACAAACTTTATTGTTGTTCTCTTAATAGGAAGTTTATTAACTTTTTTTCAATACCAAACTGGCCTTTTAAATGATCAAATAAACAAGAACTTTGAAAAGAACCTTGAACATTTAAAAAAACCCTGAAATGCACGGGATGATTGTCCCACAGATGAACATATTGGAGTTGTTCCCGTCTTTCACAATTTAGGAGATTACAGGCTTTCTTTATTCAGGTAGACAGAGGCTGTACTTATATGCCTATTACAATCATAATAAAAGAAGTTAAGTGACTTGCTTACTAGATAACAGCAAAATATCAAACAGGACTTTGATAACAGCCCCTCTGTTAGCTGGATGATGCAAGTTCCCCACCAGCACTGATATACTGTATGAACCATCAAGCCCATGACTGTCACTTAGTTTTCAGCATTCTGTTTTCCATTATAATAAACAATTTAATCTAGTCCGTAGTTTTACAGACTGTCTTGATTTCCAGACACTGCCGCAGTATGTTTGTGAAATCAACAAAAAAGATGAATCAAACCTCATTTACTACAATCATCAGATCATCTGTTTCTCACAAACATCAGTCACACTGCTAAACTTCCAAATCTGCTAGTCATTAAATGTCTTAAAACAAATTATGGTCTAAGAGTGAGATTTAAATGGAGAGATTTAAAAAAAGAGTGTGAAAATGTACAAAACTAAATGAAAGGCAGGGAGAGTGTTAAGAGTTGGGAACCGATAACCAGTTCTTATTATTAGAAATGGTTTGTTCCCCTTCTGTCACTCACTCAACGTTGTGTTGATGTAGTGACACTAGGGGTCGCCCTTGGGGGCCCCATACACCTCTGATCTTTTAGAAAAGGCCAGTGGGAATTGGCGAGTGGAATTACGGACATACGGGTATTAAAGGAGCTGGCTTGCAACCACTCATTCTGTTTTTTTCTTCAGAGCCGAGCGGTTGTGTTCATAGAGCTGAATTACCCTGCTGATCCATTCACCTCTGTGTGCAGTAAGCTGTTGGATTTATGATGCATTACAGTGGTTCCACCCCCTCTTGCACTGGCGTTGTGCAGAGAACGCCCCTTGACGCTTCAGCAGCCAAAAGAGTATATTCTTTCCTCATTAAGATTATATTTTCCTTTCTAAAAGAGTGGCAGTTACAAAGGCGTCTTTTTCAAGATGCCTTTTCGTTTGTGTATTATTCCTGGTTGTGGTCGCTATCACTCCACTTCTGATGGCCACGATTGCTGTCTCACTTGTCTTGGCGATACCCATGCAGAGACATCTTTCATGGATAATTCATGTCATCATTGCGAGATCATGACCATGATAACGTTGCAGTCGCGGCTACATTTTGTTAGAGGGAAAGCCACCTCAGCGGCTCCCCCCCTTGGTCCTACCTACGGGTATGAGGCAGAGTCAGTTAGCACTGGGGGTGATTTGGGGACTTCGATGGAAGCCTCTCCACCGGGAAATCCTCCACAGACCTCCCATTCCCCAGCACGCTCGTATGCCCTAGTCGAGTTCTGGGATGAAACCGCGGGCTCGTCTCAGGGTGGGTTTGCGGTCTCATTAGGAGCTCGTGAAGACGATGAGTTGGCGAGAGTGAGCTTGTCCAGTCTGACGTGGAGGACTCGGCTGGGCTCCCACCCTTGGTGTGCGGTAGCCCAGTCGCAGGCTGACCCAGAGCTGGCGGCCATGCTTGCCTGGGCAGCTGTGAGTGTCAGGCTGGAATAGAATCCTTCACTCCCCCCAAACCCTCAAGGCTCGATGAGTTCCTGTGGCCAGAGTGCATTCATGTCCACGCCCCACCCCCGTACCTTTCTTCCTGGAGATGCATGATGAGCTCACACGATCCTGGCGGGCACCTTTTACTGCTTGAAACCCGGTTCGTGGGCTCCTCCGCTCTTACTATCCTCGACAGTGGGGTGGCCAGGAGGTACTTGGCAATTCCCCAGGTGGATAAGGTGGTTGCGGTTCACTTTTTCCTGCAGTGCGCCGCCACCTAGTGGAGCCACTCGAGGCTCCCGCCATCACTGGCAGTTAGGGCCTATGGTGCTAATGGACAGGCCGCCTCCGCCCTGCGTCCTACGGCCCTCCTGCAAGTGCACAAAGCCAAGGCACTCAAAGAACTGCACGAGGGTAGTCCTAACCCGGGATTAATTCAGGAGCTGCGCTTGGCAACCGATCTTGCCCTCCACATGACAAAGGTCACTGCACTGGTCTCTCAGTGCAGGCGATTTCCACCCTGGTGGTCCAGGAGTGCCACCTTTGGCTCAACCTGGTCGAGTCAAAGGAGGCTTACAAGGTTCGATTCCTTGACGGCCCCATCTCCCGACGGTGAGGAAGCAGATGGAGGCCATTCAACATACCCTGCACCCTGTCTGCTCATCACCAAGGGCATTCCCCACAACACCAGCTCTGCCACAGCACAGTTCAGAGCATCTCTTTTCTCGACATGGAGTTAGACTCAGTCTCAGCATTCGCGCACCTCACGAGCGAGCCCGCGCAGTCAGTGCTGAAAATGTCGGTCCCACTGAGATTATTTCAGAGACTCCTGACTTGAGTCCCAAGGCACACACCACGTGCTCGTCATGCCGGCCTGCCGCCGTCTGTTCAGCCCTTGGACTGACCTGCCATTTCTATGGGCAAGGGTTCCCCTAGAGCAGGTCTCCAGGCGTGTCATAGTTACGACGGATCCCTCCAAGCATGGCTGGGGCACCCTGTGCAACGGGCACGCAGCCGCCAGTCCTTGGACTGGTCCGTGACTGTGTTGGCATATAAAATGCCTTGAGTTCCTGGCAGTATTGCTCACCCTGCGGAGGCTTTTGCCATTGATCCAGGACAAGCACGTGTCAGTCCGGACGGACAACACGGTGATGGTAGCGCACATCAACTTCCAAGGCGCCATGCGCTCTTGTCTAATGTCACAACTCCTCCTCTGGAGTCAGCAGCGACTCAAGTTGATGCGAGCCACTCACATCCAGGGCAACCTCAACAGCACAGCAGACGTGCTGTCATGGCAGGTCATGCTCAGGAGAGAGTGTAGTCTCCGCCCCCAGGTGGTCCAGCTGATTTGGAGTCGATTCAGCCAAGCACAGGCCTACTTGCACCGATGTTCTTCCACTGATGTACAGACAGTTGTGATCAGATGCCATGAAATAATACAAAGACAGTAAATTAAAGAGGTTTTTCAATTGCATTGTGCTCAGGCAACAACAAATATACAGCAGGACCAGTGTAGTCAAATTGGCCAGTGTAGATTGAACTGGATCTTATGACCTGGTGTTTTTTATTAATGTATTTAAATCAGGAGTTATTGCTTGGAATCAGTCTAATGACTCGTTTACTTAATTGGTGTAACTTATTCGCTTAACTAAACCATAATTATCATCATATCTAACTAAAAATGAAATGAGGATGTTTTATGAACTTAAGGGTTGTGAGACTTTAATCAGATGGGTTGTTCAAATAACAAAGTGTAGTTATAGATACACATTCAGAACCGAGTTTTGTTGTAAAAATAAATAAATAAATGGTACTTTAATTTAAAAAATGTTTTTACCAAATAGTAGTATTGTTTTTGTTTAGTATATTTGTCAAGCATATAGTTAGGGTGAATTATTCTTCAAGCACTAAAATAATTGTCAATGGATTTGTTATGGAACCAAAACTGTGGAACTGGATAATCATATCGGAAACAGAAACATTAAAATTCCTCACGATTCTGCCTGACACTGTCTCTCTGTCACACTGCCGTCTCCGGTTGCCTTTATCCTTCTCTGGCTTAATCAGCCTAATTGGGGGCTGGGTGTGTGGAATCACGTCTCTGGTCCTCCGCCCTGCCACAGTGGTAAAAAAAAAAAAACACATTTAAGGTGAGAGTGAAAAATACGAGATGGAGAGATACAGAGCATGTCCCTGCAACAGCTTTCGTCTTGTGGTCTCCTTCACAGTGGCTCCATTCCATGTAAAATGCGTGTCGAGCGCTCGGAATGCCGAATCTAATCCTGGTCGGGCCAAATCCAAAAGCAAGCCCTGTTTTGCTCTCTGTCTCTCTCTCTCTCACACAGCTCCTCTAATGGCATACCTGTCTTCAAATAACTTCTGTCCAGTAACTCCTTTTAGGTGGTATGTAGAGACTTGCTTTTTACTGTCAGCTCAGCCAACTAGAACTGGAAACATCGTTTTTTTTTGTTATTTACCTCCTTTTTATTTAAACATTTCAGCATATTTTTTTGGAGCACACGTTTTCTTTGGGCGCAAGAGGCAGCATCTCTATATTTTTTATCATGTAGGCATATGTGCGTGCATACAGGTTTCAGTATAGGCTGTTCCAAAGAGGGTGGAGAGAGCTGTCTTTAATATTATGGTTTGAAATGGCTCGACAAATTGGTCACAGACAGTGAGGCAAGGGAGAAAGAAAACAATGTGTCCCAGAAACAGACCACTGGAGTTGAGGGGTGAGAAGGTTGAATGAGAAGAGAGGTTAAACATGGTTTAGGGACCCGCCGAAAGTTCTCAAAACAATTTCAAGGCCATTTCCCACAGACAGAAATCAAGTCATAAAATTGGTCCTGTTGAAAAGACCAGCACATGTATTTTTTCACTTTTGATCCCCAGCTGGTCAACCAGCTTTACTTGAAAGGCCAGGCTGTTTTTAGCTGGCATTTTTTGCTGGTAAACACTTTGCTGATCTAAGCTGGTCTTTGCAGCAGGTGCTAGAGGAAAAACTGCAGACACCCTTTTGCCATTACTAATCTTTTAATTTGAAGTAATCCATTGAAGTGTCTTTCTCTAAGTGCCATATGCTGTTTATGTCTCGGCAGGTCTGCAGGCGGCGTTCGATAAGGACTGGAGGGCAGGTCGAATCACTCAGGGGAACTACAGGAACGGCTCTGATGATGGAGTCATGGCCTACAAACTCCTAGTGCAGACCGGCCGCAGAGAAAAGCCTGTCAACATCAACCTGGTAAGAAACCCATGTGACTTGAGACATTACTACTAGCATGATCAGATGCACTGCAAAGGTAACACAGATTCAGTTTTCGCTGTATGTGATGAGCCAGTCTCTCTGCGGCAGTGTATCCACAAGTAAAAGCTCCCACATTCAACACTTATGTAAAATTCACTTCAGGGTCCTGATAACCATATTGCAGTTTATTTTTTGATAATGATCTGCTAACTGTATATATGTATGTACTACTTAAAATTTTCTCACCCTCATACCATCCCAGATGTGTATGACTTTCTTTCTTCTGCAGAAAACAAACAAAGATTTTTAGTAGAAAATCTCAGCTCTGCAGGTCCTTACAATGCAAGTGAATAGTGGCTATGAAGGTCCAAAAAGCATGTAAAGGCAGCAAAAAATTTATTCATAAGACTCCAGTTAAATCCATATCTTCTGAAGTGATATGATAGGTGTGGGTGAGAAACAGATCAACATATATGTCCTATTTTACTATAAATCTCCACTGTCTTCACATTATTGAATGCTCTGAAGATTTAACCACTGGAGTTGTGTGGATTACTTGTATGCTACCTTTATGTGCTTTTTGGACATTCAAAATTCTAGTCACCATTCAGTTGCATTGTATGGACTTACAGAGCTGAGATATTCTCCTAAAAATCTTTGTTTGCACTCTACAGAAGAAAGTCATACACATCTGGGATGGCTTGAGGGTGAGTAAATGATGAGAGAATTTAAACTGTTTGGTGAACAGTTCCTTTAATAAATGTTTTCCAGAAACTGACAGCAACTAACAGAAGCTAAATTAGTTTTTATTGTGGAAAGAAACTCACAAATGTCTAGGATGTATCTGCACATTAAACTGGGGTTGGAAAATAAAAAATAAAACAATTATATATATATATATATATATATTTTTATATAGTCTTACAAAGACTACACAACTCACTTTTAAATATTGAATGCAAAACCCAACTTTATGTTCTTTAATCAAAGATTATTTTATCTTTTCCTTTGAACAATTTTGTTTGATGCTGAAGGGAAGTCTGACATTAACCTCCAGTGTACAAACATTTGAAGTTGATCTTTTTGTCACATATGACCTTTTCCTGTTCATGTCTGATGGAGTGATTGAGTCTCTTGTTTTTGTGTAATTTTGGGGGTGACAGATGGTTACTTAAATACACATTTGTATTTAGCATCAGCATCAGTGTTTGTAAGTACGCATAACAACCACACCTGGCTTCTGAATATCTGTCCTCATTTTTCGTCTCCCTCTTTCTGTCTCTCTCTCTGATTGATTTTCCAAGCACAGGAATTGAAAGCTCTCGATGGGGCCGCAACTCACCTCTGAAAAAGCAATTAAGTCTTCATTTAAACCATTTGTTCCACTTTCTTGCTGCAGGCCTAATGCTCAGCCTGTACAACCTTTTCAAGATTCTTTCAGAGGGGCCTTGTCAAGAAGAAACCCCTACACACACACACACAAACACTGGCAAAAAATATAACAGGTTAACACATTAACAGTTTCCAGTTGCTACCCAGCATGAAATGTCAGGCAAGAGGAGAGCAAAAATATGAAAAATACAAAGTGTACTGCATGCCAGAGTGCCTAAAGGGTGGGGAAGAGTGGAGCAGAGCCCTGAGAGAGAGAGAGAGAGACAGAGAGAGAGAGAGAGAGAGAGATTGTGTGTGTGTGCATGTGCATGCGTGCGTGTGTGTGTGTGTGTGTGTGTGTTTGAGAAAGTGTAGTGTTGTTCAATGTGCATGTAGAACCAGAAATTATTTGCATTTTTGTTTATTGTGTCGAACCATTGCCAGAAAAATAGGCAAGAAAAGCCAGTCGATGTGTGTTGGTGTGCGGCCTGTGATGTCATTTCCTCTGCTTGTGAGGGAAGAGGGGCGGCAGTGGTCCAGAATGCCGCCAGCTTTGCACTGTGTGCTTCCCGTGACAGCTTGAAGACATACAGTTGTTGCTGCTTAATGCAATCCAGATCTTTGGAATCCAAGTCCGCTTTTTTCTCTCCGGCCTCTCACTTTTTCCTTTTTCTACTGGAACTGGTGTCCTGTCCCCTTTTTAGTGGATACAGAGGCGGGAATCACATGGTGTCATTCCTTTCTCTGGTCAACGTAAAACTCATGTGCGTACTACACCACGGGGTTCTCACTGACATGGAAAACCTGGAAATGCTGAGGAATTTTAAAACTGTGATTTACAGGAATGGAAAAGACATGGAAATGAACTAAATCCTAAAACGTCATCCAAAAATGTTTATGTGCTTATGCTTAAAATATTTTATTGTCTAAAAAATTTTCTTTATGAAAGTGAAATGCATATGAAATAATTTTGATAAATCCTTTTCCAGATATCACGAAGGACTGCAAAAGTCATGGAAATTTCTATCGTGAATCTAGATTTTTCTAGTTACGCTTGGCCGAAAGAAAGAAAAATCCTACGGCTAGAAATTACTCTTTTTAAGTGTAAAACCTATACGATGATTTTGAGAAATGCTTATCTAGATATAATAAATGACTGGAAAATTTATAGAAATTTCAATAGTGAATCTTGATTTTTCTAGTAACATAATAATAATTCATCAGCTAGAAATTGCTCTTTGTGAGTGTAATGCCTATTTAAATGACAATGTTTTGATTTCTGACCATTTTTACTTACTTCCTGACCCGTATCTGAATGATTTTATGCACTGCACTGCTGCCACACGATTGGCTGATTAGATAATCGCATGGCATGATTGTTGATGGCAGACGGGCTGGTTTGAGTATTTCTGTAACTGCTGATCTCCAGGGATTTTCACACACAACAGTCTCTAGAATTTACTCAGAATGGTGCCAAAAACAAAAAAAAAACAGTGAGCGGCAGTTCTGTGGATGGAAATGCCTTGTTGATATCAGAGGTCAACAGAGAATGGCCATTTGATGCCAGATGTATGTGTGTGTGTGTGTGTGTGTATATATATATGTGGCAGGGTGGAGGGCGGGGCAGACAGTGGTGCGAGGAGAGAGAGATCGTTTACGGACATGTCCATCATGTGTTTGTTTGTCTTTTGTTTAGAATTAAAATATTATTTATATTGCCAAGCCGGTTCTCGCCTCCTCCTTTCCATTGAAATCCTTTGTATATATGTATATGTGTAATTATATATAATTATTCATATTTATTTATTTTGACATCCGGCAGGAACCGTCTATGGAACCATGCATTCTGGGTATCCATAGGGGTTTAGGAGAAGCAAGTATTTGCAACATTTGATGTTGTGTTATTTTTATAGCCCTCCTTTTCATTTGCTGGGTGGCATTTCCTTCAGTGTTAACAGCAAGGTTAACTGCACACAGACGTGCTCAGGGACTCCGGCCAATTTTTTTATTGTTACACTAACTCAAGTTATTTTTCTCTCACTCACCCTCTATTTCAACCACAACCCCCCCACCCCCTCCTTTGCATACTAACCCCTAACTCCTGACTGCGAGCCTTTAGATTTATTTTCTTGAGAAACACGTACAGCATTGAGTGTGATGTCGTATTGCACAATGTAATGGCTTTACCTTCATAGGAGGTCGCTAGCTGAGCGTCAGGCGAGAAGCGAAGCATTTAGAGATTATAGCAATGCTGGTAGCCATTCTCAATACTCACATTAAAGTATTTGAACACTTACATTTTTTTAACATACATAAAAAGAGAATGTGTTGACCTGTTTTTTTTAGCATTCAGTGGGCAAACTGTGAGGTGAAATTTGACATTGATGCCAGGCAGAAAACTAATGTTACGTTTTATTTTTTCACCAGCTAACCAGACAGCGGTTGGTAGATGCAGATGGAATTATAAACCCAAACGCCTTCTACATTTATTTATCTGCATGGGTGAGCAATGACCCTGTGGCCTACGCCGCATCCCAGGCTAACATCCGCCCTCATCCTCCAGAGTGGCTCCATGACCGGACCGACTCCATTCCAATCAGCAGACTCAATAGTGAGTACATTCCATTTAATTTAATTACCATGCCAAATGGCCATACACAATTCAATACATTTTATGATTTATCGGCACAGCCCTATTGTCAATTATAACATGGAAGGCAGTATATTTATTCTTATATTATATATTAAATCTAAGATTGTCTTTTATAGCATTTCCTGCACATATTTTGAGGCAAAATATTCAGAATTCTGCAGAAGTAGTAAAATATGTTATATGTTAAAAGAGTTTATACTCTTAAACATCCAAGGGGTGGAGAATGAGTCGAACTTCTATGAATGACAAATGTTGAAATTCATTGAGTTTTGTCTGCGCAGATTCCGTGTGGGCCTTGTTACAAGGCATTTTTTTGGGTTGGCCAACTTTAAAACTGCTGTGATTACAGAAGTGTATTCATTAAAATTTTCAGCCATATTTTTAAAGTTCACTGTAGCACAGGGCTGTACGATGTTGTGTACATTGTGTGTGTGTGCAATAGACAGTGGGCGCTCTGGGAAAAGTGACTGGATAACAAGCTGAAACGGCCTCTCCATGCCTGAGCCCCCGCAGCAAAGGCTGGCAGACGTCCAACTCCCATCCTGATGGAAATTTATAGTGGAGATTATAACGGGGCAAAAGCTTGTTTAGCAAGTGGTCTTGCATGACCCCTTCAGGCACTGGAACACACACTCCGCTATTCCCTCCCTTCCACACCCACACAGCCTTCTCAGACTCACTCTCACACACACCTCTGGAGTGCTAGTCACACTGGGTCACATTCTTGTGATTTTATTTGTGGTTTTAAGACTGCCGCTTATCCGAGTCTAGTAGCTGTAGTGATGAGTCATTCCAGGCCTGCTGTTGAAAGCCCTGCAGTGCACGGAAGCTTTGCTGACAGATGATAACTGTCAGTATAAATTTGATCATTGTCCGTGTGTGTGCGTAAAGGAGTGGTGGAATGTTTCAGAACAGATTTTTGATAGTGTAATTACAGTATATCATTGTTAGGATTGACACTCAACTGCATGTCGAGATTTGATAGCTGGTAATTTCAGCCCCTTTCATCCCGGGGCGGACGGGCGGTGAAGAAGTCATCATGTTTAATAGGTGCAGTCTGTCACCTCGGGAGCACCTGACATCCTTTATGCTAAATCTGAATCAATAAGAGTGAAGGATCATGTAACTATAATGTAGCTAAGTACCAATACATTCCACAATAGTGTTTCCCAGAATTTTTTAAACTATGGGACCCCTTTAGTGGGTTGTTTCTGAAAAACCCAAACAGGAATAAATGAATGAATAAATATACTATTGAAAACACTCTTCTATTTAAAAAGTTATAAGTTAATATTAATATTAACAAATTAAATTAAAATAAGGTAGCCTTCAAGTGTTTCTTATGTAAACATTGCTTCAAGCTTGTAAAGTGTTTATTCATAAGCCAGTAATAAAAAAGAGAACAGAGTCAACAGTGCATAAAAAATGGAATCTATAGCAAAAATAAATAAAAAAAACACTACCCTATGATTAGTAGATATACATTAATACTGATTTGATTTAACTGCTGTTATCAAGATGCTGCAGATTTTTGTCCCGTCTGCTTACATTTTCATATTACATTAACAGCTTTGTTTATATTACTGTCACGTGAGTCAAGAGGGGGAATTTTTCCAAGAAGTGCATTTGAGTGTTCACATGTGCATCTGCATTCACTATGAGGATCAAGCACTCTACACAGCACGCGTAGTCAAACAGAGTGTGGGTATTGCCGGTACTTTTAACATCGGTGGCTATTAAAATATTGAACTAAGCCTCTAGCCAGTTGTGGTAGCACCCAGTTCCCCTTCTGACACTCTCTCGACGTTGTGTCGAAGGAAGTGACACAAGGGGTCTTCTCGGACACTGAACCGTACCTCTGAACCTGAGAAAAGGCCAATGTTAAGTTCGCAGACAGAATTTGCATGCCCCGCCCCGGACATACGGGTATAAAGGGAAGCGGGGCAGCGAATGCCAGTCAGGATTTTGCACTGAGGAGCCGAAAGGATGAAGCACGGCCATTTACAGTGCTAGGTCTAGTGCCGTGGCAGGAGGGACACAACGTCTCGTTTCCTCCCTCGGGGAACGGAGGTTACAATAGTAACCATGACGTTTATAAAAACAAGAATAGGACCATATCTAAACTAGACAAGTAGGAAATACCATTGCTTACAAATCGTATAGTGTTCAAGTTTTAGGTAAATTTAGTTTTTAGGCTTTGCTTTCATGTAAATGAATTGCTGCATCAGAGCCACTTTGTTATTGTCATTGCTTTCAGCTCTTGTTTTCTGTTAACAAGACCAATTACAATTCAGTATGCAAATACATTTAAGAAAGACAAATCGGAATTCAGTAAGCAAATATTATGATGAAATCATCACTTCTGGTTTCTTTTCAAATCTTGAACAATCTATCAATGCAAGTCAGTGAGAGATTTCTTTTCTGAAATTAAATCTTAAATTTCCAAAAAAGTATAACATTCACC
The DNA here is from genome assembly GCA_032164185.1 of Moxostoma hubbsi. Taxonomy (NCBI): domain Eukaryota; kingdom Metazoa; phylum Chordata; class Actinopteri; order Cypriniformes; family Catostomidae; genus Moxostoma; species Moxostoma hubbsi. The sequence continues at coordinate 23,704,512 of JAVLUX010000018.1, forward strand.
CAAAACCAAAATGAATGGTGTACCTAAGACCGAAGGTATCTACAAAAAAAACTTTGAATGAAGACATTATATAATTAAGTGGTTCAGGATAAAAACCTTAACAAAACTGTTTTGAGTGAATATAAAGAGAGAAAATCAATATTCAATGACATTTTGCATCTGCAGTTCCTGCCGCTGAGCCCATCGAATATGCACAGTTTCCCTTCTACCTCAATGGGCTTCGCGAGACACCACAGTTCGTAGAGGCCATCGAGAGTGTTCGCGCCATCTGCAGCAACTACAGTCGCCAGGGACTGCCCAGCTACCCGAACGGCTACCCCTTCCTCTTTTGGGAGCAGTATGTTGGCCTGCGTCACTGGCTTCTGCTCTCCATCAGTGTCGTGCTGGCCTGCACTTTTCTGGTGTGCGCCATCTTCCTGCTCAATCCCTGGACTGCTGGTATCATAGTAAGTACCGCATCAAGATCTTTGTGGTTTTAGTTTACAGTAATTTTTCTCAGGTATTTTGGTCTGCTTGCCAATGTACACTCACTGAGCACTTTATTAGGAACACCTGTATACCTACATATTCATGTGACTATTTAATCAGCCAATCGTGTGGCAGCAGTGCAATGCATAAAATCATTCAGATATGGGTCAGGAGCTTCAGTTAATGTTCCCATCAACCATCAGAATGGGGGAAAAAATCTGATCTCAGTCATTTTTTTGACATGGCATGATGGTTGATGCCAAACGGGCTGGTTTAGGTATTTCTGTAACTGCTGATCTCCTGGGATTTTACAGTCTCTAGAATTTACTCTGAATGGTGCCAGAAACAAAAACCATAGAGTGAGTAGCAGATCAGCTGACGGAAGCGCCTTGTTGATAGTGTTAATTTCGTCAGACTAGACGAGACTAAATATGTTCGTCAACGACCTTTTTTTCCATGACTAAGACGAGACGATGACGAGACTGCACCAATGTCCAAAAACGCTGACTAAGACTAAATTAACATGCATTATTGTTGACGAAAAAAGACGAGACTAAAATGTTTTGCTAAAAACTATGTTTTGCTAAAAACTAAGATAAAATCTCTCTTCATTTTCGTATACAATCGTCTCTACTTTTTCATCATGAGATAGAATATTCAGCTGTTACGCCTTCAAAATATTCCGAATGAGTTCGCGCTGTTGCTCTAGTAACGGTTACAACAGGTCTCATACTCCTGTGGCTGCAACACGAAACTACATGGAGCAAGAACACAACAATCATAGACAGTGGCGAACACGCGACGAGCGCCGACGACATGCTAGGTGGAAGGAAGAGGCTTGATATTTGGTCGCATTTTAGGTACAATGATATTGACAAAAAGTCAGAATGTGTCATTATAACTGACAGGAAGCACTGCGGACAAAAAATATTGGGGAAAAACACCACCAACCTTAAGCGACATCTAAAGGCTAACCCACCCACACATTCAGGGAAGTTAACTTAAATATACGTCTCATAAGCTAATGCTGATTTTAGGCATCTACGCTGTAAATTAAGCAGTTAGCTATGGTGTTGTGGCACATACATTATGCAGTTTATATATATTTTATGTAACTTATTTGCTTAATAAAATACTCTTCAGAACAAGTTCATCATTTGTGAATGTGTCTCTTAAATCAGAAAACCAGACACGTTTAACAAAGTGAATTCAACAAATCATTCAACAAGTGTATTTTGTCAGGAAATTATGACATTTAACCAATATTTGAGATGTGTGAAACATTATTTGACTGAAATGGTTATCTCAGAATTAATCTCAGAAATAATTTATTTAAAAAAAGACTAAAATGTTTTGAAACTTGACTAAGATATATTGAGTTTTCTTTTGACTAAAACTAGACTAAAATGACGAGACTTTTAGTCGACTAAAACTTGACTAACAAAAAAAGATATGTGAATGACTAAATATGACTAAAACTAACAAGGACATTTGGCATAAGACTAAGACTAAGACTAAATTAAAAATAGGTGACAAAATTAACACTACTTGTTGATGAGAGAGGTGAATGGAGAATGACCAGATTGGTTTGAGCTGGTAGAAAGGCAAGGGTATCTGTATAATTGTATTGAGCAGAATAGCATCTCAGAATGTACAACACGTCAAAGATTGAGGCGGATAGGCTACAGCAGCAGAAGTCCATGTTGGGCACTTTAAAAGGACCATGTGTTCATAATAAGGTGCGTAGTGATTGTATATTAAATTCGTATTCATTGCCAAGTCCAAATTTTCAACACAAATGTGCACAGCAATAATTTTTAAATAAAACCATGCATTTTTATGAACTCATTCAATAATATGAAATATCTTACTGAATTGTTTATTTGAATTTTTTTTATTGTTCACATCCTGAACAATTAATATAGTGACTATTTGGTGCCCAACTTGGTGTGAATAGTTTATTGAGAAACTTAAACAAAAGACACAAACACACACATGACAGACATGCCCGTAAACGATCTCTCTCTCTCTCTCTCTCTCTCTCTCTCTCTCTCGCACCATCCTCCGCAGTCATCCTTTATCCCTCTCGGAGGCTTGATTAGTCTGTTAAGGGACCGGGCGTGTAGAATCACCACCCAGCCCCGCCCTCCACCCTGCCACAATCATGCAATATTTTAAAAAGCATTTCTTTCAGAAAATAATTTATTTTCACTAAAGTTCTTATGCATTCATACTGTGATGTACAGAAGGTTTGGAAGTAATTAAAAGTGTATGTCATAGGACAAGGCAAGGGAGGGCAGGCAGAAATAGCTGAAGAGAACCTTTGTTTTTACAACCCTACGCTTTGTGTTTATCTTCTACTGTCAGAGCCAGTTTGTTTAGTCTATGTGAGGTTTTCGAGACATTTCTCTAAAATAAATGTGGAAATGAGAGGTTACCACAGCAACTACATCACCCCCTATGTAAAATGGTCCTGCTGTTTATGCTGAAATGTATGTATATGTGTCATTATATAATTTTTTTGTGCATGGGCAAGTCATATTTTTCTTTCCCACACTCCCTCTGCTGCTCTACACTAGTTTCAGTTTTGTTAAGGCCAGTGTTTAAGCCATTTTAGTGATCTAATCCTGTCTGACAGTATAGCGGCGTCATCCTTTTGCTTTACTGGACACATGAAAGGGAATGTTATTGCCCTGCTTTAGCTTTTAACATTTTGCTTTTGTCCCCCTTAAACTCCATATGTTCCCCACTTCCGCCATGCTATCCCACCCCCAGACTCCCCTCTGTTGGCCCTCTCTCTATTGCCCTGTCCTCTTCACCCCACTTCAAAGGCAGCAGGGGCCCCCAGTAACCCAAGACTCATCAGCTGATTATGGCATTTACTTAACTAGTTCTAAATTCAGCTCTGGATTAAACTGTGTGTCGCAAATAGGGCCGTTTAGGAGTAAATATTTTCCCACATTCTGCTGTGCGTTATCTGACCTAACCCATTTGACCCAACCTGTACTTGAATTTATAATACGCATAGTTTTCTGAATATGTATTAGTCAATATGCCAAAATACATTATATGGGAACAGTGTGCAAGTTATTTTCAGATCAAATAATCTTGACGTCCACATGGAAGTTTGCTGAGGGTCCCCTATTGGGCCCCGGCCCCCTGGTTTAGAACCACTGTTCAAGCAGAATTTATGTTCTAGCTTAATTAATATGCTGTAATGAAAATGTGTGCCCTTAATTGTTTTTATTATATAGACTCCATTCTACAATATAAAAATAAGTCACTCGATGCCGTGCTATATTGTGAATGTAGTCAACACCCTTTAGCCACAACTATATTAATAATATGGCACTGCCTCTTGTATCTTAATGCTTAAGCAGGTAAAGTATACCTCCTCCAATTTTGGAAGAATCTAAGATAATGGTTTAATGTTTGGTGGTGTTCTCCTGTAGGTTTTGGTACTGTCTCTGATGACTGTGGAGCTGTTTGGCATGATGGGGTTGATTGGCATCAAGCTCAGCGCTGTGCCTGTTGTCATCCTTATCGCCTCTGTTGGCATCGGTGTGGAATTCACAGTCCACGTGGCACTGGTAAGTCTATTGAGAGGAGATCGGGACCTGATGAGGGCTGGGTTTCCTGTGGAGGATTGTTTTAAGCTGAAGTGTGCCATTTTTGTTAAATGTTAAAATAGCAATACTTGCAAAATCTTGGGGATGTTCAGGAAGCCTGTTTGAAAACAATCAATATTGTTGCAATTCCAATCGATGAAGCTAGTGACACCGAAATTACTTCAGCTTTTATATCAGATGCAAAAGCTGCAAAATAAACCAAAAAAATACAAAAAAATAAGCCTAGACTGTAATAAGTGGATATATCATGATTCGTACAAGGGATTGAAAATGTAATGCATTTATTTTGGCAGTTAATAGTTGACTGTTTAACGCATAAAAAAGTAGCGTTTTTCTTATTATTATTTCCTGAAACTTCACTAATGTTTTTCTCCCCCTTCCTGTGGCTCAAATTGGCATATATAAATTTCCGGGAGGTACACGCTCGACTCGACAGCACATCTTTGCACAAAAATAAGATTGTGTGTATCAGTGCACGCTTATTCATTACGCGTGACATATGTCCCAGGAACAAAAAACATGGGAGATGATTTACTATACAGAGAATGGAAACATCATTTGCAAGAGGTGAGCCAGGTGTGGGAGAGATACAGGCAAGCTGCTGTATCTCTTTGCATTGCCTGAAAACGCCCTCTCACTCTCATCTGAACCAGTGTCAAAAGCGAAACAACGCGAGAAAGACCCAGAATGTGTGCAATTGAAATAAAACGGCACCCAGAGAACATAATAGTTTGAGATTTTAAACTTCAGAATGTATTTTTTATATATCTGTATGTATAGTGTCTAATAATGCATTGGCAATTTACACTTAAGTCAACTGGAAGATGCCAGAAGAATTTGCCCAATTCTTTAAGTATGTCGGCTGATTTTATGGCATGTAAAAATATACTTATATCAAAGATTTTAACCTGTTAAAATGTGTCAAATTAACTATATACACAAAAAACTGAACATTTTAAATCATTCTAATAAATGTTGACTAAGCAATTTCATGTTCTTTGAGACAAAGTAAAAAGTAAATATATTTATGATTATATTTTTACGTTTGTGTTAATATACCATGTACCATGATTAATTGTGATTAATCTCAGAAAACTGTGCGATTTAATTAGTTAAACATTTGTATCGATTCACAACCCTAATTAAATCTGATCATATTTATAATGGTCTCATCACAGGCGTTCCTTACAGCCATCGGTGACAGGAACAAGCGAGCTGTACTGGCACTTGAGCACATGTTTGCCCCAGTGCTCGATGGAGCGTTTTCCACCTTGCTAGGAGTCCTGATGCTGGCAGGGTCAGAATTCGACTTCATAGTCAGGTAAGGACAGCAATCTTTTATTCAGAGAACGCTGCTGTGTAGGTTGCAGACCATTTATATAATTGACATGGGTTAGCTTTAGAACTGGATTATGATTAACATGACTTAATACTCCTTAAATTATTGAGTATATGACCCTTTTAAATCTTTCCCTTATGTTTCTTCTCAGTTCTGCCCAATATTGTACCTCCCTCCCATCACTCACATTCTTACTGAACATATTGTATCTTTCCTTTCTGTCTTCATTGAGCTGGAGGCTCGCTTGTGTTTGCTGTAGTGTCTCTTTTTTTCTTCCTATGGCCCTCAAAGACATTTACAAGCTGAGCGCAGAGTGGGTCTGGGGTATTTTGCTGCAAGTCAAAAAGTGGAAATGAGGAGTGACACATACTGCTACTTAGATGATCTAAATCAGTTACATTGTAATTCCGTTATATTTTATGCCCTTTTAGTGTGCACAGATGAGTGTCTGTAAGTTCAACCAGATACGATTATTTATTGTTTCTTGGAGTGGTACTGAGATTATTATTGCATTAAAATTAAAATCATACAAACTGAATAACTGTTTTTGAAAGTGGTAAGTATGACTGCTATTGCTATGGTAGGGAACGAACAATTGCCTGCTGTAGCTCATTCCTGTTAGAGGACTGGAAAACTACCACAACCCTCCATCCTCAAATCACTCTGGATCTAAAGTAGCATGCTATTAAAATAATGCATACATCAGTTTAGAGCGATACCCCCCAACACACAAAGATACACACAATCACACACACTCTCTCTCCCCGCAGACCACATTGGGCCCGTAGTTCTCACAGGTTCCCACTGAAATGCAACTACTGTTTTTTCAGCAAACAAAACCCCCCCGGCCCCTGAAGATATGAAAAAAACCCAGCAGACTGTATTTTTATAGCCTTGCAGGGATAATTGTTTCCCTGACTTTCCTCTGTCAGGTCCGCTAATCTTTTAAACCAAACAGATCGTACATGTTGTACAGCGAGGTTTGTGGTCCCCCGTTTCATTGGGGAGATGTGGCTTTCAAGCACAGAGTGGAAAAGCTCTTAGTCCAGGGACACCTCACACAATGTCTCTGTTTAAAGTTCAGAGTTGAAAAACATCAAATGCTTTTGATGCTTCAAGTAGTCTGAAGGAATTGTACTCATCCATGAAAAAGCACATTGGCGTAAATCAATCCTCATTACGAACTTTTAGTTTGGCGTTAGCTCTCTTCTGAAGGCCATATTCATTTTCCATACTTTGTTGATTTGTAGCCATCAAAGATATTTAAATATTTTTTAGCCTAATGATGATATTCAATATACACTTACTGAGCACTTTATTAGGAACACCTGCACAACTACCTATTAATGCAATTATCTAATCAGCCAATCGTGTGGCAGCAGTGCAATACATAAAATAATGCAAATTTTGCCGCAAGCAAATTGTGAATAAATCGTGACTATTCGATATATCCCAGCCCCAGTAGCTGCTGATTTCTTTAATCTACTCTCTGTTTTTGAGTTCACCTTTTGTGTATAAGTGCAAGAGCCAAATGCAAACCCAAAAGTGCAATTCAAGGAGACTTATTTGGGAAGCTTGATGAAATACAGACAAAGACGAAAGATAAAAAATAAATAATACCTAAATAAATAAGCCTAAATAATACCAGGCTGGCTTCTCTCTCCACCCTCTCCCCTAACAAGTGGTGTCTGCTTGGGTATACAATGTGAGAGCTCTCCCCTAGAACAAGTCACCCCAAACCTATGAAACCTCCCTGAGGACATAAATAAAGCAAGCCTGCTGAGTTGGACACCCAAAGCTGCGATTCTCCTGAGAGAAGCTCACCTTGTGCGACTATTACAGGACATTGTTAGAGTCTGAGGTGCTGCTTGTAAACCTGGGGAGGCCAAGCCCAGTGCCATGGAGCAGCATCAGTTATAAATGTCACTATGAGTTTAGTCTGAGGCACATACCATCTGGTGGGCAATCACTAATAAATCTCTCTCTGTCCACCTGGTGTTAGGGGGATTTTAGTGGATTTCTGAAGTCAGTTCCCCTCAAGTTCACACAGGTGTCTTAGCAAAGTAACCATAGATGTAGTTCATCACATTAACTGTGGACATGTTCCACTAACGTTTGACAAATAGAAGGTGTCTAAATACTTTTTGTCTTAACTTTGAGAAATATGTTTTTTTTTTTTATTGTTTTTTATCTCCTTTTCTCCCCAATTTGGAATGCCCAATTCCCACTACTTAGTTAGTCCTCATGTTGGCACGGTTACTCACCTTAATCCGGGTGGCGGAGGACAAGTCTCAGTTGCTTCCGCTTCTGAGACAGTCAATCTGTGCATCTTATCACATGGCTCGATGTGCATGACACCGCGGAGACTCACAGCACGTGGAGGTTCGTGCTATTCTCCGTGATCCACGCACAACTTACCACGCGCCCGCATTGAGAGCGAGAAGCACAAATCGCGATCATGTGGAGGTTACCCCATGTGACTCTGCCCTTCCTAGCAACCAGCCAATTTGGTTGCTAAGGAGACCTGGCTGGAGTCACTCAGCATGCCCTGGATTTGAACTTGCGATTCCTGGGGTGGTAGTCAGTGTCAATACTCGCTGAGCTACCCAGGCCCCTGAGAAATATGTTGTCTTAAAATTTTTAACATAACAATACAAAATAATAATTCTGAAATGTTTTGCTTGGAAAATTGTTTATATACACTCACTGAGCACTTTATTAGGAACACCTGTAAGCCTATTTATTGATACGATTATCTAATCAGCCATGTGGTAGCAGTGCAATGCATAAAACCATACAGATACGGGTCAAGAGCTTCAGCTAATGTTCACATCAACCATCAGAATGGGGGAAAATGTGATCTCAGTTATTTCATCTGTGACATGATTGTTGGTGCCAGACGGGCTGCTAATTCAGTTCTGTGGACGGAAATGCTTTGTTGATGAGAATGGCCAGATTGGTTTGTGCTGACAGAAAGGCAACGGTAACTCAGATAACATCTTTTACAATTGTAGTGAGCAGAATAGCATCTCAGAATGCACAACACGTCGAACCTTGAGGCTGATAGGCTACAACAGCAGAAGACCATGTTGGGCTCTTTATTAGGACCATAGTGTTCCTAATAAAGGGCTTAGTTAGTATATTTCCTTAACATAAATGCTATTTGTTTTGATATTTTGTTATATAATGCGCAGTCATTTAGCTATTTTTAAGTGTTGCTTAAATGTCCTGATAATTTTCTGGTAGCCCACTGGATTTATCTTCATGCAAGCACTCTAAACAAATATTTGCTTTCTTACTCAACCTTTCTGAATTCTTTGGTGTGGTGCTGTTCACTTCTCAGTGACCTTGAAACTCTTTGACAATTAAGTTTTGCCCATCTAGTGCCTTTGATATAAAATTAACATTGGTCAAATGAAACATTAGTCCATTAATTGAGTAAATATATACAAGAATACAGTAAAAAAAAAAAAAAGTGCTTGTGTCCTCTTGCCCCTGCATTTCTTTGAGGTACAAGATGGCAGCTGCAATTTGAGCCGCAGCAATTTACACAGATGTGTTGCTGGAGAACCGAAGGAAGGAAAACTGGCCATAATGAAGAAAAGAGAGAAAGCAAGAGAGTGAAGGAGGACAGGAGGGGAGGGATTTGTAGAGGAGATTGGGGGGTCTTACCTGATACTCTAGAGAATTAATTAGAGCAGGGAATTGTGAAAGGCAGTGAAATTTCACAGGGGCTTAGCATAGAAAGAGTGATCGAGAGAGAATGAAGAAAAAAGAGAGAAAAGTGAATCAGTTTGAGGCCAAGCAAGAGGGGCCTGTAGTCTTTGCTCTTCTCTCATCCTCCTAGACTAAATTGTTTAAATTCTATACCATTCACTTCATTTGTTTGCTAATGCTTACTTTTTTAAAGAGCGAAAGCGAGGCCCCTGACCCTTTGTGCTTCATCTCTCTTCTCTTACAAAGCTTCTACTCCACATTCCTTCCCGTTTTGTGTTTCCCTGTGTTTGCTTGTACTCCACTCACCCCTAGAAAAAAAAAAAACGAAGGAAAAAAAAAAAACCTGATCTCTTTCCTTTCCCTATTTTCCGTGCCTTTGAATTAACCAACTAATTATGTCCTCTGCTTCTCTGTGCTGCTTTAAAAATCTTTGGAAGCTTTCTCTGGCACAAGGTAAATTTAGTTTCAAACCAAAGTCTTTTTGTATCCAAATGTTTATAAAAAGCGTGCAAATGACTTCTTCTATAATAGTAGTAAAGTTCATTTAAAGTTCTGCTTTATTCTAATATCAATCTCAAAAAATGTTTTTGCTGTGTGTATTTGCAGGTATTTCTTCGCTGTTTTGGCTATTCTTACGGTGTTAGGGGTCCTGAATGGACTGGTGCTTCTCCCAGTCTTATTGTCCTACTTTGGCCCTTATCCTGAGGTAAGATGATTGTGTTATCCTCCATAGTGCCACTGTATACCATAGATAAAGCTGTGCAGATTTAGAGTATATCAATTATTTCCAATTTTTTTTTAAAACACACCTAAGCTCTGTTTGAAATTCTATTGTTCAAATTAGCCTGTATTTCCCATTATAATTACCTGGGAAATACAGGCTGATTTGATATCTGCTCTATACTTGAGACCACCATTGTACACTCTATTTTGAAGACCCCATGACATAAAAATTGTAGCTGGGATCCAAATTGCCCCTGAAGCCACAGCATTGCCTTCTTGGGGATAAAACGGTGGTACCCATTGTAGCAGAGAATGCTTTGACCCTTATTAAGGTTGCATTACAGCAGCTAGGAAGATATTACGCTATGGGAAATGCCCCAAAACTCAAGATTTGAAAGATTGGATTAGGGTTGCAGCGGTATACCGGTTTCACTGTATGAAAATTGATGGTTATCATACCATGTACATTTGCTTATCTATGGTATTGAGGAAAAAAATGCAACCGGATGAAGAATCTCTCCTGTGTGTGCACATCTCCCTTCCTCCTCGACTGTCTGTCAGATTCGTCATCTTGCCCCACACACACAGAGAAAGTCAAATCGAACCTCTCAAACAGTAGGCAGCCCTGACATGCCAAACAGCACTGAGGAGGAAAAGAGCAACACTGTGCTATGCTCAAATTATTATTTTTTTCATTATACATCATCACCTTTACAAAATTGTTTTTCAGGAGTAAAAGTAACTGTTATATTTTGACAAAACGTTATAGTTTCATATGAAATAATCAGTGGCAATTGTAGTTAAAGTTTCAAGATGTGTTTCAGCTAGTATTTATATTTTCATAAATAATATAATTTGTTATTATTAATACTATTATTTAAGACTAGCTACACTGACCTAACCATGGTAATGAGGAGCTTTTCCTCCTGTGTAATATGCATGTTCTGTTTGAATGATGTTTGAAATTAGGGAACAAACGGGATAATAATGGGCTCATATAAGTAAATATGCTCTTCAATTTTGAAAAGGGGGGAGAGATAACTTCCTGTAGACATCAACAACAAAAATAATGTCACATGATGCATCTCTTTTTACCTGAAAACCATGAACAAAACTATGCAACATAAAAGGAAATGCATCCCAGGATACATTAAATACAGGTTATGTTTAATCTGTGTCGGGTCGACACTTGATGTCCAATGTAAAAATCTGTCCTGAAGCAAAACCAGTTGAGAACCATTGAGTTAAAAGTACAGACAGGAGCAGTCTGGCCTCGCTGTTGCGCACCTACATTATATGTTAATTATTAATAATCATAGGACATTACTTTAAAAGCTCACACAGCTGATGTTATTTTTCATTTAGTAGTTCATTTAACATGCTATGCTAACATGTAAACTAACATGCTTAATTTAAATGTCATGTTATAGTTACAGTATAGTTATAGTTTTGATCATGTTTATAATTCGGTTTATTATTATAATTTTGTTAGCTTTCTTATTTATTTTATTTATTTTCAAAAGAGACACTTTTTTTACACATACTTCAATAAAAAATTCAAGTTTCAATTATAATAAAGCGTTTGTTCAACCAAAAATATAAATATAAACCAAAATATGTTATACCATATACCGTGAAACTGTGATACTTTCTGAGACGGTTATCATACTGTGAAAATCTCATGTCATTGCAACCCTAGATTGGATTGATGGAGTGATTGAAATTGCATCATATAAGAGCATGCTGGGAAGACTTCATGGTGAGGAGGAAATTAAAAGAATATGGGATAATTTTTGGCAACACATTAAAAAAGGTTAAATATATATGCTCTCTGGGATGTTAATGTCCTTCCCCCTAATAGCATATGCAACAGACTAGCAAGTAGCAAAGGATGCTTTATGACTGGGACGTAACTAAAGCCTATTGACTACTTTTTAAAAAGGGGATATATCCTGAACAGGAAGCCCTCTGAAACTTCCTGTTATAGTCAACACAGGAAAAAAAACACAATTTCATGGGATCTTCAAAATTCATCACATGACATCTACCAGTTACTGAGATACTGAAATTAAAACTGAGAGAGTGACTTCTCCCATTTTGTACTGAACTAATGTCTTTATGTCCTGTAAACTCTGCCTCTCAGGTGTCTCCAATTGACGGGCGAAGCCGACTGCCCACACCATCCCCAGAGCCTCCCCCACAGGTGGTACGTGTCACCATGCGACCCAACCACACTACCACTGGAGCAGGTTCAGACTCTTCAGACTCAGAATATGGTTCCAACACAACTGTGTCCGGTATTAGCCAGGAGCTTCGGCAGTATGACCTCCAGTCCAACAGGGGGCGATCAGCCAGACTGGAGGAGGTGCGGATCGCCACAGGTGGACAACAAGGCAATCGTCGAGTGGAACTGCCAATGTTTTCTTCTAACACGGTTAGTAAAGCACTTTGTTTCCTGTAGTGCTTTTTCTGAAACTACAGCGCCATGGCAAAAGAGATCAGCTTGCAGTTTGAATTGAACATGATGGTATAAAAAGAGTGACAGGGAGCATGCATAGACGCAAATTTATACATCATTAACATTTCCTTTTCACAATTTAGGATTGATTGCAAAGTGCAGTAAACATAAAAAATACGTAAATCAATATTTGGTGTGGTGACCCTTTGCCTTTAAAACAGCACCAATTTTCCCAGGTATACTTGTACATAGTTTTTCAAGGTTGCTGGCAAATAGGATGTTCCAAGCATTTTGCCACACTTCTATGTATTTAGGGTGTTCAGTTGCTCCTGTCTCTTTATGTAAACCCAGACTGACTGTGGGAGACATACCATCGGTTGCTGAACTCCTTGTTTTACTTCTATTCTACAGTATTTTCAAAAGTAATGTTTGAAAATCTAAAATGTATATTTCCTATTGACACAGTAAAGCAAATTATATTAAATTTAAAATGAATTAAAAAATGTTTTTGATGAAACTTCTAATGTGCCCAAGACTTTTGCACAGTACTGCTGTATATATCCCTTAACTTAAGTTTTATTCAGTTTGCGTGTTTTTGTCGATACACCATTTTCCACAGGATGTCTCTAGACAGAACCAACCACCACAGAATTACAGAACAACCCATCTTCCCAATTCTCAGGATGCTGGACCTCAGTCATCAAAGCGATACAGTAGCAGGGAAACTAAGAGGGACTTTGGGAGTGGAAACCCACCTCCTCCTCACAGGCCGCGCATGGATGCTTTTGAAACTGCTACTGAGCCAGGTGGCCGTTCAGGCCCCAACCACCGGGAACGTCCAGGGGTCCATCGGCCCCGTTCCCACAATCCTTACTCTTACCCTTCCCACCCATCCACAGGCCCCGCGTACTGTCAGCCCATCACTACTGTGACAGCCTCTGCCTCAGTGACAGTCGCCGTTCATTCGGGTATGCCCAGCCAGAGCCCCGCCTACCCGTCCTACCCTTCCAATGACAGCTACCACACTTCAGAAGAAGTCTACACTGACTCTCAATTTTCCGACCCTCATGTGCCCTTTGACGAGAGCAATGACGGCTCAAAAACGGAAGGCATGGAGCTGCAGGATCTAGAATATGACACTTCCAATGTCTGCCACACAAGACCCTCCAGCTGAGGTGAGTTCTTATAAGAATATTCAAACCAAGTAAACACTAGGTCGGGGTGATAGGACGATGTAATTGTATTTTGACGATATCTGACAAATATTCCGATTGGGTACTCCTTATCAGTCGATGTTTGACAAAATCTGAATATTACTATCCCATGGAGCTGTTAGATACAAAGACACATTTTGAATAAACACACTAAATTATATTTTGAAGAACAGACCAAACAGATGTGCTGTTTGTTCAAAGGCGTGTAGCGAGTGTGTTTCTCATGGAACAGTGGCATTGTGAACGCCATTCTGCAGGTTCACTTTATAACATATACATGTGTATACAACCTTAATAAGTTCACCTTAAAACTAAAATTTATGAATATTTCAACTTTTACTATTATCATCATTATTAATATTATGTTTACCTTTATAATTGTCTTTAGATCTAAATTTGTATTAGTTATTTTCCACCTGTTGCACCTGTTGTATACTTGCGTGAAGGCAAATGGAATACGTATATACATTATAATGGAAAAAATATATACGATTTTTTTTGACCACTTTGTTATTTTTAGTGCATTTTGAATTTAGAAATATTTTTGGTTTAAATTTTGTTTCAATAAATCCATTTTTAAAGAAAAATCAATGAAGCAAGAATATTCACCAATCCTTCGGCTGGAGGGTTGAAGTTTATTGAATTTTTTTTAGAAAAAGTATTGTGAAAATATTTCTTGCATATCGCCCAGCCCTAGTAAACAACCCAAATCAAATAAACAACATTGTAACTTGTATGACTATATCAACAACACATTGGAGGATAAAAAACATTACTAATTGTAACAACAATACTTTTCTATCTGGTTAATTTTTCGGGACTCATTTATCTTGCTGTTTTATATGGTCTTCCATCCATCCATCGACAACCGCTTATCCTGTGTACAGGGTCGCGGGGGGGACTGGAGCCTATCCCAGCTAACATTGGGCGAAAGGCGGGGTACACCTTGGACAGGTCGCCAGTCCATCGCAGGGCCACACATAGACAAACAACCATTCACACTCACATCCACACCTAGGGCAATTTTTGGAGACACCAATTAACCTAGCCTGCATGTCTTTTGATGGTGGGAGGAAGCCAGAGCACCCGGAGAGAACCCACGCAGACACGGGGAGAACATGCAAACTCCACACAGAAAGTTTGAACCCACGACCTTCTTGCTGTGAGGCGACAGTGCTAACCGCTGCACCACCGTGCCGCCTGCTTATGTGGTCTTATGAATTGATATTAACTAGTGTTTTTATCTTTATTGAAAATTATTTACTGGCAGGCTAGCACCGTGCATGGCAGCTCTGCTGTCATTGGTGTGTGTGTGTGTGAATGGGTGAATGACTTCACAGTGTAAAGTGCTTTGAAAACCACTAAGATTAAAAAAGAGCTATATAAGTGCAATATAAATACACTAGCTAACCTAAATATAACAACTTTTGATACACAGTATATTATAAAATTGTAAGAATTTGTAACCTTCCTTCATTTAACCTGAAAATGCCATAGATAGATGGATAGACGGACAGCTCTGAGAATTTAATTATCAGTTAACCCATTAAATGTAGCAACCCTAAAATATTAAAATATAATCTGAAAAAAATAAAATATATATATATATATATATACTAAATCTTGTAACTACCATTTAAAACTGAATTAAAGGCAAATTTTAATAAAAACTAAATTAAGATTTCAAAGCTATAATAACCCTGGTATTGACATTGTTTCTTTGACACTCTATCTTCACAGTGGTTGAATGTTGATGCTCAAACAGCCAAAGATGGGACATCGGTCTGCTAGAGTGGCAGAAGCATGGTGCTGCATGGCGGGGACACTTTGACCAGCAGCACCATTTCGGTGCTTGACTCTGTTACTATATAACCCCAGTGTATTATTATTAGATATTTCTATAAGTATTTATGTGTACACAAATGTAAATAACGAACGAGAGTTGCTATAATTTGACTGGGGTCGTCAGACCAGACGGCGTGCTTGTGTGTAGATTTGTTTCAAGTGCCCACCCATCATCTGTGCCATACAGGAAACGTCATTTTTCACAAACATTTCAGCATACAGTTGTTGCTGCTTATAATGTTGTAATTTTTGTATAATGCTATGCAATTATTTTCTCTAATTTTATAAAACTGTGTGTGAGTGTATGAAAACAGTTTTGTGTTGTGTGCGTGTGACATGTAATCATTTTGGTTCATTTATTAAGTTCCCCGACTTAAACACTTGTTAACTAACACATAAGAACAAACTTTTAAAGTAACCTCACGTAATATCTTGAAATATACATTTCTGGACGTTAATTAGATTAAAACTGTTTAGATTCTCAATGCAATTCCAAGGCACCTCTGCTAAAAAAAAAATATTTATAAAATAAAAAAACAGTACTAAACCTAAAACGAATGAAAATGCACAGATATTTCAATTTTAAATGTAGTTTCAGAGGACACGTTCAGGGAAATTGTTTGTTCAGACATATGCTAGATACGTACAGCTTCACAGTAATATCATATGAATTGTTTGCAGACAGCAGCAAATGATTAAGTGTGTGCGATTGTTTGTTTTGTATATTGAAGCATTAGAATTTATGATTTTTATTGTTAATTTGCTTATCACAAACCTGTGGTAGTTGAAAGAAAACAATTACTGTTTAACAATGAAACACGCTATGCGTGATAATTTAGCTGAGCAGCAAATGAAGAAGGAAATGCGAATGATTGATGAGGGTAAATGTACCTCTGTTTTTCTGTACTGGAACTCCTTTCTGGTCTCTTGTACCCTCATGCTCTTGGAGTTATTTTACTGTAAAACAGCCAGTGGCAACCCTTAATTTGCTCATGACTACAACTTTTCTTTACTGACTGAAAAGTATTATAAATGGTATTGTTTCTTACAACTAATGTTTTTATAGATATTCTACTGTGGAAAATGGGTTTCCATTGTAGCATCGTTTTTATGGTATGGCATTATTTTCTGTTGTTTCTCAGAAATTGATTTAAGCTAAAACATTACTGTTATAACAGTAGTCTATGATGGTATAAACAGTTTTATTATTATTATTATTATTGTTAATCAGACATAGTCTTCTTTCTCTTTCTGATGTAATAAGCTAAGCTAATGAGCATTTTTAAGAGTGAGTCACAATGGCCGATCAAGTTTTGTTTTGTTTTTTTGTTTATCCGTCGACCTCCTCAATGACAAAACACAACTACTGGCCCCAATTTAGCAGGAGCAGTTCTCTCTGCTGACCTCACCTCATAAAAATCCACAACATAACGCCATGACACTAATTGGAAGTTCCCCCTCGACTGCCAAATGGTTCATGCGAGTGCTTTAAGGGTTAAGGGTCATGGAGCCCCCACTCCTTCACTCTGGTGGTGTGTGTGCATGGGTGTTTGCTGTCTCCCCCTACCGTACCCCTCCACCCCCTTGTGCAGATTGACTTCCTGTCAAACATATGTTTGCGCTTGCGGTCTTTGTTCTTGACAAAGACTTTGAGGGCTATTCTGTATGTGCGTTTTATTTGTTTGTTTTGTGTTCTCCTAAATGTCACATTGGCAGAAATGGGAGAAAATCATGGCTGGCAACTATTGTAAATATATATATATATATATATATATATATATATATATATACATATACATACATATATACATCTGTGTGTGTGTGTATGTGTATATATATATATGTATATATATATATATATATATGTGTGTGTATATGTCTGTGTGTATATGTATTGTTTTTTTGTGTGTTTTTTTTACATTTGTTTTGCAATATTTATATTTTTGTATAATGAGAGGATGTTTTGTTCAAAAATGGTCATAATGCCAGTTCTTAACAATGCAGGGATTTTTACATATGTCGGAAAACACTATTACAGTTTCTTTTTTTTTTTTTTTTACATTAATGGATTTTGATCTGTATAAAGTGCTTACTAATGTTAAATGGGGGGTGAGTGGGAGGGGGGGAGAGTATATAACATTTACATTACAGATTCATTATAGCTCTTAGAGGATTTTAAAAGGAAAATAATCAATGTTTTTTTACAGACTGCCATTTTTCCTTGTTTGGCATGGATGTATGTCGTTTTCAGTTACAAAGATAAATGTATGCCATATAATTTATTTATATGAAAATTTATTTTTGTAGTGTACATAGTAGTTGTCAAGGTATTTGACAGAAGTATATTTTTAAAGAGTTTATGTAATACTACCATTTTTTTTGAGAACATAAGTGAGAATACATTAAGATGCACACTTTCATTGCTAACTTGTTCTCAGTCAACTAAATTTCCCCTGTTACAGTATTATATAGAAGAGAGTGAGTGCACTCTAAAGACTGTCTTTGGGTTTTGTGAAAAGCTAGCCATGAAAGTAGAAAAAAATGTACTAGCTCTCTAAATAATGTTCAAACACTGATAGAATTCTAATAAATAAAAATATTATAACTTATTTGTCTCTTTGCTATACATTTAATAAAGGTTTCTTAAGATAGTAGCTACCCATGACTTTTTATTCACCATAACCTCATGAACTTCATAAGTTGTGTCAACTGTTGCCTCTAGTCATTTTATTCATTGACTCATTCAAACTAAGCATTAGCATTTTCAGCACCTCACATGGAGCCGTTTACCCAGTCATTATGAATTTCCTCCCATATAGGCCTAGTTTTCCCACAGCCTAGAATCAATGCACCTGATTCATTGAATCAAGTGGTCATTGGTTATGCTTTGCAAAAGCAATTCCGTCAAGATGTTCAGCAGGGCTGGAAATGTACACAGCTGACCTAGCATGCATACGTTTCAAAAAGCTCCATTTGAAGACTAATCAATTTGCCTTAACCTTACATTGAAGTCACGAAAGTCCAATAACATTATCTTGCACAGGATTTCAACTTTCTGACATCTGGCCACAAATTCAGTCTCTCCCCGATCAGGCAGCCATGACTCTGCTCTGCACTCTGCTCTCATGTATTATTCTGATTGACAGTTTTATAGACTGCAAGGAAATTGGTTGTAGTTAAAATACAGCTGGTGTGCTCTAAGCAATGAAAAGGGGCATATGGCCTTAAAAACAGAGTGATGGAAACTGATTCAGGCCCCCTTCTTACTCGGCTGCATGGGTGGCAGCCATTTATTATTCATATGCTTGAATTCCCAATCTTGTTTCAATCTACTGTAATCTTTGATACACTGCTTCGCTAGCTCTCTGAATAGACAGTGGTCGATTTAGAGTTAAAGTCAGAAGTTAACTTCTACCTCAATTTTTTATAGTTTTGGCAAATCGTTTAGGACATCTACTTTGTGCATGACACGAGTAATTTTCCAACAATTGTTTACTGACTAGATTGTTTCACTTTGAATTTACTATATCACAATTCCAGTGGGTCAGAAGTTTACATAGAAGTTAACTGTGCCTTTAAGCAGCTTGTAAAATTCCAGAAAATTATGTCAAGCCTTTAGACAATTAGCTTCTGATTGGCTAATTGCAGGTGTACCTGTGGATGTATTTTAAGGCCTACCTTCAAACTCAGTGCCTCTTTGCTTGACATCACGGGAAAATCAAAAGAAATCAGCCAAGACCTCAGAAAAAAAAAGTCTGGTTCATCTTTGGGAGCAATTTTCAAATGTCTGAAGGTACCACGTTCATCTGTACAAACAATAGTACAAAAGTATAAACACCATGGAACCACGCATCCATCATACCACTCAGGAAGGAGACGCATTCTGTCTCCTAGAGATGTCCCAGAACAATAGCAAAGGTCCTTGTGAAGATGCTGGAGGAAACCGGTAGACAAGTATCTATATCCACAGAAAAGCAAGTCCTATATCAACATAACCTGAAAGGCTGCTCAGCAAGGAAGAATCCACTGCTCCAAAACTGCCACAAAAAAAACCCAGACTACAGTTTGCAAGTGCACATGGGGACAAAGATACAAAATAGATGGCATCATGAGGAAGGAAAATTATATGGATATATTGAAGCAACATCTTAAGATATCAGCCAGGAAGTTAAAGCTCGGTCAAAAATGGGTCTTCCAAATGAACAATGACCCAAAGCTGTCACAGTTGATGGTGCAGTTGTCACAAAATGGCTTAAAGACAACAAAGTCAAGGTATTGGAGTGGCCATCACAAAGCCCGACCTGAATCTGAAAGACAATTTGTGGGCGCAACTGAAAAAGTGTTTGCGAGCAAGGAGACCTACAAACCTGACTCAGTTACACCAGTTCTGTCTGGAGGAATGGGCCCTCCCGACGGAATGCTACCTAAAATGTATAACCCAAGTTAAACAATTTAAAGGCAATGCTACCAAATACTAATAAAGTGTATGTAAACTTCTGACCAACTAGAAATGTGATTCAAGAAATCAAATCTAGACAGGCCCCATTTCCAGCAGCCATCACTCCAACTTCTTATCCTTGAGTAATCATGCTTAATTGCTCATTTGGGATTAGAAAATCACTTGCCATTATATCAAACACAGTTGAAAGCTATTTGGTTTGTTAAATGAAGCTTAACAATGTCTTTTGTGTTTGTTTTTGAGTTGCCACAGTATGCAATAGGCTGGCATGTCTTAAGGTCAATATTAGGTAAAAAAAAATGGCAAAAAAGAAACGGCTTTCTCTATAAACTCGTCAGTCAATCATTATTTTGAGGAATTAAGGCTATACAATGCTTGAAATTGCCAAAAAAAACTGAAGATTTCATACAAAGTTGTACACTACAGTCTTCAAAGACAAAGGTCAACTGGCTCTAACAAGGACAGAAAGAGATGTGGGAGGCCAGATGTACAACTAAACAAGAGGATAAGTACATCAGAGTCTCTATCCACATGCTGAATCTCTGCGGTGTCATGCAATGCGAGCCACGTGATAAGATGCGCAGATTGACTGTCTAAGAAGCAGAGGCATCTGATACTTGTCCTACACTACCCTGATTGAGGTGAGTAACCACACCATCACGAGGACCTACTAAGTAGTGGGAACTGGGCATTCCAAATTGGGAGAAAAAGAGGATAAATAAAAAAAAATAATGTGATATGAATATGCTCAGAAATACAATTTTGTCTGCACAGAGTTGTTCTTACAACTTAAATGGTCTGCACTTATATAGTGCCTTTTTAACCTTAGCAGTTACCAAAGCAGTGTGTGAGTGTGTCCCATTCACACACACATTCACACACCAATGACGGCAGAGATGCAATGCAAGGTGCTAGCCTGTCATTGGGAGTAACTTGGGGTTCAGAGTCTTGCCCAAGAACAGTTTGGCAAGTGGAGTCATGTGGGCCGGGAATCAAACCACCAACCCTGCGAGTAGTGGCTGACCCGCTCTACCAACTACCAACTTAAGAGTTAGTTAGGTTTTCTATAACCATATAGTGACCTGATAGATTTAAAGGAATGGTTCACATAAAAATACAAAATCTGTATGAATTTATACACCCTAGTGTCGTTCCAACCCCATATGAGTTTCTTTTTTATATGAAACACAAAAGATGTTTTAATGAATATCTCGGCCCATCTTTTCAAAGCATTGGCATTGGATAGAGCCTCGATTAAAAGCTTAAAAAGACCCCAAAGTGTTATAAAAGTAGTCAATGCGACTTGTGTGTCATATCCCAAGTCTTCTGAAGAGATACAACAGGTTTTGCTCTGAAATAAATAGAAATTTGAAACATTTTTCAGTGAAAATCTTGTTGTCCATTGCATGTTCATGAGCGCTATGAGCAGCTCATTCAGAGTGGCGTGTTCACACAAGAACTTGCATTTTTTTTAACACCAAACACAAATTCTCACGTTCTTAAAGATCTTATATAGCTGTGTAAATGCTGAAAGTACAGGTATTTCAAAGTAAGGATCTAATTTTGTAGAGAGCAAAAAAGAACCAAGCATTTGTGAGGTTTATGTGAAATTAGTTTTGTGCTTTTCAATTCAAATAAATGTTTAAAAGGGTCATATTATGAAAAATAAAGAAATTCCATTGAAAAAAACATTGTGTAAATTGTCAGCTTTACGCTAAGCTAAAATGCTATTTCTAGCCATTTTACATGCACATGTTACCAGGTACGATCATATTTTTTTTTTATCAAGAAAATTCACGTTGGATCAAAAAAAATTTTTTTCTAGTAAGACCTTTGATATTAGGGCAAAAATTATATTCTTGATAATAATTTTTGTATTGTTTTCCTGTAAATATATCTGAAAATCCTTAAAACAAGATCAGTTTGATTCATCTTGTTTTAGAAACAACACTGCATAAGATATTTAGGTTTTTCAGAGAATGTATTTTTAACATTTGTATTTTGTCTTACTGTACTGGCAGAGTTTGTATAGTCAAAACAACTGAAAAAAATCTACCAGTGCTGAAGAAGTAATCCAAAGTATTTTGAATACATTACTGACCTTGAGTCATCTAACAGAATACATTACAAATTACATTTTACAGCATGTATTCTGTAATCTGTAGTGGAATACATTTCAAAAGTAACCCTCCCAACCCTGACTATGTAACAGAACAAATTGTACATTAACACATCACCTGCATTTATGTGTATTTGGTTTTCAGCAGCTTGGCAGACCTAGTCATGATGGGCAATCCCACTGTTATTCCCCATGTGGTTTTTAACTATAAAAGAAAGATTCTGTCCACAAATGGCTCCCAGCATTAAAAACGAGTGACTGACATTAATTCTTAACAATATACCAATCTGATCTTGTCCACAATATAATCTCACAATATTATACAGGCTTTGCAAAGAGGCTGTTTCTGGAGGATGAGGCAGCGCAAACAATATTGGAACTGAAATGAAACCCATAAGCTGTAAGTAAGTCTTGTTTTATATCTCACATGTGAAAGAGGCCATTTACATAGAAGTCTTAAAAAGGAATATTCCAGTTTCAATGTAAGTAAAGCTCTATCGACAGCATTTGTGGCATAATGTTGATTAGCACAAAAAAAAATTCATCTTGTCCATCCTTTTCTTTTTTTTTTAAAAAAAAAGAAGAAAAATCTGAGTTTGAATAAGGCACTTGCAATCGCAGTCAATGGGGCCAATCCGTAAATGTTAAAATACTCGCTTTTTCCAAAGGTATAGCCACAAGACGTAAACAATATGTTTGATAACGTGATTTTTGTGTGATAAAAATGCTTACTAACCTTTTCTGTTACAATTTTACAACTTTGTTGCCATGACGACGTAACACTTTAAACCTTACAATCATAAAACTCAAAAATGTATTTAAGAGCTTTTATAAAGTTATCAGCTTCAGATTTCTGCCTTTAAAAATAATATTTTTTTCTCATCCTCATGCCATCACAGATACATACGACTTTCTTCTGCTGAACACTAAGATTTTAAGAAGAATATCTCAGCTCTGTAATTCCATAATGCAAGTGAACGGTGGCCAGAAATGTAAAGGTCCTAAAAGCATTTAGGGCAGAATAAAAGTATAATAAGGGATAATAAGGCTCCAGTGGTCATTATCTTCATAAGCTATATGATAAGTGTGGGTGAGAAACAGATCAATATTTAAGTGACTTTTTTTTACTATAAATCTACTCTTTCACTTTCACATTCTTCTTTTGTTTTTGGAAATTCACATTCTTTGTGCATATCTCCCCCTACTGGGCATGG
The DNA here is from genome assembly GCA_032164185.1 of Moxostoma hubbsi. Lineage (NCBI taxonomy): Eukaryota > Metazoa > Chordata > Actinopteri > Cypriniformes > Catostomidae > Moxostoma > Moxostoma hubbsi. The sequence continues at coordinate 23,727,697 of JAVLUX010000018.1, forward strand.
AGGATAATTTATAGTAAAAAAGGACCTAAATATTGATCTTTTTCTCACCAACACTGATCATATCACATCTGAAGACATTGCATTGTATGAACCTTGTATGGCTCAAAAATTCTTCTAAAAATCTTTGTTTGTGTTCAGCAGAGAAAGAAATTCATACACATCTGGGATGGCACGAGGGTGAGTTATTGACAGAATTTTCATTTTGGGTGAACTATTCCTTTAAACCCTCTAAACATTTTCTCCACTAACTTCCATTGAATGTGAAAAAGTCACAAATAATTTTTGGTTGTCATCAACATTATGCCACAAATGCTGTTGATAGAGCTTAACGTGTATTAAACCCAAACTATTCTTAAAAGTACAGCAGCAAAAAAATAACACAGAACAGTTGATGGTGCAGGAGGCCAGACGTTCTCAGTTATGTGATGCCATTGTAGAAATGTGCTATTTGTTGTCAGTCATGATTAACATATTTAGAGTGAAAGTGTTTAATTACAGGGAAATATCAAGATAAAACTAGCAATACTCTGTCGGCCAGTCATGTGGTCACCTCAACATTGCGGCGCTCATGAATGTCAAGCACCATATGGTCTGTTAAAATTTGGTCTATATTGTGTCAGCACCAAAGAAATTGTGTATCTTATACTTAAAAATACATTTCTAAATAGTCTTGCCAGCTTAGTTTTCTTAAAATTATAAAAAATATTTTTCTGGCTGCTTCTTTTAAAAGCATTCCCATCACAACTGGCACAACTCCAGACCGGTTCTCCACCCCAGCAGAGCGTCCATCTTTGTTTGTGAGAAGCATTTAGCAGTTCTGTCAGTATGAGCTCCACAGTGCCTCTCTCCAGCCCCTCAAAGCTGGAAAGCTGAGAGTCATTAATGGAGGAATTCAGAGGCCCTGAAATCACACATCTCATCACCCCTCCCACCCCAAAAAAACAAAACCAGAAAAAAAAACAGACATGAGAAGCAGACAAAGAAGAAAAAGGTGTTTATTTTCCAGCGTTGGAAACTGTTGAATAACTGATCAGCAATGGCAGGCTGACATTTCAATAGTAACACCCAAAGGAGCATTACATTACAGTGACTGCTGCCATCAGCCAGGAGCGAATTCAAAGCTCGAACAAAGCTTGGAGGCTTAAGTATAGTTATCAAGTGCCAGAGAGTGATGGAATAATACGTATCCTCAAGAATCAACAAGTCTAAAAGAAAACTGTCAAGGGTGAAGGACAAAACTGCCATTGTCTGTAGTGTGTAACTGATGTATGCTGGTGGTGATTAAAGCAAGCAAATGAATTCATTTGCTTCAGCAACCATACAGTATGTGATGAGTATGCCCAACATAACATGGAACCACATGGTACCCATAACCAAATGCAGCGATAACAAAGAGATTTACTGAAGCATTTCAGCCAACTTTAGAAATGTGAATGAGGTAGAGACGTTTTTCGCCCTGCTGGAAAATATTTTGGAACATGGTAGCTGGTTTCTAGCTGGTCCAAGCTAGCAGAACCTCTTGGAGCAGCAACACACCAGCTACCAGATGGTCATAATAGCTTGAAGGAATATTCTGGGTTCGATACAAGTTAAACTTTACACAGAAAATGTTAGCAAGAAATTTTATCACACTGATAAACATGTTAACTTGAATATTGTTTGTCTTGTGGTATACTTTTAAATAGTGAGTATTTTAACATTTACAGATTTTCCTCACTGTAACCCAGAATTTTACTTCTATTTACAATTTTTTTTTTCAACATTATGCCACAAATGCTATCAATTGAGCTTAACTTGTGTTGAACCTGGGATATTCCTTTAAGGTGGACAACATTGGGAAATGGTGACTGGTTGACCACTCAATGAAAATGTAGGACCAACCAGCTAGAAACCAATTACCATGTTCCAAAACAAAGCTACCAGCCTAAAGGGTAATCTTTCTGTCATCATTCACTCACCTGACTCACTAAATCTGAATGACTTTCTTTCTTCTGTGGAATACAAAAAGTTTTGTTTTTTGTCATTTTTTGTATGGAAAAGAGATGCAATGAAAGTGAATGGTGACTGAGACAAACATTCTGCCTTACATCTCCATTTTGTGTTCCACGGAAAATAGAAAATCATATGGGGTTGGAACAAATGGGTCAGCAAATGATGACAAATGTTTCATTTTGGAGTGAACTATCACTTTAAACTGGATTTTCCAGCAGATCACTTCCGAAGTTGTAATTACGAGTATGTCACGCTCAAGTGCTTTGTTGTAGGAAAGAATAGGAAACATGGATGCCGTCAGATTCATTATTACATATTTCTTGGGGAACTTTGACACCATAATACTGTTATAATGTTATTGTAAACGATTATGGAGTTTGAGTCAAATAGATGCTGTTTTCTCTGTGTAAAATGTTCTATATGCATTAAACGGTTACTGTTATACATAAACATATATGCCCAAAATCATTCACTACAGAAACCGTACACTCCTCCGCCATATTAAAAGTTTATGTCTCCTCCCAACTTAGGTATTTGCCTCCTGAGACCCTACATCCACATATGTAGACATTGCATTTTGGCTTCATTATAGGCTAGGCACAATTGAATTCAATTTAATTTAAACCGACTGATCTCAGTTCAGGAGACTCTAGACTGTCATTAAATAGTTAAACTTTCAATGCACAGAGTCATGTGACAAAACAACATGGCGCCGATCTCAGCTGAGATTGTCTGAGAGAAATGGCAGCAAAACTACCTCTTGTAAGAAACCTCATTAAGTTTTTACATTAAAAACTGTTTGAGTCAAAAGCGTAGTCTCTACTTTCATCTGATGCCACATTAAAAATGTCAACGATTTATCACTAAATGGCACACTGTTAAACACAATGATCACGTATGAGGACTATAGGCTCGTTTTCTTTAAAATATCCTATATTCACTGTGCATTATCACACTGAGAATCAATGAGTGCATCCAAAATCTGGAACATGTTGCTTTCAGAGGCTTTATATGGAGTTAGGATGAAAATAAGTTGCATTTCATACTGTTCTGTTTCATACCCTCTTCCCTCCCAGGGCTGATTAACCTGAACTCTTTTAGGGCAGGTACTCGGGTTCAGGCAGAGGTGGACAAAGTATGCAACTCCATTACTTGAGTGAAAGTACAGATACTACTGGTCAAATATTATTCCATTACAAGTGAAAGTTGTAAAGACAGATTTTTACTTAAGTAAATGTACAGATGTACTTGGTTTAAATTTCCTTTTTTATGTCAACTCACTGTTTTATTATGTTGCATTGTTGCATGCCATACTTAAAAGACTGTTTATGAAGCCGTTTCATACCTATACATGATAACTGCTCTCTCTGGCTCAGCGGCAGCACCAACACAGATTTGTTCCGGTATGATTTTTGTCAAAGGTTTAATAGTCAGGCGAATCATTATCATTTAGGAAAGAGATCATGTGGGTGTTTGAATCGAGATCGCAATCTTTTTATGATTTAATGGTGCAGCTCTACACATTAACTTATTTAACTCTTAAGCTCATTTACATTTGAATGCACGCTTTTGCATGCTAACTAACGTCATTGTCGAATATTTACCTATGCATTAGCAGTGTATCCACAAGGCTATGGCAACTTGGCGGGCAAATCCATAAAAACTAATTTGACAGACCATAATTCATACTGAAACTTAAGCTCTTAAGCACAGATAATTTAAAGTTTTCACAAGAAATTAAAAGTTTATATAACTCAATTTGCTTCCGCAGGTTGGACGGCGAGTTTTAAAGGCTGTGATATGGTTTGTTTTAGGCAAACAAAACAAACATTTAAAACTAAACGAATCTTTAACATTTTCAGAAAACTGGAACATATTTTCAAAGTAAGGCCATGGGTGCGCGCACTGCACCGAGGAACCGTCATCTTCCATTTTGCCTACTGATCAGTGTTAAAAAAATGCTTGGAAATCATTGAACTTCACGACACGCAATCCTACAAGAGTGATTATTGATAGGCTGTCTGTCAACTGCAAAAAACAATCACGTTTTAGAGAAGAAGAAAAAATCATCCACTGATTTTCAAAGCTGCTACATAGTAACGACTTTCTACTTGAGGACCTTGATAGAAATGCAGTGCAGTGAAAAGTATGATATTTGTCTCTCAAATGTAATGAACTTAAAGTAACAAGTTTCCAGAAGTAATAATACTCAAGTAAAGTACAGATACTCAAAAAGTGTACTCAAGTACTGTACTCAAGTAAATGTATTTACTGTACGTTACTGTCCAACCCTGGGTTCAGGTATTATGTGTCTCTCGAGTGATTATATGGGTCCTCTCTTAAAATAATAACCTACTGTAAGTCACCCCATTATGAAATAAACTATTGATGTTAATACACCTGTCTATATATGTGACTTAACACTCTAAATACTGAACCTAACTGTTTAAGATACTATACACATTAACTTTAGTAAATGAATAAATTAACTGAGACTGTTTCACTGACCACAGATGAATATGGAAATTAGTTTGGTATATAACTCAAATGTCTCTCAAAATATAACACTCTTTTATCCGCACTTAATATAAATTTGTACTTAAGAAAATTTCAAGTGTATACAATATCCAATAAAAGAAAATATAAAAGATATCTCAATAAAATTAACTTTTAAGTGAAATACATTTGTTACAACAACAAATAACTCACATGCAAATACCCCCCCCCCCCCACCCCCCGCCCTCCCTACACACTCACTCATGCTCACTCCCTCGTTGCAGGCCTGTACCACTGCGGCCATAAAACAAACAGAGAATTGTCCCCTTTCCTCTGAAGGGCCAGATAAAATTAAGATTGAGTATACCTTAATTCCCTTTTAGCGTTAGTGTCCTCCGAATTTGGGAAACTGGGTCGCTAAACAGACATGCAGCCGCCTCACCGGATCCTCATAGCCAGAGGTGCCTTAAATCTCACAGTGATTCAGGCTGCTATCTGTATTAGCCTTTTTCATAAGAACAAAATATGTCACCGCAGGCCAGTGGTGTAGATTTGGACTTGCTTTAGTTAAAATTTAGTTAACAAGCTTCTAATTATGCTTCTTACCTCTTCTGCATGGTCAGTTTTCCTACAAGTCACAAAAACCTATATATACTCTCAGGACAGAAGCAAAAATACTGAACCTTGTATGAAACTCCCAAAAATATGAAATGCTGTTTCAAAAAAAAATTCCACAGTGTGAAGTTTGATCATGATATAAATATTGGGGGGTTATACTAGCTTGTTTTTATTATGGGGGAGATTACCTTGCCCCTATCCTCCGTGGAATCTACGCCCCTGAACCGGTGTAGCCATGTCACTGAATATGCTGGATTCAGTCACGTTATGCCTTCCTCAAAGTTGTCAAAATGATCTTTCGTCATGATCAAGCTCCTAATTAGAGCTCTGAAGAGTAGACAACAAAGCTAAAAGTCAGATCAAACATTTACATGCTATTTAATTTGTGTTAAGACTTTGATTGCAGCAAATCTTGCTCACATTTCAATGGCCGTTGTTGATACCGGAAGCGAGGGGCACCCCCCGGAAGTGAGAAACGTGGAAGTGTGAAAAAGGCCTACCTCCCTCCAGGCAGTGTTTCCGACTATTTAACTGTATTACGGTTAACGATGGTTACTTCAGCAAGTGTCTATAGTCCATACTGAAGTTGTGTATAAACAATACTTGGCTGATTTGCGCTTCTGTTCAGAACTAGCTCATCTTGTGCTCACGCACAAGTTAGTGAAAATAATGAGCTGAGTTTTAATTTCTTTCCTCTGACACAATAAAACACTCCATCAAAAAAACTAAAAATACTCAGCGAGATGCTGGATGAAACTCTTACTAATACTATTATAGCAATTAAATGAGGGTAAATAAATGAATTCTGTTCAGATTTTCGCGATTTACTAACACACTCATCCGTCTATATCGGATTCACCTCTCCTACATGTGCTCTTTCACGTCCCTCACAAACTCACAAGAACCAATAATGGATAAAATCCACAATTATCACTGAGTTTCCCAGCCACTATTAAGACTTGCAGGGGCATCCATGTGCAACTTTTGAAGGGAAAAGGAGTTTTTAGGAAACTCATATTGACAATAAGTCCGATAGAACGTTAAGGCAACATTACATTGGACCAACTGTTTACCGGGAGTGGAAAATCGATTGTTTAAAATTAGACCATGTTTTCGTTAAATGATGGTGAATAAACATCTGTTAACGTCTCTTATCAATTTTGTTATAAGGCAAACTAGTTTGGCTCATATAGGTATACAAACAAGGCACTGCAGTGGTGGGTGGGGGGGTGGGGGGGGGGGCTGATTACAGTGATTGATGCTGTTTACTTTCATTTGCTTTTGCATAATTTATTTTGCTGTGCTGTAAACCAAAACGGTATTTACATTTATAGCCCAGTGATTTTGACGCTTAAGCCAAGGCCAAGATCTCTCGTAATGCTTACACAGGACTCACTCGGCTTAACAGATTCTCTCTCTTCCCTTTCCAGTCCCAACCACATGCAAGACCTATTTGAAAAGTCAGCACATGTTTACACTAGTATGATGTAGATGTGTTTATTGTAAAGATGACAAACTTGCTCTACATTACCATGTGGCTTTTTACCCCCTCTCTTAACCCCAGGTTTTTTAAAACCCCTGCAGAGTGCTGATGTCCCCTCCTTAAAAACCTTTTCTCTTTTGTTTAACTAGTCTGTCTTTGCCAGCAAATATGCTGCAATCTATGGAAACATATACGTCATCTACAGGGCGAGAGGGAGAGACATGTGTGTGAGGGTTTAGGGAAAAAGCTAAATGCTTTCATGTGTATTTGAAAGTGTTGTGTAAACGCAATATTCTGCTAATCCAAATAAAATTAGGGCATCTGATTTCACAAGGCTGCGTTGGATGGTGGGGAAAAGCTGTGTTTTCGGCTTGAGATGCAGAAGGGCAGGCAGTAGGAAGGGTAATGAGGAGAGGTCCTGTGTTAGTGTACAATTTGGAATTCGCTAATGTTCTGCCCATTCACAAAAGGCAGTCACACAGGCATCCTGGCATATTGATTCTGGCACAGGGACAGAAACTTAATGAAGAACAGGTGTTGGGAAGCTCACACTGAGTCAAGGGGGAGTGACTTTTCACCTCACATCTCTTGGTCACAGTACATTTACATGGGCAGTGGTAATCGAGCTTCCATGGGTTTTTGTGAAGTCCAGCTACAGTCTTTATCTCTCAGCATGAATATACTGTATATGACACCACCATGAAATAGCTGAAGTAAGATGTCAGCTTAGGAAGTGACGTAGAACCTTTTACGTCACATTTGTGCGTTGAAGAAGTCAATTAACCACTTGATGTACACAACGGGCACTACAATATGGAAAACTTTACAGCCATGTGCATTTCTTTATTTCTCCCATTTTCTCCCCAATTTGGAATTCCCAATGCGCTCTTAGTCCTCATGGTGGTGTAGTGACTTGCCTCAATCTGGGTGGTGGGGGACCAATCTCAGTTGCCTCCATGTCTGAGACTGTCAATTAGTGCATCTTATCACGTGGCTTGTTGAGCGCATTACTGCAGAGACCTTGCGTGTGTGGTGGCTTCACGGTATTCTCAGTGGCATCCACGCACAACTCACCACATGCCCCACCGAGAGCGAGAACCACATTATAGCAACTACGAGGAGGTTACCTCATGTGACTTTACCCTCCTTAGCAACCAGGACAATTTGGTTGCTTAGGAGACCTGGCTGGAGTCACTCAGCACACCCTGGATTTGATCTTGTGACTCCAGGGGTGGTAGACTGAGGGGAGATGTTGTGAATAAACAGACGATTAAGAATATATATGGTTTGATTATATTTTCCAAACGATCACTGTTATTTTTTATATAAATCTACACTGTAGATTTGTGTCTGTATACTTGAACAGTTCAGCATCTGTCACTGGACCTCTCATTTGCTTCAGGCAGCATATTCAATAAATATTGTGCTTTCTGCCTCATGAATGAATGGAATCCATGTAAGATAAGTAAAAGAAGCTGTTATAACCACTCGATAATAATTGAAAGTAAGATATATGCAGTAAATAATGTGTAATTTGTTATGTTTACATTCTGAATCCATAGCGCTAATGCTAACATGCTAACCTTGGCCGTAGTATGCGCCTGTTTTAATGCACATGTTATGATGGAATTTATTAAAATAGTATTCTTCTCTGCTTTGTGTTGTGTTTGACATCCGAGTTAAATATACAATATGTCGCATGGCCCCTTCAGTGCACCTCTGGTCCGATTTATGTGTATACATGTTGGACCTAGATCACCTAGGTCTGTTAGTTTGAATTTGCAAAATTTGCAAAAAACTACCATTGTGTCTTTGGGCAAGGCACTAAACTCCAGGTTGCTCCGGGGGGATTGTCCCTGTAATAAGTGCAAAGTTGCTTTGGATAAAAGTGTCTGCTAAAATGCATAAATGAACCCATAAACTCTAAGCCATGTTGCCATGCTGTTCTTCAGAATAACTAATGCAGTAAAATTAATGGGTAAAATTAATGATCAGCTACATCAAGATTTTAGGTTAGAATTTAAATTTAATAGAATTTAATTGACATTTGGTTTCTCCAACCCGACTCTCTGGAGCCGACAATTTTATATCAATTTCATTAGCACAATTAGGTTAAAGAATATATGACTATATAATACAGGCATAAAACATTCCGCACAAATAGTGAATTATGCCTAAAATGCTTTGATGGGGTTACTTTAAGCTTATAAGGGAATCATCTGAAAATTCCACCCACAGCACTAAAATGTCAGAGATGTCCATGTATTCATTCATTAATTAAGCCATTTAAAGTGTAAGTTATGGATACCATTTACAAACTTTAGAATTTGTAAAACATGAAACATAAGCAAATATTTAATAAATATTTAACTTAAATCAAACTTTATCTAACAAAATATTATTCAGTGGTCATAATGTATTGATGATTTATATATATATATATATATATATATATATATATATATATATATATATATATATATATATTATGATGTAAATAATACCTGTTTAAACTTTTTGAAAATTAAACGGGTTTGGAGCGACATTAGGGTGAGTAAATAATTACAGAATTCTCCTTTTTGGGTGAACTATTCCTTTAATTTAATGTGAACAAAATGTGAAGATAAATTCTCATATAAGAACATACAGCCCTTCAGCTCAAAACCTAATGAGAAACCTGAGGTGGAACCAGGCTCCTGTCTTATGTAGCAGGTGCCGTCCCTCTATCGTTCTTAGGAACGGTTTGGCTCGGCGTGATCAGTTGTGTGTCAAGGAAAGAAAACAGTTGCCATGATCATCAATATTACATAACAAAAGCGAACAGAGTTATTACTGAGAAATCAGCTCGAAATGCTGGACCTGGGAGACCACACCACACTGAGGCCACAGTGTTCCTCATATACGTTCTGACGTTTACCTGCACTTCGCCGTGAGCCAAATATACAGCATTACATAAATAATTCACCTTCACAAACACTGGGTGGAGGTACGTGAATGGGCTCAAACAGTCTGCATCTATGTTTTTCATCAGCGACGGAGAGCCCTGTGTGTGGGTGTTAAAGCAGTCTCATATAATTATTTTTAAATCCTCGGCACTAAAAGAAAACATTCGTTAGTCAAAGTCTTGGTCAATTACTAAATGAATCTGCACAGCCTTGAGGAAGCCTATCTGCAGTAATCAAGGTGAACCTCCCTAAGCTGACACCTTACATACTGTATATAGAAAGAGCGAAGGTTAAATATTACTATTATACAATCAAAGACGGTCACCAAAGTTGAAGGTGCAGAGTGCTTGAGCCAAATAGGTAATACCTGGAGAAAGCCATCTGTTAGCATTCTCATTCATCTCAATGCCCCCACCCCCCACCCAGTTCCTGCTATGAGGACTTAGTTTAGCCAGTTATCTGAGTCATAAGAAATTTGCACCATCACAACGTTGGTGGAGCCACACAATTGTGAAAAGCCCAACCTGGTCTCATAGAAACACATTACTATACTTACATTTTAGCTAAATTATTTTTACATGGCTTGTTGTATGCATCGTGGCAGATTCCTTGTGAAATGAACACTAGAGGTGCTAAAACAACGACTTCTCTTCCTTTCACACAAATAGTACAGGGATACATTTTAATGTTTGCATTACATTGCTAGCTAATGGGAATCACAAGGAATATTCCCTTAATGATTCTGGTTTCTGTTACAGCTCTGATTCCTTTTAACGATTCTTGCGGTACTTTTGAGGAAGTATTATTTGGAAATAAGAAATGCAATTGTTATTGCACTTACTGCCCTTTGTGGCATGTTGCCAAATGATGAGATAATTTCAAATGAACTGATAAAACAAATCAGATATAAATTTAATACAATTCTTGTAAAAGGCAAGTTTGCATACTTTTGTTTGCCCTGCGTGTTTCATGCGGCAGATTCAAAGAAACCAGTTCAAAAGAGTTGTTCATTCAGGAATCGGACAACAGTGGACAGCCTGTGTGTTTCATGTACAACTAAACAAGAGGACAAGTACATCCGAGTCTGTAGTTTGAGAAATAAATGCCTCACATGTCCTCAGCTGACAGCTTCATTGAATTCTACCTGCTCAACACCAGTTTCATGTACAACAGTAAAGAGAAGTCTCAGGGGTGCAGCCTTATGGGAATTGCACAGAAAAGCCACTTTTGAAACAGAAAAACAAAAAGAAAAGTTTAGAGTGGGCAAAGAAACAGATATTGGACAACAGATAATTGGAAAAGAGTGTTATGGATCTTAATCCCATTGAGCTTTTGTGGGATCAGCTAGATTGTAAGGTGCGTGAGAAGTGCCCGACAAAACAACCACATCTATGGTAAGTGCTACAGGAAGTGTGGGGTGAAATGTCACATGAGCATCTGGACAAACTGACAGCTAGAATGCCAAGAATCTGCAAAGCTGTCATTGCTACACATGGAGGACACATTTTTTATTAGAACTTTTTGTAGTAGTTAAAAAATATAGTTTAAAAATATATATTGTAATAGTAATTTTTCATGTTATTACTGTCCTGACTATACATTGTGATCAGTTGAATGCCACTTTGGCGAATAAAAGTACTAATTTATTTCCATAAGAGCAAAATCTGTACATTGTTCCAAACTTTTGGCCACCAGTGTATATACATATATATATGTGTGTGTGTATTGCTTGCAAAAAAAAAATTCATTGGCAAATGAATTGGTTACAACCAATCAAAATCAGTCTTTGCAGCCCTTTACTGTGTTGTAAACAAACTGACATCATGGTTTGTGTACTAGCATTGTTGCTCATACTGTCAGAATTGTCATTACCTGCCTATAATTAAGAAGCAGCATTATTTGAAGAAGAGAACATCTGTGCATGCCAACAAGGCTATATTCCACAGCTCTGTTTGTCACTGAACTGTTAAGCTATTTGTTTGAAGTGTTTGGAAATGTGTATCAGATTTTGCTAATTTAGTGTGACTATGCTACACGAGACAGCTCTATGGAGAGAAGTGGGTCCCGTGATACATATGAAGTTTGTTGAGAGTGCAGCCATTAATCAGAATCCGGTCTTTTTACCACTGCAAGCCATTTCACTGTGATTGCTCTGTCAGCCCATCTGTGTTTTGGCATAGGCTCTCGCTCCATGCTTGTTTGTGTTAGGCCAATACGTTTACTTTAATCAAAGAGCGTTCACTCCAGCTTTGCTGATTGAACCCACCCCCACCCCACCGTGTATACCCATAATCCACTCTCATCCAACACACACATACACACAGGCACACAATAACACACACTGACATGTTCAGGCCAAGTAGGTCATTAAGAAGACTGATCAGTGCAAGATGTTGTAAAACAGCTCTGATTTTGGTTCATTTCAGCCTTTCATATGCACTACCCCAGTTTTCTTATACTCTGCAGATCTAATTAGTGATGCTTGTTAAGGCAACACGTTTAATAGACATGAATGACATCTCAGTTGTGTGGTTTGTTGAGGAGATGCATACTACTACTTTTTAAAGTGATCTTAAAAAAGTAAAATGGTTGAAAAATATTCCATGAATTTACATTAAAGGGATTGATCTACTGTAAGCCATATTTAAGAACAAGAATATTATAAGAGAATTTGGGGTGGGTTCTTTTGAGATGGGCCAGAAAGCAATTGCTTAGCAACCACCCAGAACACCCTAGCAATCACGTAACAATGCGCTAACTAAAAAGCAACCACCTAGCAACCACTCAAAACACCTCAGCAAGCACATAGCAATGCTCTGGCAACCACCCACAAAACCACTGCATGATGGTGGCAAGCTTTGCACCACTTACATTTCCTTCTAGTTCAATAAATATTGTACATATATTGCGTGATTATCCCTGATGATAAACTAGGGTGACCATATTATGGTTTTCCAAAAATAGGATGCCTTTTTTTTTTTTTGTTGGGTGGGGTGGAATAATAGGGTTCAAAACAGTTACTATGAAAAATTAATGTCCATGTACTAAAATAAAATATTTGATGCCATGAGTGTACCTTCATTTACTATTACTATTATTTTGAATGGCCATGGAAAATGAAGCAATGTGATAACAATTTTACCTGGTCACAAAAAGTTGTTTGTTAATTTACCTGATGAACTTTCACCTTTTTGCTGACGCTTTATGATTCGCAGAGCTAATGTGTGCTTCTAAAGCACTTTTTTTATTAGCTAATTAAACATAAGTGCCAGACGAAAGCATGGGAATTTTTTGAGCAAATCTTCTGTAAATTTGCACTTTCGTTTGGGCATTGTTTCCACTCAGCTGTCATTTGCTGCAACTGTTTGAAGCCGAACACAACAGTGCTTCGTGCGTTCGTTGAGAGATTGACAGGCAGGAATTTGGCCAACATCGTCCAATTGGTGTGTGAGAAGGCGGGACTTAAAGGGTTTGCAATGCAATGCAAATATGCACGCACACATAATTAAGTATTAGACCAGATGCACATCATAATGCATCTAATGCCGAATCCCGGACATTTTCGCAAATTTAGAAATCCCTGACGGATGCTTTTTTTAAGGTCCGAAAAAGAGGACGTATGACCATCCTAGATAAACGTTACTGCCAGTGCCACACTGTGAATCTTTGTAAAAAGAAACAAAGCAATTCATTTCTAAACAAGTATATACGCATTCCTCACTGTTTCAGATTGGTCACAGAGCATTCCCTCTTTCCCCAATGAATCCCTTACTTGCTTACGTAGGACTATGCTGAAATTTTTTTGGAATTGCAGTAAAGCAGCTCAGAAGGTGACCATCTCTGGTCATGAAACAGTAGGCTCTCTCTATAACTGACAATTATATGCCAACCACACATAGAGATCATGGAGTCTCACCAAACTGCATCTTTAAAATTTGAAGGTCTATGTAAATTTGTTTGTAGTGGCAAAGTTTTCCCCCTAATTCAACTGAACTAAAAGACCAAATAGAATGTGAATTGAACATGAGAATGTGTCATTGGGAAGGGACTTTAAAGTATTCAGTACTTGTTTCCTGTTTGGGGGCCCTGGGCTATCAAGAGGTTTTAAAGAGGTGACCGACTGTGGATCACTTCTGCTTTGGTTTTTGTTTGGTAGGTCCTGTTCTGCTATTATGTCATTACTAGAGAATTGTCTACATTTGCTGTTGCTCTGCCAAAGGACTTAACAAATGTTTTTCAACTTAACAGGCCTGTCAAAGAAGGAAACTGAATGGTAAAACCCTAGAGGACAATGTTATTGTTCAAAGGTTGCTCTTAAGACATAATTGAGCTCTTAGTTATGTTTAGTTAAAGAATCAACATAGTCTCAGACAAGTATTGAATATATTACTGAATATTATTAAGTAAAGTGTTTTAAAATTAATGTGGGTATCATAGTTTCGATCATTTGGATTGGTAATTTGGACATTATCCACAGTTTTCCTGAGCAAACACTGGGTATCGCCATGATGATTCTAATTGCCTGTTTTCTGTGTCTGGTCTCGAGACGCAATGCAAATCTAACCGAAACAAGCTATCCAGACAGAGAACAACCATTTAAGTGTTATGGGGTGTAACTCAGTTTTCTCTGTAAATCTTGACGTCTGCACTCTCCTTGGCAATCATGATTTCAAGCTCAACCAAAATCGTTTTGATCGTTTCACAAGGCATGGTTTAAGCCACTGGAATCGTATGGATTACTTTTATGCTGCCTTTGTATGTTTTTTGGAGCTTCAAAATTTTGGTCACCATTCACTTGCATTGTATGCACCTACTGAGCTGAGATATTCTTTTAAAAACCTTAGTTTGTGTTTTGCAGAAGAAAGTCATACACATCTGGAATGGCATGAGGGTGAGTAAATGATGAGATCATTTTCATTTTTGGGTGAACTATTCCTTTAAATAATATATTTGTTTTTGTAATTTACATTTTTATTAAATCATACAATAACAAAGAAATGCAAAACATATATACACGCAATATATATACAATCGCAATCACAATTGATATATACACAATCAACATTTAAACACAAAAAAAAAACAACAACCCTGTGGTCAAACATAGTAAATATATAGATGAAAACAAAAACAAACAAACAGACACACACACACACACACACACACACACACACACACACACACACACATATACATTAAGTATATATATCCCACCCAAGAGCACTCCAAAAACTCCAAATAACTACCTATTTTCGGATAAACAAATCCATGCCACCCAGTCTTCCCGATGACACCTGCTCATAAACTGCCATCCTCCCCAACTCCGTGCACCACTCCTGAATTTGGGGTGCACCAGCTGACTTCCAACCCATCAAAATAACCTGACTGGCGATCATCACACAGGTCAGAACCCAATTCTCTCTATGACTGTCCCCCACATCAATGACCGCCCCATCACCCAGAACACAAAGCCTACCACGTTAGACACAAAATTCTGAATATTCAACCAGAATTTCTGGATCTCAACACACCACCAAAAAACATAAATTATATCTATGATTTGAATAAAACCTGTTAATTTAGATGTTTTTAGGTTAACCCCAGTGTGCTTTCTGAATGACTGAAATTTGTGAGCAATCATGCAACATTGGTGTGTAAAGGGACAAAATGAGAGAACAAGCTATAGTAATAGAAAGTGACAGCTCGACAGGTGGAGAGTGAGTGGGTGAGCAAGAGAAATGAAAAGAGTGAGAGAGAAAAGAAAGGGAGAGGAAGAATATCATATGAAGTGCATTAACCCAAATCTGAAGACTAATAAAGACCTTGGTGCAGATATAAACTAAAAGCAGATGATCATTATTCATCCTGGTGTGCTTGCCATTAGTCCCTCCTCTGATCATTGAAGATGACAACCGTGTCAAAGTGGAAGAATAGCAACGTAAGCACAATTATCTCCAACAATAAAGACAAGCACCACACCTTTTTAATTTTAGGTCCTGATGACAGCATTAAGTGTGCATGAGAACACAACCCTTCTCATTTACACAAAGTTTAAAGATCACAGCTTTTATAAACCCAACACAGAGATTTAATGAGATTCAGATTCACTGGCCAGCTAGGATGACCAGCTGAACACCAGCTTTGACAGCTTTTTTTTAAGTTTAGTTTAGCAGGGTGAAGTCTCAACCATTCTTGAATTACTGTTTCCATGTCTTTAGCATCCCAGCTGATGTCCTCGTTATTCAATCTCCCAGCACCATTTATTTATCTGACTGATAGTGAGCATGGATTTTAACACAAAGCCCCTTCCTGTCGTGATCACACTTTTTGAGTAATGAGGAGTGTGCAGTAGATTGCTCCCCCAGAAACAGACAGCAGATTCCTCCACACAAGATTAATGAATCCTAACCGAGACAGCACATCTGTTTTTTCATCTCCCCACTGAAAAATGTTCTATTCCCTTGGTACCATTTTTTTAACTGTCTAATTGCTTTTGCTCTTTTCCAGCAGAACTTTGATATACACTTTTACATGTTTAAGACCATTAAACATTTGTGTAGCTTCTAAAGCTAATTTGTCATCAGACTTGTGTGTAGTACCCTACGCAATTCAGGGCTGGTCAACCCATTATGCGACAAAGGCAAGCAGCATCGCTTGGGGGGTGCCGATCTACTGAGTCAAGAAATATGTGTTCAATCTTTGCAGTGGCGGATTTAGGCATGGGCGTTCTCATTTAGAATCACATAACCCCCCCCAGTCAACAACTTTGGGGGCGTGTTGAAGCAGGTTTCATGATTATGACTTGCAAAGGCCATATGGACAATTATCTCCAAGGGCCCCCCTCCAAAAGTTGTTGACCAGAGAGGGGGCGTGTTTTTGTCTTTATGGCCGAAAGTTGTTGAGCGCGGGAGGGGGGTTGCGTTTTCATTTTTGATGGTTTTTCGTGTGGGGGGATCGCCAAACTGGATCACACAACCTTAAAGCCCAGGGCCCCTCCGGGCAGTCAAGGGCCCCTGGTAGTCAAGGGCCCCTGGGCACTGGGCCCATTGGCCCGGTCGGTAATCCATCCCTGCTGATGATGTGTTGTGGCGACCCCCACAGAAAAAATGGACAGTGTATTAAATGCCTTTTAAATGCCTAATTTTTTCGCATTGAACACCAGTTTACATAAAAACCTTTACAAAAGCAAA
The DNA here is from genome assembly GCA_032164185.1 of Moxostoma hubbsi. Taxonomy (NCBI): domain Eukaryota; kingdom Metazoa; phylum Chordata; class Actinopteri; order Cypriniformes; family Catostomidae; genus Moxostoma; species Moxostoma hubbsi. The sequence goes on from JAVLUX010000018.1 coordinate 23,744,421, forward strand.
TTATATGAAATTAATGTTCCGGATTTAATGCAAGTTAAGCTCAATCAACAGCATTTGTCATTTATTTAAAAAAAAATAAGAAAAAAATCACGGTTACAGTGAGAAAATTCTAACGGAAGCAAATATAAGATAAAGGGGAGCAGGAGGCGCCAAATTGAGAGCGAGAGAGACGCACATGGCTACGCTGCATGCTTGTCTACGTCCTTATGTTTTATGTTGTTTAAGTTCATTTATATCATAAAATTTATGTTGACTGTTCAGCGGTTCCTGCCTCCTCCTTGACCATTCTTTTACTTTTACAGTGGTGCCGAAACCCGGGAGGGAGGAGGGATGCGCTGTTGCAGAGTCCTCACTACTGCCATCCGCCAGGGGAGGTTATAATTTTTTATAAATGGGGGCGTGTTAAAACTATTCTTTGTGGAAACCAAAACTATGTCACAAATGCTGTTGATTGACCTTAACTTATACTGAACATGGAACATTTTTTAAAGGTACACTGCAATTTTTCTCTCATTTCAAAATCTTTGCAAGTAAAGAAATTAAAGGTGCTGTAAGTTATTTTTTTTCATGGAAAGGTATATGCAAAAAAAGTTCATACTCCCTGAAAGATATTAATGAAATAAGCGTTTTGAGATATCTCACTGGTTTCTGTGACAGCTCTAGACAAAAATGTGTCCGCAGACCGCGATCTCTGATGTTTTTGACCTGTCAATCATTTTGCGTGTTCTCATAGTATTGTAGTTGCAGTGAATTATTGAGGCTATACCATGTTGGTTATAACAGTTGCCAGTTGAGTGTGCTATTTTGCTACAATGTCTGCTTGATGTTGGCCTCAATAAAGTTAATTTGGTGTCTTTGGATTGTGGAAATTCTAGAATGGCTAAAAATTCTAGAACCTTTAATAGCACTTTTGATAAATATGTAAAAACATTATTTACACAGACAAGGGATGAAGACTCCAGTCATATCATTAGCCTATGAAAAGCAGTTTTATTTTACATTGAGTCGGACACCTATTGAGGCCAGCATGTTGAGATCACTTGACCAGCTATATAGTGACGTTTCTGAAACAACATATGAAAGCAAAATGCTCATTTGTTCATCATCTTATACCATAACAACTATGTTCAGTCAAACAAAAGTTGCTACACTGAACTTAATCAAAATAAGGGCAATAGAGAGGATAGCAGCAAGAAGCATTGTAACTTAAAGAGGGCCAGGTTGGTCTGGCCACACCTTGTCTGTGTGCTTCTGTTCTCTGTGAGTTACAATCCAGCTCGAAGCCAGCTGGCTTGGATTTTGGTTCATGTGGGCGGCAGTAATGCAGGCAGCCAGCACATTTTCATTCAATATAAATAAAGAGATTGGAGGGAGCTTTGCCATTTTGTACAAGCAGTCGTATATTCAACGTGTAACCGCATCGCATGTTAAACTACAAACGTAGATTTGGGACCACTAGTGGAAATTGAACATTCAGCACAAAAAAAGAGGAAAGAAAGATAATTCCATCACTGTTGGACAAGAAGTGGTTAAGAGACTCACTGCCAGGTACAAAAATGAAACTGCTCTGGAGCTGAACTGAACTAATTTGTCAGCACTACCATCTGTGCTACGCTCGGCCTCTGGCTCAAAGACAGGCTTCAGTGGTTGACATCCTACCCCAGTTAAACTGCTTAGAAGATATGAGTGTTTCTCATGATTTGGCCATGGGGAAGCTCTGCATCTACCACCCACTTAGTGATTTCAGAAGTGGACATGGCAGCTTTCTGCCAATACCCCTCTCCATCATTTCAGCCCTGTCTGCTCTTGCTATTTTTCTCACATATGCCATTACCCCCACCCCTTCATCAACCGTTTTGAGTGCAGGAAAAACACATGGTTTCTAGCCCAGGCATTAAACCACATTTTTGTGTGTGTTCTTTATTCCCATTCGTATGACCAAAGAAGATCTGCTTAGGCCAGATGTATTTTTATCTAATGACCAAAGGAATCTGGCCCGAGCTGACCTAAATTTACTTTACTGGAGAATAAACATACAGAACAGTGACTGTGCGTGTCCAGCCAGTCTTGCAAATATGCATATGTGTTTCATTTACTTTAATTATCAAAATCAAAGAATGTGCAATTAAAACATCACTCCAAAGGAACTGATGAACATTTTAATTGGTGCTTAATCAAAAATGTACAGTTAATCAAAAATAAATGGGCAGGGCAATTGTGTTATTGCTAAACCGTTCAAACGCATTCACTCACACAAATGATTCAAATGAATTATTGCAAATAAATATTTGTTTTACTTGGTAGTGTGCATAGAGGCTTTTCTGTGCAACCTTTCCATTTGGTGAGTGAGCCAGAGGCACCACCCAACTCTAAGAAAAACACACAGATGCTTTCACGCACACCGACACACACACAAGCTTGTGTTCAGAAAACCAAAGGGGTGGTAAGCTCTAATCTGCAGCCACTAGCCCACTTTAAACACATTCCCCAAGGTAAAGCTGTTAGCCTCTGCCTCTCCAACCTTTCCCAATAACATACCATTTTGCATTCTTTTTTTTCACATTACATTTAAACACACATGTAACATACCTGCACACAGGCGGAGTTATACTGCATCTGCTGGGGTGGCCTTATGAAGCACTATTCCCCAAAACCAGCAAAACAGCCTGGGAACTCCATGCATTTGTTTTTGGTTTCCGGGGGCCAGCAGCATCTTCTTGCTGCTGGTATGCAGTAGAGTCAAGATCCTACTCTTTGTTGACCTTAAACAGTCTTCTTATTGTATGAAGCTAAGATGTACCTCACTGTGATTGTACAGTCACCTCTTTAATGACTGTGTATATTACATCATTTAACTTTCCTAAACACCCACTAACTTTTGTTATGGTGTTGTGGCAGCGGGGGCGTGGTGAAGCGCCCGTCCGGAGAGGGGGAGCGGTAAGGGCGCTTGCACCTGAGCTAAAATATGTCTAACACCTGTCTCTAATTTCAGTGAGCACGGGGAGAGCGGCATATAAGAGCCACAACAATGCCAGTGGAGGGAAGAAGCCAGTCTAGTGTTGGCAACTGAAGCCCCCAGAGAGTTTATGTTTATAGAGAGATCCTGTGTTTATTATAAATAGTTTATGTTCAGTGCTGTACTTTTGCTTTAGAGAAATTAAAAACCATACCTTTGAGTTCACCATCCTGTTATCGTGTCCTGCTTCCCCTGTCCAGTTCAGTCCAGTCCAGTGTCGTGTTACATTGGTGCCGAAAGCCGGGATTTAGTCATGGAAGGTCGCCCCGTAGAGTCCTCCCAGCTGACCGAAGTCCTCCAGTCCCTCGCTACACTCCATCAAAGCCACCAGCACTCCCTGCTTGAGCTCCGAGAGGACCAGGATCGACGGTTCTTTGAGATCATGCGGGCTCAAGCAGAGGACCGACTTGCCATCCGGAGCCTCCTCAGCCGGGAGGTCGCTCCCGCCACAGCCGCGACCCCGGGCAATCATTCTCCGTTGCCCCCTCCCATGTTACAGAAAATGGGGGCGACGGACGACCCAGAGGCTTTCCTCGATTTGTTTGAGCGCACGGCGGAGATCTGGGCCTGGCCGGGCGACCAATGGGCAGCCCGCCTCATACCATTATTGTCCGGGGAAGCCCAACTCGCGGCTCAACAACTGCCGACAGCGAACCTCCTGGCCTACCCCGATCTGAGGAGAGCCATCATGCAACGGGTTGGTCGGAGCCCCGAGGAGAATCGCCAGCTCTTCCGGGCCATGAAGCTGGACAAAGCCGACCGCCCGTTTGCGTTTGCTCAGCGGCTCCGTGATGCCTGCTGGAGGTGGCTGCTAGTGGGGGACCACGGCGTCGAGGGTCTCATCGATCAGGTGGTGCTGGAGCAATTCACCCAGCGGCTACCCAGGAGAACGGCGGAGGTTCGGGTCTCCGATCCACCGCATGCTGCCCCCGATCGGGCTGGAGCGTACCGTATTCCGGTAAGAATCCAGGGGGGTACACACCAAGCATTGCTGGATACCAGTTGTAATCAGACCACCATCCATCAACGCTTGGTTCAACCCGGGGCTTTGGGCATAGCTAGATGGGTGAGGGTGAGGTGTGTGCATGGGGATATTCACAAGTACCCGATGATGACCTTGTTAGTGAAATTCCGGGGAAAAAAGCATAGAGTAGAGGCAGCGGTTAGTCCCCGCCTCACCCATCCTCTGATTTTGGGAACCGATTGGCCAGCGTTTAAAGATGTGTTAGGGGGAGTTTGTACGGATGGGTCCTGCACTAAAGTAGGGAGATGTGCGATGTGCGATGCTCTGACAGGGGAGGCGGAGCCGGGGCCGTCCTCGGCTGCTCCAGATCGGGATGACGAGGAGAGGGGCGAGGCTTCCGCCCCTCCTCTTCGCAGGGAATTCCCTGACGAGGATTTCCCTTTGGAGCAGTCGCGGGACGAAACCCTCAAACATGCCTTTGGTCAGGTAAAAGTGATCGATGGTCAGCGTCTTCAGCCAGACATCGCACTCGCATACCCCTATTTCTCAATTATAAATGACCGACTGTATAGAGTGACGCAGGACACTCAAACTAAAGAAAATAGGACACAGCTTTTGATTCCACGGAGCCGCCGGGAAATGTTATTCCAAGCGGCTCATTATAATCCCATGGCGGGTCATCTAGGGGAAAGAAAGACACTTCTCCGCCTAATAGCCCGGTTTTATTGGCCGGGCATTAGCGGTGACGTCCGCAGGTGGTGTGCGGCGTGCTGCGAATGCCAGCTGGTAAACCCACCGGCCACCCCAAAAGCGCCATTGCGCCCTCTTCCGTTGATCGAGGTCCCCTTCGAGAGAATTGGAATGGACCTCGTCGGGCCATTAGAGCGGACAGCACGCGGACATCGTTTTGTGTTAGTCCTAGTGGATTACGCAACGCGATATCCGGAAGCAGTGCCTCTAAGCAACATTTCAGCACGTAGTGTTGCTGGGGCACTCTTCAAAATAATCTCCCGGGTGGGGATTCCAAAAGAAATCCTCACCGATCAAGGCACAACGTTTATGTCACGCACACTTCGCGAACTTTACGATCTATTGGGCATTAAATCGATTCGCACTAGCGTGTATCATCCGCAGACAGATGGCCTAGTGGAACGCTTTAACAAAACCCTCAAAAACATGATTCGTAAGTTCGTGCACGAGGATGCTAAAAACTGGGACAGATGGATCGATCCCCTGTTGTTTGCAGTGCGAGAGGTCCCGCAAGCCTCAACCGGCTTCTCCCCATTTGAGCTATTGTACGGGCGATGCCCGCGCAGCATCTTAGATGTTTTACGAGAAGGTTGGGAGGAGGGACCTACAAATAGCAAAAATGAAATTCAATACGTTCTTGACCTCCGAGCAAAACTCCACACTTTGGGGAAACTAACACAGGAGAATTTGCTCCGGGCCCAAGAACGTCAATGCTGGCTGTACGACAGGGGAACGCGGCTGAGGGAATTTGCACCGGGAGATAAAGTACTTGTATTGCTTCCCACATCGAGCTCCAAATTACTCGCCAAGTGGCAAGGGCCCTTTGAGGTCACACGACGAGTGGGGGATCTCGATTATGAAGTTAGGCGAACCGACAGAGGGAATGCGCGTCAAATCTACCACCTCAACCTCCTTAAATTGTGGAGGGAGGCGGTCCCTGTATCGTTGGCTACGGTGGTCCCGGAGAGGGCGGAGCTCGGACCGGAGGTAAATCCAAATCCAGACTTCAATACCCCGGTCATTTGTGGAGACCACCTCTCCCCGTGCCAACGAGCAGAGGTTGCCAGGTTGCAGAAGGAGTTTGCGGACGTGTTTTCTCCCCTGCCGGGTCACACGAACCTCATCCAGCACCATATCGAGACCGAGCCAGGGGCGGTCGTTCGTTGCCGCCCTTACCGCCTCCCCGAGCATAGAAAGAAAATTGTCCGGGACGAATTAGATGCCATGCTTGATATGGGAGTAATAGAAGAATCCCACAGCGACTGGTCCAGCCCAGTCGTTCTTGTTCCCAAGAGTGACGGGTCGGTGCGGTTCTGTGTGGATTATAGAAAAGTCAACGCGGTGTCTAAATTTGACGCGTATCCAATGCCCCGCGTTGATGAACTGCTCGATCGGTTAGGTACTGCTCGCTTTTATTCGACATTGGATTTAACAAAGGGTTATTGGCAGATCCCCTTGACACCAATATCCCGCGAAAAAACAGTCTTCACCACGCCGTTCGGATTACACCAATTTGTGACACTTCCGTTCGGTTTGTTCGGGGCCCCAGCCACGTTCCAGCGTTTGATGGACCGTGTCCTCCGGCCGCACTCTGCTTACGCCGCTGCCTACATAGACGATATTATTATCTATAGTAATGACTGGCAGCGGCATATACAACATCTGAGGGCGGTCCTGAAGTCGCTGCGGCGGGCGGGGCTCACTGCAAACCCTAAGAAGTGCGCGGTTGGGCGTGTGGAGGTACGGTATCTGGGGTTCCACTTGGGCCATGGCCAGGTGCGGCCCCAAATTGATAAAACCGCGGCGATTGCGACTTGCCCTAGGCCCAAGACCAAAAAGGGGGTGAGGCAGTTCCTGGGGCTTGCTGGCTACTACAGAAGGTTCGTACCTAATTATTCGGACGTCACCAGCCCGCTGACTGACCTCACTAAAAAGGGGGCTCCAGATCCGGTCCAATGGTCGGAACAGTGCCAGCAGGCGTTCTCACAAATTAAAGCCGCACTCTGTGGGGGGCCGCTCTTGTATTCCCCTAACTTCTCTCTCCCTTTTCTATTACAGACGGACGCTTCAGACAGAGGGCTGGGGGCCGTACTCTCGCAGGTGGTGGAGGAGGAGGAGCGCCCGGTGCTATACATCAGCAGGAAGCTCTCACTGAGGGAAACGAAGTATAGCACCGTGGAGAAGGAGTGTCTAGCCATCAAGTGGGCGGTCCACACACTCCGCTACTACCTGCTGGGGCGGGCCTTCACCCTCTGCTCGGATCATGCCCCGCTGCAGTGGCTCCACCGCATGAAGGATACTAACGCCCGGATCACCCGTTGGTATCTGGCTCTCCAGCCTTTTAAGTTCGAGGTGGTCCACAGACCGGGGGTGCGGATGGCTGTCGCCGACTTCCTTTCCAGAAATGGGGGGGGAGTGGTAGGCAGGCCGGATGACGCCCCGGCCTGAGTCGGGCGGTGGGGGTATGTGGCAGCGGGGGCGTGGTCAAGCGCCCGTCCGGAGAGGGGGAGCGGTAAGGGCGCTTGCACCTGAGCTAAAATATGTCTAACACCTGTCTCTAATTTCAGTGAGCACGGGGAGAGTGGCATATAAGAGCCACAACAACGCCAGTGGAGGGAAGAAGCCAGTCTAGTGTTGGCAACTGAAGCCCCCAGAGAGTTTATGTTTATAGAGAGATCCTGTGTTTATTATAAATAGTTTATGTTCAGTGCTGTACTTTTGCTTTAGAGAAATTAAAAACCATACCTTTGAGTTCACCATCCTGTTATCGTGTCCTGCTTCCCCTGTCCAGTCCAGTCCAGTCCAGTGTCGTGTTACAGGTGTGTTTCAGTGGTACTTCTGGGGCAGTTTGTGGAGGAATGAAATGTGAAAGATGGCTGGGTAACAAACTGTGGTTACTGTAGTAAAACCATTGTTCATTTTTGTAAGGTATGGTTAGGGTTAGGTTTAGGGGTAGGGGTTGGTTTGGAGTTGGGTGTCTTTGGGACTCTAAATAAACACAATAAACAAGCTGCAGTGATGCCACTATACTGTATGTTAGTATTTAATTAGTGGTGCAAATAGCATCTAACAATATTTGCACTTAATGTAAAGAAGATGCTTTTGTTGCTATTTACACTGTAAATTAAGCCACTGGAGTGGAGCATGGTCAAAACAGAGGGTAAAAGCCTGTCCCAGGAGGTAATACCAAAGGGTGAGGACCACCCTTTTGATGGCCTGACACTCCTTCTCAATGGTGCTGTACCTCGACTCTCTCGACAAGAGCTTCTGACTGATGTACAACAACGGGCACTCCTCCCCCTCGCCCTGCTTGGACAGCATGGCTCCCATCCCTCTGTCCAACGGGTAAAGAAAAAGGGAGAGAGAAATCAGGAGCATGTAACAACGGCCTGCCACAAAGCACAGCTTTCACCTGCATAAAAGCCTTTTGGCACAGCTCCGTCCACTGGACAGTGTCTGGGGGTCCTTTTCTAGTGAGATCAGTCAGTGGGCTGGTGACGTCCAAATAATTAGGCACAAATCTTTTATAGTAGCCAGCCAGCCCAATGAACTGTCTCACCGCCTTTTTGGTCTTGTGTCTCGGGCTGGATGCAATCTCTGTGGTCTTATCAATTTGGGGATGCACCTGCCCTTGACCCAAGTGGAACTCCAGATATCGTACCTCCACCTGTCCAATTACACACTTTTTGGTGTTTGCCGCAAGTCTTGCCCATTGCTGCAACCTCGGAACTGCAATCAGATGCTGCATATGCCACTGCCAATCATTACTGAATATAATGATGTTATCCAGATAGGCAGCAGCGTATGTGGAGTGCGGTCTGAGGATTTGGTCCATAAGGCGCTGAAACATAGCCAGGGCCCCAAGCAAACTGAACCGAAGGGTCAGGAATTGGTGTAAGCCAAATGGTGTAGAGAAGGCTGTTTTCTCATGGGACATTGTTAAGAGGATCTGTCAATATCCCTTTGTCAAATCCAGTATCGAATAAAAATTAGCTGTGCCCAACCGATTGAGCAGTTCGTCAATACGAGGCATTGAATACACATCAAATTTAGATACCACATTGAAATTTCTATAATCCACACAGAACTGGACTGATCCATTGCTCTTCGGAACCAGCACCACCTGGCTGGCCAGTCACTGTGGGATTCTTCTATTACCCCCATATCGAGCATGGCCTTTAATTCTTCCTAAACCACCTTTTTTGTGTTCGGGTTATCGGTAGGGATGTCTGCATACCACTAACCCTGGGTTTGTTTCAATATGGTGTTCTATGAGGTTTGTATGAACGGAAAGGGGTGAGAACACATCAGAGAATTCTCTTTGCAACCGGGCCAAGTCCATGACTTGTGACAGTGAGAGGTGGGCTCCGTAAGTGACCGGGGTGCCTTGATTGGCTTTTACATTCACCTCCCTTTCCGGAACCACCATCGCCAAAGAAATGTGGTAAATTTGCCATGCTCCACCCCTATCCGTTTGTTTAACCTCATTATCAATTTTGCAGATTCGCCGTGTGACCTCAAAGGGCCCTTGCCACTTTGCAAGTAATTTAGAACTTGATGTGGGGAGTAATACAAGTACTTTATCTCCCTGTGTAAATTCCCGTAGCCGAGTACCCCTATTATACAGCTGGCTTTGACGTTCTTAAGCATAGAGCAAATTCTCCTGTGTTAATTGCCTCAGTGTGTGGAGTTTTGCTCTCAGGTTAAGAATGTGTTGAATTTCATTTTTGCTGTTTGAAGGTCCTTCCTCCCAGTTTTCCCTCACAACATCTAAGACACCGTTAGGCATACAATAATTTAAATGGGGAGAACCCAGTGGAGGCTTGCGGTACCCCTCAAAATGTGAATAGCTTATCCCAATTCCAGGCATCTTCGTGCTCTTCTGAAACTATTCTCTCTGACCAATAGTGACGATTAATGACAATTCTCTCTGACCAATCAGTGATCTGGAGGATTTTGACATCACATTTAGTATCGGCTCGGCTCACTTGGAACCTCGACCGAGGTTTTACTAAAAAAAGTTTCAGGTACCAGGTACTATCCACAGTTGAAAACCCCAAAAAAGCAAGCAGAGTCGAGTTGAGTCGAGTTGTACCGTGCAGTGGAAAAGCCCCATTAATGACATGAAAGTAGTACCCGTTTCAGTGAGGATTTCTGTAGAGTGCCTCCGCAACACTACGCATTGAAATGTTGTGCAAAGGTACTGCTTCCGGTAATTGCATTGCATAGTCCGTTGCCGTCCGCTCTAATGGCCTGACGAGGTCCATAGCAATTCTTTCGAAGGGGACCTCAATCAAAGGGAGTGGCACAATGGCGCTCTTGGGATGGCCGGTGGATTCACTAGCTGACATTCATGTCATGCTGCACATCACCCACAAAGATCCTGTGAATGACCAGCCAATAAAAACAGGCCATTAGACGATTTAGTGTTTTTTCTAAGGGACTCGTCTCATGATTGCTCCAGAGGGAAATCTCAGGTGGGGAATCCTCTAAGGGATGGGAGACCCCCCCCTCTCTTATATCATCCTGATATGGAGCTGATGTAGACAGCCCTGACTCCGCCTCCCCAGCCAGCACTCAATAACCATGCGGATGGACGGATTTAACATTTGTGCACCTTCTCTGTGTTTACAATAGCGTCTACCGCTGAATGTTTATACATAGGCGCCTTCCTGAGAACGTCGAGGAGGAAGAATACAATGGAGGATGCCGTTTATATATATATATATACACATAAATGTGAAAATACAATAGGCAGCCAGTGGATAGACTGTTCTACATGCTATATTTTCCCAATATGTGCAGTTATATGTATAGTTTTCAATTATTTAAGGAAAAAATCCCCAGAATTCTCCAATGTGTTATTTTCACATTCCTTAGGTTATTTTTTAGTGTGCTGCATGACTAACTACAGGTTCATGTATGTTTCCAGTATGTCTAAATATACAATATATACTCACCTAAAGGATTATTAGGAACACCATACTAATACTGTGTTTGACCCCCTTTCGCCTTCAGAACTGCCTTAATTCTACGTGGCATTGATTCAACAAGGTGCTGAAAGCATTCTTTAGAAATGTTGGCCCATATTGATAGGATAGCATCATGCAGTTGATGGAGATTTGTGGGATGCACATCCAGGGCACGAAGCTCCCGTTCCACCACATCCCAAAGATGCTCTATTGGGTTGAGATCTGGTGACTGTGGGGGCCATTTTAGTACAGTGAACTCATTGTCATGTTCAAGAAACCAATTTGAAATGATTCGAGCTTTGTGACATGGTGCATTATCCTGCTGGAAGTAGCAATCAGAGGATGGGTACATGGTGGCCATAAAGGGATGGACATGGTCAGAAACAATGCTCAGGTAGGCCTTGGCATTTAAACGATGCCCAATTGGCACTAAGGGGCCTAAAGTGTGCCAAGAAAACATCCCCCACACCATTACACCACCACCACCAGCCTGCACAGTGGTAACAAGGCATGATGGATCTATGTTCTCATTCTGTTTACGCCAAATTCTGACTCTACCATCTGAATGTCTCAACAGAAATCGAGACTCATCAGACCAGGCAACATTTTTTCAGTCTTCAACTGTCCAATTTTGGTGAGCTCTTGCAAATTGTAGCCTCTTTTTCCTATTTGTAGTGGAGATGAGTGGTACCCGGTGGGGTCTTCTACTGTTGTAGCCCATCCGCCTCAAGGTTGTGCGTGTTGTGGCTTCACAAATGCTTTGCTGCATACCTCGGTTGTAACGAGTGGTTATTTCAGTCAAAGTTGCTCTTCTATCAGCTTGAATCAGTCGGCCCATTCTCCTCTGACCTCTAGCATCAACAAGGCATTTTCACCCACAGGACTGCCGCATACTGGATGTTTTTCACTTTTCACACCATTCTTTGTAAACCCTAGAAATGGTTGTGCGTGAAAATCCCAGTAACTGAGCAGATTGTGAAATACTCAGACCGGACCGTCTGGCACCAACAACCATGCCACCCTCAAAATTGCTTAAATCACCTTTCTTTCCCATTCTGACATTCAGTTTGGAGTTCAGGAGATTGTCTTGACCAGGACCACACCCCTAAATGCATTGAAGCAACTGCCATGTGATTGGTTGATTAGATAATTGCATTAATGAGAAATTGAACAGGTGATCCTAATAATCCTTTAGGTGAGTGTACATATACTGTATTCACTAAAAAAATCACATAAATTCTCTGAAATTATATTTTCACATTTCAAAGTTTCTAGTATGTTCCCAGTGGACAGACTGACTTACTACAAGTGAGATTATCACAGTAAATCCTGTGATTTATAAATAAAGCGTTACATTATAAAATAAAATAAAAATTCACAAAAAAACATTTTTCACAATCCAAAGGTTGTTCCTAGTGGATAGACTTACTTACTACAGGTCATTTTATTACAATAAGTCAAATTGTATGAACACAGTATTCATTTATTTAGAAAAGAAATCACCAAAATTCACCGTAAGTTCCCAGTGGATAGACTGATTATTTCAGTGTTTCTAATTATATTAATACAGTATTAAATAATTTATGACTTTCCAATATGACTAAATATACGTATACAGTATTCAATTGTTTTAAATAAAATTGACCAAAAATCACCAAAATTATATTTCACATTCCAAAGGTTGTGTAGGCTCCTAGTGGAGTGCATGACTTTCTACAGGTTTTATTTTTCCAATATATATATATATATATATATATATATATATATATATATATATATATATATATACAGTATATATATATATATATATATATATATATACATCCAAGCATATGCAGGCTTTATTCTGTAGCTACAACAAACTTTGACTGTTTTTTTTTATTCTTTTTTTTTACCCCCTTTTCTCCCCAACTTGGAATGCCCAATTCCCAATGTGCTCTAAGTCCTCTTGGTGGCGTAATGTCTCCCTCAATCCGGGTGGCGGAGGATGAATCTCAGTTGCCTCTGCATCTGAGACCGTCAGTCCACGGATCTTATCATGTGACTATGAGGAGGTTACCCCATGTGACTCTACCCTCCCTAGCAACTGGGCCAATTTGGTTGCTTAGGAGACCTGGCTGGTGGCACTCAGCATGCCCAGGATTCGAACTCACGACTCCAAGGCTGGTAGTCAGAGTCAGTATTTGCTGAGCTACCCAGGCCCCAACATTGACTGTTTTAAGTCAAATGATTTATGCCCTTATAGTATGGTTATATACTCTTCAACTTAATTGTGATAATTATATATTTATATCAAGAGAATGTGAATAGGAGAAACTGAATATCCAAATGTCTAAAAGGTGTGAGGCTTAACAATATGTGTCAAGCAGGATGAAGATGAGGTGGACCTTGTGCAGGCACATGCCCTGCGATCCTCTCTATCTCCATGTACTGCAACTATGCCTTTACAGTATGTGCGTGACGAGCTTTGGTGCTCTGCAGATGCACACAACCTCGTCACGTTTGGTGGTTCTCACATTTGTTATGTCTCTTGCTGCATCTGGTGAGTGGTCTGTGGAGGAGACGTTGCCGCCCCTTCCCCCAGTGAGGGCGAGGAGCATGCACGTGCCGCTGATAAAGAGACATCGTTAAGTGACCGCATTCCGCAGATCTGCCCCGTTTTTTCCCGGAGGTTCATAATGAACTGGCAAAATCCTGCCGCATGTGTAAGGGTAGCCAGATGGTACGTGCTGTGCAGCGTGTCTCAAGTTGGCCTATTCGGCAGCTCTGTGCCAATGCCAAAACAGAGCAGTGCTTCATCACAACCGGCTCAATCCTGCTCTGTTTCGGGCCATCGCCCAGCTAAAAACCCCACATCTGCTGCCTCGATACCGGCAAAATTCGCAGCCGAGGCACCAGTAAAGCCGTGGCCCAAACAAAGGCAGCCACATCAATGTGAGCACCGCACCGATGGGAAAAAAACCCAGTGCAGCAAAAGCTCTCCTGACGGACACAGCCCTATGTGCTGTTGCTTCTGGACCTGTCCTGAAGAAGGCTCAATTGGAGACACACAATGTTGTTCCCCTCTTCCCCACTGCTGTTTAAGGAAAGGAATGTTGATGTTCAAAATGTTGCTTCTGTGTCTCACATTCAAATAAAGACTACAGCGCTTTTGTTGCACATGCAAGAGACTCTCACACTCTGTGCTTTCTCTTAAAACTGCATTACTGCTGGCTTTGGACTCAGTAAAATGGGTCTTTCAAAAGCCACTGTCAAACCCAGAAAAGGCTATGTGCCTAAGGTTTTAACCACACCTTCAAGCCTTTTCCCTCCTCCATTCGGATGAGGAACAGTCTTTGCATTTGTTATGCCCTGTGTGAGTGCTACACACATACGTTGAGTGCACCAGCCAGTTCAGATTGTCTGACCAGTTCTTTGTGTGCTATGGAGGATGCACAAAAGGAATATCCATCTCCAAGCAAAGACTATCTCACTGGGTCGTTTATACGATCGCCCTGGCTTACGAGTCGCAGGGTGCGAATTGCCCAGTTGGTGTTAAAGCACACTCAACTAGAGGCATGGCCTCTTCATAGGCATGGACGAATGGTGTGTCCTTACAAGACACATGTTTTGCAACAATATGGTCTTCTCAAAACACATTTGCAAGGTTTTACAACCTAGACATTTCGTCTCTCTTATTGCAAGTCCTCTTTTGATATTTCGTTGGACAAAAAATTTACACAACCACATGACACAACAGTTGTATTTCCCAAAGTCACAAGCACTTTCATTATAAATAAAACTTCGGTATGTGAAGGGGGTTAATTCATACTATAAGACTATAGTTCATATGTCCATTCTGAGTGTTCCCCTCCTGGCTGACCATGAGGGTCATTTACTTGCGGCATACTCATGTCGGTCGCCATCCTGTGGGACTGAGCCGGTCATGCGCTCTTTGTTTCTCAGTCAGAAAATTGTGAAGAATGGTGTTTGTGTGCCTGCTTTTATACCAGACAGCTTTGCGCTTAAAGGAAAGGGGCTTAAACACCATAGACAATTTTAGAATTGCCGTTATTGTAGAAGGGTTTCAACTAGGTCGTGTAGAAGGACACTCCCCATAGCATCAGCTTAGTGACACAATGCCTCATTCCTTTCATCTCAGGGAATCGAGTTTACATGTGTAACTTAGACGTTTGGAACACAGGGAAAGATGAGAAATACCACTTAAAAATTCACAAATGCAAAAATAAATCCTGCAATTGCGACTTTATATCTAGCAGTTGCGGGTTTATATCATGTAACTGTGGGTTTATTTCATGCAATTGCGACATTATATCACACAATAGTGACTTTATATCACGGAATTGCGACTTTATTTCTCGTAATTGTGACTTTATATCACACAGTTGTGGATTTATATCACACAATTGCATCTTTATATCACGCAGTTACGACTTTATATCACACAGTTGCGACTTTATATCTCATAATTGCGACTTTATATCACACAATTGCAACTTTATATCTCACAATTGCCACTTTATATCTCGCAATTGCAACTTTATATCACGCAATTGCAACTTTATATCACGCAATTGCCACTTTATATCTCGCAATTGCAACTTTATATCACGCAATTGCCACTTTATATCTCGCAATTGCAACTTTATATCACAATTGCGATTTTCTATCACGCAATTGCAACTTTATATCACGCAATTGCCACTTTATATCTCGCAATTGCAACTTTATATCTCGCAATTGCCACTTTATATCTCGCAATTGCAACTTTATATCACGCAATTGCAACTTTATATCACACAATTGCGATTTTCTATCACGCAATTGCAACTTTATATCTCGCAATTGCAACTTTATATCTCGCAATTGCCACATTATGTCTCGCAATTGCAACTTTATATCACGCAATTGCAACTTTATATCACTCAATTGCGATTTTATATCTCGCAATTGCAACTTTATATCATACAATTGCGATTTTCTATCACGTAATTGCAACTTTATATCACACAATTGCAACTTTATATCTCGCAATTGCCACTTTATATCTCGCAATTGCAACTTTATATCTCGCAATTGCAACTTTATATCACTCAATTGCGATTTTATATCACGCAATTGCAACTTTATATCACGCAATTGCAACTTTATATCTCGCAATTGCCACTTTATATCTCGCAATTGCAACTTTATATCACTCAATTGCAATTTTATATCACGCAATTACAACTTTATATCACGCAATTGCAACTTTATATCTCGCAATTGCCACTTTATATCTCGCAATTGCAACTTTATATCTCGCAATTGCAACTTTATATCACGCAATTGCAACTTTATATCACACAATTGCGATTTTATATCACACAATTGCAACTTTATATCACGCAATTGCAACTTTATATCACGCAATTGCAACTTTATTTCACGCAATTGCAATTTTATATCACGCAATTGCAACTTTATATCTCGCAATTGCCACTTTATATCTCGCAATTGCAACTTTATATCACACAATTGCAACTTTATATCACACAATTGCGATTTTGTATCACGCAATTGCAACTTTATATCACTCAATTGCAACTTTATATCACACAATTGCGATTTTATATCACACAATTGCAACTTTATATCACACAATTGCAACTTTATATCACGCAATTGCGATTTTATATCACGCAATTGCAACTTTATATCACACAATTGCAACTTTATGTCACACAATTGCAACTTTATATCACATAATTGCGATTTTATATCACGCAATTGCAACTTTATATCACGCAATTGCAACTTTATATCACGCAATTGCGATTTTATATCACGCAATTGCAACTTTATATCACGCAATTGCAACTTTATATCACACAATTGCAACTTTATGTCACACAATTGCGATTTTATATCACGCAATTGCAACTTTATATCACGCAATTGCAACTTTATATCTCGCAATTGCAAGTTTATATCACACAATTGCAATTTTATATCACACAATTGCGATTTTATATCACGCAATTGCAACTTTATATCACGCAATTGCAACTTTATATCTCGCAATTGCAAGTTTATATCACACAATTGCAATTTTATATCACGCAATTGCAATTTTATATCACGCAATTGCAACTTTATATCACACAATTGCAACTTTATATCAAACAATTGCAACTTTATATCACATAATTGCGATTTTATATCACGCAATTGCAACTTTATATCACGCAATTGCAACTTTATATAACGCAATTGCGATTTTATATCACGCAATTGCAACTTTATATCACACAATTGCAACTTTATATCACACAATTGCAACTTTATATCACTCAATTGCGATTTTATATCACGCAATTGCAACTTTATATCACGCAATTGCAACTTTATATCTCGCAATTGCAAGTTTATAATGTGAGGGAAAAAGGTCAAAATTGTGAGATAAAAGAAAAAATAGCTCTTTTATTTTTGTATTGCGTGGTGGGATCCGTTTTCCATAGTCACTGTGGTGTGCAGATGGGTCTGAACATCTCTTTAATAAACTTTCCATGTGACAGATCAGAGAACTGTGATGTAAGTCCCAAAAAACACGTTATTCATGAGTTATGTTTTAAAACTGGAATTGTTCATTTTGTTTGTAAAACTTTTCAAACACTGAAGTAATCAAAACCACTAACTAAATTTGGACAGAGTTTATGTTCAGTAGTTTAGTGTCGCTTAAGTGTTCTCCTTTAAACAGTGCCACCTCATGGTCAAAAGTTGCAAAACAGTCCTAAAGTCGAATGTAAATGAAAGATAATTCAGCATTAATTGTACATGTATAATACATATATACATTTAAATATTTCAGAAGACTTTTATTATAATCTATATAGATATAAACACATAGATAGCTCCACGTGTGCATTCCTCTTGATGAAGTCCCAATTGAAAGGGCAGAAGGCATGCTACTCCAGCCAAAAGATACACATAATTACTTATGAAAATAACAAAGAATCTTTCACAATATGTATTGACAGCGGAATACTATTGCTATACAACACGAGCAGACCAAAATATTAACCTATATTATCAGTTGTTTTCATACTTTATTTTTTTTATTTTTATGATATAACGCACATTGTAGTCTTTCTGCACTATGAATAAACGCACACGTATCTGCGCGCATTAGTCCATTCTGCTGTTTGGCTCCACCCATATCAGACGACAACATCCGGTTTAAACGTCTGAGAGGGAAATTCGGAAGGATAGTCCAGCGCTACAATTTATGCCGCGAAAACTTTCCCAAAACCTTCCACGACTCTCCTTACGGCTAGTTTTGATTATTTGGACATTATTATAAGGGCGTCGTGAGAGTCAATTGCTGTCAAACTCAACGGCAGAAATCTTCGCAGACAGCCCATGCTCGCTTATTTGGTGCCTCGCGCTTCAGCTTGCTGATTTTTAAAGGTAATATCTAATCACAATTTCCCGCAGATGTCTGTTTGAGTTTGTATATGTACATGTAAATCAAGTCTTTGGTTGGCACAACAGTGTGTGATTTATGTCTTAATGTCGGTATTAAGATGGCACGAATCTTGCTGTGGCGAAAGATTGACTCATGAATATGAATCGGTTTAAGTCAACTCATTTAATATTCATGACCTAACCCCCTTCTTATGATTAGCTGTCTTAGCATTTAAAAATTAGAAGTGTTATTTATTACGTTATATATTTTATGACATCTGGAAACTTTGAGAAAGCTCTTAAAAATCCCATGCGTGATGTTCATCAAGAAATGTACTTTTTTTTACCCAGTATTATGGGTTTTAATGACCGAGTGCAGATGTGGGTTTTGTGTACTGGTTTTAAATCCTTGACAATCAAAACAAGTTTAGATAATCCTCATAGGAGAAATATATTGTGTCGATACCTAGTGGAGTTTCATAATTTTTTAGAGGGCACTAAAATGAACAATGTCAAGGCTCTGAATCTGTAAACATCAGACAGAATCAGCCCTAAATCAATTCATCATGATCATATTACTTTAAATGAAACGAACTGCGCAGAGTTTATTATTCAAACCTCTCTGCTTTCTTTGAACTATGAAATGTTGATAGATTGTTGAGTAGACTGTAATAATGTGTGTGCCCTCCAGCTGAAGATGTCAAAAACATTAGCACCACTGTAAAAAAGAAGTGTCAGTCACATAATTACTCACAATTGCTTAAAGGAATAGTTCACCCCAAAATGAAAATTCTCTCATCATTTACTCACCCTCATGCTATCTCAGATGTGTATGACTTTCTTTCTTCTGCAGAACTCAAACAAAGATTTTTAGAAGAATATATCAGCTCTGTAGGTCAATGCAATGGAAGTGGATGGTGACAAAACCTCTAAAGCTTCAAAAATCACATAAAGGCAGCATAAAAGTAATACATATATTCCATTGGATTAATATGTGTCTTCTGAAATTATATGATAAGTGTGGGTGAGAAATGGATACATATTTGAGTCCTTTTTTTTACCATAATTCTCCACTTTCAAAATGTGAAAGTGGAGATTTCTAGTAAAAAATGACTTTTTTACTAGACTTATGTACCTTTTATGTATCCTTTTTTCACCCACACTTATCATATTGCTTCTCAAGATAAGAGTTTATCCACTGGAGTCAATTGAATTACTTTTATGCTGCCTTTTTGTGATTTATGTACCTTCAAAATTTTGGTCACCATTCACTTGCATTGTGAGGACCTATAAAGCTGAAATGTTTATGTTTGCAGAAGATGAGATGGTATAATTTTGCTTTTTGGGTAAACTATCCCTTTAACCAGTTGTCTAAATACACTTTAAACACTTTATACCTTTAGCTAGTTTTGGTTTAAACCAGTCAACCAAATCTGTTTTTCTGATGAAAGGCTTATGTTTTTCTCAGCTCTTGACTGACTGTTGCTCATCAAAAGCCTAATTATACATTGGTGGGCACTTTCCTACCACAAGTTTTTCTGATTGGCACATGGTCAGTACATTAGTATGCACTGGTGTCGATGTTGACACTCTCCAGGACATAAAATACCCCAGATAATTTTCACACACAGAATTTAGGAATGTTCTACCAGTATTCTGTTTTGGAAATTACAGCTATCTTGGCAGTTTATTGGGCAAACAGCTATGCCCCCCTAAGGACTGGTGAAAGCTGTGTGGAGATGACAAGTCAACAAGGAGAGTTTGTTTGTCGTTTGGTTTGTTTAAAAAAGAAAAGAAAGGCTAATTATATATATATACACGTCTCGCCAAAGGGATTTTTCCAGCAGGGGTGATGGCAAGACATTAAACATCTCTGCCGTTATGAGCGGATCATAAAAACACTCCCTTGTTTTGTCTTTCACGGACCTATCATTAGACTAAGAACAACAATTACCCACTCCTGCTCCTGCACACACAAGCTGTTTGAGCGGCTTCTACCCTGTTACGCTGTGTTCGCAATGTAAGAATTTCGCCTCCCAGCAGGACAGAGATGAGGATACGTCACCATTCAGCCTTGTTGGGTTTTGTTTATTTGTGAAAAATACTTCAGTATGGAGTTAAGTGGTTTTTGAAAGAGCCAAGTCCATGATACATTCCCAGTGACTTTTTTTTCTAATTCTTTCTTTCTGGATGGCTCATGAAATACCAGCTGATGACAAATTAAGAACCCCCGATTAGGTAGCACATTTTCAACTCAATAATTTCCTGATTATAATCCTTGTCACCTTTGACTCTGTACAAAATGCATCATTCTTATTGTGCAAACCTCTGATCTGAGAAATAGAATTTTGAAGTTAACAAATGAAGCAAAATTCTCTTGTAAGGATCTGTTCAAGAACACCCTAGCAACTGGTCATTTTTTGCACAGACAATCACCACTGAACCTAGTTTATATTGTTGCTATTGTATTGTCTTATGTTTTTTTGTGTGTGCCTATGTGTTCTCACAGGCTTTAGACCATGGCTGCTTTTTCTGACACAGAGGTTCATTTCTGGATGGCCAAAGCAGTGAACTGGGGTGAGACAATATCATCTTCAGCCCTTCTGGACACAAGCAGACACCTTAGCTCTCTGAGGATCTTTCTCCAGCAAGTCCAGCAGGCATTACAGCAGATGGTATGGAAAATAAATACATACGATGACTTAAGTCAAGGTTGTGTCTTAGAAATAACTTTGACTTCACTCTTCAAACAACCATTTTTAAGGGTTTCAAGCCTGATTGGCTGAAACCCTTTTGTATTTGTCAGAATATTTAGGGGTTCAAGCCTGAAGTAGGCATCTATTGTGTTTGTTAGCGTTCATTTTAGGGGCCAAGCACTGAAGGTGCATAGACACCTACTGTATTTGTTTGTGTTCTTCTTTTGCCATTCGAAGTCTATGGCAGCTATAGAATCATTCACAGTAATTTTGCACATAGATCGAGGACAGTCTAAACTGATACCATATCAAATTTGGAGTCTTTATCTCAAACCATCTGGCGCCAGCATCTAGCGCCAGCAAAAAAGCATACCTTGGTTTCAATTTCCACTTGACTTGATTTTCTGCCATTTTGAATTTTCAGAACATTTTTATATAGAAGTTATGAAAATGCAATGCACTAAAATTATATTTCATTTATTAAAAAAATACGTTGTGGTCAAAAAAATAATAGAAAATTAAAGCCATATATCAAACCAAGATGTATGCCAAATTTCTTAGAATTATTGTAGACGCATTACCAAATGTGGCCACAAGATGACATCAAAGCTCCATTGCTCCAAGTGTGACATACTCTGATTTAAATGCTTTTCATTCTGAAATGTCTGGGTCTGCAGACTATTTTTTAAAGAAGATACTTGGGAGATTATTGTGCTATTTAAGTTCATTTAAAAAAGTTTATTGAAATGAAAATGCAATGCACTAAACTTTTATTTCATTTATTAAACAATATTAAAAAAAATATATGTGGCATCCCAAAAAATACAGAAAATTAAAGCCATACATCAAACCAATTTGTGTCCCAAATTTCAAGTTAATAAATGATAAAATACCATATTTATCAAAATGTTTACTAGGCGCAGTACCAAAAGTGAAATCAGAACTCCATTGTTGCAAGACTGAATAAAAGTAATTTCAGAAATGTTTTGAAAAACTAATTTCAGAAACACGCTATTTTATTGCAAAACATTATATAAAATTCATTACACTTTATAATTATTATAAATATATTTATAATGCATGGTTACAGTTACATGTTAGCAGTGGAAGCCAGTATTTATTCACATTTCTAACAAACATATCATATTTTTCTAGCATATATATATAGTTTTATAGTTTGTTTACACCACTAAATAAAATAATATATAATCCAAAGAGCCCATTCACTCACACTGATCAGCCCCTGTGCATTTAGCTTTAGCCCTATAGCTGCTATGAGTCCAAACACAGAATTTGCCCTCTTGCTGGTTTAGCATTTATTCCTCCTCAAAAATGTGTGGAACTTATTCTAGCTAGATTGTAGTGTTTTTGCATAGATCCATTAAAAAAGCAACAAAAATGATTTCTGTTCCTATCGGTCATCAGAAACAGAAGAAAGCTTAGAGCATAATAATGGCCTTAGGCTCTCTATCCAAACAAACACTAGGATGATGTCACTGTTCTGGAAAGAGCAAGGCCAACCCCTGTAACCATAAAAATGTCATACCAGTGGCTTCATAACCTGTCAATCAAATCTTGACTAGCGATCCATTTGCTGGATCTATTCACTGAAACAGCCAATGCACAATTTGGTGAGGCCATGGAGCCTTTGATCTGGTTTGATTGACAGCTCTAGCTCTCGCTGTGGCAGACCACATGTAACAACACCTGCACAGGATCGGTACATCCGAATATCACACCTGCGGGACAGGTAAAGTATAGCAACTACAACTGCCCGAGTTACAGCAGGAATGCACACTCCCTCCATCAGTGATCAGACTGTCTGTAATAGGTTGAGAGAGGCTGGACTGAGGGCTTGTAGGCCTGTTGTAAGGCAGGTCCTTACCAGACATCACCGGCAACAACGTCGTCTATGGGCACAAACCCACCTTTGCTGGACCAGACAGGACTGGCAAAAGTGCGACACTGACGAGTCGTGATTTTTGTCTCACCAGGGGTGATGGCTGGACTCCTGTTTATCTTTGAAGGAATGAGTATTACACCGTGATCTGTACTCTGGAGCGGGATCGATTCGGAGGTGGAGGGTCCATCATTGTCTGGAGAGGTGTGTCAGCGTCATCGGACTGAGGTTGTTGTCATTGTGCTGTGCGTAACAGGGAAGACATCCTCCTCCCACATGTGGTACCCTTCCTGCAGGCTCATCCTGACATGACCCTCCAGCACAACAATGCCACTAGCCATACTGCTCATTCTGTGCGTAATTTCCTGCAAGACAGGAATGTCAGTGATCTGCCATGGCCAGCGAAGAGCCGTATCTCAATCCCATTGAGCACGTCTGGGACCTGTCGGATCGGAGGGTGAGGGCTTGGGCCATTCAACCCAGAAATGTCCGGAAACTTGCAAGAGCCTTGTTGGAAGGGTGGGGTAACATCTCAAAACAAGAACTGGCAAATCTGGTGCAGTTCATGAAGAGGAGATGCACTGCAGTACTTGTTCAGGGACACATTATTCCATTTCTGTTAGTCACATGTCTGTGGAACTTGTTCAACGCCAGGGTGTTTCCTTTAAAGAGCTTCGGCTCCACTTATTCCACAACAACAGGGCTTCTGTATTTACTTATTTTGTATTTTTGCATTATAATTCCCCGCATACTTGGCGATCTACATCACCTGAAGCTGTTTGGAAAGTTTGGAGTGCATCTGGACTGTGAGCTGTTTAATTCTTCCTCTCCTCAGTCAGGTGCGAACTGCATTAAACTGCTCTCGCGTGCGCCATCATTATAGTTTCATATAATCTGATTTTACATTAAATGAGCTCAAATGACTATTCGAAAACAATAAAAATTGTCGACGCTGTCTATAACATCGACTAATTGTTTCAGCCCTAATGACCAGAAGATATAATCACATTGCATGTTTTAAAATCCACTCTATTAGTATTTCAATGCATTATTGTAATGACGTCATTCAGATCACAAAACAGTGGGCATATTTTGAACCTAGAGACTTGTAGCTTTCAAACGATTTCAAATTTTGTGAGATTCTGTCACACAGTGGCACTATAATTGGCTAATTTGTGTTTTTGCCAGAAAGGTATAGAATACTATAAAATTTTGTAGCTTCTCTGAATCCACCAGTACCCTCCAATAATATGGTCACATGGAATTCCATTCCCGAAATAAAGTTATCATGTGTTTTTTTTTTTTTTTTCGAACTCGTCCTTGGCTGTTTTCCCTGTTCGCATGAAACTTGGCATACATAATTTACAACCCCAATTTTATTGAGTGCAATTTTCAAACTTGGTACACACAGACGAGTTTACATGCAGAGTTTCGTTTATTTTTTAAGCTAGGTGGTGCTATAACTTAAGAAAATCCTAATTGTGCAACTGTGCTCAACATTGAATTAACTCCAGAACTGTATATGATAAAAAAAAATATGCATTTCTGTGAATCCATCAGTGCCTCAAAATCATTTGGTTAAATGAATTTCCATTTTCACAAAAAATTTACCATTTTGATTTGATTGAAAAAAACGACTTTTTCAGAGTTGTTCTAGGCTGTTTGCCTGATTCACATGGAACTTCATTCACATTATCTACAGAAATTCCTGAAAAAAAGTTATCAAAATAATTTTAATATGTCAAAGATATTAGCCGATAGGTTTTTGCATGTGGCCTGTTATATCTAATTGACCCTCTTGTGAGTGCAGTTTTTTAACTTAAAAAAATTTAATATTCATGCACAAAAGAAAATTGAGGTAACACAAAATTGTATGAATACAACTGCATTTTAAAGAAGTTAGAAATAGACAAGCTCTTTTATAGAGAGGGAGCCACATGACCAAAAAAACTGTAACGTCTTATTCCACAAAAATACAAACATGCTGTATTTTGCCACAGCCCCTGTAAATCAGATCATCTTTTGAAGTCCATCATGCACTGCTGTCTGACTGTCATTAATATGTTGCAGGGATTGCATAATGGTTAAACATTCTGTGCATCTTAATTCAGCAAATTTTTAACATGCTTAATTATTTAACATTTAAACCTCAGTTATTGATTAACTTTAAACTTGCAGCTAAGGTCGTATAAATATTAAATTGACCTACAATTAAACATGAAGAGCACAGTGAATGTGACGTCAGCCCTCTGAGAAACATTTATCATATTAAATTTATTATGCCCTGAAATGTTTGGTTGTCAGCCGCAATGTATGCTTTCAAATCTAGGGTGCGAGTGCGATGGCTCATCTTAGTGTCTGTGTGATTACCTCTTTCCTGTATACGGAGACACAGGACAAAGATGGTTCTCTCTAGAAGACATGATAAAACGGCATTAATTCGGCACTTAATGAGAGCAGTTAAATAATAAAAAAAAATTTAAGCTCTTATCTATGTTTCTGTCTTCTTTACTAAGTCTCACGAAGCTTAAGTGCACATACTTATTTCTGTTTCTGTTATCTTTGGAAAGTAATGATAACTTGAAATTTTACTTTAAAAGTCAAAGTCAGATCATGTTTAACCACTCTGTGGATTCTAGTGCTCTACCGATTTATCGGTTTGCCGATAAAGGGCTGCGATTTAATTAAATACATAATTTGTCTCCACGCACTTCCCTCTCTGGTGCGCCTACGTGCACTGCTGTTTGTCTGTTGTGCTTTCTTAAATACATGTAAACAGGTTCATTCTATTACACGTGGTTTCGAAGTGGTTCTGTTCTCCATAAACACACTTTCTATCTATCTGCTGCCCTGAGTGACATGTACTCTTGAGTTCGGTTCGTGTGCTAACATGAGATGAGCGCCTTATTTAAAGCGCCCCCGATATTTGCATAATTTCACATATAACTAATATAATGTTAACCCTGTCCCTGACAACCATGTCTGTCATGTTTATCACATCTGTTTGCTGTTAGCCAGCTATAGTTTGTCAGTAATGTAGCAGATTGAAAGGTAAGCATCTGAGCATCTTTTTGCAGTTCAGCAGACAACGGTGTGGTGGTGTGTCTGTTGAGTGCTGATTTCACGCAACGTTGTTGCCTAGTCGGTGAGACGCAATGCTGGAAAGTAAATAAACAACATCCATCTTTTACTTTCTGTGACAATGAGCTTATAGCTAACTAGCTAACCACGTAGCTACTTGAGTGGAAGCGAATGTGTAAACATATATTCACCAAACTGTTTTGTTCAGGATTTGCAGTTTGGAATCCCTTCATCTGAACAATTCCAGTCATTGTGTTTACAAAATGTAATATTTAAAAGTCTGGTTTTCCACCGTTGAAAGTTTCACCTGAACTTGTATAGCAGAATACGGTGCAACTCTGCTGCCGCTATTTATCTCTTGACTCAGCAGGTGTAAATGTTTCTTATTTTACAACCTGACACTAATTGACTGGCAGCATTAAAATAGTCAGCATTTGACTGACACTAAACAGTACTACTGCTGTTTATTTATCTATTTAGTTTATTTGAATTTATTCTTTATTTAAATGGTCACCAATTTACTGATACTAAACCTACAGTACTGATGTTTATTTTATTGTATTTTTTATTTATTCCTTTATTTTATTTTATGTGTTAAATAAAAACACATAAAATAAATTCTAGAATTGGTTGAAAATGTATAATAATAATTTCAAATATTCTTTGATAAAAATATTTAAGAAAGCAGCCTTCTGAGTACCTTTGCATAGTCATAAAGTTCTGTTTTCATTCCAGCTCAAAAAATAACTATATCGGCCACCATATCGGTAATTGGTCAATTTCCCCACTAAAAAACAGTATCAGTCTCAAAAATCCCATATCGGTGGGGCTCTAGTTGATTCAGTGAAGAATTTGCTAGAATGACTCAAAATGATAATTGTTTGTGAGACTTTCTGAGACAATTCATTAAATGATCTGAAGTTTAATACATTCGTGAACCAGACTGATGTGTTTATCATTGCGTGCACAGCAGTTGCGGATTGCACCAACAGAGCGATGTTTCTTTTGACCAATTGTGTATTTCAACGCACTGGTAAATATATAAATAAAAATACAGTGTGTTTTATCTACTATAAAACACCCTGTAATAATAAGCCTTGGTGATATTAATAGCCTGCGAATTGACATGTTGGTTAGAAAAACTATAAATCAGCACTTTCCAGTGATGTTGGTTAACAAGATGCCAGAAAATGTAAGACGCTGCTGAGTTCACTCCATGAACCTACTAAGATTCGAGGTTGGCTCTCTTTCACAATTCAGAACTGTTTGCATCCATATGGCCAAAGTAATTCATAGTTGTTGCTTCTTCCCCGAATACAATTTAATATGTTTATATTGAGATTGTAGACTGTGTGTATCCAAGTGAAACTACTATCCTGAAATTAATTTACAAACTCATGCACATAGACATAGTAACTGGAGAGTTTATTCATAATGTCAACAAACAGCATGAAAGATGAGCTTGCGCCCATAATTGCACTACTTTGCACATCAGGGAAAAACAGCTGAAAATAATAATGAGACTGCGGTTCTGGCTTTTGTTTATTGCCGATCTCTCGCTTGTCGACATGAGTGCGCACACCTGACGTCTCGTCAGACATATTTCAAGCAGGTGATACTTATACTAGCAGAGTAAACAGATGGACCAGCACATAAGAGATGCTTGATAGCAGGGTTGCTGTAGACTTTTTAAGACTGTTTTGAGGACCTGAACAAATAAAATTAATACCGTATCACCATACCAAAACAAACCCTCACAATCTCAAAATAAATCATGTATCACATACTCTTACTTAAACAGGCAGGGTCACTTATTCAACTTGGCCTTAACATTGCTTATCAGTAAAACAGGGTAGGATATATTCAAGTTTAAATTATTCAAGAAGTTTTCCACATATATATCACATTAAAATGTGTTTTCTGTAATATATACATAAATACAAAATAAGTTTGACAAATATTGAATTTTGCTGATACGATAATGTGTTAAGTCTTACTATAAGCAATTAATTTGCAAATAGTTTTTAAAATTAGTAGCCTATATTAAATGTTCTTAGTCTTTTCTTCGTGAAAGACAGGCTATAATTGTAAAATTGAATACAATTTCAGATGCAGTTTATGGTGAAACCAAACTACCAATAACTAGGGATAATAAAAAAGATTTTTTTTATTTTATTTTATTTATAGTGCACAACTTAAGGCTGAAATACACTTGGGAGTCTTATTTTGAAATGCTTGTACTTCACTGCTTCCAGCTGCTCATTCAAACAGATAAGGGAAATAAAACGTGCACTCCTACAATTATCTACAGTGTATTACAATATAAAAAATTTAAACTAAAGATTGTTATAGTTGATCAAACTACACCATCAATTGTTGATCTTTAGTGATTGCTTGTCATAAATTTCCGATATGTTGTAATGATTGCGAACTGCTCTGCAACAGCTAGAAACACTCACAAGCCCTCGTGTGCTTGGAGAAAATACAACAGAGTTGCGTTTTCACTCTGAAGAATGCAGCGCATGCACTTATACTTACAATAAATCGTATTCTTTTGAAGTTTGATTCACACATTAGGTCATATTATGATTCCTGTCTTTCCGCCTCCAAATGTAAGACCTCTTTAAATTCTAATTAAGGCTTTTGTTGTATTATTTAAGATACATAAGGGTTTTTCTGACCTTAATTTGGGAGATCTGAATTTAAGACATTTTAAGACTATTTAAGGATCCACAGGAACCATGTATAGATCTTTTTTTAAATAATAATCCCACCCGTGGGATTATTAAAATCACCCGTGGTAGTGCTGCCCCCAAATAGTCGACCAAACATTAGTCTATGAGAAGAGTCTTGGTCGACCAAGTTTTGTTGGTCGCAGAAAAAACAAAATTCCACAGGAAACCTGACGAACAACGATAGGTGGAACTATGGGGTAATTTTCGTTAAGCAGGGTTAGGGCTAAGCATACACAATAAAGCAAGACGCCTTGATTTTAAACTTTACAACAGTTGTGAAGGATACCATCTCTCTGGCAAAGAACCTACTTCATCCGTACATTCTCTACCGGTCGGGTATTTTGTTGTCCGGGAAAATACATCATGTGTGTGAAATAAAGTTGTTTTGTTTCCTCCTACACTATATATATATATATATATATATATATATATATATATATATATATATATATATATATATATATACATATATATATATACATACATACATACATACACATTTTATTTGTTATTTTTCACATAAGATTGATCTTATCATGATGATTTCATGATGACGACATTACAAGCTGTAGACAACGGGGGTGAGATGTCAGATTGGTTCGAGCCAACATATATTATGACCATCATGCAATGAAATGCCTTTATGATCAAACATAAAAGATATCAAGTAGAAATATTCCACATCCAAGTTTCATGTAACCCAACACAATGACCAGACTTTCATTCTGATAACAGTTACATCATTGTAAATGATGTCATCATTATAAAAAATACAATTACTGCATTCAGCTCTAATTCTGTGACAATACCAGTTTGTTATTATAACATACAGGGAACTTTGTACAACTGTACTTGTCTATTGTTAACCAGTTGTTAATTTTTGCGTTTCATGATTATTCGTATGGACTTAAAGGCTCTAAGCGACTTGAACCCCTATAATTGCTGCTTGCAGCTATTTTTGGCTCAACAGTAATGATTTGGGCCAGTAATGATAAAATATTTTTTACTTGCCCTGCCAACATATTACTGGCTCTCGTTTCGAATATGATAAGTAGTTGTAAAAAAAACCTACTGTCATGTAACTCCATTGGGTAAAACAAAGACGTATGGTGGAAAACATTACAGAATTGTTTATAATTTTCTACACTCAATGAGCACTTTATTAGGAACACCTGTACACCAACTTATTCATGCTATTATCTAATCAGCCAATTGTGTGGCAGCAGTGCAATACATAAAATCATGCAAATACAGGTCAGGAGTGTCATTTAATATTCACCTCAACCATCAGAATCGGGAAAAATGTGATCGTGATTTAGACTGTGGCAAATGCCTTGTTGATTAGAGAGGTCAACGGAGAATAGTCAGATTGGTTCGAGTTGACAGAAAGGCTTCGGTAACTCAGATAACCACTCTGTACAATTGTAGTGAGCAGAATATCATCTCAAAATGCCCAGCACATCGAACCTTGAGTTGGATGAGCTACAACAGCAGAAGACCACATCAGGCACATTATTAGGACCATAATGTTCCTAATAAAGTGCTCCGTAAGTTTATACAGTATTAGCCTGGTAGATAAAATTACTTTGGTGACATATTTCCAAGTGAAGTCAAAACAGAATTGCAAAAATAATTTTAAACCGATGTCCAGAAAACCCCCTCCTTTAGCCATTGGTCGGGCAAAACAGATATTCCCTCACCAAACTTATGCCATTGCTCTACCCAGTGCTGATGTGTCGGGCTGGTCTGGATGCTTAAACACAGCAGTGTTTTTCTTTTCCACAGAGCCGCAGTGTTTAAAATTTTTAGGTAAATATATCAACGAATGGCTAGTTTATAATTTATAGTTAAAGTGGTCATGTCATGAGGAATCAAATGTTCCTTGATATTATGACAAAAGGTTATTGTATAAAAAAAAATCATACTGTAAGTTTCAGAACTCAAACAGCCTTTATTGTTTCCACCCTGCAAATACAACTTATTTTGAAATCGGTCCCATAGTAATGTAGGAAAGGGATGTTCTTTTGAATATCCTTGCCTCCACAGCATATGTAATCATTGCAGTGAAATGATAGAGCAGTTTTCTGTAGTTTGCTTTTAACCAATGAAAAGATTAAGATGTCATATAAGGTCCCCAGATGGTGTTGTGTTCTTGGTTGTGGAAAAACTGCATGTCTGCATTGCTCAATGAAAGATCTCAACATTAGGAATGAGGACTAATGTTTGTTCGGCAGATTTCTCTAAGGAAAATTAATATTATATAGGCTTTGCAAGAAACTAATATTGAAAAATGGTGCAATGCCAACTATATTGACACGACAGTAATGCTGGTCAGTAACAAATTTAATACTACTGTTTAGTCTGTTTGTGTTTGTTTGAAATGTAAGTAATTGTGTGGTCAGCTGTATATGTCACAAAATAAAGCATGATCAGGCCCATTATCCCATATTTAAGCAGCAAAAATTTGAGGGCGTTCCCCTGTCCCTGTTGACTGGTGAAATGTTCAGGTATTTCCCATTACACGGCCACACAACAGAGGCAATCACCTGGATCGACCGTCCATTACAGCTGGAGACAGATTTATTAACCCTTCACATTCACAGCTTGTGTTAGTTGGACTATTTTCAATGTTCTCAGTTTTGTATAACATTATTGTATCACTAAATCTTGTATGCCCAATAATATAAGTAATAAGCAACAGTTTGTTCGACTTTGTTCAATTTACAATTGTTATTTCAGTCGAAAAACTGTAGTATAACTAGTTTGATCACGTGCTTCCCATAAATTGGGACATATAGCTATTAATGATTGCCTGGACTGAGTGCTTTCAGAGGATTTTGTAAATCACTTGCACGTTTTCATTCTTTTATTCTTGGAAAAAAACAGTTCCATGAGTGTGGGCGGAGGGTGTTTGTGCTTCAAAGATGTTAGCCAATCATAACACGGGAAAACCAATGTTTCAGACAGAGGGCCAGAGACAGGGTGGAAAAAGGTCATTTAATACTATATTATGACTTTTTTGTGCAAAAAGCTTTACTAACATTATTAGTGATCTTTTAAGGAAAATAATTAAGTAAAAAAAATGATGACATTATGACTTTAACTCTGCATATTTAGCTGAGATTGGAGAAGGTATTTTAACATAAATATCACAAAAGTTCCTTTGAAACAGCACAATTTGCACCAACTATAAAGGCACATGAACATGAGTAAAGGATGACAACACAGTATTGACACGATAGAGCAAGCGGCAGTTCTGTCAACTGGCACAAACATTATATTCAGTTGGCCTACATTTCATTCTCAAAGCTAATTAAGATGTTAGGATAAAAAAAAAAAAATCTGATCGACAATATTCTTCATCATTCTACAACAAGACATGTTTTATTGGAGTTTACACTATCTACAGAGTTCACAGAAGTTGATTTAAAATGAAATTCGTAGATCTTCAACTTGAGGCTTTCTGTTAGTGGCCTGAACAGAAGCTACACTGTGTGGATGAAGGCAAGACATTGGCACATCTATGGTGATGATTTAGTGGGCTAATAGGCACCCTGGGACTGCCAGCGTTAACCTAATGTATCCCTGTATCAAGTGTTGCAAATTTGGACGAGGTAGCATGGGGTCAGACGACTCTGTAAAGGTCCAGTGTTAAGAAAAATTCTGCCTCCCACTGACTTTTCTCACCTTGAAAGGAGCTCTTTCTTCATCCTTCATCTCCTGTTGGGCTTGCACACCATGCCGATTTACTGCCTGGTGCGTTGGAAAAGAAAAATCTTGCAGATGTCAGTCTTTTTTCAGCTGTTACAAAAGCTGTCCTGCAAAAATGCAATCACCACATCCGTTTCTATCACGCTGTGCGTGCATCAGCCCCAGTGACAGCATTCAGCAACGTGACAGGATTGGGATTCCTTAATTGGCCCTAAATCCTTTTTCCCGGCAGAGGTCTCGTAAAACGAAACGAAAGGAATGGATCTCAACAGCAGCGTTTGGATGAGTTAAAGACGCGGCTTTCGCCTGGGGATGAAAAACATTCTAATTTATATCAATTTCCCCATTTGCATTCCATCAGAATCTGTATGGTTTTCCCACTCACTGCTCAGGATGCTGGAAAGGGGAGGTTTCACTGTCACATAAATGTTTTTCTTCCTAGGGCTGGCACAGTGGGTGCCCACTGGCAGTGCGCCCATGCGCAAGGGGAGGCTAAGAGATGCATTTAGTATTTGCTGACTTGTGAATATCCACAACCCCCCGCCCGCCCCAAATAGAAGATGTATCTGGTATGGTACATGCAATAAAATTTCTGCTTGTCCCCCTTTCCTGGAGCTGGATTATGACTTTATGAAGTTTATGAGAATTCAGTTGAATGGATTAGTTCTTACACCCTGTCTACACTTGATGGGAGTGGCACTGCCAAAAGCAGATCACTCCCATTATGATCAATGAAGCTGTCTACGCTGGATGCATAAGTCGCGTTGCGTCGTCAGTAAACAGCAAAAAAAGCTATTTTGTGCCGCTCACACTGGTGTGCATCAAGGTGCCTCCACATGCCTCGCATCAATGTTGCTAAAGAAGGTTAACAATATCAAATTTGACCCTGTTGCTGCTGACCTGCTAATGATAACCTGACAGTTCGGAAGGCATTCTTTTTTGGGCGATACCATTGCTAAAATCATAAACAATACATGGTGGCAACAGCACTACAATAAAAGACACCAAAATCAATTGTGTTGCAATTGTATTTATAAATATCAGTAATAAACAATTGTTTGCCAAGTAATATAATTTATTATCCTAAACTGTAGGCTGTTGCGGATGGTATGCAATGTAGCAACTTTCCACATTATATCAGAGTGTGTGATCACATTTTATAACGGCTCCAAATGCAGCTCGTCCAATCAGAATTTAGAATCGGAATTATCTGTTTTATATTAGATGGTATCGAATGCATATCACAGCTGTATAACTACAAATGAACTTTTTGTTGTGTACTCTGTGTTAATAATTTGGCTGCCACAAGGTTTTTTCCTTTTGTTAGGCCCAACGTGTTAAAGTTCCAGAAGAATGGTGTAATTTTCTTCATGCGTGGACCAAAATTGTTTCTTGTGCAACAATGTATGTGTCTATGGAATGTAAAAAGGCTCAGATCCTTTGTATGGCTTCCAGTGTACAGTAAATTGGCAGGGCACATCTTGAATTGATGCAAAAAGTTGCGATCCTCAACATGCCTTCGCATTAGCTCGCTGGTTTTCATTAATCACGTAACTGACTTTAAAGAAGTGACTCTCTCCGTCTGCGTGGGAAAAGTTTTATTAAGGCCATCAAAAGAGATTGTTCGCTCATAGTTCTGAGGGAAATTATGATTCAATTTTTTCATATAGGCTAATTGTTTAAACTTGTGATGGCAAATAACGGAGTAAATGGCTTACAGTCATTGTGCTCTTAAACTGTCAATATTACTTTAGGAAAACTATTGTTGTTATCAAAGCTAATGAGATCGAGAAGGATCTGGTGTTGACAGTTAAATTTGATGAGGAAAATACTGAGAAATACCATTTTTGACATTCAGCAACTGTAAAGGGACTTCAAATGTTTAATCTTTCAATAATTAATTCATATACACAGTCTTCTGCAGCAACTCTTTTGAGACATTTGTATAATACCTGAATAAAATGAATGAGGAAACAACAGATATTTAAGTTGACATGAAAGATGTCCAGCAAATGTTAATGTGCATGCTGGTGCGAGAGTAAAGTGAGCAGATGCAGGGCGGGAGTTTAGGTGATGGTGTGTATGTTGTTCATACTGGTGGTGCTGATGCGATTTGTTATTAAAACTGGTAGTGCAGAGGAAATGTGACCGGATCCAATGATGGGACATTTTGGGATGCTCTAAACCAGTATTATACAGCCAAATATTTTTGTATAGTGATCTCTAAACTAAAAAATATCCCAGGCAACCACTGCGCTAGTTTCATGCGTCTCATGTCATTTTGAAGTCTCTTACTTTTCATAAAATAATTTTACTTGAATCAATATTTATTTCCATTTATTTATTTACTTTGTAGCCATTCAATAAACAGGATGCTGTACAGTCATCTGGTCATTATCACAAAGTAAACCACTATAGGTTGATACCAGACCACTTGTATCATATACACAACTTCTTAACGTTTATTTATTTTGCGCCAGTGAATGGCTAACTGTACATTTTCCCTAACTTAAGATATGGCTCAAAAATAAATATGTTCAGTTGGACCATTGATTTGCTCTGAAGCACTGAATATATATATTGCCATTGCATGTATTTGATGATGCTGATTGTTATGATATTTTTAACTGATGTATCAAGTGTATGTGTATGTGTTTACTGTATTACAGAGCTCCACTAGTGAGGCAATGAATACGTTTCCTTTTTTGGGCCAGTTCCTGGGAAGACTTTGTTGGAACCCATGTGTTATTGCGGATGGTAAATTTATGACTCTTTTACACTGGGGTGTGTTTCCCATTTGAGACCGATAAATGTGTTTGCATGGGTTGGATATTTACACCAATTTTCCAATGAACCCTGTAGTGGCCTGCTGGGCATTTTTTCTGTTATTTTGGCTCTTTCTCAGCCTCTCTCTCTTTCTCTGTCTCTCTGTTTCTCTCTCTTTGTCTGAACACCTTCACAGTCTTAAAAAATATATGATTTATTATTACGGTAGTTCATGCTCTACTTTTCTTTAACACATATGTACATAGTGAGGTCCAAAGGGTCCACTAGTGAAAATGCTTCTGCTTTGCATTTTCTAATTGAATATAGGCTTAGTTTACTCATTACAAAATATATTAGCAGTATAACAATTTGAGAAAAAAGTAGATTTGAAGAATTTCAGAATTTATTAGTATATATTTTGTTTGTCTCCAGTTTGCTTTAATAGATTTAAGATTGCATATACTCAAGTTTGTGCAAAACCTGATGATTTGAGAAAGTTTCAAAGAGCGTATTGTTTGCTTATTCTTAAATATTTATTTATCTGTTTTTTATTTGAGTAATTTTTCAAAATAAATGTTGAAGTTTAAATTAAATTTGAAGCACAGGTTTTGATGTGGAATCAGAACCCCACTGTGTATGGTGATTTGAAAATGTATTTGCCCCCATCCTGATTTCTTTTATTTTTGAGTATTTTTTTCATAATAAATGGTTTTAGATCTTCAAACGAGATATAACATAAATATAGGCAACCTGAGTAAACACAAAATACATTTTTCACACATACATATACACGTGTATATCAACAATTTTAAAGCAAAAAATGTTATCCTACATATAATTTTTTAAAGCAAAAAAGTTATCCTATCACCCATATGAAAAACGAACTGCCCCTTAAACATAATGGCTGGTTTTGCCACCTTTAGCAGCAACAACTGCAACCAAACGCTTCTGATAACTGGAGATCAGTCTTTCACAACGCTGTGGTGGAATTTTGGCCCACTCTTATTTGCAGAACTGCTTTAGTTCAGCCACATTGGAGGTTTTTCCGAGCACTCAATTGGGTTCAAGTCAGGACTTTCACTAGACCACTCCAAAACTTTAATTTAGCTTGCAGTTCCACTTTCGACTCATCAATCCACAGCTAAGCAAGTAAAGACGCTGACTACCACACCTGGAATCGCAAGTTCGAATCCAGGGCATGCTGAGTGACTCCAGTCAGGCTTCTTAAGCAACCAATTGGCCCGGTGGCTAAGGTGGGTAGAGTCACGTTGGGTTAACTTCAATGAGGCTCTCAGAGAGGCACGTGGTGAGTTTTGTGTGAGTGCCGCGGAGAATAGTGTGAGCCTCCACACACACTTGGTCTCTGCGGTAATGCGTCAACAAGCCACATGATAAAATGCGCGGACTGACTGTCTCAGACGTGGAGGCAACTGAGATTCGTCCTCCACCACCCAGATTGAGGTGAGTCACAATACCACCACGATGACTTAGAGCTCATTGGGATTTGGGAATGCCAAAAATTGGGGAGAAAAAGAGAAAAACATTTCTTAGTTGTGGTTTTCACCCCATCACTCTTACATGGATGGCATTTTTGGCCAGTGCCATTTGGAGATAATGGCTCTCACTATGGTTCTTTGGGGTCCCAGAGCCTTTAAAATTGTTTTGTAACTCTTCCTAGACATTATTTCACTCACCGTTTTCCTCATCATTTCTGGAATTTCATTCAACCTTTGGAATAGATAATTTACCCAACTTCATGCTGCTGAAAAAGTTCTATTTAGATGTTGATTTGATTGAACAGGTCTAGCAGTAATCAGGCCTGGCTGTGTCTAGTCCAGGTGAACCCCATTATGAAAGCAGTTTCATAGATTAGGCGATTTAGTAACTAGGGGGAAAATACTTTTTCACACAGGCCCAGTTGGTATTGATAACTTTTTGCTTCAATAAATAACATTATTATTTAAAAAATGTATTTTATGTTTACTCAGATTGCCTTTGTTTAATGTAATATTTTGTTTGAATTTTTAAAACAATTTAGTATGAGATATACACAAAAACAGAAGAAATCAGGATGGGGCAAATACTTTTTCACAGCACTGTACGTCTTTTTATAAAGAGTTTAGCCTACATTGTGCCTTGTCAAAAATTATGCATTTGTGTTTATGGGTTACCTATTACAAATCAATAATGTGGTGATTTTCACATTCTAAAAATGGTATTTTGTCCTGTGGTGTTATGTATGCATGCTCAGAGAGGAGCCAGAGTCTTCTGCTGCACTGTTTGAGCTGTCTGTACAGCACTGAACCTCTGAATGCTGTTGAACGAAAAGCCAACATGTGGATCAAGGTAAAGCCAATGCAGTTTCACCTCTTCACTGACCCTTGGACTAATGAATAGTCTAAAATAGTTAAATTCAATTAACATATTAGCATTGCATTTTAACATCCCATAAGACACAATTAAAAATGTGGAATACACTGGTTGGTTAATTTGAAGTGTGTTTGATCCAGTGACAAAAGCTGGAGGAATCATAAAAATTCCATTAAAAAGTTCATGCGTGAATGTGTCTGATCATTAAATTTTCATTCAAAAAGAAAAAAAATCTGGCTGTTAAGATTTTTAGAGCACATAACTGGAAAGTTTGAAGCCCTTTTCGTTAATTTGAAGCACATAACCTTTTTTTTTGGCGTGTAACTTATAAAAGTCCAGCTCATCCAGACCCATATAACAGTTTTCAAACTTCCAAAAGTGTTTGGAAATTCCCAATGTACACTTCATATTTAAAGAAATGTAATCCAACAATAGGATGGTGAGGGGTGTGATGAAAAACAAACAAATAGAAAACTTAAGTAATTGCAGACTTTCAATGTTTTAGTTCACACAGATTGTTTACCATCAGCAATACAGAACCCCTCACATTTTTGCCAGATTAGAGTGTGTGTGTGTGTGTGTGTGTGTTCGTTTGATTATTTTTTTCATCTAATAAGCACTAATTAAAGCAGGGCTTTTAAAGTCAACTTTTAATATGCCAGATGTTTTTTGACCTATACAAAGGGAAGTGGAGTCAGAGGGAGGTGTGGGTTCTCTGTCAGGGGTTGTGACATGGCACTTCATATTTAAATATTTATTTACTTAGCAAACAATCTCTGGTGCAGCAGTGTGTGTATTGTATGTTTGGGTTGTGGGAAAAAGAGCAGGGCAAAAAGACGAAGAGATTAGGACTAACTTTGTTTGAGAAAGTTTTGGATTATAGGCACTAGGGTTGCATGTTAGACGGGTGCTATGGTAGTATTGCGATACTAAGCATTCTAAATACTGGTGGTGCCAGTCAATATGGTAGTACCATATGTTATGATGTATATGTGGTTGTAAATATTATTTTTGATAAAACCTTAATTTGAATCAGACCTGTCTGTAATAACATTAAAAATATAGTGTTTTCGAGTGCCGTCCCCTTCACGCAGTGTCCTTTAAGAGCGCAAAATCCTGCCCCTTATATGGTATTTTTTATTTGACAATGTGCGGTTATCCCATGCTTCAAACACACATCTGAATCCCAGTGTGTTAATTTGGTGGTCACCTAATGGGTAATATGGATTTAAGTAAAACTTTAGAGAGTGAGATGCTTTTTACACAATGCACGTAGCAATATTTTGAATTGTTTGGGGTTTTGGCTGATCAAACCGGGAAAACCCATCTGTCGTGAATGCCTACTAGTGTTGTTACGGTACCAAAATTTCAGTGGTCGGTACCAATACCAGTGAAATTTCACGGTACTCGATACCATTTTCGGTACCAAAGCAAAACACAAAAACAGGTTACTAAACAACACTCATTTATTAACATAGTTAACAAAACATTAGCATCAGAACTAAGAACAAAAATATGCCATTGAGCAACACTTCAAGTTAAATATATTATTTTTGAATTATAACAAAACTGTACAATGTATGCTTAAAGTATTTTTTTAATATAAGATTTGCTTCAACTTTTGCAACCTTTACTTACTTACTAAGTTTTTACCAAGTACTAAAAAAAAAAACTAAATAAACAAGCATACAATAGAATGAATAAAAAACTATTTCCAAACTAATGTGCAAAGTGCTCTCATATTAATAAAGCTGCATATTGCCAATTTTCTTCCCGATAAGAAATGCACAGTGACATATATTATGATTAAATAAGTCGCGAGCAATCGCGTTCTAATCTAGCTGCATTAAGCGTGTGTGCTCGAGGGATGTGTTTATAGTTATTAACATGAGCTGATTCTGTATTATTTTAACTTTAATAAAACTGTAACGCATTAAATATAACTGCATTTAAGATGTAACGCATGTTTCCTTTAAAGAGCTCCGGCTCTGCTTATTCCACAACGAGATGAGTGTCTCCGTGTTAGAGTGCGCATCAGCCGGCAGATCTCTTCCACTCAGTTTGGGTCACTTCCACAACTGGTTGAATTCTGTCATTCTCTGACCACACAGAGAATGACAGTTTTGGAGTTTGTGCTTATTTACATGTCATGCTCCCATATTATATGAACTTAAATTAAAGATATATCGCCAAGCTGTGATCTGTGTTTCTATCAGACACTCTAGCTGCAGCGAACCTCTCGTCTCGCATGTCATCATTATAGTTTATATGATCTCAAGTTATGTTAAATGACATTAAGCGACTTTTCGACAATGGAATTTTTTTTATTATTATTGCCGAGATTTGCACAAATGACAATAAACTGAGTGCAACACTTGTTAGTGTTTTCCATTAAGACACCCACCAGAGTTTTTTAGACAGCCGAAGCCAGCACGATATTTGACGGAGGCGGCCGCCTAGTAATTCTCTATGCAGGAAAAACCCTGATATCATTTTAATATCATGGTTATTTTTGAAGTACCTTTGGAATCTAAAAATCATGATATATAACTATAGTAATCATTCCATTGTTTTTGGTCTTTTTCTTGTGATTTAGCTAACTGTTGTGGTTTGAGTTTTATGTTGGGGATCTTCCAAACATCTTTCCTCCATCTCTATGCCTGACATCTTGTCTTTGAATGCTGTTGTTCTAGTGTTAATGGACTGTGCATTTTTCCATTTACCTCATCCTTTTTTTTTATGAGCACTGTTTTCTGTCCCTGTCAACGTATGAAAGCTCAACCTTCATGTCAATCAGCATGGGTTACAATATATGTTCCTCATTTTGTTTCTCTTGTATGATTCTAATTGACCCCCACAGACCTGTGATGGCAATGAAGGTCTGTGTTCCTCAGCATGACTAAACAAACAGTTCTGTCGCTCATAAATTCAGTTTGGTCGTGTTTAAGAGTTGTGGCAGGGTGGGGCCGGGTTGTGATTATACACACCCGGTCCCTTATCAGGCTAATTAAGCCTCCGAGAGGGATAAAGGCCAATGGCAGACAGTGGTGCGAGGAGAGCGAGATCGTTTACGGACATGTCCGTCATGTGTTTTGTCTATTGTTTGTTTGCCATTAAACTATTATTTACATTGTAAAGCTGGTTCTTGTCGCCTCCTTTCCATTGAACTACGTTACAAGAGTGTTTGGCATTCTTTTCTTTTTTGTCTTCATGTGGGTGGTTTTGCCTCAAAGAAAAGACGAGGAAGAATGGTGGTGCTTCCACAAAGCCATGGACCAAAGTTTCTTCTGTAATTAAAATCTGTTACCCATTCACCCATGATCCTTTTCTTTCAAGTGCCAGCTTGGCTCATTGTAGCCACATCAGAGCCACCAGGCCATGTTTGATGGCCGCTCTACTTCAGGGCTCCTGTAGCTCTGAAGCTGTCCTCAAGCAGACTTGTGTGGCTTCTCCAAGTGCATTGTCCTTTGCAGAAGACTGATTCAGATCATAATCAAGTCATAATGACTCAATCTTTAATAGTCTCTGCCAGTGTTGCAGAGAATAGTCCCTGCACCATTTTTTCAGCAGCAGCACTCTGCCACTTCTGAATCTTCAGCACCACAGCAAAATAAATTGTTTTACCAAGGTTTTGAGCTTGGAGTTTGAATGTATGGAAATAAAGAACATGTATTGTGAAATAAGTATCAGGCAACTGCATTTATCTTTATATGCTCTGTACGACACTAACAAAAGTCCATCAAATTCCTTTTTTCTACCTTATTTTGACTGTCAACACAGCAGCACCAAATAAAAAAGGAGAACGCTCTAGGAAACACTGGCCTCTGCTTACCTCACATTTGAAACCGCATCAATTTCTTCTGTTTGAATACTTTTCGTGAATTGGTCTTTTGATGTATCAATCTCTCTTTTTCAAAACCCCTAAGAATTAATCTTAGTGATGTAACTTGTCCTACGCTGTTTATTCTACCGAATACCATGAATGGTGCCTCTAATCATGACACTTGTTGAAGAGAGGTATCCATTTGCTTTTTTTAAGTGATCAGATTTGCAGAGGAGTTTATTAAGTATTTTGAGCCATTTCTATGGACCAGCAAATCATTCAGACTTTGAGGTGGGCTCTTCTGACTTGGGCTAGTAAATAACTATGTTGCAACCACCCAAAACTCTATAGCAATATGCTAATAACCAATCTTACAAACTTTAATATTGTTGCTATGACTTTTGAACTACTCCTGTTTTCTTCAGAAAATGCAAAAAAAAAAAAAAAAAAAAAAAAAAATCTCTGAGGTATGCAAGATCTCAATTAATTTATTTAAAAAAAATGTTTGTTTGATTATTTTTTAAGATATTTGTCTAAGGGTGTCTTTTGTTTTGATCAAAGCAATACATCAGACAACATCTGAAAGTTTTTAAATTAGCGGTTTACAAACTTTCTGTTTGCTTTGTGTAATTTCAGGATTATTGTAAGAGCGTTATTTTGAGGCTTGGCTTGGTATGGTTTGGTAATGTCTAAATTACCTCTTTGAAGAAGAACAGCAACAACAAATATCATGGCATATGCCATGTTTACCCTCTCTACCTCATTCTGGAGAAAAAAGGCCACATTTCAATGGGCTATGCTGTAGCCAAAGCAGAGCTTAGACTTTAGTGTGATCTGTAGTGTTTTGCAGTTCAGATGGTAGTAATTGAGCCTCTTTGGGCCTGTGGAGGACATCTTAGCATACTGTAAACCTAAAGAAACCACATGGCCCCACCACAAGCAGACATGTTTTCTGTCATTGCTCCAGGCATGTCCTTTTCAAAAACAGACAGGCCTTGCCACCAGATCCATTGTACTTTTCACTCTATCATTCATTTTGTATATAGGGATGTTCTTATGATGAACAAATAATTGTCCAATCATACACACATATGCCAAATTAATTCACGGCTATTAATGTTTAAAAGTCTCCCCCATAAACAGAGGGTATTTGTTTTAATAGGCTGTCATCAGCATTGTTTTATATTATATGTGTGTTCTGGACAGAATTTGTTGTGTCATCTGATATCAGAGGAGGAGGGCAGTGTAGCTAATGCTACAGGAAAACATGCTGGAACAACACCTAAACAATACTGCGAGGAAGCTCTTGAGAAGGTTAGGAAATTCCCGTTTCAAGATGATTTTAAAATAACATTTTTCATGAGACATTGGTCAGATGTAATTGTCACAGGTTTTTGCAGAACACCAATTAAAGTTTGAAAACATGATCATTAATTCTTGTTTTCATTAAATGTGTGAAGTTACTAGGCTGTTTTACAAACATTTTTTTTCTGCTCTCACTTTCAGGTGGTGTCATTAATGACAGAGAAGGTCATTAAAAGCTTTGACAGTTTGCCAAACTCATCAGCAAGGTTACCATAAACACTTTCCTGACTGCCTTTTTAATTGCCTGAGACAACACTAAACACTAAACACGTTAGGACATGTATATTGAAATGTACCTTTTTATTGACTGTTATGAAAGATGTTGAATTGCATGGCAGTCAAACTGTTTTTTCTGTAATATTATTTTGCACTGAGAACCAATTATTTACTGTTTATTAGAACGATCCAATCACACCTCAACTGCAGTTGTTTGTTGTAGATGTTCATATGGGAACATTAACACCATGTCAATGGCATGTGTTCCCTTGGTCACATGTCCTCAGATGTCACCTCTGATTAATGCTCTGTTAAAGCATTCCACATTGTGTGTTTCTTCCTGTCTGAACGAAGAGTTCATTGAGGCAGTCAATGAGGCCTGGCTCAGGTAAATGTGTATAAAACATTACAATACAACAACATCTTCAGCTACCAGCCTTTAATTGCCACTCGTAATTATGTATGAGTTCTCTTTTTTTTCTCATACAGGAAAAGGCTTGTGATAGATGAAGAGGCTGTGGTGGCCCTGTGGTGTCATAGCCCCACCTTTTTGGAGGGGGCAGCACTGAGGTTACTGGAATTTGTCTTGTCTGACCCTGCAACAGTGACACAGAATTTGGAAAATCGTGTTAATGAATCGTTACTGGTAAGCACGTTTTCCCATTTATTACAACTGTATATTAATGTTTACACAGTGTTGCCTATCTAGAAATAGAAAACCTTAATTCTTTAGTATTACAATTTTAGCCTGTGGTAGTTTAATATATTAGGGATCCAATAATCTGACTCATTGAAAGTCTGGGATTTAAAATACGATTAAACCTGGGAAGAAAGTTTATTTTCAGCAAGGTTTAATACCAGGTTAACCCTGCCGGTGGGCCCTCAGAGAAAATAATAATTTTTAAAATATCAATAAATTCATTTCTGACAACAACAAAATAGGTTTTGTTTTAAAGCTTAGAAGCTGTACTTTACAATGCATGTAGGCATTATGACCAAAACTGAACAAGTGTTTTGAAATTTGCCTACAAATCAGAAGTGTTCCGGCTTGAATAATGTATTAATAATTTTGCACTGCACATATTATTGTAATCTGTTAAAACATCAGACTGATCAAATAGCCATGTGCCATATGTCATTGAAAAGCTCTCAAAGAGTAGAATATAACCAGAATAGTTTTACTCAAAGAAAATTTGTCAAGTAATAGCTATGGATATGTCTTTGACATACATGTTATGTCAAATATGTCACATTTTTGCTCATAACTTCACAAAAATTAACAGAACATAAAAAATCATATACGATTACTTTAGAGGAGGTGATTATCTTTAAAATGAGCCCACACACAATGTAATCAGATGTATAGACCATTAGACAATCCACACATAGTACAATGTGCACATAGCACATAATGTGCTATCTGGCTAAAAACTTAATTGGAACAAGACTTCATTGGAAATGATAAGGTACATTGTCCAGTGTCATGAAACGCTGTGGAATCCATTAGGATCATATTAGAATTTAGATCACTGCAACCTTAGGTGGAAGTCATCCAAATATTGGCAGAGAGGATCGCTCACTCCAATTACATATGGCCACCAGGAGATGGTGCCAAGTACATGACACTCACTCAATGATGGCTCAAATGTCTCACAGAATGGAACTGAATTAAATCTCGCTTTGGAGAGAGAGAGCATACTGTCATTGTTGTATTTGCATGTGTAATTAGTTCTCTTGTGCAATTATTATGTTTTATTTGCTTGGAGACGTTTTTTTGGACACCAGGATATATAATTTTTTTAATGCTAAGCTTTTGATTGTTTTGTCGGATCGACACAAAATTTTACTCACAGTTGACATGATTGGCAACCAATCAAAAGCAGTTTTTTGGAGCCACCTTATTTTCACTCAGAGATATATAATGTAAAATCAGTAAAAAAAACAAATATATATATATATATATATATAAAGTAATTGTTTTTTGTTTTTTTTCTTAGGTTGAGTGTCTCAGAATTTATCATTAATCTATATCATTAAAATGTTTTAAAAGTTATCTTTACAAT
Organism: Moxostoma hubbsi; assembly: GCA_032164185.1. Taxonomy (NCBI): domain Eukaryota; kingdom Metazoa; phylum Chordata; class Actinopteri; order Cypriniformes; family Catostomidae; genus Moxostoma; species Moxostoma hubbsi. The sequence goes on from JAVLUX010000018.1 coordinate 23,789,295, forward strand.
GATACCAAACATTTTTTTGTTTTTGTTTTTGGTCGAGTTATAAGCCTTTAATTTTGGGAATGCCACTGAAATGGGAAATCTTTTAAAAACACCCTCTGAGCTTAAAAGGTTAAAACCTGGGTATAAAGTGTAACCACAGTTATTTTTGACAGCAACTAGTACTGAATGTCTCATAATATTTACTTTGGTTGCTAATTTATTTGGTGCTGCTGTGCGGACAGTCAAAATATGGTAGTAAAAAAGGAATTTGATGGTCTGTTGTTAGTATGGTACACAGCGTATAAAGATGAATGCTGTTGCCTGTTACACAGGCCACCTTTGAAAACACAGACGAACAGTGTGATGTTAACCAGGTCCATGTTGGGTACACTTCATCAGTAATGTTAAAACACACATCTTTGTGAGGCTCTTTCAACTTCGATTTTCATTTCAACAGTGAGGCTCTTTCAACTTCGATTTTCATTTCAACAGTGAAACTGAAATCAAGACCTTATTTACATAGTGTTGTTCAATAGTCCAATTAAGAGTCAACATGGGAAATGCTTCTGTTTTGCATTTTTCTTATTTATTTATTTATTTTTTCATTAAAAATGTTGCTGTAATGACAGCATGTCCCCAAGCTGATTATGGACTCCACAAGTTTGTGCAAAAGTTTGTGCTCCATGTTATCCAGCATGGTTAGAGAATGTTCCAAACAGCATCTTTTGTGTTTAAAGGAAGCAAGAACATTTGACTTTTTGTTCAGAGAGAAAACATGGTCAATTTCACAAATTGGCTCATTTGATTAGTGACTTAAAAACAGCTCAGAGTCATAAATATTTACTTTTCAATTAAAATAACTTTTCTTTGTTTAAAATTTGTCAAAATCATGACACTTTGTTTATTTCCAGGTTTAAATTACATTCTAAATCCCAGATTTTCAGTGTGGCCTCAGACTTTTGGACTGTCTAAGGACATAAAAATTTTGGTCATACAGCTAATGTTTGAGGTTCATTGTGCTCTGTTTATAATCTGATTCTTAGCAATACAGACTGGTAAAATTAGGTCCAAATGCAGCTGATTCAACTCTTATTTATTTGCGCTTCAGAGAAAATTGAACTCTGCAGTGAGTTTACGTTGCAGGAACAAGTTGTTTAAACCGCAATCAAAAAAGGGGAAACCAAAAATTAGTTTCACATTTCTGTTTTAATCCACCTCCCTCAAAGCCTTGAACCAATAACAATAAATAGCATCCTTCAGCATCCCACTGCCAGAGTGAGGATGTTTTGACCATGCTGTAATTGACCCTCCCTGAAGTGTTGGGAAAAGGTATGGACGAGTGTTCAAAAAGCCCATCTGTTTTCACTAGGGAGAGAAAGCTTTAGCTTTTACTAAAAAGCAGACAACCCCTATTCTATGCCTCTGCTTTTGTCACATTTGATCTCTTATTTAAGGTTTTAGAGACATTTGAGGCAGCCTTAGGGGGCCGTTCACAGAACACATTTTTGCATCTGTCTGCCCTGTTTTTGAATTGTTTGATGTTTTTTGCCACATTTAGCTGGTTTTCAGCATCTCGAGTGTGTTTTTTTTAAGATTGCATGTTAAAAGAACTGCAATTTTAAAAAATGCACATCCAGACACCTGCATTTTGTCTTATTCGTTGCATTGCGCATAGCTTATAACCCAAGAATGGTTCTGTTGAATGGCTCTTTAAAGTCAACTTGAATTCAAAGTAAACTCTGTTAACTTTCTTGTAACATATTTCTGGTCTTATTGTGCACAATTCATAAGTTATTCCAAAGAAGAAGAAAAAATTCTTGGTAATCTTTTAAAATATAATTACTTGGCTTCTTATTTTTCAGCCCTTCACCTCCAAAATCCTGTCATACAGAAACCACTTTTCATGATCCAATCAATTCCTGATGGATGAAATAAAAAAAGTCCTGCCCTACAATTTTTTTTTTCTTCATTTTATTCCCTGGTTCACTCAGAAATATGTAAATGTGTTCTGAACAACATTTCATGTTGACTTTAAAGAAAGGTGGGTTAGGGATAATGCAATGGTTGCTGGTTTAATTCCAGGGTGAAGGGCACCAGGAAACTGGGACAAACTATCACCATTGTGTCAATCACTTTTTTTTCATATATCCGCTGTTTCGTACAACGTTTAGGCTCCAGGGTAGGGTGGCACCAGCTGTGTGTAATGTTCGCTTATGTTGAGATGTAAAGTTCACATAAGGGATTGGTTTGTAACTAAGTTAGTGCTTCATTTGGTTGCACCAACTGTTCTTATGGCAAGACTTAACTAGTAGGTCGTAAGCTGCGTAAAGTAATGTGTAGTTGCATAATTTGATGTTTCCATTTATTTATCCAATCAACAGCCTACAAATTTGTCATGAACTTCAGTTTGATCTCGTTACGGTTGATGCTCAAACCTCTTTTGCTCACGTAAATGTCAGCTGTAATAAATTATATTCCCATTGAAATACGATACGTAATAAAACAAGATTTCATTAATGGTATATTTATCCCATATAAATAACAATATTCAATAGCTGTATCTAAAATGTAAAAGGGTCAATAAATAAATACTAATACAACATGCTGGAAAAAGACATTTTATTCATTTTAATATCTTTCGTAAACGTTGAAACTTCACACCAGATGGCGTACAATGTGTGCAATGAAAGTGCACCGTTAGATCAGTTTCATGCTGAAGAAGTAAGTTTTTTTTTTTTTTTTTTTTTTTTTTTTTATGTAATCTTTTCTTCCGTAAAGGTAAACAAGTGTAATGCAACATCATCATTTAGGCTATGTCGAAAGGACTGAAGTTTGTCAACCAAAACATGAGCTCATTGATGTCATAAAATATCAGTCTGCTTTTTTATTCCAACCTTTACTCCTGGTCGGAGGCTTCTGTAAATATATACTTGATAAGTAGGGTTATGTCCTACCTAAATTTAATGGTGCAACGCTCAAATATTTAGTAGTGTGTAAATTGTGACTTTGTGCCCATTTACGCCACAACTAGGCTAATTTGTATAGCTGGTGAAACCGGCCCCAGGTACATCTTTATCTTTGTGCAAGATAAATTGCTTATGATTGCAATCATACAGTTCCTTTCACTGGTTTTATGACTTTGGCTGTGAGTTTTGCTTTGAGTTGATGAACTCTGTATTCTTCATGCAGTCTCTCTCTCTGTCTCTGAGACGGGATCATACCATCTAATGTTTGTTGCTCAAATGCGTCTCTTTTTATTGGAGCAGCAAATTGGCGGCTTTTGGCAAGTGTTGAATAGCTGGGGTTATGGGAAATATCTGAGATGCTTTGGGGGGCTATGGAGGGGGGTGGGGTGTGAGGATTGTGATTGCTTGCAGAAGGGAGATGAGGGTGCCTGTGGGCTGGGTGTGGCAAACTTTTTAATGATCCCAAATGAAGGAGAGAATAATGAGGCTTCTCCCTGTGGCTTACACACGCACTCTCTCACACACACACACACACACACACATGCACAGACAAATACACTCCGAGGATCAAAGACACGTGATGTTTTGGGTCTGGGTGAAACTGTTTTTTTTTTTTATTGCATTCTTTGCCCATATGAACTATGGAATAGGGCTGTATATTAATGAAACCTGTTCTATTAAAATATGAGCATGTAAGTTTATGTGCTGTGTCAGACACATGTACAGCTGCTTGGATGTAATGTTTTGCTCTTTATTTTATTACATGAATGTAAAACAGATGATATTGCAGTATAATAAGCAGTTTGTATTTGTTGGCGAAAAATCCTGGTTGTTAAACTTGCAGCAGTAATTTATGAGAAATGATATTTGGGCGTAACACCGTCAACAGGTCCTGATTATTACTGCAACATTGCCCTCTAGTGGTTAAATATGATTTACTGCAATTTTCTCTACCACCAGCCACAAGCTTCAACACTTCACTGCCACATCTTCCTGACTGTCAATGAGATTTACAGGTGAATACTGGCTTTGGTATTTATTTTGACCTACTGTATAATAATGTCTTTAGAGGGTGTATATTTATGTGCATATATGACAAATAGATGGATTTTCAGCAACATTTAAGAAACCGTGTTTGCAGGAATGTGCTGATGGAGATTGATGAGAACCTGCCTGTTAAAACCCTTATTCAGGTTCACACTCTCTGCTTCCTACAGAGACTGACTGGACAGAAACCAAAGGTAAAGCTGTCTCTCTCTCTTACCTGCATTGATTTCCCCTACCGAAGCTTGATACAACAAACATACTCAGCTTTCTGGCTGTATACATACATAGTCAGTACAACACTACTAAAATACTTATGTAAAAAGATAGTTTTAAAATGGAAAGTGTGGAATTTCTGTGCCACTAGTGACAAACTGAACTGCAATTAAGTCTGTCTGGCAATAGATTACATCAGTTGTATTCCGGAAGTAAAAAAAAAAACATATTTATTTTCTCCATGGATTAATTGATTTCTTATGATAACTTATAAACCTTTAAAGACAGAGCTACCGGTGGTATTTGCTTATATTTTAGCAATCAGTTCACGTTAATTTCTTAAAGGGGTCATGACATGCCTGTTTTTATTGTTCCTTAAGATTCACTTGTATTAATAGTAAGGTTTTTGCACAAAAAATACAGTCATATATTTATAAAACATGATTATTTTTCACCCTCATTCTGACCCTCTGTCAGAAACGCATGGTTTTGGTGCTGCCTCTCCTTTAAGCCTTGGCAGTTAACACCCACACTTGTGATTTGCTCTCTGCTCTTGACTACTACTCTCATCTCTCTGCTCACCTCTACTGGGCGGGCTACGAAAGTGATTAAAGGTAAAGTAGGCATTGATGTTTAGTTGTGGAGGTGGTCAGATGCAAATTTCTGCCACAGTGTGACATCTCAATGTGGAGTAAGTAGAGTTGTTTTGGCTGCTTGGTTTCAAACAATGCTGTTTTTTGCAGTGAGGAGTAAGATACAGTATGTATATATAGTAGAATGTCATGACCTCTTCAAAAATCAGGTTTAATAGCGTAATTACTATGAACTACACTACCCATAAATCCTGAAGAGAAAAGCTCCACCAATCAGAAAATTGCGGCCGACAAACTGCTGTGCCTGCCCACTCCCAAAATGCACTTCTAATAACACAAACGAGTTGGTCTTCCTACACTCTCAAACTACTTATATATTTGCAAAAATCAGAATATTTTGCATTAAAATTAAAACATTGTATTTATACTTCTAATCAACATCATTCCATCAAATGTATTCCATAGTTTTTAATTCGATTACATAATTCACAATGCTTCATATACTGTAATTGTGTTGTACCTTTTCTTTTTATCTAATTGAAAAAAAAAACATGTTTTGCTTTCCAATTTGAGTTTGTAACATTTTGATTCACCTCTGAGCTGGTTGGTTGTTTCAAGGCTTAAACCTCTGGAAAAATGAATGAGAAAATTGTTGAAATGGACCAAGATGGCTGAAAAAGTGGGCATACTCTGTTGTGGTCTATTCAGTTTGGTGCCACTAGTGGCACAGAAATTACACACTCTTCAACTTTAAGCCACAATAAGATATTTACAATTTCTAGTTGATTTGTTGTCTGTGCATGTGTGATTTGTAGGATCGTCTACCACACAGAGCCTTCTTCCCAAACGTGAAGCCCAGTTTACTCAGCCCTTTACTGACTCCACCATCAGGTACAGCACCACCTATTATCTCTGATGAATACAGGCATTAATTTCCCAAAGGACAAAATATTTGGAGATATTCCTTTGCTACTGTATAGGCGGTACTGGCATACTAATAGCATAGATTGTGCTTATACCTTAACACAACTATAGTGGACCAAAAATCCACTTTAAAGTTCAGGCACAATATGAATGCAAAGACAAGTGTTAATTTTTGTTTAGGACATTTTCTAGAGGTCCTGTGAAAGAGGACTTTCTTTTCAAGAGATCACATGTGAAGATTCTTAAATTAACTCTTTCTATTGGCAGTAGAGCATAGACAAAATATGGCTCACCGCTCAATATGGAGACAAAAGGCATTGCTTATAAGTTTGTCATTTTCGCACACCATTCAACAATAGAGCTGTTGCTTAAAGGGTTAGTTCACCCAAAAATGAAAATTATCCCATAATGTATTCACTCTCGAGCTATCCTAGTTGTATATGACTTTATTCTTTCAGCCAAACACAATCTGAGTTATATAAAGAAATATCATGGCTCTTCCAAGCTTAATAATGTGAGTGAATGGTATCTTTGAAGCCCAAAAAGCACATCCATCCATGAGGTTAATAAAGGCCTTCTGAAGCGATGCATTTTTCTAAGAAAAATATCCCTATTTATAATTTTATGAACTATAATCACTGGATTCTGGTAACTGCCATCCGCACGTTCACTGGCTTCCTCTATCCTCTGCGCTTTGGGTTTGTGGGGCCCTAGGCGAAATCATGAAATGATACAGTCATGACACTGTATTGCTCGGTAGATGACAAATAACGTGTCCAATAGTTTTTTTTTTTTTTTTTTTTTTTTTTTTTTCAGTATAAAGATATTAGGTTAAAATTGGGGATGGGCATTCACCAATAATGTTGCATCACCATTAAAAAAACAAGCTTCTAATTATAATCAAAACAATTTATATTATGTCCTTTTTGTTTTTTTTTGTTGAAAATATTTTTAAAAAAAAACAAAGTATAGAGTGAAAGCATTTAAGCTCACACGAAGAAAAAGAAACCGCAAATGAAAGTAGATGGATGCAATTAACGTACAGGATGTATATAAACGTGATTTGAGAAAAACAATCATATCCATGTGCTTAGTAAGCTATACTCATTTATACACGCCAGTTTAAATGATGGAATGCCCTTTACCTCAGCTAGCAAAGTCTTTCTCGGATGCCATGTTTGTTGTTTACAGAAGTGTTGCGAGGATCACGTCGCTACAGGGATGCTGCTTTCTGACGAGATGCACATATATAAGCGTAAAGTTACACCGCTTATCCAGTACATTTAAACAGGAAACCAGCTTTCTCACAGTAAGCCACATTCTCACAACAACCCACTTTTTGGTGTCCATCTAAACATATTGACAGAACCGTTTGCTCATCAAATGTGATCAACTTTTGTCCATACTCAACAGCGCCACCCACTGCATTCTGTTATATCTGCCAGTTTTAGTTTGTGTGTTCAGGATTTAACATGCATCTCACTGTATATATGGCCAGCAAAGCAAGACTTTGTGAAATTCTAATTGTATTTTTACTATTCGAATAATTATTGCAAAACTAATACTCAAGCATTCGAATACTCGTGCACATCCTTAGTTAAAATGTACAAGCATGCATAATTTAATATGTGTATTTTAGGTGCTATGACAAGTCCCCATTTTATCGCCTTATTTTGATTTGATTTTTTTTCGAAGAACAAATAAACCTGTGTCTCTTAATATGAGGTCATGGAAATGGCAAGTATGATAATTACTGGGTAACATTTTACAATAAGGTTTGCATTAGTTATCATTAACAATGTATAATACAATTTTCTAGCATTTATTAATCTAGGTTAATGTGAATTTGTACAAATACAATTGTTTATTGCATAATGTATTAACTAATGTTAACTTGTACAATTTGTTATGTAAAAATGGACTAGTATATGTAGAAATTAACATTAAGATTAAGTATTATTCATTGTTAGTTCATGTTAACTAATGTTAACAAATACAACCATACATTTTATTAAAGGTACACAAAATAAGAAAATGTTGTTTAAAATAGTTTTAGATATTTAGGACTCTGCTGACTATGCTTGAAATTCCATTTCAATAATCCAAATTTGTAAAATCAATGAAAACAAAAATTTTGCCAGAATGTTTGCACAAGATGTTTTAAGAAGTTAAAACATCAAGGTAAATACAGCAATAAAATTACATATTTTAAATAGGCCTTATAAGCAACTCGTAATATGTATATATATAGATAATATAGAATAAACACATACCACTTAGAGAGCAGAGATCTTTGCAGATATGATGGTTTGGTTATTTTTCAGATAAATTGCTCATGTTCATTCTAGTTTTTTTGCTACTTATATCGACAGTGTCTGAATTCCTTCCCTAACAGATTATCCTTGAGAAAACATTAAAAGCCCTAATAATTTGTCAAGTGCTGTTTCAGCTGTCCTTTACTCAAAATAAGCCTCAAAGACTCAAATAGCCACAAAGCAGTATTTTTCCTAACTTATTTCCTGCGTTTCTGCCAGGCGTGCACATTATTCACCTAGATGTACGATCTGTGGCTAATAATACTGTTAAAAGAAGCCGTGCTCAGTTCCCAGTAATGCTTTGCATTATGAATAAATTATGCAGATTAGTGTGTTCTGGTTAGCTTTACTTCTTGCCCATATTAGATATACTGCTGTTATTTTATTTGTTGATGCTTTCAGTTATTTGTCTTTTCGTGATTATTCAGAGCTCATTTTATATTTAATATGTTGTTTTTAGTTTTCATCGTCATTGTGATTTGCATGTTAAATGATCAGGTGATCGCATGTGTTGCATGCTCTCCTGTGTGTGTGTGTGCACGATAGAAACATTTGAACTGTGAAGAATCTCTAAATAAAAGTCATCGATGCTTGTTCATTTACTTTGCAAATGTTTGAACGATATTGATTCTTAAATCCCATGATCGATCTTTCAATTTATGTGGCAACCCACTATAATGCAAGTAAATCACATGCATATGCATTCAAATCACATGCATATGCATTCAAATCACATGCTATGTGACTCAAAATATCTATGATTAGCCACTGGCTAGTAAATGTTCAGATTTAACTCACCAGTGATTGATTAGTATAGTGGAGAAGTTATTAGCACAGAGGTCCTTTCACTGCGTGTTGAGGATAAAAGTTTGGATTAACTCGTTCTGTGTCCAAAGATGAGATCCACGGACCCATGTCATTGAATAATGTCTCTTAAAAACCTTAATTCTGTTTTTTTTTTTTAATTTATTTTTTTTACAGTCAGTTGTTGATTAAAAACAACAACATAAACATTCCAATCACACATGGGAACACTTGTAAACAGTACAAATTATGCAGGTAAACAATAAAAATGTAACAAATATATATATATATATATATATGCGCAACACGTTATATGCAATTTCAAGACATTCATTAATGGAATAGACTGAATTTGAAACATTTTCAAAAGCTAAAATGTGACCTATTTGATGAAAAACTAATGATAAAATATATTTGGTAAAATTTGTATTTTTGAATTGCACCTATAGTAAAAGGGTTGCTTAGAAGGTTACTTTATAATTAAGAGCATTAGCTGAGAGAGAAATTATTTTATATGTAAGCTTATTTCACATGTTAACAGAAATGTACCCATATGAATCAAATCGAGAGCTTGTGAATCAGAATAGAATCAAATCAGGAAATCTGTAACCATGCCCTAATACCACATACCAAATTTTTACAATCAACAAAAAAAAATTCTGATAATTGTATTAAATAAAAATGTTTGAACCTTGCTGTATACAATGCAGTATTAAATGGAACTGTACAATTTTAAGAATGTTTCAGTCTTTTTGTCAAGCTTCATTCCCATGTGGATTGTTCAGATAATTGAAATCATACAAGGGTGTGAATAATCAGTGGATGTTAGTTCTATCAGGAAGACTCGCAGACATGAGAGAAATTTAAGATTCCATTTATTTGATGAATTTAAAACAGAAAAGTAATGTCTCTTTTTGGCATAAGCTCTGTCTGGCGGTGCGAAGAATTTGTACTCTGAACCGTCATATCCTTCCGGATATAGGAGGCAGGGGCGAGGAGCCTACCCCCATGTGTGACGGGACTCAACTGGTGATGTTGGGGTGGTGGAGGTTGCCGTGTTAGCACACTGAAACAGCACTGTGATAGATTGTGAGCAGACTTGCATTTTAAAATGGCTTGCATGTGATTGGCTAGGAGTTACCCAGCTAATGGTGCGATGATGTACAGCTGCTAGTCTTCCTGCTAGAACTACGCTGCGCTTACATTTCCAGCTCAAAATCAGTTACAGGGATTATTCTTATTTCTCTGTTTCTCATTTCACCCATCTTCAGAGGTTCCCAGGGAAGCCTGGCTGGATCATCTGAGCTGGATCAGAAGTTTACTGCAAAGCATTGTGGAGAATGAGGAGGAGGGAGATAATGTCAGGTGAGATCGAGCGCTCTTATTACCCTCTTATCACAGGTGGTTCTGTTTCTATAGAGATTTTTTACACTGTCCCTCAGTATATGTTTCTATGAAGTCAGACATAATTGACCAGATATTTAGTGTTTTGTTTTCCTTTAAGTTTACATTTGCACATCACAGAACCTTTTCCAGCCAAAATAGCCTGAAAGACTATGGATCGGTTCCATTTAAAACTGACTATCTTTGTTACTCCTCCTATAGTGCCATCTAGCTCTATGCGCATGCACAATGCAAACTTGGCAACAAGTTTATCATCTGCAATTGTCATTGGAGTAATCAACCTGAAATGTGATGAGTGTTTCCAAAGAATGAAAATTACAAAAATTGAGCAAATGTCACCAGAAATCCCTCATAATTAAAAACTTCATCTCTGTTCACATCAAATGTTATATTACGGTAAAGATTTTGTTCCATTGTGTTTGGTATGTGTGGGTGGATGATGGTTTTTCCAGGGCTTATCAGGCTGTCTTTGAGGCTTGGTTCTTGCTGGTGCAGTGTGGGTTCTGGGTAGACACAGCTGCTGAGCTGCTTGTTCTGGCAGCACCTGAGAACTCTGAACCACTTCTCTGGCTTCTGACATTTTTCCACCACCCCACCAACAGAGGGCACCAGAGGTCCCAACAAATTGTAAGAGATCTAATTATGGCACTACAAGTCAGTCATCCTTGCGTCACAATTTTAAAAAAAGGTAAAGTGAAGCAGACTGGAAAATTACTGATGGCTTTCTCTTTGTTTTTATTCTCAGGCCGTGGCAAGAGAGGCCTGTGCTCATATAAGGGTGCTTTTTCTCACTCATTCGCTCCCTCCCAGACACCACTGTGCTGTGAAAGAGCTCCTGTCCTCCAACCTTTCAACAAACCTAGTCTTGCATCTTTTTTTAAACTTTGCCATCTTCTCCCATGGACCTGTTAGCATTACCTCTGAAATTACTGAAAAGGTGAGGACTTGATTAATCTGGTTATAAACTGTGATTGGTTCACCAACACATTGTGAAATTACCATATACGTGCTCAAATTCCATGGATTTGTTCATGCAAACTCTGGCCTATTCAGACTAGACGAAGGCTGCACAGAACCCAATTAAATTGTCATCAGTGTCTTTATTGATCCTACATTAGTTCTTGTGGTATGCGGAGAGCAACAGAATAAAATAGGCTGCGACTGTTTACGACAACTTTAAAATCAAAAGCATTTCAGCCTAACACAGACACTGTTCAAAAACAAGTTACACCCAGCAGCTTGAAAGCTGAGAGCAGCTCCTTCTATGGCAAGGTGAGACTGAGTTATGACAGAAAAAAATGCTTGGCTCAACTTTCACTCACACCGTTGTATACATACTTAATGCAAACTCTATGGGCTCATCTTAATGACTTCAGTAGTTCAGTGCAAACAGAGCAGTAGATCACCCAAAAATATAAATTCAGTCATTATTTACCCTCATGTTGTTACAATCTAGAAAGTTATTTTTTTTCTTTTGAACACAAGTAGGGAGACATTTTTAAGAGTATTCATTTATGTCTTTTCCCTATGACAAATGATTATAGTTGCTATGGCTAAGCTCTAAAAAGGACAACAAAACTCTATAAAAGTAGACGATACAATGTGCTCTTTATTCAAAGTCTTTTGAAGCCATATAATTACTTTTTGTGAGGAACAGATTAAAAGACATCATTCATTATGGCTAATCATGCCTTCCAGTGAGCTGCTAACTGGAGAACAACTATGACCGGATCATTGAGTCAGTGTGTTGTGAACAAATCATTCAGTCTGATTTGTGAACCAGATCAAGTGCTTCAAGTGCTTTTCCAGTTAACAGCTCACATAGAGGGAAGTTTGGCAGTGATATAAAGTCTTACACAAAGTTATTGTGAGTTTTGAAGACTTGGATTATAGCACATGAGTCATTGTATAGTGCTTTTTTTTATTTTATTAAGGAGCTTAAAGTGATGGTTCACCCAAAAATAATTTACCACCCTCATGCTTTCTCAAATGTGTATGACTTTATTTCTTTTGCAGAACACAAACAAAAATATTTTGAAAGATGTATGATGTGTTCTTGTCCATACAGTGTAAGTCAATGGGATCCAAAACTTTTAAGCTCTGAAAAGGACATTAAGGCAGCATATAAATTATCCAGTTGACTCGAGTGGTTTAATCCATTTCCTCTGAAGCCATATGATCAAACGACCAAAATTTAAAGTCCTTATTCACTATAAATCTTGACATCCGCAGTCTCTTTGGCATGTTCATGTGAAAAGCTTGTTTACATGCTTCCTGGGGATGGCGCACATGCAGAGCGCTGTTCACAAACCAGAAATGATGTTGCTAGGTTTTGAAAATGCATAATATAGTGTACAGGTTTGGTAAATAAATAATGACAGAAGTTTAATTTTTGAGTAATCTATCACTTTAAAATGCACATTGTGAGGACTGTTTAAGTGTGTTTCTGTGATGTTGGCAGGTGCTGATGGACGCCTGTGTGAAGCGCAGGGCACTGTGGATTGTTGCCTCAATAGAATGCAGACTAAACAGAGCTTCTTTGCTGGACAGTAGGGTTCATTCCAGGATGAGGACTCTTCAGGACACACTCCTCAGAGCCTGTGCCGAGGGCCTCACATAAAAACTCCTAGTTTCAGGTGCTTGGGCAAAGCTATTTAATAGGACGAGGAATCCTGGCATGGCTCAGTTACGCACTCAAACGCTGGGTGGGACAAAATGGCATTTATAAGAGAAGCCCAGCTGCCTTTTTATTTCAAAAGCAGTGGGTGTTCTCTCCATAAACATGAAAGGGGCCTTCAAACTTGTCTGAGCAATAACGTAGTGAGCCAAATAAAAGGAATATATATTTATATCTGTGTGTTTGGATGACATCAAAAGTAAGAAAGTAAATTTCCAGGGATGTGTCTCCCATTAGATTTGCAGTAGTATTTTGTGTGTTTGGACTCTGTGACTTTGTTGTTTGACTGCACAATCCATCTAGCTAACACGCCATTTGTCTTCACTCACTGTCCTCCCACATACTCTTCTGACAGGAGAGCATGCCTGAGTCCTTCTCACCACATTAATGCTCAAGTGTGTGTGTGTGTGTGTGCTCACTGGCTCCCAGATCAGGGCCTCTTGAATAGTTTTGATTGCTTACTATACGTTGTAGACTCCATCATCGGTAGTTTCTCAGTGGGTCTGTCTTCCAGTATGACTGTTTCCTCCTTTTTTTTTTTCCCTATCCCACACTTTCTCAAACATGAGACTCAAAACTGGGTCATCTTGAATTTATTAAAATAGCTGGATGATGTAAAATGTAATTGTAGACTATGTTTCCTCCATGCCTTAAAGGGATAGTTCACCAATTTACTCACCTTCATGTTCCCAACCTGTATTAGAAGATATTAGGCAGAATGTTATCAGGCAAACATTTAGCCTAATAGCTTTGTGTTCCACACAAATATGAGAAACAGAATTAAAAATTTGGGGTGAACTTTCCCTTTAACTACAACTTATTACAGCCCCCTATGTGTGTGCAACATAATTGATAGATTATGTGGCATCATAATTTAAAAAAAATATTTGTCTAATATGTGTAATAAGCTACAGATATGTCCCTGATATGTGTCTGAATGTGTGTAGTGAGGATAAGGTTACATGTTTAGTGTGGAAACATGCGTCATCAGAAGATATTTATACCACAAACAATTTCTTCATATCTGATCTGGGCTTTGTGACTGAACACATGAATTGAAGAGGTGAGCTGAGGGTGAGAGGGTTCAGAGATTGCTGACATCAAACAAATATGAATGATAAACAAATATACCAATATAACAAATGTACCTCTTGTCCAATTAAGGTAGAGCAGTTCTCCACTAACACTTATGATGGATTAATTAATAGAATTTACAGAATAAATAACAGAATTTGGCATGTTTACATTTGTGTAAAATGTGTACTTTATTTTTGCCAGTGTCAGTACAAAAATATGAGTGTTGCAGCGTTGTGAACAATGCTTATAGATGGAAACAAATTATTTTTGATATAGTCTCTGACTTTCCATTTAGTATTCCCTGTGGACATCAGTGATGAAGGACAAGAAAAAGTAGAATCCTTAGACAGCTGACTGGTTGATTTCCCTAAATTGATCCTTCGACTGGAGACTAGACAAATCTGAAACCTGCAACAGAAAAGGACCAGAATTACTACAGCATGAAACCTCTGATTCATGGCTGTGACTTAATTGTTTTCCATGCACCAAAAAATACTTAATCCAGCTTCTCTTTAAAAATGCAGTAATTTACTAGATCCTTATATAGTGAAGGAAATGTTAACGCAGACCTTATATTTTGTTCTTTCTGGACCCTTTAAATTGGACAGGCGTTTGCAATAGGGCTTTACAGAAAGCCACTCGCTGAGCACTTTATTAGGAACACTATGGTCCTAATAAAGTGCATGGCGTGGTCTTCTACTCTTGTAGCCCATCCCACCTCAAGGTTCGACGAGTTGTGCATTCTGAGATGCTATTCTGCTCACAACAATTGTACAGAGTTGTTATCCGAGTTACCGTTGCCTTTCTGTCAGCTCGAACCAGTCTGGCCATTCTCTGTTGACCTCTCTCATCTTTGTTTTTGGCACCATTCTGAGTAAACTCTAGAGACTGTGGTGCATGAAAATCCCAGGATATCAGCAGTTTCAGAAACACTCAAACCAGCCTGTCTGGCACAACAATCATGCCACGGTTAAAAATCACTGAGATCACATTTATTTCCCCCATTCTGATGGTTGATTTGAACATTAACTGGAGCTCCTGATCCATATTGGTATGATGTTTTAAATTGCACTGCTGCTTAAATAATCGCATAAATAAGTGTACCTAATAAAGTGCTTATTGAGTGTATATGCAAACTGGAGTCATTTCAAATTTAGATAAACTTAAAATGTAATGAGAAATCATTTTTAAAAAATAATGGCAAAGACTTTAAGCAGGAACTGAAGAACCAGAGAGAAGTTCTGCTTTGGTCTTGATGTAGCTTGGGGGGTCTGTGGACCAGACTCCTGTTCCTGCTGAACTGAGCCAGCATTTCTACAGTACTGTAATCAGCTCAGTAGGCACGGGAGGCCAGGTCCATCTATCAGTCTCTCGCACATACTCGCATATGACTCATATTCGGCATGGTGGACTTGATGGAAGGATCAGATATGGAATAATATGTTTCAGATGAAGGTGCTTAGCACCTAATTTCCCACAAAATATCTCCTAATGACATTTTAAATACAGCCCATGCAACTAATTACATTTTTACTAGCCATGGATGGTAATGCATCTTTAAACAGCTTCTAAATATAGTCATTTATGGCCAGCTTCATATTAAACTTGTACATCTGTCATGACTTAGAAGACGGCATGCTGACAGAAATGGCCGCTGGCCGTCCACTAACTCAGCCTGCAGAGGTACTTTTAAGCACACAACTTCCTTTCTCTATTGCTGTCCTTCATATTTTACACATCAATGCTAAAAGTGGGGCTGTTTTTACAGTGGAGGCAGATGTTTTGGTCTGTGTGCCCATGTCCTGCTCTGTTCCTCCTCCTGTCCACATTTCCCTGAATTCTTCTTGTTTTCATGTGGACATTGTGGCCCAGAAGAAAGAGCTGCTGAAAGTGAGTTCCCGTACTTTCAGCATTTGCACTGATTTAGAAGAACTTCCTTTTTGACTATTAATAAACATTGTGCTTTGACTTGTATGTTTTTGGAACTATACTAACAACAAATTTGAAATTATGCACTCAGTTGAGGTAAGTAGTGGCACTACATGACTTGAGCGTACAGAGAAGAATGATGAGGAGGAAGATTATGACTTCTGAACTCTTCATCTCACTGTGGACTCCATTAGCCCAGTCTTGTTTCTCTTCAGCCCTCATTACAGTCATTTCCACCATCTCAAAGTTGCTCTTCATCTGTCATGCAAACTAAGCGCTCTCGGCAACAGTTTGTTTGGCTGTTCACATCAGTTCATTATGATGGCAACCGCATCATCCAGCACTGCTAAGACAAAGTTTCATTTTACACCTCAAAGAATGTTTGCACAGTGTCTGATTGGAGGGATTTGAAAGCACCAAATGTAGGAGAATGTTTTGATGAAGAAATTGGAAAATGTGCCGAGGGACAGAAAAGAATGCTATGAAAACAGGTGAGAAGAAATCCCTGTAGTATTTAGCCTACAGACTTTTGCCTATGACACCCCAACCACCTTTTTTTCTTTGGCTATGCCCACACAGTCAGTGTGTGTGTACAACCTTGTTTGGCACTCTAAAACAGGACAGACAACAACAATATTCTGGTGCTGTGAGACTTCTTTCACGTCAACGTGTGATTATTACTCTTTTAGCACTTTGTATCCGAAGCAAGGAATGAGGGGATGAAAAAACGCTTCCACCGTCCCAAGCGGTCTCTCTTTTCCACCTGTCATCCTCTCATCAGGTGCAGAACTTAGCCACTGTGAACAAAGAGTTCAATCACTGTTCACCAATCAGCTAAGCTCTGCACCTGCTCTGAGAGTCTCTCCTCAACACTCCACGAGCTTGAGTGAGTGTGCATGCTCGTTCACCCATGCTGTTCATCAGCAGGGAAGCATTCCTCCTCTGCATTTCCTTGTCTTCTTCTGGAGGCCCCAGAGAAAAGCCATGTCTTCTTTTATTTTTATTTTCTGGAGCTGCGTTAAGACGGTGCCTCCGGTTGCCATAGCAGCCGTCAGAGCGGCAGTTGTGTGGTAATCCCTGGCAATGTGATTTTTATCTTAAGTCACAAATCAGCACGCCAGGAACCCACACAGCCAGCAACATGAAAGGCAAAACCTGTAGATCCTCTAGGTCTCCTGCGATTGAGCACGCTCGGCTGGGTTGGGGATATGTCCCTCATTATCCCCATCAAGACAGATTTCACAGGCCTCCAAACTTGACTAGCTCCAACCCTCCCTTTTGCTCTTATGAGATGACGATCAAATTTCAGGCCTGACACATTTCTCAAGAGTTCTCTTACAGGTCTTTGTGGGATATTTTTACTGTCTCTGAACTGCACTGATTGTAATCGGTAGACAGAGTATAACTGAAAGGCATGAACTATGGCTGCGTTTCAACATCTATGGTTCTGAAGTTTGAAAACTAACTCCGTGCAACAGAATGAACTAAATTTTTTACTCTCTTTTATTTATATATATATATATATATATATATATATATATATATATAAAAACACGCAAC
Organism: Moxostoma hubbsi; assembly: GCA_032164185.1. Classification (NCBI taxonomy): domain Eukaryota; kingdom Metazoa; phylum Chordata; class Actinopteri; order Cypriniformes; family Catostomidae; genus Moxostoma; species Moxostoma hubbsi. Next base: position 23,806,783 of record JAVLUX010000018.1, read on the forward strand.
AGAACAGACTCAAACGATGGCAACAGAACAAAATTCACTTTTATAAAACAGCTCAAGTTTTTACTTGCTTATAAAGTAGCAGCAACAGAATGGGCTAAAATTTGGACTTGCTTTCAAAAACAATTGCAACAGAACAAACTGGTTTTTACATGCTCTTATAAAATGACAGCAATGGAACAGACTACATTTTTAACTTGCTTTTACAAATCAACAGCACTATGATAAAATACAGCCATGATCAATAAAAAACTACATTTATTTGTAATTATTATAACAATTCTTTAAGCATGTAAAATAATTCAGCATGGAAAACAGTTGCCAAGCAATGTAGCAACTTGGCGTATTAATATACAATGTGTGGTCACAGGAGTGCATTAATAGTAACTTACAATGGCTTCAAACACAAATAATCCAATCAGAATTCAGAGTCGGAACTATATGTTATATAAAAAGCTTTTTATTGGCAATTGCTGGAAACTAGAGCTATAATATAACTCCAGGACAGCTATAATTACATAAACACTTTTGCTGAAAAACAAATCGCATACTGTGATTTGTTTATTATTTTCAATATATTTTTAACCACTATAACTGATATGTTCAAGACTATCATGACACGGTGTACAACACAGCATTGCCCCAATGGGGCAAGTGACAATACTGTTTCCTTACACTGGCTACAGACCTTATTTTTTTTTAGTCCTGTTTACTACAATAATATGTCTGAATTCTTGATTTTGTTTTTCCCCCTTAACTTTACTACGCAATCTGAAAAGCACAACACACCAATTATTCGTTTAATAGCTTTTTGTGACCTACTGCTTGCCATACTTCAGGACAACAGGTGTAATCGGCTATCATCATAATTTATCTCTAACATTTCAGGGCACGTTCAGGCGAGGCAGACGCCCAGTGTGTCTCGAAGAATTATTGACAATGGCTAGACGCTGACCTCTGAAGTTAAAAAGGCTCTCTGAGAATGAAAATGCTGCATTAGCGCGGCACAAATCGCAGGATGATCACTACAACTGGCGTGATTCATCTAAGACAAGTAACATAAACCACATTGGCTTGGAAAAGCCACACGTACCCACCAAGTCCCCAAACAAATAAAACTGTCTTGTTGGCAGATTAAAAGCACCATAGACTCACCAAATTTTTTTGTGGGAGACAGCTAATGGATTTATCTCACTGCCAAGCAGGACCCGTAAGTCGGCTTTCCCAGAGGCTGACAAGTATTTAGCAGCCCTTCTGACCACGGTCCGTGTAACGCGCTGCTCCGTTAAACAGTACAATATCTTTGCACGAATACATGGTGAGATAGGTGGCTTCAAAGGGAGACAATTACCCTTTCTTCCGCTCATGGTTACCACCATATATCTGTCTTCCACAGCTTTTTTCACAGCAACAAATTACAAGCGGTTATGCAGACCCAGGGAATTCCTCCCTTGTGGATGACATGCTGGTGTGGAGGCAGGAATTTAAGTTAGTTATTTTAAAATAACTATACATCTGTGGGTCATTTAGCTTCATTTTGTTATCACTGTACAATACTCTTCTATCATTAACATTAGTAAATTCATTGCCGTTCATTGTGTATTTTTACACTGAGAATCATGGATTCATCCAAAAGCTGAAAAACTTTGCTTTCAGAGAATTTATCTGGAGTTAGAATGCAAAAAGGTGTATTTTGAACTGCTCTGAAACCAGTGCAGACAGCGCACTGGAGGTTAAGTCATTCACTAAATTGGGAGCAAGGAATGGAGCATCCTATAGCTCTATGCAGCTAGGTGCATTCACTCCAAGAGTTCAGTTTCAGGCAGCAGATGATGTATGGACTACTCAACATGGTTGGCAGACATGGGACAATGGTAATCAGAACTCAGAATGTATAATTTATTTTATTATTTTTAGTTATTTATTATGCTAATATCTGATGTAATTTCTGTCTATAAAGTCTCAAACATGAATAGCCATCAATCCTGAAAACATAATTAATACAAATTTTCATAATTTGATTAAAGGAAAAAAAGTATTTATATTGTCAAAACTTAATTTCCCACACATGCAGTATGTGGACATCAATTTTAAGGAGAATTTGTTTTCTTTATTAGGTGCTATTAGTTACAAATCCAAAAGGGAAATGGAAAATGCATACGGCAGTCACACTCTGATCACAGGAGGACATAAGAGAGCTGTTGGCTCATGGGAACCTGGGTTCAAATCTGGCCTGTGTTGAGTCGAACGCTGAGCCCATTTGCCCACTTTCCTGTCTGCCGCTACTGTCCACTAATGGGGTTTTTCCACTGCAGATAGTACCTGATACTTTTTTTTTAGTACCACCACAGTCTAGGTTCCAAGCAAGATGAGCCGATACTAAATGTGATTTCAAAATCCTGCTGATCACTGATTGGTCAGAGAGAATCATCACTACCAGTGTCACTGGATTTTCGACATGGGACATCAACCCGCTAGTTTTAAAGTTAGCTACAGCGATAGCAGTATCTTTTGTTCATGCGACTTGCGAATTGTAAAATGAAATGGCTGTGTGCAAAACCACGACATGGTCAATAAACGAAGTGCAGGCATTCCTCTTGTTAGTGATGAACGAAACAAAAATATCTTTCAGGAAGTGTCTCAGCTGTTGGCCACACAGCTGAGACACGGCTACTACAGAACCATCAAGGAAAAGTGGAAGTGTTTCGACCAAATGGACGCTATCTAGAGCAATGGGAGGTAGAGTGCCCTGGACTCAGCCACGGCTGGAGTCCATGATAGAGGATGGCACATTAACTCTATACTCTGCTTGAAAGCTTCACTTTATTTAGTTGACCAGCTAATGGAAAGCTTGTTTCTAAAACAACCAGGCCAATTTAACCATTACACGTGTGTAAAATTACCATGCAACAAATGCTTTATGCAGTACAATGAGCTAGTAGCTAACAGCTAGCGGTCGTGTTATTGTTTATGGTCAGTAATGTTTGTGTTACGTTTAAGATGATGTCACTGCAGTAGAGGCCTATAATCCCACCCACGTTGAGGCAGCACTAAACAGCAGTGGAAAGCAAGCTCAGAAACGAAAAGTGAGTAGAGTCAAACCGTAACGTGCAGTGGAAAATTGCCATAAAATAACTTGAAAATGCCCTGAAATGTATACAAGTTTAAAAGGGAAAGTGTAGATTTTAGGTGCAAATTTCTCACTATTTTTGCCTTCACTAGTTCATTTTAAATGGTCCTGATGTGCAATTAAATACATTTAAAAAAAGTACAAATATTCAATGTAGTAGTTAATATGAGCTAACAACAACTAGGCTGTTTTAAAGTTGTTTTAGATAGAGTATAGCATGTCACACTGCAGGACATGACACCTTCCCAAAAATACTTTTCATGTCAGCAACTCAAAAGTGAGTAGCAGGGCTACTTTTCTCTCCTATAGCCCTGTCTGAAAAAAGGTACCCATTTCCTTTCTGGTGCTTCAGAATTGTTTGAGAAGCACATTCCAAAATCATCCTAATACAAACAGATCTTGACAGGCTTCCTAAAAAAGTGCAGAAGAGGCAGGCAGGAGCTTCAGGAAGAATGTGTGAGTTTGCTGTGTCCAGTAAAAACAAAATAATTAATTATGACTTCTGCATCATTCAGGCCACAGTGTCTTTTTTTTTTTAGACGCTGACCTCTGAAGTTAAAAAGGCTCTCTGTGAATGAAAATGCTGCATTAGCGCGGCACAAATCGCAGGATGATCACTACAACTTGCGTGATTCATCTAAGACAAGTAACATTTCAAGTTGCTCTAAAATACATAATTGGGGATTTTTCAGTCCAAAGTAAAAAAAAAAAAAAGGAATGGGATGCACCATCACTCAGTTGATTGCAAGTTGAGAGAGCATTAACTGATTTTGGAACATCCCTTGATTGCATCCTTGAGCCCTATAATTTTCAGCAATGAGTTGAAATATATGCAGTATAAATGTAATTTAACAAAAACAAATTACCACATCTAAGTGAACCTTACCTGACTTGTCTAAATTCAGAGGATCATTTCCTCCACAACACGTTGTGCTGATTGGTCCATGTCGTCTTTAATGATAGACAGGCAATGACGTGCTAAAGCTTGCTGCTGAGCATCTTCCTGGACCATCAACTCACCGTACAAATACACACCCATGGCCTGTCATACACAGACATCCACATTTTTTTCATATTTCTAAAATAGAGTTATACAACAGTGAATACTGACAAGCTGCATTCCAAGAGTGCTGATATTTGGGTAAAACAGCACTTGGATGCTTCCCTGTTTGTATCACCCTATCAGTATGCTTTGTTTGCAAATGCTTTTTTGGCTTCATTTGGAACCATTTCCCTTTCGTGAAGCAAAAATAGACAATAACTGGCAGTATTGTGCTAATACAAGTTACTCAAAATGAATGCTGTATAAAAGCAATATCGCATTCACACAAACGTTGTACGGCACATTTGTGCCTAAGGCCGAATCAGCTGTACTAATATTGAGTAGCGCTCTTACTCATGTAATTATAAAAAGTGTGTATGAGAAAGAAATAGAAAACAACTGATGTACCTGGTCATGGATCAGAAAGAGCTCAACGTCTTGGTATGCAGCTGTGTGTTTATGCTTGACCACCAGTTCACACCAGCGATGTTTCACCTAATGAGACAGACAGATAGAAAGTGATTAAACAACAGGCCAGAGATCAAAGCATCCAAACGGCTCTACCATAACAATGACCTGCTGGAATCACACACACATGGGGAAATTTGGGAAACTGCATGACTGTGGTTTTGTTATCAGTGTTTTTATGTTGAGGCAAGCATGTGTCAGTGGAGGTGTGTCCTCTGTTTATTTTAGATGTTCTCTGTCTCATTTATAAATGGAGGCTGTGTTTGTGGAGAAGAGCAGGGATATCACATACTGGCTCTGTCTCCCTCTCATTCTTGTTCTCTGCTGTCATTCAACTGTTCCTTCACACTAACTGTGACCTCACAACACCCTCTTCATCCAGTGCTGAGCTCTGTCCATAACCTGAACTCATACAAAATTAAAACGACAAATTACTGAATTAGTGGTGCTTGTTAAGGAAAGTATCACCATTACTACCGTTAATGATTAAGGTCAGGGATTTAAACAAGCCCTAATGTAGAAGTATTAAACTTTGTATAGTATTGTGCACCATTTATGCAACAGAATGAAAATCCTGCAGCTGGTTGAGGAGTGCTTTTACTTTTCTTTTTAGCGTTCAGACAAGTTTTGCATTGGTAAGCACCCCTCACATTTTCTTCAGAAAATTTAAAAATCTAGTTAACCACTACAATAGTGCTCAATTCTATTTTTGACTGAATTCAATTTTAATACTGATTTGACACATTTTTACTTTTATGTTCATATGTTTAAAAAGTATTGCGGCAGCTTTGGCCTCGCATTCCTTGATTTTTTTTTTTTTTAAAGAGCATCTCCTAAACCAACTCATACCTCAACCTCAGTAGCAGCAAATGTCGATATTTTGCAGAACAACATTTAGTTACACAGTAAATACAGAGTCTTGTATGTAATGTTAGTACATAATAGTTAAAGCAACCTAATATAAAGTGTGACTAATTACTATTTTAAACCAAAACTGTTTTATCTAATAATGCACAAATTATGTTGTTCTTTTATATATATTGAATACACCATTCAAACATTCAGTGTATATTGTAAAAAGTATGTAAACCGCTAGACTAAGCTAATTAGAGTCACAAGTTGGAAAACCTGGCATCCAATTAATGAAACATGATTGGCGGTTTAGGTTAGAACTACTTTGACTATAAAAATCATTCACATATTTTCAGTTTGCTATTCACAAGAAGCTTTTTCTGACTCTTGATCTCAGAAGACCCACGATCAAAAATTGTTACAAAGTTATCTTGAAGAGCTTAGATATTCTTCTGCCCACAGTCAGACTAACTGTCTATAAATAGAGACAATTTAGTACTGTGGCTACTCTCCCTAGAAGTGGCTGCTCAGCAATGATGACTCAAATGGTACACCACAGAATGCTCAATGAGGTAAAAAAAGAAACCTAGAGTGACAGCTAAATATATTAGGAATCATTAGAACTTGACAACATCTCTGTTCAATTTCTATACAGAAAATATTGAATAGTGCCCATGGCAAGACATCATGAAGTCATTGCTTTCCAACAAAAACATTGCATGCCTGAAGTTTGACAAAGACCTCCTTGACACTCCACAATGCCAGCTGAAGCTCAGTAGACATTAGGTGATGCAGCAGGACAATGACATTGAAGTAAATCCACTACAGAATATCTTCAAAAAAGAAAATCTACCAAAATGTTGTGGAATGACCTCAAGAGAGCCTTTAACACCAGTCATCCTAAGAATATGTCTGAGCTGAAGCTGTTCTTTAAGGAAGTCCAAAACTCCTTCTGAATGTTGTGCAAGTCTAATGTGCGGCTACCAGAAACGCTTGTTAGAGGTTATTGCCAAGGGAGGATCGACCAGTTGTTAAATCCAAGGGTTCACTTTTTCCACAGCACTGTTAATGTTTGATGGGATGTGTTCAATAAAGACATGAAAGATTAAAATTGTTTGCGAGTTGGTTAGCTTAAGCACATTGTGTCTATACTTGTGACTTTGATGAAGATGAGATCAGATTTTATGAACAATTAATGCAAAAAAAAAAATCAACTGATTCCATTGGGTTCACATACTTTTTCTTGCCACAGTATATAGGGTATATAGTATGCAAATTGTTATTCTGTTTGGGTATGGCATTTCAACATCTCACATACTATGTTGTGACTAATTGCTATTCTATTCCATTCCATCTGAAGCCTCTTTGATGTAAATTTATAGCACAGGAAATGATGTTAATATTTATGTTCCTGTTGGTTTGAGGTTTTGCAGCGCAACTGCGCTGTGCTGATGTAGAGTGCAGTAGGTCTGTTACATCCGGGCATGATAAAGTGTAGAACACAAGTGCCATTTAAATTACATTGCAGGTATCCAAACAAACATAAACAACTTGACTGTTACAAACAACAGCAGAATGTTACACAAAAGTACTCGGCACAGGACTAGAGAACACAAGGGTATAAATAGCTGGATAATAAACCAATGAGAACAAGACACATGAACAATAGGGAAACAGGATATCACATGACTATACAAGGAAGTGAACTAATTTCACAATAAAACATGAAAACATGAATCAAAAACAAGAACACACAAATACGTTAGTCTATTGCTCAGCAACATTCCATTAATAACACACATTCCTCACTATAAAGACTTTATCTGCAAGCTGGTGTAAATATACATTTGCTCTAGGCTTTTCAACCTGCCCACTCTTTCTCCATCTCGCCTATCTTTTAACAAGGATCATTTTGTCAAAGGTATTCAAAGAGTTATGCATAATAATAGATGGAAAAGGCATGACAGTGATAGGAAGTTAACTAACATCTCTCTCTGTCTCCTCACTTTATACCTCTGTTTTTCTCTTTCCTGCACACAGTGGGGGGTTTAATTGAAGCTGAATGGGTGGGAGCTTGAGGGACCTGAAGGTGGCAGGCAGTTCAATGATTAATGTAGTATGATTATGAGGGAGCATGTAAAAGTGTGTGAGAATGTTGGCTTTAAAATGAGGTGTGAAGTGGCTCAGGAAAACAACAGAAACAGCAGCACTGCAAAGTGCCTTCCAGTCACAAATCACTGTATATTGAAGCAACAGGTTTCAAATGTCAACACGTGTTCACAAGCAATTGGTTTTGTGCAGTTCTCTCCTGCTGACATCATTACCTCCCCTCTGTCCTTGCCTGCCCGCAAACCTCATTTCATTTGTTCATTGGATTGTTTTATTTATTTATTTAATTTGTTCTTTCTCGTTCATATGTCAGACGTTATATCGTGCATTTTATAAAATCTAATTATTTTCATGCAAAAGTTGGCTCAGGCATGATTTCCATCTTCCCTGTTCAGTCAGTTTAATTTATACCATCAGGCCACCTTTGACATACTTTGCAACATATTATGTTTTTTTTTTTTTTTTTAACTATAAATAATTCATATTTACATTATTCATGATGTTAGCCAGAGGGGAACTGGCCCCCCACAGTGAGTTTGGTTTCTCCCAAGGTTATTTTTCTCCATTAACCATCATCTTTTGGAGTTTTGTGTTCCTTGCCACAGTCGCCTTCGGCTTGCTCACTGGGGTTATTAATACAATTATTATTTAATTATTTTTAAACACGATAAAGAATCATATCTTATCTAATTCCACAACAGGGCTCCAAACAAAAAATCAATTAAGGAGCCATTGGCTCCTATAGGGGGAAAAACAGGCGCCAAATATTTTCATTTTTAACTCCTTCCATTCCTTTTCGTCCCGCAGCTCGCATGCAAGAAAAACTACACGTGCTAACAGTGTAGTCTGTGGAGCATTCTTCGCAATTATGTGATCACGTGCATTTTTTATGCTTGTTACTGTCACCGTGTTTTCTCACAGTCTCTTTTTTTGAAATGGTTAGTTCCTGCAATGAACTCCGTTTTCCCCGCTATTTCTTTGATATAAACTTTTGTAATGTATTTCGGGAAATGTAATGCAAATTTTAAAATCAAAGGGAGTAAATTTTTACTGTCGCCAATGGCGACCTTGACAGAAATTACACTCACAAATAAATTTATTTGGTCGCAAATGCGACCATTTTTAGTCGCAGTTTGGAGCCCTGCACAATGATGATGATTTATCGACTTTATAGACATTACATTTTTATCGTCTGTTAATGCTGAACTTCTGTAAAGCTGCTTTGAAACGATGTGTTGTGAAAGGCGCTATACAAATAAAATTGAATTGAATTGAATTGAAATGCTCTAGTTCTAATCTTACTGGATGCATAGTGAGCAAATTTGTATTCTATTCTGACTTTCAATTTGCATACTGTATGTATTTGCACGTGAACATCCAGCTAAATTCATGTCCTAAAAATTACCTTCAATTTTTCCTTAATTACTTTAAAATTAAAAATTTTAGATAAAAAAATATAAAAACCTCGTGCGACCACACATCCACATGAATGGACGTTGTATTTTGGCTATGCTATATGCAACACATAATTTAATTTGTAGAGCCATGTGACCAAACAACATGACGTCATCATCACAGTGGATTTTGTGTTTGGTTGAAATGCCAACAAACTATATCTGGTAAGAAACCAAATTAAGTTTTTACATTGAAACCTGTTTGAGTCAAAAGAGTCTCTTAGATTCATCCGATATACCATTTTAAAAATGTGAGCGATTTATTGTGAAATGGAACGCTATTAAACAAAATGATCACATACATGTACTGTATGCTCAGTTTCATTTAAAATATCCTATATTCACTGGGCATTATCACATTGAGAATCAATGAGTGCATCCAAAACAGGAAAATGTTGCCTTCATAGGCTGTATACAGAGTTAGGATGGAAATAAGGTGCATTTCAAACTGTTTTGAGACAGTGCAGACAATCACTGCCAACAATGATATTTTAACATAGTTGGTAGTGATTGGATGATGTTGGCTGTTGCTTTGAATCCGAATTAATTATTCTAATTTCTGATGTAATGTCTGTAACGTCTCAAATACATGAATAATCAACACTCCTGGAAACATAATAAACAATTTGATTTAAAAGAAATCAGACTTTCTATAGCTTGGTATTGTTTAAAATTTCAAAACTTAGTCCAGCTGTTCACATATATGGACATACATTTTTAGGACCTATTTGGTCAAAACTATGTTTTTTTTTTTTTTTTTTTGCATGTTTCTTAAGAGCTACTAGCTACAAATCAAAAAGGGGAATGGACAATGCACACAGCAGTCAGAAAAAAAAAAATCAAAGAAAAACATTGCAAACTCATTTGCTGTAGCAGAACGTGCTGTGCTAGACAATATTAGCAAAAAAGGCAGGCATGGATGCAAATTACTTCATAAATCCACTACATATAGTATAATATAGAAATTGAAAATGCTCTCTAGTACTACAATAAAAAAAAAAATTTCAGCCAAAAACTTATTATTGTGGATGTGGCCATGATCTCACATACTATGTACTGTAGGATGAATAGTATAAAAATTGCCATTATAATCTTTTCTATTTGACTGTTTGTATTTGGATGCAAGCACCAAGCTTAATTAATTCCTTTAAAATTCACTATTACTCAAACATTTTAACAATGCAGTGTCACACACACACATACACACACGCACAAAGAAACCCATTCCCACTAGGGTCACAGAACTGACCGTAACCCACAGAATCCACAGTGACGGCAGTGCAGGCCACATACTAGAGAAAACACACAACTTTAATTAGCAGGAGGGCAGATTCACCGCATACACACACACGCAGTAACAGGCCTTGTGTGTATCTGTGTGAATGTGTATATAGAAGAATGGTTACTCTAACCAGGGTTGCAGCAACAGCTTATGATAACAGTGACTGTTCCGAATATCTGATCTAAACTCCCACAACAGGAAAATATTTTGTTTAGTCAGACAGCCTGCCTAACCTCAAGGACACTTGGCGAATTCAATAAACCTAATGTGCACATACAGTAGCAACAGATACCTGACCTATTAAAACTGATGAGAAGAAGAGAGATATAAGAGGTAGGTGGTATGAGGGTATAGAGAGGATTAAGGTAGCAAAAAGGAAAGATAAAGGAGCTGAATTTATGTTCTGATGGTTAAAAGGTGATTTTTTTTTTTTTTATGTTAAAATATCCAACTTGATTTGAGGAGACAACTGTAGGTGTAGGCCATTTGTAGGTTCATTTCTCAAAAAAAAGTGTAAACACAGTGGGTCCGTGGCACTATCAAAAAAATCGCCTTGACCAATAGCGTCAGTTTGGGGGTGGGATTATCTGTTTGGAAAACAGTCATTATTTTTGCAATTCCTTTGAAAATGTATTTACTCATGTAAATGAACCCATATGCTTCTTATGAAATATCTGAATACACATCAGTGCTAATGAGTTTTGAGAGCTACAACTTAGGCAAGATTGTCAATCAAGAGTTTAAAATATATAGATGAATTATACATCAAAGATAAAGATATTAAAATATTGTATGGCTTCAGAATACTTTGAAAGCAGTGAAAACTATTTATTCATAAATCATTAAATTTATATTATTTTTATGGACATTGTTTGAGCTTGACAACATCCATCCCAATTCACTTTCATTGTATTGAAAAGAGCAGACAAACATTCTGACTTATATTTTTTGTTCCACAGAAATAAGTCATACAGGTTTGGAACAATATGAGGGTGAATTTTCATTTTTGGGTGAACTATATCCGGTATCTCTATAACCATTTGGTGACCCCTGTGTCCCCGCAACAACCGCGTTTAAGTATGTTACTTTTAAGAAACATGCCATTAGCATCACTGATTACACTCTGCATCTGTGAAAGTGTCTCTGTGTGCATGTACATGCATGCTTGTAGTAATAAATTGTGGAATGTTCAGTGCAATTACTGCGCCTCTTGAGAGTAAGAGAGATGCAGGCAGGCACACCACAGCTGTCCTGCCTCAGGGGTCTCCCCAGGAATGCAACTCAACTCTGATCCCCTCTGCAGCTGCTGGGTCTTTACAGGGCACAGGGGAGGGCACGCCTACAAGCACATACACACTCATAATTTCCACCATGCATGCACAAGCACATTTTCTAATGGGCACATGGTAATACACTAGCATGTGCCTTCTACAATGAGTAGGTCAAATCATGTTAGACAAATGGTGGCATTATGCACACACAGAGATTCATTTAATGAATAGAGCAGCCTTATAGATGACATGACAACAGTTGCACCATCATAACCAGATGTAATCACCTCGGGTCATTTATTATTAGTGACAATACAGTATTTAATTACATGTCAAGAACGCCACCCTTTCAAATCCCTTAAATGTTGTAGATCTTGGCGTGGGTCACATCGCCCTTGGAAGGGAGTAGTTGCAGCAGCCCTACACTGCATGCCCAATTATTAGGCAAGTGAGTATTCTGACCTTATCATTATTTCCATGCACATTTTCCAACTCCGAACCATATAAACTTGAATGCTTATTGAATTCAATCATTTCCAGGTGGTATGTATTTGTGTAATGAGGGAGCGTGTGGTTTAAGTAACTAACACCTTAAATCAAGGTGTGCATAATTATTAGGCAGCTTCATTACCTCAGGTAAAATGGGTCAAAAAAGAGATTTAACTGACACTGAAAAGTCAAATATTGTAAAATGCCTTTCAGACGGATGCAACACTCTTTAAATAGCGAAAATATTGAGGCGTGACCACCGGGCAATCAAACGATTTGGTCAGGAAGGCTGAAACATGAATATTTTCGTATTGGTATCAAAAGAAATACATGAAGAGAGATTTTTCAAAGGTTTTATGGACAGATGAAATGAGAGTGACTCTTGATGGACCAGATGGATGGGCCCGTGGCTGGATCACTAATGGTGCCAGCAAGGTGGAGGAGGGCTACTGGTATGGGCTGCTTATCATTAAGTATGAGGTAGTTGGACCTTTTAGAGTTGAAGATGGACTGAAACTCAACTCTCAAACTTACTGCCAGTTTGTGGAAAGTACTTTCTTCAAGCAGTGGTACAGGAAGAATTTCTCAGCATTCAAGAAGTCCCATGATCTGTTTGCAGGACAATGCTCCATCACACGCATCCAAGTACTCCACTGCTTTGCTAGCCAGCAAGGGCCTCAAAGATGCCCAAATAATGACTTGGTCCCCTTCCTCACCTCACTTAAATCCTACTGAGACCTTGTGGGCCCTTCTCAAACATGAGATTTACAGAGAGGTAAGACAATACACCTCTTTGAACAGAATTTGGGAGGTAGCGAAAGTTGATCATGAACAGATCAAGAAACTGACAGACTCCATGGGTGGAAGGCTCATGGGAGTTATTGAAAAGAAGGGTAGCTATATTGGTCACTAAATATTTTTGAAAGGCCAAAAATGTAATTTAATTGTCATTTTGTGTTACATATTTGTTGCGTATACTCTAAAAATTGAGAATAAACAATTGAGTTGGGAGAAATTATTTTTGTAATTTAGTTGCCTAATAATTGTGCACACTTATATATTCCCCTGAGAAAGACAAAACTCACTTTTTCTTTGTTAAAAATTCAGGGTTGAGGTTCAATAACATTTTGGATTGACTGAGAGCATTGTGTTTGTTCAACAATAAAATGAATCCTGAGAAATACAATTTGCCTAATAATTGGGCACACAGTGTAGCGTGACCTGCTGCGTCTGTGAACTATTAGCTTGATAGCTTTTTTGGTTAATCATCAATTAATGGTAATTATTGTGTTTTAATCAGTGGTTCTCAACTGGTTTTCCTTCAGGAAATCCCAGATTTTCATTGAACATTAAAGAAATATTCCAGATTGAATTCAAGCTAAATTCAATAAAAAGAAATGTGTGGCATAATGTTAAATACAACAAAAAATAAATTCGACACATCCTTCCCTTTCTTCAAAAAAAGAAGCAGCAAATATGTAGGTTACAGTGAGGAACTTACAATGGAAGTGAATGGGGCCAATTTTTTGGAAGGTTTAAAGGCAGAAATGTGAAGATAGAATTTTATAAAAGCACTTCCAATTATTCTTCTGTTAAAATTTGTGTATTATTTGAGATGTAAAGTTTTAAATTGTCATTTTAACAGTTGTTTTAGGGTTAACGTGTTATACCATCATGGCAACAAAGTTGTAAAATTGGCTATAACTTTACATAGAAAATGTTAGTAAGTGATTTTTATCATACTAAAATCATGTTAGCACACATACTGTTTACGTCTTGTGGCTATACTTTTGAAAAAGTATTTTAACGTTTACGTAAATGGGGGATTGGCCCCCATTCACTTCCATTGTAAGTGCCTCACTGTAACCTAGATTAGTTTTCCTTTTTTTTTTTTTTAAGGAGGGACAAGTCAAAATCCATTTTTGTGGCAATCATTATCCCACAAATTGACCTAAACTTGTTTTGAACCCGGAATATTCCTTCAAGTCGTTACCCAACACAGAACCAAAATTGTTTATCGTACAAAAGCAAACAAAAATCAAACAACTGATTAAAATGACCATAAACTGCATTGGCCCAACAATATACCACTTTATTAACATGAAATCGGCTAAAAAGGAAAACTAACAGATTTGTAAATGTATAACCAAAACTACAAGTGTGCTTTACTAGCTTTTTGAATTTGATTGGACACAAGACCTTTGATGTCAACAACAAAAGATATGGGAAATGTTTTCTCCCTTTTTGCATTTAAAATGTGCCTCAAAGTTGACAAGCCAATTTATTTTGCCATTCTATCTATACACGATTATCTGGTTTGTTGCATTTTATTATTTGCATTTAGCATTGTATTTTTCCCTGCTTTCCGCAACCCCATCAGAATGGTCCTGCGGCCCATTTTTTGGGTCATGACCCGGCAGTTGTTTAGTTATGTTTGTTGTGTTTTAGTATATTAATAATGCAGATTTTTTTTTTATTAGTCATTTTGTTTTAAATGAAACAAATTTTGCCTTGTCTTTCATATTTTTTTGGTCTGTTGTCTTCTGGCCAATAAAATGCTTTTTGTCATCATCTGGCCTCTCATCCAGCAGCCATGTTACGATTAACAGTATGTGTTTTTTTTCCTCCTGTATTAACCTTGCTCTAAAAACACAAACAATATTACAAACCATATCCAGAAAACTTTTGATGTGCCTTTCATCAATTGCACTCTTCCTAGCTCGTCGTCCATGTGAACTTACTGGCCGGGCTTTGAGAGAAGCTGTGATACAATGCGTTCTGTGTCTGACCGACAGATGGTACTCGCACACACATATACACGCACACGAGTCCTCACATGAAACAGCATACCAAAACACTTAGCCCTCATGCTTGCCTGTGCTCGCACGACATACACAGTACACATTATGCGCCAAGGAATGAGAGAGAGGTGCTATTCTTTCCTGATTGGCGGGCTTAATCTTAACGGAATCCATTGCAAATACTGTTCAAAAAGTATATCTCATATGCTAGGTTCTGAAGTAAAACATTGTGCAATGGAATGAGAACTGGTCTGAAGGCGTATTAACTAAAACCTGCACTGTGACCTAAAATTGACACTTTAATCAATCTAGTCTTTTTTTAAGTGTACTCTAGTGTTCTTATTCCATTGTACTGTATTAAAATATATACAAGTTGTCCTCAAATGAAAAAAACGTGTGCTGGATTCAGATAAAGCAATTTTTATTAAAATAAAGCAATTTAATAGACTAAAATTCAAATCCAATTTGTGCCTGTGCAAAACTGCCACAATGATAGGTGTTATGGGTGGTTGCCAGGGCATTATTATATAGTTGCTGAAGTGTTTTGAGTGTTTTTAGGGTGTACTGGCAGTTTGCTAGGTGGTTGCTTACTGGCACGTCTATGGGGTTTTTCTGCCTGTTTTGTCATCCAACCAAAGCAAATTGGCAGTTTGATTGCTAAGAATAGAAATAACAAATTTTCTGGAAAGTGAGCTTAACTTGATATAAAGCATGCTATATGAATAAAAACACATATGAAGTATATTCAGCAGGGGTGTGCGCTTGCAATGCAGCGGCCTAAAATCCACATCTGCATTTGCATACTTGCATGAAGTATGATTCTGGCCTCAGGTTTAGGGATTTGTCCAAATCTCTAACCTTAAGCACAAGCAACAGTAATAGTGATTCTTGCCTTCGCAAACACCACTAATTATGAAATATCCATAGCCAAGCTGTGATAAATGTTTTTAAACGAAAACAATGCCCAGTTATGAACCACACAGACTAAGTGGCGCCAGCCACACCTCTCAACTTATGATCTTAAAGCAATCTTCATGACGAGCTAATAATAATGCGCATCTAATAAGGATTCACTTCTATTTTAAAACATGAAAATTATGTGTCAGCAGCAATTCTTGAGAGAAAAAGAACACTAAATGGCTTCCACCCTGCTAAAAAAAATGGTTTGCAGAGAGGATAATTAATTCTGTCAGGAAGAAAAGATGACCGTCAGGGCCTGGGAGCAAGAGGGGAGAAAAAGAAGTGAGAGCAGGCGAGTGGAGAGAGGGAGGGGCGCGTGGTAGTAATAACCTGATTTATTTTTAGAGGGCCTTTTGTTTTTCCTGGAAGGTCTTGACGAAAACCTCCCTTTGGGCCTTGGTTTGAAACTAGCTGTGGTAGTCTGGGACTTACTGTGGTCACCGTTTCGTATTATCTTACATCTTCCACCCTGCCAAATAGTGCTTCATTTCAAAAGAACGTTGTGGTAGGTCAGCACTGGTCTGCCAAATTTTGCTCTCAAACAGAAGCTGGCTTCTTCTGAATTGAGTAAGAATCACAAAGTGGCCTAATTGGCTGCCAGGACAGTAATTGAATAAGGAGGTAAATACCACAGAGGTTAGCATTTGGCTAAAGGCACTTCTCAAAGAGCAGAACGCAGGGCCTACAACCCTGAATGTATTTGGAAAACTCTCCACATAATCGGAGAGAAATCAGATATTTTTACTTGTGCGCTTCTGATACGACCAGGCAAGTGGAAGTTTGTGGGAATTCAAGTAGACATGATTTTTCTGAAACCTCTATCTTAAACAAAATGATAAGATTACTCACAAATAAATTATAGCAACTTATTCACTGGGGAAGAAAAGTAAATGTCAACAGTATCAGTGTTACAGTATACAAATTCAAGAACTAACCCCACATAAAATGAGAATACTGATGGATTGTTTTGTTTTTTTTCGACTGTGAACATAAGAGGTGTTGGTGGAGACATAATGAATGAGTTCAGCTTACATCTAGTCAATATTTGAGAAGGTGTGGAGAGGAAATGGCAAAAGAATGGTGGTTATAAAAACACATTTTGTTGAATTATTGTGAAATTGTAACAATCAATTGTGGAATGTCCTTTTATATACAAAGGCTAGTTTGAGAAAGTGAGCCAGCTTTCAACAAATATGAACTACTATGAAATATGAGTGATCAGAATGGTCTTGTATCACCCCAAAGGGGTTCATTTTGTGATAATATGTGGCTAATGGTACATTATCCTTCTTATTGTACCTCTACTTCCCAAATAAATAAATACATATAAATGAAATATTAATTTTTGAGTTATGAAATTATTTTATTACGCGTGAGACCACGGAGTGATACAAGAGAAACTAAGAACATGTCCACACTAATGAACTATTTCAGTTGAAAACACGGATTACACTCATGTTTATGCCTTTCATTCACATTTGTACAGCGCTTTCTTCCACCAATAACTGAGACTTTCGAAAACACTCTCTAGTACTTTGGAAAATGACAACGTTAGAAATATAATACATGGGCTAACACAGATGTTTAGGAAATATACAGTACAGTTTCACTGTAGGATTCTGTGACTGACCCATCAGAATCAAGTATTCCAGAAAGCCGTGTAATAAAATACTTTCAAAAGCATCAACTCAAAATAAAAACACAGATGTATTTATTTTTTTAATTAAATACCTCTCTCAATCAAGATTTCAGTGTAATTGATCAGACCAAATGTTAGTGATCAGGGACTAAAAACATTTTAAAGAATGAAAACGAATACTGAAATTTTTTAAAATTGTTCTGGAGTGAAAAAAATTATTTTGAAATGCTGTTAAGTGGTACATAACCAGTTTATCATAAAACTAAAGACCACAGTAAATTTTCGGGAAAACACCACTTCCTGTTGCCCAAAAAAATGGGGCTTCATTGTATTTAGTAGAACATAATAAACATGTTCTTTGATCCTGAAGGGAACCATTGCATCACACATTTCTTTGCCTTAATGCACATTGTGCATGTAGCCTACTGGGACACACTGAAGACCTTTTAGACAACAATATATATTAACTACATATACATACATGATTAATCCAGATACAAGGAAAAATATTGAGGTAAAAAGTAAATTTCTCAGTTGTATTTCAAGTCTTCATTGAATTATTGTTAGATATGGTGCATTAATACAGATTTGAGGCTGCCAGCTTTAGACTGAGAAACAGATCTGTAATTTAAAAAAAAAATTACAATAAAATAAAATAATTAAACAATTATTTATCAATTAAAAAATAATAATTTTAAAAAGATTACTTTTTGTCTTAACGTACCCATGCTGTGTGTGCGTGTGTGCAGCAGGGGAGAGAGATTTAGCTATTACATTATTTTAGATGGCCAGATGTATATTTGAAATATTTTTAATATATTTGGGGATATATATTATATGAATACATTTACTGAAAATAAGTTATTTTATATATACTGTTTACTATGCTTACTATGATTTTTATGCTGATAACTCCCTCACATAGTGGAAACAGATAAAATTGCTATTATTTGTGCTTATTTTGGTTGAGGCAAGTCCCTTATTTTGAGTGTTTTTCAACACCAGGTTGCTTGATACTCTCACCAGATTTGGAAACACTGCAACTGGTATAACACCCACCCTTAGCATGGAGTACTGTCATTTTAAAAAGAATGTTATCAACTGTTATTTTATTTAGTTCCAATCAGTTACCAATTGGAAAGAAGGCTGCAGAATGAAAAATACAGTTTCTGCTCAGAATGCACTGAAATGAAAAACATTTATTTTTGAGTGCCTGTTAGCAATAGACATTCTAATAGCTCAGCACTACTGATGTTGGGAACTGGTTTGGAGGTGAATCAAGTAGTTATGTGTAGTACTGTAAATGTAACATTGTGGGGAGTGTAGGCTACTGTACCTCAGCATCCTGTGTCTTTAGGTTATATGTGGTCTGCAAGAGTCTCAAAGTGGAGATGCTCAGCATTGGTTCCTCTAAAAGAAGCTCCAACAGCAGCACCAACTGCTCTGGACTCAACTGAAACAAAGAAAAAATTAAATATCAATATTTTTGCTAAGTTATCATATCCTTTTACTTTAAACTAAAATGCTAGTAAGATCAGTAGGCTAAGTAACATGGCAGATCACTTATTTTTCAGTCAGTACATTTACATGTGCAGTTTTAATCAGAATATTTGAAGGGATGACGTCATGCATCACCTCTGTCTTTCAGAGCATTTATACAATGTTGAGGCAAACTGTAGTCTGATTAATGTGTATTCATGCTGGATGAAGCCAAATTACAATAGCATTATCAACGTCTGTTAATCCGACTTTGCAAAATGGTGCAATGTCAGTCAGAATTAAGCATGAACAGGACATTTTAAAAAGATGAATTATTGTTTTATACTGACTTAAATAAAACTTTTAAAGAGCATGTATGTATACTGTTTTCAAATGGTTCCACACTTTTTTGAAAGTTTGAATCACAAACAGAACTGATCTGACTCAAGTGGATGAAGTTTCTGTGGAAAGGCAGCTCAACATTATTTACCAGCTCCAAATGCCATCAAAAGTGATTTTTAGAAGCCTGAATAATACATCAATGCTCTTTTTGAAGAGTATCAGATCCACACAAGAAGAAAAAAAAAAAGCGCATTTTGAGTACCAGTTCTAAGTAGGAAGAGCATTCCAGTGCGGTAGAATGGCAACCAGAGGAAATAAAATATTGTGCATATTGGAACTCTAATCTTCAGAATAAGAGTAAAATCACATTTCTCGAGCTTCTCCAAAAAGCACTGTCAGCATAATGGTTTCTAGAGTACAGACAGCTAATGGAGGGAAGGAATGCTTTGAGATGTAAGCAGCGGAAAGATGCTTTAATTCGTTAGTCTCATTTGCAGTATGAAAATCAGGCCTAAACCAATTATCACATGAAATGGCTATATTTACAGAGGATTAGGTTACTTATTTAATTGTTAGCCTGCTTACTCTTGTCTTACCCCATCTTTCAATGGCTCAAATGGAACATTCCAAACGTAAGAAGCCATAAAGAGGAGCAAGTTGCAACAGTCTCAGAAAGGTACAAATGAAAAGCCCTGTGTGCCGTACGTTGCCATGAGAAATGGTAATGCCCTATGAAAGGCACGACAGAAGTTATGAGTCATTCTCATAATGCATGCGGACAAACATTTATAAAGACACAATGTGAGTCAGAGCAAATCTGCAAGAATATCGACAGTGGCGATCACTGCCCTGACAGTATGCTTATATTATATGGTGGTGTGTGTGTGTGTGTGCGTGTGTGTGTGTGTGTGTGTGTATATGGATGGAGACCAAGAAGGAAAATCTCCTGCTGCCTTTATATCCAGCATAGACTGCTGTGGGCATGTGATAGCAGCACATTATGTTCCTGGCTGCCACAATATCAGAGACCGTAATCTGACTTCAGTCTCCATCACTAAACCTTTTTAGAATTTGACTATTGCGATTCCTACTTTCTATTACTTTTTGCATGAAAAATAAATAACTTTTTATAATATATTTTAAGTTTTATTTGTATTTAACATCTATAGAGTGAAACAGTCTGGTTCCGGAAGTAAATAAACGAATCGCGTCAAGCGAGCTCTGCAACAACAGCCCACTTTCATGAGAATTCATATGAATGATGCAACTGAGTCTCATTATGCTCTAAAACTACTTAATATTTAGCAATACCTGGTTCCCATATGACTCAGTACATTTGACATTGTGTTCTGCCTTCTACACGACCTAGTTGAAACCTCTCTAAAATAACGGCAATATCTTAATATTGGCTATGGTGTTTGAGCCCCGCCCATTTAGGCGTGAAGCTGTCCGCTATAAAAGCAGGCACGCAAACACCATTCTTCTGAATTTTCTTCTATCATGACAGCGATTCATCTCTCACCTAGAAGCCCTCTAATACTTCGCTGTCGACATACACGAGTCAGCGGGTGTGATCTTCACAGCAACAAGAAGACTCTCGGCTTCCCTGCAGTGTTCCAGCGAACATTTACTCTGCCTTGACACTTCGCTGGTGAATGGGCCACTTCAGCTCCTGATTCCCCGCAGTGCTTTGGCAGGAGTTTTTATATTCTTATACTATTGTGTTAGCATGAGCCCTACATCAAGACTCAGCAACAATTACAGGCTATGAGACTTTTATGCCAAAACGGAGCAGTACTTCATCACAACCGGAATGCTCCCCTGCTCTGTCTCGGGCCTGCGCCCAGCTAAAAACCCTACACCAGCTGCCTCAGCGGCACCAAATGACGCTGCCGAGCCGCTGGTAAAGCCACGCAAGCTGTGGTCCAAAAGGAGGCAGCCGCCTCAGCACAAGCCCCGCACCGATGCGGAAAAAACCTGCGCAGCAAAAGCACTACTTACACACAATAATGTTACCCTAATCCCCACTGCTGTTATGTTGTTGTTCAATAATTTGTTTTCTGAGCATCACATTAATCACAAGCAATAACACTCAAAATGTTAACTCAGAAACAGATCTTATCACACATCCGTTCTTAGGACTGATTTGCATCAATAAATCTGAAGGACGCTCACTTTATGTACCAATTGCGCTGAGTTACAAGCTGCATTTTTGATTCACGTTCAAGGGAACTGCGTATCAAATTAAAGTCCTTAATTTAAGTCTGTCTCTGGCTCACCGTATGTTCACGAAATATATAGAAGAGGCCCTTGCCCCACTGTAAACAAACTGTGTGCGTGTTTTGATTTACCTCAGCGATTGGTTATTACTAGCCAATCAGAGGCACTACTAAGCGAACACAGACTTGCTGCTTTGGCATATGGAAAATCTGGTCTAATGTCAACTGGGCAAAAGCACACTTTTCCACAGCCATTAAATCTCCTTTTAAGGAGCTCATGAGTGCGCACCTCATGAATGAGTGCATACAGACCATTCGTCATTGTCTGTTACAGTACAAACTGAAAAAAACATTACCACTGAAGTAATTTCATTTTCATGTGCATCGCAGTGACTCACCACTGTCTGGCTGCATAGGCAGCGCCAGCCTTCTACCAACAGGGTGTTATGCTGGGTCAAGTTTTCAGAAGAAAACACAGGTTGGGGCGTGGTGTTTAATGTATGCCTGACTTAAAGACACCTGGACAGGTGCTCAACAGCCATGACATGTCAACCCCTTAGGGCTACTGGCTGTCTTTCTAGCTTTGAGAGCTTTACATTACAATATTGTGAATCACCACATTCTGATTCGTTTGGACAACACAACGTTAGCAGTGTATATAGGTTGTCATGATGCGCTGGCCCACGTAAATCTGGTGAAACGCAAGTATGCATATCCCCAAGTTGCCTCCTTTGTTCTGTATTCAGCAAGTATGGGTGGACATGAAAATAGTTCTGTTAATTATGCCGAAATGTCCCAATACTGGTTTATGGAGATGGTAGAAATACTGGAAGGGCCTCCATGGGAAATACCACTGAAGAAAGACCTTCTCTCTCAAACACAAGGCACGGTTTGGCATCCCCAGTCAGAACTGCAAAGCATACACAAGTGCCCTTTGAACGGAGCAGAGCGGACGAGCCAGATTATAGGCTAGAGCGCCGTCCACAAGACACATATATGCACTGAAATGGAATGTGTTCACTAATTGGTGCTTTTCACATGGCAAAGACCCAGTGAACTGCCCCATACCTGAAATTCTTACATTTCTTAAGAGCAATCGGACACAGGGCTCACACGTCTATGCTCAAAGTTTATGTAACGATTATATCTGCGCATAAATCACCTCAAACCAGCACCTCTAAAGAAAAACATGATTTAATCATTATCCCTAGGTGGCAGGGCAGCTAAACCCCCCTTTCCCAGCTACAGCCCCAACTTGGGACCTAACTTGGTCCTAAAAGTGCTTGAGGGGCCTCCCTTCGAGTCTCTGGACTATGTTAAATTGCGTGTGCTTTCTCTTAAGACTGCATAACTGCTGGCTTTGGCCTCAGTAATATGGGTTGGTGATTTGCAAGCACTGTCAGTTGAAAATCCATGTCATGTTTGGTCTGGGCCTTTCAAAACCACTATCAAACCCAGAAAAGGCTATGTGCCTAAGGTCATAACCACAACCTTCAGAGCGCAGGTGGTTAACCTTCAAAACTTTTTCCTCCATTAATTGACATTAACAGTCATTGCATTTGTTATGCCCTTTGAGAACGCTACACACATACGTTGTGTGCACACGCTAGTTCAGACTGTCTGGCCAACTCTTTGTGTGCTATGGAGGATACACAAAATGAATGTCCATCTCCAAGCAAAGACTTTCTCACTGGATTGTTAAGTACGGGCTGCCTGTCACATTACACAACTGCCTGCATTCAGACCGTTGTGCTCCCAAAGTTACAGGCACTTCATTAAAAATAAACTCCCTTTCCAACTGTGTTTGTGAAGGGGTTAATCCATACTATATGACCAAAATTCATATATATTCTGAGTGTTCCCCTCCTGGCTGACCATGAGGGTCATTCACTTGCGGCATACTCATGTCAGTCGTCGTCCCACGAGACTGTGGCATCATGTTTCCCCTCTGGGAAGGTTATGTCATGAAGTGCAGCATGATGGGACACTGTTCCCAATATACGTTAGCAGAACACAATGTCAACTGTACTGAGTTGTAAGGGAATGTCTCGGTTGCGTACGTAAACTCGGTTCCCTGAGATGAAGGGAACGAGACATTGCGAATGTTGGCCGCACTACAACACTCAGAGTTCTTTGAGGTGCGAGCAATGTGCTCTTTGTCCCTCAGTCAGAAAATTTGGAGAAATGGTGTTTGCATGCCTGCTTTTATAGTGGACAGCTTCATGCCTAAAAGGGCGGGGCTCAAACACCATAGCCAAAGAAGGACACTCCCCATATGCGTTAGCAGAACGCAATGTCTCCCCTTCATCTCAGGGAACCGAGTTTACGTATGTAACAAAGATGATATATAGTGCAATAAAATTTAAATAGAATGTTTCTGTACTTCTAATAAATAGTTTTAAGTTTTCCATAATTTATAATTTGAATATGTCATTCACAATGCTTCGTGGGACTTTTTTTAATGCCCTTATGAAAGGCAGTAAGTACACAGTCTTTTACCTCTTTGTTCAATTTTCAAATACTTTTTGCTTCAAATCAGTTTGTCATGTTGTGATTCACATTGAAGCTGGATAGTTTGGATCATGTCTTAGAACTCTTTTATGAAGGATTTTATGAAACTCAGTTAAAAAATAATTGGAAGAAATATTTCTGAAACCAAGTGCGGGCACTGTTGCACTCTACTATGGAACATTTTTATTATTTAACGTATTGTACGCCTTATATTTTTCTTTGTCAATTAGATTGTGTATTGTCTTTAATTGGTAATGCCTGTACATTGTTTATTCTGTTTTGTTATGTTGGTTGACAAAGCCAACATACTGTTATATTTCTTTTCAAAATCCCTAAACTGAGCCCAAAATTTCTAACACTAACTCCTAAAGATTTCAAGCTACATTCACCAATCTCGGCACAGACCTTCAGACTGTTCCAAAATAGTCCACTATGTCTTTTCTTTCTGACCGGACTGACTGTTTTCACACAGTGGATGATCAAAAAACAAAAAAATCCCATAGATTTACATTGACGGAATGTCCAAACAGGAAAAGACTATTCAAATTCAACTGTCAAAAAATTCAAATGTAAACAAACCCACACAAGGCCTTTAATCTGCTTTAAGTTATCTCACTCACTCACTCTCTCACTCGAATGTTTTTGATAACTTTCTTACTTTATGGCCTGTAAAACTTTCAAACTTCTAAAACTATTTAAAACGTTCATGTGTAAGTCCTGATTATGTTATACACCACAAATGTTCAAGACTTATTTCCTTTGAATCACTATTTATTAGCAAACCAACCAGCACAATCTAAAACATGTACATAAATAGGCCTTTTTGGCAGCCTTTTTGGCAATTGGTACTAAAGGGTTCACAGCATACAGTATAACCTTTCTCCTGTGCAAATGTGTAATACTTGCTGGCAATATACACTCTTAAAGAATGACAGTTTAAAACAGTGACATAGGCTAGCTCAAATTTAGTTTTGAACTGTTTTATTTGCATGCAGCTAGGCTGTAAATGCTTTGGTAATACAAATGTACAAACAATTGTCATGCATACAAAGTACCTTAAAGAAATAATTCAAGGAAAAATGAAAGTAATTTCCTCACCCCCATGTTGTTCTAAACCTATAAAATGTGAAAATTACATATAAAAATTACATAATGACATAATGTTCATTTTATGGTAAACTATGCCTTTAAAACAGAAAAACTAAAAAAAGAGAGAGAGATGGATGGAGCTGACAGAAAGACATGTGGCTGGAGATGCAGAGAGAGAGACAGGAAAGGGAAATGGTATAATGAATGACGGACACGTAGACAGAAAGAGAGAGGGCGAGCTGGCAGAAAGAGTGATGTGATAGGAGATGGGTGGTGGCAGGCCTGCTATTATTACTCTATTATCACATCAGGATCTGTACAGCACTGATGCACAGTCTCCTCCTCCTGTGCCACTTCCACACACACACATACATACACACGACTATTTGTGGTTTACGAGGACTCTCCATAGATATAATGATTTTTATGCTTAGCATGGGATATCCTTCATTCACAGCTCCTGCTGTTATAAATGAGTTACACCTTAATATGGTGAATAATGTCAGCAAAAATCTTTATCATTAGCATTTTCAAGACACATCTCTCAGACGTGACTTTATCAATGACTCGATCCATTGAAATGTTCTTCCCTAAAATGGTTAGGAAATTTAGGGCTGCACCGCGCCTAACCAAAATAAGAACTATATTTGTCTGCATTACTGAAAGAGGGAACTATTTCACTCTTGAATGCTCTGTGGCCATTCAAGGCCTTAAAAGAATCAGTGCTTGGGACAAATTGACTTTTTGCAAAATTACACTAATTTGACCATGAGAAACCCAATAAAGTCATTGCGCTTCGAAGAATAAATGGAATGGGTCAATTGTTTTTCTCTTGCAAATCTACTGTGAAAAAATTAATGTGGTGGAAAGATAAGAGTTCTCACTTTCGGCCGATAAGAGGGTGCATTGCATCCTCGGTCCCCGCTCTGTCATTAAGGGGCATTCACAGGCCCACCCAAGATCATCGGATCTGCTGCCTTTGAAAGATGAGAGGAATTTAAAGTCATAAAATATAGGGGGAGACGAAAGCTCTTCTCCACACTCAATTTGCCTCTGGGAATGGCAATTGTTTCGGCATGGCAACAAAACCCTTTCCACACCAAGGAACCTGTGCCCCAGTCCACTCATCTTGTCAAAAGCAGGGCAGAAAAGAAAGTGAGGTGATCAGCTATCTGGGGGAAACACCCTTGCACAATACATCACCTAGTTAAAAGCAGAATGGGACTTTCCATCACTTGGTTGTCCTCTAGTGCATGGACCCAAGGAGCAGAATGATAACTGGATCAACAGCAGTGTTTGGAAGGAGACTGTAAAGCAAGGAGATTTTGGTGTCATTTAGATGAGAAGGTTTTGGAGTGTGTCTTTTAAATTTGTTTGAAATTTAGGGTGTTTTTGTCCTCAATACGTTAGGACAGGTTTACAACCATTTTTGTCATCTGAACCCCAAAGACCTACAGTCAATGATATACTTGTATACCCTGAGCTTTTAAGCAATGGTAACCTGTCAATAAATATGAATTTCACAATATCTCTGCATGTTGTTCTGTGCAAACAACTAAAATAAACAATTCAATATTTTTTATAAGATCATTTTAGTTTTAAAGGTTTAGGTTATCCAAAATATTTTAATATTTTGGGTAATTTTTAATACTGTCATAATTTACTTACCCTCCTGTAGTTACAACTTTCTTATATGGAACACAAAAGTAAATGTTTTAAAGAAACTCCCTCTGCATCTTTGCAATACAATGGCAGTAGATAATGCATTACACAATCCACTGTGAAGAAGCTGCTCTCATAGCGATTATGAATGCACAATAGATGTCAAGAATTTAGCTGAAAAGTGACTTCAATTGCTAGTTGTGTTATGGTATGCCTCTAGAAGACATGCAGGTAACACTTTGCAATGAGCTTTGTATGACAAATTGCTTGCTATTTGTCTCATTTGTAATATGCTTTGGATAAAAGCATCTGCTAAATGACTAAATGCAAATGTAATATTCAGTTGTTCATTGGTAATGCATTATGAACTAACAAGAACTAATTCATTTTAACATACTTTTGAATTCTTTTTTAATCTTTAAAGTAAGGCACTAATCACTGCCATTATATTACAATGGATATATTATGCAGACTCACTGATGGGCGGCATCTCCCTCTAGACATTTTTGTATTGGCTCATGCTTGTTGGTGCCTATATTCCCTTGTGATGCAACTGGAAGGGTGTTGCGTCAACAGCGTGGGAGACCCAGGTCTGTTGAAACCAGAAATTAATCACGTTCGCAACTCACAAGAAGTGATGAGCATGATTCGGAGGTTGCATTTTTCCCTCTAACATTACATTTTTATTCCACTGATGGTTAGGTTTAGGTTTGGGGTGTATTCCTCTTCAGCGTATTACAGCCTGTACAGCTGAAAAAAAAGAAGAAAAAAAAAAAAAAAAAAATCACAACTGCCCATACGCCCAACAACACTTACTCTGCTGGCCACTGGGGGCAGTGTTTTGCATTTTGGCAAGCACAGACCAATTTTAGTTACAGAAAAGTCAACCTACTGTTTCCAAGTTCACTGTTGTTTGTAATGCATGAGTGCCTGAACTCTAAAAAGCAAGGCTGAACATTTCCAGTACTATAGAGTACACTTGCATGGAACAGAATAAGTGGATTTTTGGCAAGATCACAGGCAAGAAAATAACCTCACCAAAGCTTTCAGTACTCACTCAAGGCCTAATTGTTCTTCAACCCCAAATTCATCATTCAAGCCATTTAAGCCAAAAACAGAAAACCCCAAATTCATCATTAACACACTTTCCTCTGCGAAAGGCATGGATGTCCATTCCACTCTAAGATTCCCTCCAAAAGCACAGCTCCACATATGCAGTCACTCTAGCATGAGCGAGAGTTACGTTTTCCGCTGCTTTTTTTTCATTTTTCTCCACATAAAGACTCTTTACATGCAGTGTCCATTAAAGCCATGGAAAAGTTAGCAGCACGCAAATACACAGAGCGAGGAGATTAATGAAAAATTATGTACATTTAAATCATGCGTGAGTGCTTGTGGAAAGCTCTCCTTTCCCTCATTTCATCTCAGTTGACTGTTTTATTCATTTGTAGAGAATTCCACCACTTTTAAGACTTTATCAAAATACTTTATCGTCCCCAAAAACCCTTTAAATGGAAGTCAAAATTATGGCAATACACACTCTCTGAGTCTGTGTGCAAAGTGAGAGAGAATGTATCACTTCCCTGGCTGCCGCTTTCTCCGAGATGATGTGGTGGGCAAAGCAGAACAGTGAGTCATAGGTGCTGAGATTATGTTTCTGTTTGTGGAAAGTGAAAGGAGCACACACAGACACACCTTGCCACTGTTATTCCTCCAAAAGCTGAAAGCAAACAAATGCTTACAACTGCCTTCACATAAAAGACAATTCACAACTCTCTACTTTAAAGAGATAGTTCACCCATAAAAGGGAAACACTGTCATTATTTACTAACCCTTTTCTAAACCTGTATGGATTTATTTCTTCCGTGGAACACAAAAGGTGAATTTGACAAATATACTGGCTACACTTTTGTTAGAATGAAAGTGAAAGATGACTTGAGCTCCAAAATGACAAAAAAGCATCTATACAACTTGTGATCTATGTTCCAAGTCTTCTGAAGCCATACAAGAGTGATTTATGTAACCAAGTTATTCACTGTGCTTTTAAGACGACCTACAGTACCATATGCAATCACTCAGACTGTTGCTGCATTGATGGCTGACCATTTTTAGTTTCGTAATTACTTCTGGAATTTCTATAACTCACACAGGGATCTTAATGTGGCAGTGTGTGTGTTTTCCTTTACAGAGGGAAATTCCCTTCATGTGGGACACAATTAGAGTAACTATGTTCAGACACAGGGTTTTACACTAATACAGACTGAGTGACAGGTTGGAGCAAAATCACATAGGAATTTAGACATGTTCCACAAACACAGGAAAAAGGCCAAATGTTCTTTCACCTTTTGTTCACTGAATGTGCTTGTGTGTGTTTTAAATGTCTGGCACATGTCTAAAATAAAATTCTAAAAATATTACCTATATATCAGGTTCATTGTTCTGTTGAGAAAGACTGAATAGAAGCCTTGTCTGGGAAAATTAACCCTTTAATTGACCATATAAAAATGTGAAGTTGACAATAACAATATACAGTAGACAGATACAGTATCAGGTTAAAATATGAATGTATAAGTAAAGTGCATTTAAATTTTTTTAAATCATTTACATTTTACACCATTTTAATCACCTTTTAGCTTTTCATAAAACAAATAGAATTATTTAGATGAAAAAGCTTGTCACATTGCTTTCAATTTATGTTAACTATCCAAAAACATTAACAATTTGACAAAGTGCAGAAAAAAATGGTTCACATTTTCAAATGTTTTTTATTCACATTTAAATTTAGACATTCTATATTATTTATTTTATGTATTGTAAAGAATACCCCTGTACTTGACATTGACCTCTAGCTTTGTTTGTAGCCCTATCATATGTGACTGCATCATGCAACGCCAAGCGCCTGTCAAAGTGCAGTTGAAAAACATAATTCCTGCTCCCCTCTGGGGCCCCTGTATCCTGTCATTGTTAATGAATTTCCATGGCTACAGAAAGAATATTAAATTAGTAACCTGAGACTTTAAACGTTCAATACATATTCAAGGATGATGTCTTCTGCTGTACCAACTTCACTCGAACAAAACGACTTTGAAAGAACATCTGTAAAATGAGCCCTTTGGCCCGAAATCTCAAAGATTACAGTGAATTTTGAAATCGTGTGGTAATACTAGGCAGAAGTAGTGAGAGGGCTAACATTCAACAGCTTCTTCAACCACACTCCTGTACTCATTCAAGACATTTTAAGCTTGAAGAACACAAGTGAATTGATAAAAAGGACAAAGCAAGGTAAAGTGACGAGTAAAAAATACAGTTAAATGGATGTGGAAAAATTTGCGACACTCTGGTGCACTGATGTAATTTACCCTAAAGAGACATTCTGAAAAGATTCACTTTCATTTGCCACTACAATCGAGGAAAACCTTGGAAAAAGATACTCTTTGAAACCTCATGCCTTGTTTCCCTCAAACTTTTGGCCTGTGGAGGGTCTGGAGTATAAGAATGCACAGACATTCACTCCCCGTTATTCTTGCACAAGAGTCTGTGCCTAAATGGCATTATTAAAACACAGAGCGTGATTTCTGTGGCAGTTTTACAACTGCTGGGCTTTTTATGCTGTCTGACTGCAGTCTCGTAAAAAAAAAAAAAAAAAAAAAAACTCAGGCATTGACAGACGGCATAACACCAGGCCTGGGGTACTTGGGTTACGCTTTCTTTTTTTCTCTCTCTCTTTTCACCCTAATTGTCTTTATCAGGGGTTTTTTTTCCCACCGGTAAGTTTTGCCTCAGGACTGACATCCAAAAGAGTCAAATCACCTTGTCTTTAAACAAGGAAGATATCAGGCAGATCTCAGGATATCTACTTTACTGTAATGATGACACATGACATATAGCAGTAAACAAACATTTGCTCAGATGTTCAGATGATATAAGCATCTAAGGTTAAGTGGAATCAGGGTTCTCTCATCATCACGGGGAAGGTGAGATTTTGTGAATTATAGATTAATTGAGAGTGGGCCTGCCCTTTAACTAAGCAGCACTGACTGTGATAGTTGTAGATACACGAGCTCCCAAACCTAATAGCAATCCAAGATTTAAATGCACTAAACAGAGACTTCAACAACCCGGTCTCATGACAAGTTGTAATAATAGTATGAGATGGTAAAATCATAAGAAATAAGACAAGCTGTCTTGTACAAAACATATGAATTCTACTCGCATAGAGAAAAATAAACAAACCAATGAACAATTTTACTACGACATTATCTAAATACAACCATAACCCAAACCCACAAACTAAACCAAGAACTTTTGTGTGAACAACAGGTTTTGGAATGAGACAAAGGAAGCTTATTACATGTTATTGACATATCAGTCAATACAAATGTATTGCATAAATAAAATAGAGTGTACCCAAATTTGTTCACAGAATTTTCCTTTCTTAAAATAAAGTGTTCGATAGGAGGCAAGTTAAACTTGATGCCTATATTGTATCAATTTGAAATTCTGATTCATGATTGGTTGGTCTCTTTGGGAATAAAAGTTGGATATTTTGGTATGAGCCAAGTCATACAATATCTTACAATTTTGCCAAATAATACAAATTATTACAAATTGACATGATAATGTTGGAATTCAATGATTCAATGCCCCATGAAATCAAAATTGAAGTTTTGCGGCTATTAATTAATGTGTGCTCACTTTGGGCCATCTATAAGCTAGTATACTCCTAACCATTGACAAAATTAACATTTAGCAGATATACACATTTATTTCACAGGTCTCTGGAATACTCAATTCTGATTTTCCATGGCGTCATCTAGCGGTCTGATATTTCTGAATAACAACCGTACATCCGGGTATTAAGTAATATCAGACTGGTCATCCGGATATTGCAAGAAATATTTCCTGCTTCTGGGATCACTGTGCGTTCTCTACATGTAATCTAATAAAATAACGTAATCTTAAATCTATGTTTCATGTCTATTTATTAATTTATTTGTCAAGTAGTCTTGTAATAAGCTGGATACTAATGAGTCAGATGGTAATATTTCCAAAATAAACACAAACAGAACTCTGACGAAACCAGAGGTGGACTTCAGCTGTTCAGCGATTTCTTTCTCCTTACATAATGACTTATTTTCAACGCAAATAAAAATTTTATGTACAGTAATATACAGATAATGTACAGTCAGCCAGTTGGTATTGCAAAATAAACCTTGATAGGGGGATCAGGACCCATAAGCAAATATTTCAATCTTACTTAAAATCGACACTTTTTCTCTTTCTGAAAAACTACACTAAACAAAAACTTGAATTACACAGATTTTTGTCCAGTCAAATGCTCTCTCAAATGAGAATGTACATCTCCAAAATACCACCTGAAAAAGACTAGCAAGTAGCAAATCATGGTTCACGGCAGTGACGTAACTAAAGCCAATTGGCTATTTTTTTAAAGGGACAAAGCTCTATTATGTCCCGTCCAAACTTCCTGTTTTAAAAGAAAAAAACCTGCACTCATCAAGCACTTTAATGGGGTCTTTTTGAGAGATATACAGTCGAGGAGAGAAAATTAGTGCAAGAATGAGACTGAGACACATTGCATGCTGGACTCCAACTCACCATAGCTCCAATGTGTATACATCTTTTGGTCCAACAGCATCTTCAAGGTTGGTAAAGGATATTGGGTACCTAGTAAATATTGGTAGCTGGTAAAAGAAAATCAATGAACCCCATTTTAGAAGCTAGAACTCTCCTGCCATTGTTCAACAGGCAGCTCAAGGTGATGCACTCTATCCAAGGTTTACCCTGGCACTGCCCCAGTCTACTCTCAGATTATGTTGTCTGTGTGCTGGCCTCTCATAAAACAGGAGATCCATACCTGTGTATAATCAAGGCTGCACCAGATAGCAAGTCCATGAAATGTCACTTAGTGAAACAGACCCGTCTATTTTCACAACATTAGCTCATTTCTGCTAATTTTGACATGAGAGACAGTGGGGTAATAGATAGGAATATATCATGGAGGTGGAAAAAGCATGCCAAAATGCAGCAGATGTACTAGTAGCAGAAGGCATTGGGTCAAACTATGCTTCCTACAACATAGCATAATTTAATGCTGTAATGTGTAATTTAGGCACAAATACAGGTAGTGTCACCAAAATGGAATTGCAAATTGTTTTATAAGGTTTTCTGAACATTCTTCTGTCTGCCATTGGTCAACAAAAACAGGTAGTCCTGACCTAAACTCACACCACTGGTTGAGCCACAATGTATACATTTTTAAGGAAATCAATCTACAAAAGCTTACTTATAACTGTCTCTGCATATAAAGTATTTAACATTGAAAAGTTGTAATTGTAACTGTGATTGGCACAGCGTGAACGACAAAGCTGTGGTGAATGTTACTTTTATATGGCGCTTTTTCTGACACTACACTCAAAGCGCTTAACACAGTGAACAGGGGACTCTAAACAACTACCACCAGTGTGCAGCATCCACCTGGACAATGCAACAGCAACCATAGTGCACCAGTACACACACACACACACACACACACACACACACACACACACACACACACACACACACACACACACACACACACACACACACACCAGCTATTGGTGGAGAAGAAAGAGTAGAGTTATAGAGCCAATTAATAGATGGGGATTATTAGGAGGCCACGATTGAGAAGGGCCAATGGGGGAAATTTGGCCAGGACACCTTGGTTACACCCCTACTCTTTACGAGATGTGCCCTGGGATTTTAATGACCACAGAGAATCAGGACAGTGCTTTTTTTTACAGTATAGAATCCTCATAACTGCAAACAGACTGCACCCCCCTGCTGGCCTTCCTAACACCTCTTCCAGCAGCAACCTTAATTTTCCCTAGGAGGTCTCCCATCCATGTACTGGCCAGGCTCATTCTTGCTTAGCTTCAGTGGGCAACCGGTCTTGAACAACAGGGTGATATGGCTGTGGTGTGGGCGTGGATGTGAATGTAAACAGGGTATTCAGATATGTACACATTAAGAGGGATTTGAATAGCCAGTGAATAGTCATCCCATAAATTATGATACAAAAGCTACTTATGACACCTTCGTATTGACCCTGTACATCTATCACCAGCTCATAAATCCCCTCCTAGTGCCTCTTTACAGAAAGACCTTCATCCCTTTTGGCCTATAGAGCTAAATATAGGTTGGAACAGTAAAATCAAGAAGCCTCCCTCTCTTATATCCAGCAGCTGAGAAAACAAACATGCCATCGATCTACTGCCTTTAGATACCATGCAATTGAAAGGTCTATTATGTTTGACTACAGCTGTCCTAACAAGAAAGGTAACATTGACCTTGACCTAGGGTTGCTCCGATACCAAAATTTTGGCTTCGGTACGACACCAGCCCTGGTACCTAGATATCGATACTAACTTGATACTTCAGCAACAAATTAAAAAAAAACTTGTCTAAAAGAATTGCATAAAATCTTATACATACAAATTATGCCTCTGTTTTCATTTTTATGGATTCCATGTTAAATGTCTTAATCAAATGTTATGATCAAAATAAATGTTATTAATCAAATGCATACTGTACAGTACATTATTAATCAAATGAAAATATAATACTTTTCAGCTATATATATATATATATATATATATATATATATATATATAATTTTTGGTTAAAAAAAATAATTAAAAAAAACCCAAAGCCTTACAGTGTTAATGAAAACAATCTGATTACCTGAGGCAAAAGTCTGCCATGGCTGAATCACAACACACTGATATTCAATACACTTACAGATCTAATAATATAACAATTTCATATTAGATTATTGTCACTATGAGTATTATTGTGACTGCTTTGAACATTACACTTTTATACAGTAGTAATATTTTTCAGTCGTAAAGTCTTTAATTTCACACAGTCAGTTAAACAGAGCTCGCGTTTCAGAAGGACTTTTATTTTGAAATATCTTTGAAGTTCTCCTGTTTGTGAAGAGTTCGTTATATCAAGCTTCCTTCAACTCACGATCTGAAATCTCCGAGCTGCAGCGGAGAACGAGTTCACAGCCGTTTATACACTCAACGCACTGATCTGTGGCTCTGCAGATGTATACTATTGGTCAGACTGCATGAAAATCAAGCATTAATAGTAGTGTTGTCAAAAGTACCAGTACTTCGGGTATCAAGTCAATACTAAAATACAAAAAATTGAACGATACCAGTTTTTATGCAGTACTGGTAGCACAGAGTATCAACACTATCCGGTAGAGTGCGCAGAATAACATTTCAAAATTACCACATACACAAACACGAGGTGAGATTTCAGAAGTGACTTCAGAAGCACCGTGACGAGAAGTTTATCCAGAAAAGTGAAGCTTCCGGCAAAAACATAATAAAAGCACGATTCAAAATAAAATCTAGATGCCTGAAATTGAAGAAATGTTCTAAAATATATTACAACTGCATAGAAAATTGTATATTCACTGTAATAATGATAATGATAATAATAAATCAAAATATCACAAGCAAGACAGCTGTTGAATAAAAGTTTGGCAAAGAAAATTATGACATTAACATTTTTAAGAATTTATTGATTAGACACCATTCTGATGATGAAATTACATCATCATACATTTCTGGAAAGTTCTGTAAAATAATAATTATTAAACTATAATTAGAAAATTTAAATAATTAAAAATAACTAATCTGGTGTGTTCAAAAGCACATTTTAATAGCATATTTTGTGGCGCGAAATTGGTATCAAGATCCGTGAAATTGCACTGGTATCAGTACCGACTACTGACATTTTAGTGACATCAGTTGTGTGTCTGTTCGTGTGCATGCCTGTGTGTGTGTGTGTGTGTGTGTGTGAAGGAGAAGACAGGGCAGAGAGGCGCCTCTTATTCATACTGTGGTGCGCAGCGCATGTGACTGTATATTATTTCATTAAATGTCATCCTTTTACAGTATAATGATCACATTGGGCCAAATATAAGCTTTATTTATTATTTCCAAATGGTCTTTGATTTAATCTCAAAACTATCACAGTACATTACATTTTGCTAATGACAGCATACTTTAATATGCTACCGAAATTAACAAGATGATATCGTACCGTTTTACATTTTTTTGACATTGCGATATTTCGTTAGTACCGGTATACCACGCGACCCTTGAATGTTCTGATGTCATCGAAGGTGGTACTTTGTTTGAGAAGCACTGGTCTAGACCATAATCACATGCCAGTTGAGCTTAGCCTATGATCGCAATTACGATCTTACAATAGAAAATGTACACAATATCTCTTTTAAATAAATTTTACTTTGGTGTTTTCATCGGGTGGTAAATGCTTGATGTAAACTGCGTGGGCAATTGTTTTGAATGAAGTGCAATCTATATTGAACCTAATTTACATAGAAAGGAGGAATGTCTGCACGGAAAGGAATGACAAGGACTTAATTTAAATAAATAAGATGCAAGGCTATTCCGGCACTCATTGCATCTGCCAACTAGATTGCAGGTGTTTGAATAAGATGCAACTTTTTGTGCTGAAATGACACATGCAAAGCTGCTGCAAATATTTGGTAAATTTGCACTTTTGGCTATGTGGCACTATAACATTTTTTTCAACAAATCATCCTGACCAGCCAGACTTAACCAATGGTGTCAGTTTGGAGCGGATCTATCTGTTTATCCAACCAATGTAAGACGGGGAGTGGTTGGGGAAACCAGTGTGAAAACAGCGATTGCTTTTGTAATACACTTTGGTTGTTACTGGCACTGAATTGTACTATAGTATGTCTACCTGCCCTAAGTAAAAATACTCATTGAAGTAACTTATAGTAGTCAGGTTGATTTAGTCCTATTACATAATATTTTTGACTTGAACAAAACCAGTTAATTTAGATGTTACCACATTTTAAGGTTATGTGACAACACATTTTTACAGTGTGGGGGGGAGTGAAAGAGAGAGAGAGATGAGAAGACATGGAAATGTCCTCATTCCGCACCACAACAGCCGCATAAAGGACAGCTTTGACGAGGAGAACAAAAGACGTACTTGTGTGCATAATATCTGCAAATTGGGTGACAAAACCAAACAGCTGTGGGTAAAACGCTGAGAAGAAGGGGAGGGAGAGGGGATACTGCGAGAAAGGGGGCACATGTTCAAAGCAGAACAGGATTGTGTCATCACAGGTGCTCTGAGAACACACACAGACACAACAGTTTCTGCTATAGGATGACTGATTGGTAAACAAGGGGAGGCGCAACAGGGAAGATCAAAGCAAAATATCTATTGTTAATAAAAGCACCTGCTGAAGGAGACTTTGATGATACCTGTGTGAAAGGGCATCAAAGCATGACCAGAGCTTTGTGTTTATGTTTCACGGACTGCTCCTGACACCACAATCTATACCAGAAGACGGCTTTGAAAAACAAAGGCTAAGCTCAACTGGCATGTGTGTTATGGTTTAGACCAGTGCTTGGTCTAGAAAGTACCACCTGCGATTACATCAGAACATTCAAGTACCACCTAGTCATCACCAATGTTCAATTAAATATTTTTTCAGCATTCTGCAGGAAATCAGATATAAACATAGTCTAAATTATTGTGAGCAACATACACAATGCCATATTTGATTAATATTCCTGTAGTTTACACTATCAAGATCAGCAAGAGTGTTTCTAAAATCAAACATACAATATTAACATTTAGACATTTTGCAGTCCAGTTCAAATATTTAGAAATTTGGAGCTTGGGCATTGCTAGACCCTACTTTTCATATCAGCCCCCCTAAAATTATGCAGCTAGCATCACCCTTAAAAATATGTGATAATGTGCATGTGATCTATGAAAACAGCAGCTGCTGTAATGGCTCACACACACTACACGACTTTAAAAGATGTTGGATCGTGGTAACGTTCATATTACACAGTCTGTGTAACACAACGAATCCGTGACAGGGGTGAATATATTACAAGACGTTTCACAAATTTTATTTATTTTTTATTTTTTTGGCCCACCTTCCACCCCCCCTTTTCGGA
The DNA here is from genome assembly GCA_032164185.1 of Moxostoma hubbsi. Lineage (NCBI taxonomy): Eukaryota > Metazoa > Chordata > Actinopteri > Cypriniformes > Catostomidae > Moxostoma > Moxostoma hubbsi. The sequence continues at coordinate 23,844,630 of JAVLUX010000018.1, forward strand.
GGACAACTTTATTTTTATTTTAAATCAAACAGATTGGAGGTACATGTAGTGAAAAGACGGGTATATGTTAGAACACACAGGACAATAACATGTTTCAAAACAGATAATCTTTAGGGAAAAGATGAAAAATAAAATAAACAAAACTGTACATATGTATGTATGCTTGTGTGCAAAAGATTTGGGTGTGGATGTTAACAATTTAAAGAGAGAGAAAGAAAGAAAGAAAAAAAAGAAAAAAATGGGGGGAAGGGAAAAACAAAATGAAACAAAAATATTGCTAATACAAATAATAAGTTAAGAGATATATAAAGAGAGTAATAGAGAAGGAAGGGGAAATTGTCTGTGAATGTGCTTATTGGGTATGATGTATTATATTATTTGGGAAATGGATGTTATAGCTGGGGTCTGTGGATATGTACGTGGCCTCGGTCTTCGGGTGGTTTTGATTTGAAAGAGGTTAAAAATATGTACGATGTTTCATTAAAGACTGATATATTGCTTGTTTTGGAAGCGGTTATTTATTCTATTGAGATATATCTGTTGAGTACATCAATCCAGTTTGTGATGTGACAAGAATTCTTGGATTTCCAGTTTTGAAAGACTACTTTCTTAGTGACAGTTAGAAAAATGAGTAGCTGTTTTTTATATTTATTTGGTAGAGTAATTTGTGTAGTATCACCCAGTAGACATAGTGATGGGGACAATGGAATTCTGCAGCCCAAGATCTGAGAGAGTTTGTTAGTTACTGCTGTCCAGAGGGTGTGAACTGGTTGGCAGGTCCAAGTGGCATGGAGGTAATTATCTGTGTTACTTAAAGTGCATTGTGAACAAATACCTGTATCGGCCAGGCCCATTTTAAACATTTTGTCTTGGGTGATGTGTGTTTTGTGGATAGTTTTATATTGTATGAGTTGCAAGTTTGTGTTGGTGGTCATTGAGAAAGTATTATTGCAGATTTGTGTCCAGATCTCAGAGTTGGGAGAAACAGCTACATAATTTTCCCATTTTGTAGTTGGGAGTGTTATGGAAGTATCTATGTTAAATATGAGTTTGTAAAGTTTGGAGATAATTTTTTTTTAATTTGTAAATTTTTATATCTCATCATGTAATTTTGCCGGTTGTAGTGTGTTATTATTAATGTTAATTTTTGATTTAATTAAGAATTTTAGTTGTTGGTAGTAGAGGAACTGGTCTTTCCCAACCCCATACCTCTGGATTAGTGCATTAAATGATATGAGTTTGTTGTTTTTGAATAGGTGTTGGAGGTGGGTGATACAGCAGTGCTGCCATGCTGGAAAATAGGCAGGGGTGTTATGCAGATTGAACTCCGGATTATGCCAGATTATTTACATGGTGCTAGTGATGACTTAGTGATTTTATTAACTTTCCACCAGGCTGTGAGAGCTGAGGAGATTGTAATATTCTTACAGTAATTTAATTTCTTGATTGATGCTGGTAAGAAGGGACGATCTGCAAGTGACGTGGGTGTACATTGATTTTGTTCTAGTTCTAGCCATAGGCTATTGAAGTTGTGCTTTTGGGTCCATTTGAATAAATATTGTAATTGATTTGCCAAGTAGTAGTAAAGAAAATTTGGTGCTTCTAAGCCTAATTGTGAATTCCTATTTTGTGTTGTAGAGAGTGAAATTCTAAGTTTTTTATTTTTCCAGTAATATTGAGTGGTTAGTGCATCTAACGTTTTGAACCATTTGTCAGTAGGAGTGATGGGAAGCATTGAGAACAGGTAATTAATCTGAGGTAATATTTTCATTTTAACTGAGGCGATTCGTCCAATGAGATTGAGTGGTAGTTTTGTCCATCGTTTAAAGTCATCTCTATTTTATTTAACAAAGTGGTGTAGTTGAGGTGGAAAAGATCTGACATCTTATGGGAAATGTTAATACCTAAATATTTTATGTTACCAGTGTGAAGAGGGAAGGATTAGTCGTAGGCAGAATCCCAAGCATCTACAGATAGTGGTAGTATAGTTGACTTATTCCAATTTATTGAGTAGTGTGAAATAATAGAGAATTTATTAATGATGTTGAATGTTTCCTATAGTGACACATTTGGGTTTTGTAAGTATAATAATAAATCATCTGCACAAAGACTAATTTTATGTTGTGAATTGACTGCAGCGAGTGGTTCAATGAAAATAGCAAATAGGGATGGTGAGAGTGGGCATCCTTGTCTAGTTCCTTGATGAAGTGTGAAGCTAGGTGAAGTGGCCTGGTTTGTGATTACTGTGGCTCTAGGTGAGGTGTACAGTGTTTTAATCCAATGGATAAACGACTCTCCAAAACCAAATTTGCGCAGGGGTGCTAAATAGAAAAGTCCAGTTGACTTTGTCAAATGCTTTTTCGGCGTCTAGTGATACAATTATGGTTTGTAGACATTTCACTACTGACAAATTCCTGACGACTCTATCTGGACTCCAAATTACGTTTCACATGAGAAAATAATACTAGATACGAAAACAAATGCATGATCATGTTATGCATTTCAGAATATGATGTGTATGTTTTTAATCACCAAAAGGCATCATATATTTTATTGGTTACAATATGAAAAATTACCTCCTACAGAAAGATTTACTCCTCCCCGTTGTGGTACAGTTCAGAGAAAATAACAAATAGACACTGGTGCTCCTGCCAATTTTCCACAAATTTTTCCTCCATTTCTTCGGTCCAATGAGACTTTCTTGATACCGCGGCCATGCTAGTTCATGTTCTGTTACAGGTACATCAGGACTCCTCCAACTGAAACTTCCTGTGCCCCATTTCTTGCTCTCTCATTGGCTGTAGGTCAACGCTGCAGTTGTATTCAGTCAAAACACATTTCACTTTGCAAGATTTGGAAAACAGATGGGTCCAGATATTTAACATACCTCACTGACGCGTCGGCGCTTCCCTCAAATCGTGTCTTTGATAGTTCACAGATTGCGAACATCGCTAATGGGAGCGAGCTCCGACTTGCCCATGATTTCAGGCTTTTGTCGCCGATCTCCAGAAAACTGTCGGCGAGTGAAAATCGGGCTTAAAATCGTGAAGTGTAAACTCGGCATAAGTTATCAGAGGGTCATTTTACTCTGAATCACACCCTTACCAGTTGATAACTTTAAAACTGTTCAAACTAACCATTTTCTTTCTCTGCCTTAGGTGACATAGCGGCAATGTTCATCACATAGCGCTGCTTTGCGCACAGCTGTCAGACGCGCACTCCATTTCTTCAATTTAAGATCACAGACTTGAAGGAAATCTGAGAATGTGTAAAATAAACGTAATGATATCTTGCCTCATTCCCATTAGTATTTGTTGTTCTACTTTCTGAATGGGAATAATATTGTGGAGTGCGCACAGAGACATCAGCGCAGTCACGCGCAACGAGAACGTTACCTATCCTGCACTGCTGATGTAAAAAAAGAAAAAGGTGGGCTATCTTAAGATATATTACAATTGTAATCATTAATTAGAAATAAAACATTTCAATAACATTTATATTTGTACTTATTTAATGTAAATATCCTGGGTCGTGCTGCGTACCACCTGAGGGCAATCCGCGTACCACAGTTTGAGAACCACTGGTCTAGTCCAAAGCAATTTCTGGATTTGTAGTCAAATGTCATCGCAGAGTTACCTCTTTGGTGACCCCTTAAGATGGCATTGCTCCCTGTACATGCCATTTGAGGATCCTGTTGTTTTTCTGGCTGCCATCTCATGGGTTACCTGTTGCACAGACTCACTCTACATAAGCTCCTTTCTCATATTGAGTTACAATTGAATCAAAATGAGAAATCTGTCTAAACAGATGTGAATATCTGCATGTTTGAGATGTTGTGTTGTATGCTTACAATTCAGAGTAAAACGGAACACGTGCTCCCTTCATTATGCTGCCGATACCTTCTAAGGCAGCACTGCATGTATGCCTCACAAAGAATGTAATCTCATAGTGGACTGCGACAAGATCAGTGGAAAAAAATTCATGCAAAATAACGGACAATAGGAGAGAAATGGTGACTATAAATATATTTATTTTAATTCTAAAAAGGTTTAATTAAAACAGTTGTAGGCAATTAAGACTATTTTACCCAATATTGTGTATGAGCTATGTATTATGCTTTTTCCCTGACATGCTAACGTCAAACTCTCCCATGGCCCATACAAAAAACTTTGAATGTGGTGCAAAGTGTTGCTGCCTATAGAGCCTTCTAAATCAGTCACTTATGAGGTTCATGATTGTTATAATGCTGCCTTAGGCCGTGCCAAATTAAAAAGAACTACAACTATTAAAAACATGTCTCAAGACACTTGCTTTCTGCTCTGTTCATGGCACTATGTCTAGCTTTTTTTTAATGCAAGGACAGATTTAATGTGATCAGATTTTTAGGCAGTAGATCCTAAGGCAGCTCACTAGAATGTCAAAAAGAGCTATGAGGTTTAACTGCCTGTCTCTTACCAGGAAATGTATTGACAAAAAAACAAAAACAAGAGAAAGATGGAGAATATGAGCTTTACAGACATCATGTCTGAATATACAATATTGCCCTATATATACTGTAGCCTATGAGCTGACATGCCATGCATTTACACTTTTTCTCTGATGATGCAGTCAGTAATCATTCTGTATACTGCACGTACATGCAACAGTCTTCTCCCATAGCAATCAAATTTCCTCCATATAAACTGAAGTCAAAGGAGATTTGTGAGACAGGGAAGAAGAAAACAACCCTTGCGAACAAACGAAAATGTTACTGAGATAGCATCAGTTCCTGCTAAAAGCCTGCTCGGGTTCATCTTCCTGCACACTGGGGTATAGGCTGCCACCTGGCGAGGTCCTGGCAGGATGTTTTATGGAAAATAAATGCTAGACTGTCTGCACAACTAGACAGGGGTCAGGTGACACGCTGCAGATGGGGCTGCCTATTGCAGTCAGCTTCCAGACCCTTGCTCACCCCCTTAAGATTACGCCTCGGAGGGAATGGGATTCTGCAGATGGACTCAGATATCTTTCTTTCTGTGTGTCTCTCCATCTCTGTATCCAACATTCCTTTCATGCACCGCTGGTGCTCTGGACCAGAACAAAACATGATAAAAAAGGGAGATTGTGTTAACGCATGCACACACTAGTGTGCTGAGATTCATCTCTCTTGAGCGCTCATGCACACAGTTATGTGCACATACTCAAGTCACCTGAGAACACGAGAGCCCTTACCTGCATTTTAAAACATGGTACAGTGAAAGTAAAGAGATTTTGAAGTTTCACCATGACCCTAACCCTAACCCTACTGACATAGGAATGGGAGTAATAAGGAATTTAACAATATTGTTTCTGGTTATAATTTGACTTAACAATTCTGGTTTTATAACGATCC